>JAWNNP010000446.1:0-1200000 GCA_035044805.1 Leucophenga maculata
GCTATAAAAATATTTTAACAACACTTTGACACAGCAACAACTCATAAATTAATTGTTTTGCTATTATATTTTTGTTTAGTTATTTGTTAATTTAGTTAAATTCTAAACTTATTGCTTTAATTTATACAAATGATAATACGCTTCAAAATATAGGCTTTGCCAAATGTTTATAGCTTATAATTAATTAAGCAAGCTTGCAATCAATAGCAATTGACTAAATATTTTTCGGCCTGCTATTTCTTTACTAATATTCCGCTGTACATATATAATCCACATAACATTCTAGGGCAGTAAATTCATTGCCCTGTCGGATTACGTTGCCGCCGGACACTCGGAGGTTTCGATGCGTGAGGGTGAAACCGTTGAGTTGCTTAAGGTGGGCTGTGCTGGCTGGTGGTATGTGCGTATACTAGGTAAATGCTTGCTCTTACAATTTTTTCACTTTAGTAGCAGTAATAGAATGCATGTTTTGGCTTAAAACACTAACAGCACATCATCTGTTCGGTTCGTGCAAAGAAACCCCTGCACATGTATGGAGTTTCTAAGTCGATTTATGCACTTTAAACTACGTAAATTATATAATATTATTATCCTTTTCCTTTATCAAGATATGAACTTTTAAAACATAGTGTTTAAAACTACGAACGTTAATGTTTTCCACACGAAATCTTCATTCGAAAATGTTGTACAAGATTTCTCACTTCCTCGCGTCCTAAGCAAAGATGAAAAACAACCTAAATTTGCAGTCAAATTAGTGAAGAAATAAAACATTATTAAAACACTGGTATCGCTGATGCGCGCCAAGTTAAATTTGAAAACAAAAAATGACTTACAGATATAAAGGCGCAAAAATGCGATTTAAACGTAAATTTAAACGAAAATTATGCGTATTAACTGTAATATTTTGTATACATATATACTGAACTTAATCAAAAACCGATCATCTTGCGCAATAAATTCTATCAATTTTCGTTATCATTTTTAATTGACATTTGAAATAAAATTGTAATTTTCAATACATTCTTCGAAAATATGGTACATCTCTCTAGTGTAAATACCGCATTAAACGTATAAATAATATTATGTGATTATACTAGTTGTGTTTTAAAGCTTGCTCTTAGCCTAAAAATTGGTCTTATACTCTATACACATCATATGAATAGCTTTCTACTTTTGTTTCTACGTTTCAACATTTGAAAGAATCGAAGAGCCCATATAGTATGTAAATTCTTGTTCAGCTCGACAAACTGACTCGTTTCAATCATGCCCGTCTGTCTTTTGTGTACATTAGTGAAACATATTTCGTATCTATGGAATTTTAGCACTACCCACCATTATACCAGCTCTCAGTCAACCAATATTAATATTGTTACTTTATTATATCATACGAGGGGCACTAGGTATATTATGGAAATAGCAAATAAACATTTTTAAAAGAAAATGGCTTTATTGTTTTTCAAAATATTCTCCATGAAAATTTGTGCACTTTTGCATTCGCTCAAACCAATTTTCGAATCACTTTTCACATTCCTCAAACATCAAAAATGAACTGCGTGATGAACGTTTTTCTACGCCCACGAAGAACCCATGTTTAACATTTTTTAACGCAGTTATATCTGTAAGTCATTTTTTGTTTTCAAATTTAACTTGGCGCGCATCAGCGATACCAGTGTTTTAATAATGTTTTATTTCTTCACTAATTTGACTGCAAATTTAGGTTGTTTTTCATCTTTGCTTAGGACGCGAGGATGTGAGAAATCTTGTACAACATTTTCGAATGAAGATTTCGTGTGGAAAACATTATCGTTCGTAGTTTTAAAGACTATGTTTTAAAAGTTCATATCTTGATAAAGGAAAAGGATAATAATATTATATAATTTACGTAGTTTAAAGTGCATAAATCGACGTAGAAACTCCATACATGTGCAGGTGTTTCTTTGCACCGATGATGTACTGAAGGATTGGCTAGATTTACCGTAGATGCAAACGATGAGTAGAGACTTTAAGCTTGGATATTTACACTTTCATTTTCACTCTTGGCAGAAAGTATTTTAAATGATAGAGCCAAAACATTCGTTTTAGTTTGCACAAATTAAATTATTTTCGTTGTTAAAGCTAGATATACCGCGTACTTCCTTTCAATTCTAAATCAATTGGAACAATTAAAAAGGATTTACTAGGTAATTAGTAGTAAAACTCACTTTATCAATTAGTTTTGTTTACCAATGCACAAAAAGAATGACAACAGTTGGCTATGTAGCATTTCCACTTGTTGTATTGAGATAAGCTCATTAAGTGTTACTTTCTGTATATTTACACTACATACTTATGTAAAATTTATTTAAATTTTCACCAAACTTGGCACAATCAAACAATAAATTTATTAAAGATTTGTGAAAAACCTTTTTCGTGTTCATGGCGATTTCGATTGGAGCGATGGCGGCAGATTTAACTCCAAAACGCCAGCACTGTGGCGTTGCAATTGCGATCCTAATTCCGATTCGGCACTCAAGCGTTCTGCGCGTTTCTCCTGTATGGAAGCGCTATACGGCGTGTACTTATCCGAAAGGAAATTCTCCAAGTTGTAACCAATAAAACCAACCAAGCCGGCAAATGGTAGAGTTATGTAAACAGCGTTGCGGCGCAACACGGCGAACACCAAAGGCCACATAGTGAAGTAGTTTAAATTTCGGCTTGCTTGTAAGGCTGAAGTACAGAACGCAGTAGCTAGAAAAAAAATTTAATACATATTAGAGATTGTGAAATGCGATTAGCTGAAAGATGAAGCTAAGCACATGTTAAATTTATTTACTTAGCTTAGCGCTTGTTTAATTTTGTTGATATATTGTTATATAAAACCTTAATGTTCTTGTATGCAATAAAGTATTATAAATGTGTTTCTATTGCAATGAAATGCTGTATTTTTTTCTAAATTTTAATGTTTTATAAATTTGTCACAATAAAAACAGCTGTTTCGTTATACAGTGCCTCCAAACTTACAATGTTACTGCTATGTTTACTATATACCAAATCAAACAGCTGCTTTGCAGCGTTTTGCTTGGCAGCACTGTTGCGCTTTATAGTGCTACCCAACGCATTTTGCAGCACTATCTGCGTGATACAACGCTGCGCTGCATAAAGTCGATGTATGTACTGTCACATGATTTTCACCTGACATTTTGCTACGCAAATTTTTCATCGTCGCATTCGTCGTCGTAATAAAGAGTTTAATTTTGTATAACTCTGCGTGCTCTTTAACAACAAGATGAAGATTTGTGGACCAAAATTGTCGCTCTGCGGTTTGATCATCTCCGTTTGGGGCATTGTGCAGCTGGTAAGAAAGTCAACGCCAATTGGCTATTATTATTGATGTGAAAAGTGGGTGTCGCTGCTGCTGCGGGTCGAGAGCAGCGGGCACTACACTTAGTCACAAGATGCTTTTGTATGCGATATGCCAAATAGTGTTATAATTTCTTCTTTGTTTTTCTTCAACTCACTTCGTGCCTTAGGTGCTCATGGGTCTCTTCTTCTACGTGCACAGCGTAGCGCTTGTCGAAGATTTGCCCTTGGATGAGAATTACAATTCAACTGATCAATTCTATGCAGCAGCCAATGCCGCCTACAATCAGGTAAGCAGAGAGAAGAAAACTGGTACAATTCTATCTTTGAGCGATCTGCTAGATAGCAGGAGGAAGGAACGCGACTTAATTATGAACATTTTTTTTAATTCATAAGTATGACACACTGAGAGCAGCGTGCCGTATCATGCGCTTCTTTATCGCCAATTATTAAGCGATTCACTTCGTACACTCAAAGTGAATAGTCGATTATTCAAACACCAAGTAGTGATTTCCCTCTTGAAATCTATGTATTTATTTACTATATTACAGCAAATTCTCAAAATCAGTTTTTTTGAATTAATTACAAAGCTTGTTTTGCACACTCGAAGAAGATTTGTTAGAAGCTTATATATATAAGTTTTTAAAATCTGTATTGGTTTGGATTAAGTAGTAGGCTAGTTGTAAAGGCTTACAATGTATCAGAGGACGATTAGCGGCGACAAGAACGACTTCCAGCATGGTGCCAATTATTTTGTAGAATCAAAAAGAAGCTTTTTTAAATCCTGAAATGTCATTAGAGTCTTACCAATAATATTCACAGTGCGTGTCTTCGATAACATTTTTATTTTGTACAATTTATTATATATGCTCTTCAATTGAAATTTCTAAATTTAATTTGTTTGACTTTTACCTTTCAGAATGCATATAATTGTTGGATTGCTGCCTGCATATACGTTTTGACACTGCTGCTATCCGCGCAACAGTTCTACGTCAACAGCAGAGTCACGGCCAACTAAATTCTTAAAAAAGTGTGTGCACTTCTCTACGATTAATGCCCGAAACAACAACAACAATAGCGGCAACCAAATGGAATACAGCCACGACAACAAATACAACCTCCAAGAAGACCAGAAAGCAACAGAGCAATATAGAACACACTGATGCGAACAACTATTTGTATGTTCTTTGCTCTGGGCGGCACTAATCATCAATATAAAAACTAAAAAGTTTCAGTTTATAACATTAAACTAAGCGTAAAGAGTTTAGGAATATTTGTTTAATTTTAAGTCAAATTTCGAATGCACACACAAAAGTTTATTGTTGTTCATCGACTTTCGCACATTCTGTCCGCATGTCCCTAAATTTGTTCAATACATTCCTTTTGGTCGTCGTCAATTGAAAGTTAATTTTGTTATTACTGCGTATTTGATAAAGTATTTTCTTTCACTCGCTCATAATTTGTTATTTTATTTAAAGTTTAGCTTTTTTGATTGGTCTGAAATCAAATTGTATAGCATGTCAATCGAAAGCGATTCATTATTTTGTTTATAGTGTTACAAGAAAACCATTAAAAAGAAAACTACAACAACTACAGTATAAACCTGAGCATAATCATACCATTTAATTTTTAATTAAACAATTTTACATAAATGAAATACACTTGCCGTGCAATTTGTTTAGCCAACGCTCGCTCCAATGTATGTATGTGTGTGTGTATCTCTATTTAAAGTGCGAGCTCAAATTGCATCAAGTTGTTTTTATTTATTTGCTGAAATTGTTTTAAAATTCTTTAAATGTGTACATTGTTAGCTAAATTTGATTATGCAATCCAAATATATATAAAATAAATAATATAAATGAATTGTGTAAAATGTTCATTTCAATTGCTTTGTAAAAAATAGAAAAACTGTAAAACACTGAAATGTTTTCAATAAAATATAAATAAAATTTATAACTTAAAATGCGCGATTATTCATTTATAATCTTTTATTATTTGTTTAAGATTAAGCACTGCTTGATAGAATTGAAGCCAAGATATCTAGGATTAATGTCGAAGAACTGAAGTGGAAACAACTGTATCTATTTAATTTGAGCAAGCAATTTTATTTTTATCTGAACAAACGCATAACTTTACTTAAATTTGCAATTGTTCAGTTAAAGATAGCAGTAAGAAAATGTTTAATTGGCTTACAGAATGCATAAGGTTGATTTTTTCGGCGCCAACGGGTTTAACACTTAACTGCCAACCAGAGAAAGTTGCTGCTATTGCTTTCTTCGCGACCCATATAAAGCTGCATGACCTTATCAAGGCAGACATTTTCCGGACAAATGGACTGTTCGCAACCGTTGGTAAGAAAATAAACATTTAAAAATTATTTAGTAACATACAAAAATTTTTAGTACGCAAATAGGATCAAACCCGTCAAAGCAAGAAAAGGCCGGCTGTCACAAATTATGACGAGGTGGCAGAATGCTATGAATTTAAGCAGAATTAGTTCATACCGTCATAATATTAAGATATTTTGAGATTACCATATTTTACTAGAAGAAGGGAATGTTTGCGAATTGTTACGTGACGATAAAATCATACGAAAAAACTTCTGTAAAAATGTCACATTGTTCTACGAAGGGGAGGGATGAATATATTATGACAAAATTTAGCGTCACGAGTTTTGCCTTACAGAGCTTTAATAATATAGCAATTTGTTTCGTAGTTCTTTTCGAGCACGGCCGATTTACTCCTTCATATCAAAATTAGATTCGTTGCTCAAAATATTAGTGTTCCACTGCCTCTGAAGATTTGTTTCTAATAATGAGCCATTTTGTCTATTTTTCGCACACTCATCTGTTCAAAATTTTCCAGGCGACCAGAGTGAGCAATTAACAACTCCATGAGAGTACACTTACTTCGAGGTAATATGCGGTATAATGATGCAATGGAAATTTGTGTCAGCACGTCACTCTTTGAATTTCTGCTCAAAAAGTTCTTTGTTTCTTATTAACTTCTTTATTTTTCCCCCCTGCTTATTATCGCTAAGTATCTTCTTACTCTAAAGCAGGGACGTGCAACACAATATCATTACACCAGGTGAGGCTCGGCTTCAAGTCAAAACACTCAAAGTCACCAAAATTGCTAAAGTACTTACGGAAGTTGGAGTGATGTTCAATTTGACTTACGTTTGATTTCATTTGCTTTGTGAAGCGTAAGCCGAAGTTCAGTTGCATTGGGCTGCCGAAGCAACAACCGAAGTTCATTTGAAAATCTTAAGAAAAACGCACACAAATATTATTTTAACATATTTCTTTATTTCATAATGCTTATCAATAAGTATAATAAATATTCGCACAAATCAAAGGGCAATACAATATTAATATGATTAAGCACTTACTTTGCATTTGTTTTATTTTATTATTATTTTTTATTTTTCTTTACTACTTCACATTTTTTAACATTTTTATGTACTAAACAATTCATAATATTTAGCATTAATAACAACAAATAAATATAATACAAACTTAAGGCCTACGGGTGTATAAACAAGTTAGTGTGCTCGTAAAACGAGAAGAAGCCTAAATAGTTAGTACAAGGGTAGTATACGAGACCCACGCCCACTTAATAGAAATTCAGAATTGAGCCTATAAAAATATATATGTACTAGAATATATTTATAGCAACTTAAGGAATTACAAAATATTTATAATTAAACGCTTATACGCTAATTATATCAATATTAAAAAAAAAATAAGTGAAGTAAATAAAACAAAATATTTTCAATAACTTTTTACATATTTTTTTATGATGGAAAGCGTGCATTCGAGCGAGCATGTGTAAATTGTATTTTTAGGGATCGTTGGATCGTTTAAGTTCGTTTCGAGATTTGCGCATAAACTGGAGATTATGTTTATTTATAGCGTAGAAGGCAATTATTTAAGAGCATAGATCATAGCTTGCAATTTGAAAATATTATTAGAGATTGCATAAAGTGTAGATTAACTGGATGTATTTATGTAGGTTTGTAGATAATAGACCGCCTGCTGTAGAAAAGTTGTAAATGAATTGAAGTGCTTAATTTATATTCTGTTTTAGATTTATTCGCTCCTGATTGCGGCTCGATGATCGAGAAGATTTTCGATGGATCGATTCCAAATATGCCGCTGGGCTCCAACCTTCTGCATTGGTATCTGTGAGAATATGAAAAATGTGTTAAAAAAAGTTTAGTTAAAGCAAATTTCAGTTAGTGTTTTAAGCCAAAACATGCATTCTATTACTGCTACTAAAGTGAAAAAATTGTAAGAGCAAGCATTTACCTAGTATACGCACATACCACCAGCCAGCACAGCCCACCTTAAGCAACTCAACGGTTTCACCCTCACGCATCGAAACCTCCGAGTGTCCGGCGGCAACGTAATCCGACAGGGCAATGAATTTACTGCCCTAGAATGTTATGTGGATTATATATGTACAGCGGAATATTAGTAAAGAAATAGCAGGCCGAAAAATATTTAGTCAATTGCTATTGATTGCAAGCTTGCTTAATTAATTATAAGCTATAAACATTTGGCAAAGCCTATATTTTGAAGCGTATTATCATTTGTATAAATTAAAGCAATAAGTTTAGAATTTAACTAAATTAACAAATAACTAAACAAAAATATAATAGCAAAACAATTAATTTATGAGTTGTTGCTGTGTCAAAGTGTTGTTAAAATATTTTTATAGCGAGTGGAGATAGTTAACTGAAAGTTGATGTTTGATTAAATAGCTGATATTACTAAAAGATCTATATTAGATACGATAATTAGAGAGAAAATTCTACTAGAACCAGAGTTCGGAATTATTAATTTTTGACTATTGCTCGCGAACATCAGCTCATTAAAGTTCTACTCTTTGTTAGGCCCTGTACCGAAGGTACAAGAGCCTATTGGTTTTGTGCAAATGTATGTAACAGGTAGAAATAATGGTCGAAGACCCCCCAAAGTTACCCACATTATGGTCAGGAGTGATAGAGGAGTCGATATAGCCATGTCCGTCTGTCCATCCGTCCGTCTGTCTGTATGAACGAAAAGATCTCGGAAACGGTAATAGATAGAGACTTCGTGTTTTTTGCATTCGACTAGGACTGCTCCGGAATTTCACAAGTTTATTTTAAAATTTTGCTCCTCTCCCCCCTTACCCATAAAATCACCCCCAAGGCAAAAAATTTCTTGAGTATGCTAGTATAGAGATAATGTTTCTCTAAGCCAAAATCCAAAAAGTTCATCAAAATCGGATAATAAATGACGATTTTATAAGCAATTGAATTTGAACGACCCCCTTTTCTTTTCATTCATATTCACGCAGTGAGAAGTGGTCATGTGTTTGGTCATGAGCTCGGGGAACATTTAATGTGTTTGTTAGGCGACCTGAACTGGTACAGGGCCTCTTACAGTCGGTTACGCCCGACTGAAATTTCCTTACTTGTTTTTATATTATATTTGAGTTTTTCGCCAGAAGACTCTGTTTAGTCTTCAATTTCTTGTTATTCATAGCAAAATAGATGGACCTGCCTGACTTGACTTCCTGTAAGGGACCACCACTTTTAGTTTCTTACGAAACTTAGCGTTTCTCGAGTTAACAAAATTTTTTTATACAAAAACCCAGAAAGTTGAGGGAAATTTGTACGGAGGCTATCACTTTTTGTGGTTCGATCTGCATCTAAATGGATTTTTATATTAGGACTATCATACGATAGATCAAATTTATTGTTCATTCGGAGTTTCCGAAGAATAACAGGAATCAAGGAGAAAATAGATACTCGGAACAATTTTTTTTTGGTAGATATGTATATATTTTTTGTTTTGTGCAATTAATTAGTTTGCGTGGCGTGCTTTCTTTAATGCATTTCTAGTAGGCATGAGTAAAATTTATTTTTTTTTTGTTTTAAATCACAGCAGTCACAGCTCCTGTAAATGAAAAAGCAGTCAAAAACATATTTTCTGTGCTTCCATTCCATTCCAATCATTGTTATTTTTGTTAATGTTATACGGCAATGTTTGTTTTAACAGAAAATAACAGTGATTTTAACAGAGCTGTTAATACTGTGTTTAAAAAAAACATAAGTCATATTAGTTATTAAATATATCTAATTACATTTACTAATTATGCTAAGAAACTTTAGATCTATAAACTTACTTAAGTGAGTAAAATGAGCGACTGCATCCATTAATAAAAAGCGCAATGAAATTGATGAAAACAATTTATGAAACGATGTACAGAGCAGACGTTTAAACGAAGAAACAAACAAACGAGCGCAGAAAATAACGAAGTACGAACAAAACGTTGTATGAAGTACGAATGCAATTGACAAGACATTTTTTTGGTTTTTAATAGACTTTACGAATTTATTTGTACCAAGTTTAGAGTGTAAGTCGCGTGCGTTTAGTTTGCGCAATGACTGTATTCTGCGTATGGGTGTGGGTGTGTGTGCATGTGGATGGGTGCAACAAAATGATCGATCGACTATATTTAAAAGCAAAGTCTTCTCGCATAGATTTGCATAGTTTTTAGCAACTTTAATATACTTAGGCACAACAATTAAATTACATATCGCATATTAAACATACTTTGTACTAGAAATGAAGGAGAAAAAGACTTTTGAAGTTTACATTGATGCGTCAGCGTTGCGCGATCTTTTTTCTTTTGGTACAGAATTGTTTTTGTTTTTTTTTTTTTTTTGTTTTTGATTGTTTTGGTGCTTGACTTGAGAGTTTGAACTAAGCTCAGTGCTCAACCGATACATAAAACTTCGAATTTGATTTGCTGTTGCGCGTATATGTGCCACTGTTGTGACTGCTGTTGTTGTATGGCGCCCACTGTGCGAGTATATTCATGAATCGCTATATTCGATTATTTACCGTTAACCGGAAGTACAAATACCATTTCCGTTCGATTAATTTTTGTACAGTTTTTTTTTTGCAAATATTTTTTTTTTTTTAATTTTCAAATAAATATTTATTTTTTTGATTTGTGTTTGGATTTTTGTGCATGAAAGTAAAAAAGAGAACCCAAAATATATCAAATAAGACAAATAATATAAAATATATAGCTTAATACAACGAACAAAAAAATAAACGGAAAATCAAACAAAACAAAAAAAAAAAGATTAAACATAAGAAAATGATGCATATGTAACGCATTTAAAAAACAATAACAAATAATAAATAGAAATATGTTGATTATACATTAATGAAATCATTAAAGCATATTGTAAATATGTATAGAACCAAAACCATGAAATAGAATAAAAATCAAATAAAAATTTAAATGAACTCAAAGTAAATAAATGCGCAACAAACTTACCGGCGTGCTATTATCCTCGATCAATGACATCTCATCTTCGCTGTTCGAATAGTCTGAACTCCAGCCACAAGCCTCTTGTTGCTCCTTATCTAAACCGGTGCCCACTGTACCCGTGCCACCGCTTGTTCCGCTGCTACTACACGTTGCGTGCACATTGTCATCGCTGCTGCAATTCGAATTGCGATTCGACGATTCGGACGATGCATCGCAGCTAACGGTACGATGCGGCGTACCCAGTATAATATTGGGTGTATCCCAGGAAGTGGTCTGCTTAAAGCCGCGATGGTTCATGCCGTACTGTTTGATTTTTTCGCCTTTAAGCTCTTCAAGCTGATTGAGCAGTACACGTTTGACTTCGGCCACCCATTTATTCTTGATCTCAATGGTAGGGGCTTGCAGCGTATGCACTTCTTGGCGACCCTGCAGCCAGACCTCAAAGCGTTTGGTATCGCCGCGCACAGATTCAGTCAATCCAATAAGTGACATCTAAAGAAGATTCGAAATTAAAGATTTGCACTTAGCGTTTGTGCTGCTATTAGCCACATTATACCTTAACATGATGCTTAAACTGATAAGTGCTTTTGTTGTGTCCCGGTTTCGAGGTTTGCTTGCAGAACAGCATTGATTTTTGATACAGAAATATATGTCGCTGTTGCGGCTTGATGCGCAAGCGTATGTCCTTCTTCGATTCGGTCCACACCTGGAAAGAGTCCTGCAGCAGCAGCTCGCCCAGTTGTGCCAGATCGCTCTGTTTGTTTCAGAAAATAATTATAAATTATTATTCCTAGATAAAATTCATTTAATATTTGTCGAAACCTACCGGAAATCCTGTTATAGCCACCTGGTGCATGGAATCGTTTACACATTTAAGCACAATCAGCATGCAATCAAGTGCCTTCTGCAGCTCCTTTGTACAGCTGCCGCTATCGCTAAAGCGCAACAGATCCTTCAGCAGCAATTGATACTTTGTAATGCGTTGCACAGGCTTCAGCAAATACGCAGCAAGTGGCAGCTTGTGG
Organism: Leucophenga maculata; assembly: GCA_035044805.1. NCBI lineage: Eukaryota > Metazoa > Arthropoda > Insecta > Diptera > Drosophilidae > Leucophenga > Leucophenga maculata. Next base: position 11,700 of record JAWNNP010000446.1, read on the forward strand.
CCCAAACGTTTCTGGCATTCCTGCAAGAAGAGATGCGTGTCGACAAGTGTTTCGCGCAGCCGATCCGAACGTGGTATGTTCTGGCAGTAGAACGAGTACAGACGGTAGAATGTATCACGCTATAAAAAATACAGAACAATACATATTTTTGATTACTCAGCAACATATCCAGCTCAGTGTACGCGCAGCACTTACTCTTTGCACAAAACAGAGCGCCACCAGCTCCGTTGTTGATATACAATTCTCCAGATCCTTCAGGAAGACCTCATTGTGAAATGTGTAAAGCTCATGAAGATTGCCAAAAAGTATCTCCTCCTTGCCTTGCAGACTTGCGGGTACCAAATGCATTAGTTCCTCCGATTGCATTTGATCGCAATAACCCTGAAAGTAATAAGCATAGTTAAAGTAAATCATTTGTGAGGTTATGTACACTCATTAACCGTAGCAAGTTACATGTTTCATATGTGGCTTATCTTTACAGAACGAGGACAGCTCGTTGCTTATAAACTGTCCGAATTTGTGCTCCACATACTGTGCGACACTGGTATAACCTTGAACCCCAACGAAATCTTTCAGCACACGTTCATATTTGTGTTGCTTGAATTTGTTATAAGCGAATTTGGGCAAATCGTAGCGCTCATTCGTAAAGGATTGCTCGAAGAACTCGTGACAGAATTTTAGAACATCGCGGTAGGAAGTACTAAACGTGTTCTTATCAGCTTTATCTTGTGTCTCATGCGGAGATTCTCTTTCATCGGGGCACAGCGTATTGGAGCTGGAGCAGCCACTGCTCGCATCGCTTTTGCTACTCGACCATTGGTAAGGCAGTGACGACGCACCAAAGACGCTCGTTCGGCATGAATTGCAGACATGACTCTCTAGCTCTGGCATCACTTTCGGATGCTTCAGCGCCTTCGGTGTAGCCAGCAGCTTGGCATTATTCAACGAACCGAGCGAGCTTTGCGCACGCGCTATCGACGATGAAATCGACATTAGGCTCTTCGGTTCTGCGTCGTCCAGATAGTCCAGTATATCCGTATAGTTCTTACGCTGCAAATAGTCTTTGAATTCGGTATCGTTTTCGATCTCAGAGTAGCTATTCGATTCGAGATAATCCTTGACCAAACGATACTCCAAAGATTCGTCGCAACTAGACAGTTCAATTAACTCCTTGAAGATTGTCTTGCGTTCGTCCTTTAAACGCTGCAAACTGTTGCGCGTCGATGCAATACTGTTTGTTTCCTCCTCGTGCTGCTGCTGCTCCTCAACGGTTGCACTGAGCTCCTCAAGCTCTTTGAAGTTATTGATTATCTTAATTGTCGACTTGCCGTTGAGTATATTCCGCGTTGAAAAATTACAAAGATTTGTGCCGAATATGTAATTGCCGTCCACGCCGCCGCTGACACTACTCATCAAATCGAATTTTGGGCGAAAATCTGTAGGTTTGAAGCGCATATAATTGGGCTTGTTACCAGCACCGACTGCGCCAGAACAGCCAGCAATATCGCCACCAACTGCTAGGCGGCTGCCGGATACACTTGAATCAAAGAGCGAGCCCTGAAATGAGAGCGGCGATTCGCAGCTTGAACTGCGCGTTTGCAAATTCAAACGTTTGATGGAATCGCTAATCTTCAGATTGAAACGTCCGACAATATTGCACGCGGTATTCTGCACCTTCTTCAATCGAAACGAAGCATGCGCTGAGGGTGTTTTAGATTTCGATGCTTTACGCAGATCATAGCCTCCGTAGCGCATATTTGCCAACAGATGAAAAATTTTAGAGAAATTTATTTGAAATATCAACCGACGCGCAGCAGCGTTTGACTGCAACTGAGCCGACTGTCTCTAAAATCCGCAAACATTGGTTAACAATTATTGAGCTGTGTCTAGTTGTAGTAGAAGTATCTTCGTTTATTTCAATCTTCTACGGCTTGTCTTAATGGGTTTAATGCACTAATTAGAAGCGCAGGCATTCAGGCGTTTCAAAAACATTCATCATCATTATGACGATCGCAAGATCATTACTCATAGTACGAGCAGTTTTTGTTATCTGCAGCTCTGTGTGCAGCTTTACCGTTTAGAATCTTCTTCACCAACTTGTATCATGTGCTGTTTGCCGCGTAGTTTTTTTGCTTTCTAACAATTCTGTGTATAAGAAATGAAGAATCTCCAATGTAGTTCACTGACCATGCGTCCAGTTTGGCTTGTAATCGCTTCATGCTCATCTGCGCAATGAGTTTGAATATGCTCCACATACATTTCTATGCACAAGTTTTTATTATTACATAAATTACAGCTTGTGCCTTATGTTTATTCATTAGCACAACATAATCTCTGCTTATCGTATTTAAGTCTACTATATGGAACGGTGTATGCACTTACCTTAAGTATAGAACTCATTTCGTTAACATATATTCTTTCGGTTTCTAACAATTCAGTGAGAACGTGTCCACGTTTGAGTCGTCGTGCCTCAGAATCCTGCAGATAAAAAGGGTAAAATGATTTTGTAAGAATAAAAATTTCTGCCGAACAACAATCAAAGCTTTCAAATCTGTGGGCGGAACTGAACCAAAGGCGATTTCTTCTTTTGACAAGAATTGATAATTAAATTTAACAAAGTAGACCTTACTATTCGTGAGCCATCACCTAATACAAGAGTATGACAAACAATATTTTTTTGAAACACGACCTTGAAAGTTTTATATATTTAGACTCTCCTAATTCCTCCTTTAGACAATAAGTATCTAATAAGAGTGTCAACCTTTTTATAAGGGATAGCCTCCATACAAACCTGCCCCACGTTTTTGAGTTTTTGTATGCATTATTTGTTGTTTAAAGCATAAACGATAAGGAGGTCTAGTTATCTTATTAGTAGTAAATGTTTCAACAAACGAATTATCAAACTATTTAACAAATTCAGATGGTTTAGGTCTGATAATAACATATCTTCTCTTGCATATACGCCTGCTAACGACATATCGTAGAAAGTTAAACTACTAACGTATACGCCTATTTACAGTTCAATAAGCCGCCACATAAAATTAACTCGATTAACTATTTGTAAAACTTGCGGGAAAACTCATTTTAAATAGAGTATCTGCAAGTATATATCGCAGAAAACCAGTTACTATAATCGTATCAAATGCAATCATTCGTATCAGTGTCTGCTGCTTTGACTTACCTGTTGATTTTGCATATGTTCGCCGCTATCTGGACTCGAACCGACATCGCCATTCAATGAGACGCCCGAGTCAACGACACCATCCATAGATCTAGGTCGTAATTCATGTATAGCATCAGTCTGCAAGAAATTAAAGAATCAAAAAATAAATAATCAATACATATTGCCAAATTACTTGAAGAACTATGCTAATTTTGAAGCTTTAAGGCAATTAAGTCGACAAAACTGCAACAATGCCCGGGAAAAATAAAAGTAAGACTAAAGAAAACAAAAAACGGTTGACATAGATTCCTCAACGACAGACAGTTGGCCAACGCTTGTCTAAAATTACTAAAAAGAAAGATAAAAAGTAGCCAAGTTAATTTTAAATTGTGGCTAATGTTTAGTTTAAGATATTTTCTAAGTCAGACAAAAGAAAACCGAACGAACTATAGAAAAAAAGAAAAAGAAGATACATTTTATTTAAATGTGAAAAACGGTTCTTTCTTTGTTGTTGTCTACAAAGCGCTACCACTTTCGCTTACACACATAAATCCAAAAGCACACACAAAAGAGGTGAACTACTAAAGCCAGTGAGATAGACGTTCTATAAGATACATTTTAACTGCGCTCATATACAAGTTAAGTAGCAACGAGTATGTGTATCGCTTGTGTTCATTACAGAGTTGAGAGTGCGTTGCGGCCAACTTTATCTATCTCCAACAATAAAAATGAAAAACAACTTTCCATAGTGTTAATGTGACGTGCGAGGCTGCCTACAACGCTTTTCTGGTTTTATTATTGGAGAATCTGCGCGCGGGTGTCATTAAACTATAGCTAAGGTCTAATTACCAGCAAACTGCTACGTGTTGTTGCTATTGTTAATTCTAGAGCAGTTGTCGGTTTTAATTACCAACATACTCAGCCGTCGAGCATAGTAAAGCACACTCTTACTTCTTCAAAACTGAGTCTGACTAGTTAACCAAAAATGAAGCTGCCAAACTGAATATGAATTAGATAATTGCTCATTCTTTTAGTTTCTTTATCTTTTCGACTCGATTTCGATTGTCATCACTTTGCGCTTTCTAACTCAGTCAAATTATTGTAAAATGCTCCCGAATGGCTTTAATTGTTTCGCTTATTTGACGCGACGAAATTATAAATTGAGGTATTGAATTAGAAAAGGAAACTGAAGTAAAAATTTAAAATTTTGATTTTTAAAAACCATCTAAAATGTGTTCTAAATACTTAAAATTTGTATAAAAGTTTGGCGTAAAATATGATTTGAAGCATTGAATATGCTTGTTATCTAGCATTGAGAAAAACCATGGTCTAAGAAAAATATTACACCATTATCTTAAAATGTTTTTATTTTTTTTTATTTTTCATAGCACTATCGAATCAAAACTTAAATTAGTACTGAACGATTTTCGCTGACTAAATATGTGAAATAACAAAAAACCATTCAATACACTCAGACAAACATCCACATTTCTTGTTGAGCTGATCGAGAATTCACATACTTGATGGGGTCTCCTTATGGGTGTTGTACACTTCGGAAAAACATTGACAGCAAGAAAGAGCTGACTTAACTACAACATTAGCTTAAAAATGGACTACATTGGACATCGGAAAGAAACATTTGACCGAAGTAATTCTTTAATTCTTCCGTCTTCTCAGAACGCAATGCTACCAACAACTCGCAGCTGCCATTTCATTTAAAAGTGTTTGTTATTATTTGCTATTCCCGAATTATAAATAGTGCCCCTCGTAATAGAAATGGCTGAAAACGCGCAGACAACAAAAGTATACGATTTTATTATTAATATAGCTTAGCGCAAGTAAACAAAATCCGTAATATTATACGAAGATCTTTATATAAATATTTGTGTATCATACGTAAAATTCATACTTGAACCAGAACACTCCAAAGTTCAAGTACTTCACAGTAGCTTTTAAAACGTCATCCCCGGCATGTTCAATGCCTAAAACAGCTGCTCAAATCGTATAAAATCCAATCATTTTGAGCTCAGCCTCCATGCAGCGCTCTTGCTATTGAAATTTTCAGCATCTACGTGGGCCATGTTCAATGGCATGGATTCGCATTTTATTGTGTTGTATTTTTTTAAAAAAATTTTAATTAAAATCAGTAGCACACCAAAAGTAATTAGCTCAATTAATTATGTTGCTGTTGTAGTACAATTCAGCGAACATTGTATCTCGTGTTAAGCATGATGTGACTTTTTCGCTTTTGTTTGCACTCCACCCATACAACAGCAGTTGAGGGCAGTTCTGCAGCACTGCTGTTGGTAAACAAGCAAAGCAATTGTAAGTATTCATTTAACAAACTGCCCTCGCAGTGTAACTAAAGTGAAAATATTTAGTAAAAAGTGCTGCACGCGCCTGCGCACACGCTGCAGCGTAATTTCTGCGCGCAACTGTTTCAGTAAGATAGAAATGTATCTAGTTGCGGTGTCGCAGCATGGGCGAAGTTTTGGGCGATGTCAAGTGCTTCAGTGTCAAAAATATAAATCAGAAACTACTGCAAGACCTTTGTAAAAGTGACACAGTACTAAAAAACATATTTTTGTAAGCTTGCAGTACATTTTTTGTCACGCTGACAACTCAATTTGGCCATTAGCCAAAAAAAATTAAAATGTTTATTTTTAGCTCTATAAATGCGTAATAAATGACTGAAAAACAGAGTTTCAAATGCTTTTGTCTAAGACAATGGTAATCAAATGATAAGTTTAGTGCAACAACTGCAACAATATTAAATTTGGCTTAAATATAAACAAACAAAAGAAATTGTTCAATTTGGTACAATCAAAACTTTGACACTATTCACAAACGCTAATTGAGGAATTACTTTCTGTATACATAAACATACAGGTAGAGACGCAGAGGGATATGTGTACATCGTATCATTCACTAAGCTGATCAAGATTATCTCTATATACAATATATAAATTTTCTATGCGCAGATTTTATATAAAATCTTTGTGTGTATTTCAGTGGATCCGTTTATGGTTCACATTTACAATTGAATGCTGTAGGATTGGCCTAGATCCAATGTGGCAATCCGGGAACGGTGGCATGTGTAGATATATTCAAGTGGGTCTCTGCTACCTTCCTAAGCAAATTAATATACTAATTACTCTAAAAGTAAAAAGCATAAACATGTACCTACAAATATTTTCAACTTTCTTGACCTACTTTAAATATGTAGATACTTTAATGTTGAACAAAATAAATAGATAAACCTTAAAAAAACGCTTAAAACTTTTAATAAAACCAAAGAACCGTTAGTTACTTAGACAGACACGAAAGTAAAACGAAGTTTATTAGCATAAAAAATGAACTTCATTTTATGTGCGATGCAAGTAATAAAAGTTCTTTCTTTAGAAGCAAATATAAATGTATCTATCAGTTTAGATCGCATAAAAACTGTGCCTATTATGCGTTTTGAAGAAACATTCACTTTTAATCCAAATGCGGAGAAAGTGTATAGTTTAATTGATTGGTCGAAGAATTTATATAGTAAGAGCCGATCAACAAGAAATCAAACTCTATATAAAGCACTGCAAATAAGCTCAGTTAATTTAAAAGTAATTTTGTTATTGTATTACAAAAAAGACCACACATAATACACATTTACGAGCTCAACTATTGTAAAAAACATAAATTTGTACTGAAAACAAAAAAACAAATTTGCCACATAAACCTAATGATCCAACTTTAATGAACCGAGACAATAAAAATGATATTCGCAAGCAAATCCACGATGAACGGTGTATGAAAATAATATAGTCACATCACATTTTAGTGCTACAACAGTCAAGCAAAACTGATAGACAGCCGAACCATTCATCCAAAAAAAAAACCTATGTAATGCGTTATGAAACCGCGGCGTTTTTTTTTTTTCTTTTTTTTTTTAACTTTATCCAGATTTTATTGTTATTTATTTATTTATTTATTAATAAAATCAACTACACCCTCTTCCGGCTCAGCTTAGCTACCTTCACCTTTCAGTATTCGATTCGTGTTGGCATGTCTCGCTTGAGCTTAGATAATAATTTGTATCTTGACTATGCCGTATATAGTATATCTATCTTCGCTCAAAATCCAAAAATTCATGACGGAATTGCTAATGTGCAACGAAATTGAAAACAGACATGAAGAGCAAGAAATGTGAAATGGAGTTGCAAAAAAAAAAAAAAAATGGTGTGGAAGAAATTATTTTCAAATTATAAGCGGAGCACATGCGAATTATTATAAAATAGATTTAATGAAACTGTTCCGTGTCATTGGAGCAGGAAATCAAATTTTAGGGAAGTTGACCGAAATTATATACACACCATACCTCAAGCGCTATATGTTTGCTTTGCAATATGGCATTATGTTGTCAGACTATTGGCAGAAAGAAACTAAATTAGGTGAAAAAACTCACAAATGAATTTCAACTTTAATTTGGTAATATAGGAAAAATCAAATGATAGTTCTCTGGCACTCTGACACAGCTCGTGGGAATTTAACTTCCAATTTCCAGCACACATTTTCTTAAAATGGTTTAAACAATTGAAAGATAATTGCCAAAGTGGGAAAGTGTACTCTTGGCGGCTGTTGGGAGAAGTGAGCTGAACCTGCCGTTTAGAAATAATACCACGAAAGCTATTAATTGGCACACCAAACATGTTTCTCATAATGTAACTTTGAAAATTTACTATCTAAGTATACGTTTATGTGTGGATATGTTTAATTATCTTTCATTTCGTAGAAAGATATGTTGAAAACAGTCTTTACTTCAAAGCTGTATATGATATTTGGTCACTATTAACTGGCGCCCTAGCTGCAGTGTTGCAAAACTCATTGCAAATATATAATGGAAAGCGAAAAAAGCAGCATATCAAGGTTATGCTTCAATAATGTGAAGTAAGAAAACCAAAACAGGTGGTTTTTCTTTTACTGTTGCCTAAATTTGTGCACGATGGCGAAATTTCGATAACAAATCGAAATACAGCCTCTAAAATCAATATAATTTTTTTGCACTGTTTCAACGGAGATCATAATTTTTTATTATTAACAATATCACGATGTATTGTGGACAGAAAACAAGAATTCGAGATATCCTGTACTCCCATTCAAATATAAATGGTTGTATAGAACATATATTCCAATCTTCATCTATGTGGTATATTTTATGCGGTTTACTATAATTTGTCGTTTCAAGCTAAGTTAAACCAGAAAAAGTTTCATTCATACAAAAATCCAGTAAAGGGGACAAATTTGTAAGGGGTTATTCATTATTTCTTCCAGTGGATCGATATGAATTTTTACGGAATATATGTATTAGTAAGTTTATAATGAATGAAAGTGATCTGAAGGTGGATTTGGAGAATCTTAATATTCAAATTTGAAGAATCCATCTCTTATAGTCTCTAAGTTGTCGATTTTTATCAACTTTACTTTTAATGGTGATCTAAAATTTCAACCAAACTTATAACATTTAATAGTTTTTTGCCATAGTTCATTTTAGTAACAATTAAGAGTGAAGACTAAAGTGGGGTGAATTGGAACGGCTTCATATTTTTACACCACGGATCTTCTTTGATTGGTCTTAATAGAAATTATGCTAATGCTGCAAGAAGCCAAAAGAACCACATTTCCTTAAGACATAAGCAAGGTTTGACCCATATTATGGGTGAAAATATAATCTCCATGTGGAAGATACTTTTAACGACTCGAGAACCAACAAACAATCGCAAAAATAGCTCTGTTCTTATTCTTTTGATCCTTCTTTTATGAAATACAAAAAACTCCATTACATAAAAATAAAGACTTATCTGCTAACTGAAAGAGTTTAGCATGCTGCTAGTTTGTCCATAGCCAACAATCGCTGCAAGCTAAACAAAAAAGAAAAATAACATTGATGTCTAAATAAGCTAACGGCGAATGCAAATATTGCATAAAAATCATAAAATCATGAGTATCTCGGATGTCTTTCGGTCTGGTCTGGCCATACTGCAAACACGCGAAAGGTGTGAAATATGCGCACACGTCGCACAGTGGTTTGTGTCCGTGTCCATCGGCCTTTATTGAAAGAAGCTTAGAGCAAACAGACTAACTTACTAGTGACTAATCAACTGAACGACTGACTAACTGGCTGACTGGCTGTTGTAAACCAAAAAAAAAAAAACGCTTACAGAAAGTGATGATGATTGACGCAAATGAAAATGCATGAAAAGCCAATTATTTTATAAGAAAAAATGTGCTTAAGCCGAGAAGTAGATGAAGCGTAGCAGTAACTGCTCAGTACCTAGTATTTATCTGCATAATCCAAGCGCAAACTGTATACAAACATGATGGATGAGGAAGCGCCAACCAGTATGACTAGGCAAATAAAACCATGGTAGTCTAAGCCAGACCGATGTCTACTGGGGCAGAAAAGTGGAATGAAATGAAATGTAACGAAGAGCCAAGCAACGATACTATACGATATGGCAAGAAAGATCGCATCAAAACGGAAACTGCGCCACTCCCAGCGCACACAGTTTGCCGTTCATAAGACTTCCGCTTAATTAGAGCAAATAATGCATATGTCTGAGATTAGGTACTGTGTCTCTACTGTGATCCTACCTTTCGCAGCAGTTTATTGTTACGTATTAATAACTCTTCGGCGCTGCTATTACGCAGCAGATGACGATGGCGACGTTGTTCAAGTGCTGCAGCCATTTGTTGATGGTTCACTGCTGCCGGTGCGATGTCCTCCACAACAATGGCGAAATCTCCCTCATAGTAGGAGCAATTATCCTCATCACAACTGGAGAGACTGCAGCAGCATTGATTATCGCCGGTGCCGCTTTTCTCAAAGTAAGAACTATTCCAGAAGACGCCGCCACCAACGGCAGCAGCAGCTGTGCAACATTGCAGCGAGGTTTCATTGGGGTAGTCATTACGGCAGGATATACAGCTAAGCTCCGTGTTTGCGCCAGTACTAGACACGGGCGAGTTAGGAGCATAGTAGCGCGCGTTGGCTGGGGTGGACGTAGTGGTCACAGTCGGGCAACAACAATCTCGCTCGGACTCGCAGAGTGAGCTGTTGTCCAGACCGCAGCCTGATGTACTCGAGGATGATGAAGAAGATGTAGCGGTTGATGTGGAAACTGTGGAGACTGTGGATGCTGCCGAAGATCCGTTATGAGCACGAGGCAGTGAGGCGCTACTGCGTGAGGCGCCACCAACAGCAGCATATGAGCTGCGGTTGCTGCCATTGACAAAGATCTTAACGCAATTATTGTTGCTGGCATTAATTGGTTTGCGGTTGTCATTTGCGGCTAGCGCAGCGCTGGGTGTAAGCATAAGCGAATCGGTTTCGATGTAATCGTCATTCGCATGAGCGCGTTCCTGCACCCAAGTATCATCGATTTTAATAGTGGTCGTAGTGGTAGTGCTTGCTGGATGACTCTGCGGCTGCAAATTATTGCGCTTACGCTGATCGTTGTTGTACTTGAGCTCCTGCTCAATATTGCACTGCTTCGATTTGTTCGCTGCACTCGTCGCACTGCTCTTCGTTGCTGCTGTCAGCAGCTCATCCGTCGTGGCCTTAATCAAACTTTTCTTGGCGAAGTTCTGCACATCGTTTGGATCCGAACGTTGCACAGTCGATTCATATGCTTTATGCTTGTTAGGAGTTATTGGTTTTAGTTTTAATTTGCTATAAGGCGACGTTGTTGGTGTTTCACCAACTAAGACCTTAACGCAATCAGCACATTTCTCTAGATTCTTTAGATTCGTTTTCTTTGTCTGTTGCTTTGCGCAGTCCGGCGTCGTCGAGGATATGCCGGAATCAGAACAGCTCTCTAGCGAGAGGCGTTTCAACTTATTGCAATCGTTAGCAATATCCTTTTCCATATCAGACTTGTGTGCAGAGGACATGGGACAGTTCTCGACATTGCAATTCTTATAGCCGCAAGTGCGTCGTGAAGCTTCTTCATTTGGCTCATCATGCGCTGGCATTGCAGCTATTTGAGGCTTTGATGGCTCATGTTTTGTAAGTTGATTAATTATGAGCAGCGGTTGGCGTTTCTTACGTATATGCACACGTTCCAGCTTTACTTTTTGGTAACTCGTTGTAGACAAACGCGGCGAGTTTGGGTTTTCCGCGCCAAGTTTAGGCGCTGGCGGTAACTTTGGCGTTGACTCACCGGCAGTGCCTGCGCCTGCGTTTACGCTGGCCTTTTGAAACATCCATTTCGGTGGCGTTGCTTGGTGTTGCGGCTGTAGCTGCGTTTGCGCTACGTCCTGTTGAAATAGCTGCTTCACACGACGCTGCAACTGTTCATTTGCCTCGGTGTACAGCATAGCCGAACTGGTCGAATTGCGTTGACCATAATCCTGCTGCTGCTGTATGGGTTTAGGTATGCGCGACGCTGACGTCGCTAAACGCTGCTCTTCACTATTGCAGCTGCTACCGGTCGTTGCACGCGGAATTTGTGTACCAACGCGTTTTGTTTGCGCACTTTTCGATGGATGTGGTATTTCCGTAGCAGCCGAACAGCAAATGGATGAGGAGGAGCACACAGAAGCAGAGGAGCTGCTCGAACCGGAACAAGTACAGTCACAGCAACATTCGTTGCTAATTGCAGGCGCTACCGTTGCAGATATACGCTTTACGCGCTCATCGCTAGCGAGTGGCTTATAGCACGCCCTATTGCGTGTGTTGGGCTCCTTCTTGGGCGCTGTAGGCACAACACTGCCACCAACTGGTGCTGCAGGCGCCATGCGCTTCTGTTGCGGTGGCGTTGTGCGTTGCACTTTTTGTTGTGGTTGTTGTTGCTGCTGTTGCGCTTGGCTGACAATTATTTGCCTGCGGTGATCGCATTCGCTTTTCTCAATGCGCGCTATGCGATCTGCACGTGACTGTATGCCCGCGCGTGCCAAATCGCGACGTATATCGCGTGTCGAACACTTGGCACGATAATTCCAACTGTTCGATTTCTCACAATCAGGTGTAACCGTGCTCGCATCAGTTTGAGATGCCGTATCCGAATCGGATCCAGAGCACGCAGAGTTGCAACACGAGTTCGAACTATCGGAATCCTCCAATGGTGTTTGCTGTATGACAAACTTGGGCAACGAACTGGAGCCTACACGCTTGGCATTGTGCAACAGCTGCCAGGATTCAATAGTAGGTGGTGGCAATGGTGGCAGCGGTTTGCGTGCGCTATTAGGTGACAGTGCAGCATTTATGTTAACAGCGCCGCCAGCCCCACCAATGCAAACCTTACTAATGTTCGGCGTAAGCACGGCGGAGCGTCGATAGCCTGCATAACGTGCAGGATTCGTGAGTCGTTGTTGCTGCTGTTGCAGCTTTTGCTGCTGCTGCTGATGCAGTGCTACCTCACTCGATTTGTGCATTATTGCCTCTTTGCATTGGTGCACATAGTTCACCTTCAGCAATTCCATTTTCGGTATATCCGTGCTGGACATACGCGAATCAATGGTACTATCCATATTGAGTGTCTCATTGGACGCGCGACGTTGCACTTTGCCTATTGGCATTTTTTTTTTTTTTTTTTTGTCAAAATATCTTTCTTTTTAGATTTAGCACAAAAAAAATTTATTTTTTTAGGTAATTTTCAAATGCAGACAAAAATTAACCATTAGTTTGCTATGAAACACATTTTTTTTCGGAAATAATAATTGCAACATTTTATTTTATTTTATTTGTCTGACGCACAATGTCGCATTTAATTCGTATTTTTTTTCATTTTATATTTCGTTAGACACATTGCTCCACATCTTCGATAAAATATTTCACAAATTGCATTCATCGATTTTCTTTTTGTTGTCTTTCGATTTTCGATTCGCATGCAAATGCATTTACTGCGAAAGAGATCAACAATAATCGTTAATATCACGGTCGCACTTTATTACAAACAAATACATATACAAATATGTACATATATGGCCGATCTGTGGATATATCAAATACCGGTGGTTTACTTTTTTTATGTTTTTCTTGCAACAAATTTATCACAAAAAATCAAATTCAACATTCACTTTTGGCAACGCTTTTGATACATTTATGACACTCCGTGCTTCACTGGCTGCTGCGACTGCGGCTGCTTTTATTGATACAATAAACAATTGTTTAAGCTTTGCATAATTATGCAAATCGAATTTATTTAATTTTATTTCTTTGAATACTTTTGTCACTGTGGAGCGGCATCAAAAGGCAATAATAGGCAAACGACATGAGACCCACACGACTGCGACGGATTGTTGCTGCTTTCTTCGTAACAAGAGTGAAAGAGCAAACAACAAAAAGTTAACCACTGATGGCCACGAAGTTTTGATGCGCAACGCGACGTGCACGCTTCAAGAGTTTGGCTTAAAGTGTTCTGCACGGCGCTGGCTAGCTAAGCCACAAACTTGGTCTGCAACAAGTTGTTGTGTCTTAAACATGTTCGGTTTGAGCCAAGTTGCTACCATGTTGCCGCGTATGGGTTCGCTTCAAACTTGCAGCAGTTTATTAGCCGTAATTGCTTTGATTTTTACCCTACACTCATATCTACTAAAGGTATGCAGAAAGTGGTATCGTAGTTTCGAGAAACTTGTGATAGCTGCTGTTTAAAAGCGCTTTGTAAATTTTGGGTATTCAAGCAAGGTCGATTAATAACGATGCAAATTCCGATAACAAAATGCTGAAAAATAACAAAGCGGTCGACTTTGATAGGCTGCAAGCTGAGTTATTCAAGATCGGTGGCGAAGAGTTGGTTAGGAGTATGCACCAATTTTAATGCAAGAAATGGTACGATGAATGCATAACCAATGACTGGAATCTCAGAGTTCCTTGTGCTATTTTTAAGAAAGGATACCCCGCTATTTGCGCCAAATACCGTGAAATAAGTTTCCTTTCTATCGGTTATAAGATTCTCTCGCGCGTTTTGTGTAATAGGCTGAAGCAGTATACGGATTTCGTGATAGAAGAAAAAAGAAGATCGTTCGTCTTTCCATGATGACGCTATTATGCACACAAAGCGTTGTCAGGGTAGGAAATATCCTCTCCCAACCCTTTGATACCAAGGGAGGTTTCAGGCAGGGTAATGCGTTTTCGTACGATTTTTTCAATGTACCGATGGAAAACATCCTACGCCAGTGCCCGTCGGGCTGTCTTTCATGTTCAAAAACACATAACGATTTGAATTCACTTAGCACTGAGTAAATTAATTTCATACAATCGATTCCAACTGAATTTATTTGAGCGATATTTTTCTGAACGCGAATGATAGACCACTATAAGAAGTTAACCGGAACGGATGAAATTTTAAGAAATTTTTGAGAATTTATTATATTTATTCGAACTTCTACACTTTTTATGATGTAATATTTTCCACCTAACAGATAGAAAAATATCATTTTGATTGACTTGCTGAATGCAGTGATATAGATATGAGTTTGTTTGTGCAGGGTATAATATAGTCGTCATAGGCCCCAACCACTACACTTTTTTTTTTTTTAAATAGTTTTATTTTTGTATACACTGTCTGAGCAGCTTACTCGCATTCCATACGTTATCAATTGCTCTTTGTTCTTATTTTTGCTGCTTTGTTAAGTATTTCATGCATTCTTGGCTTTGAAAGTTTCGCCCTGACTTGTTTTTAGGCTTTTGTCTACGGCTGCCCCTTCTAAGCGTGTAGCTTATGGTCTATATTGTGCGTTGATTGCTCTACGCCGATAACAAGCAAATATGTCTGTCTATATTTTTTACTGCTTTCATGAGAATTTCTTCTTTCTTCGATGCTTTTATAACAAATTATTTTAAATGCGTATGAGTATGTGATGCAAAGCAATTTATGTGAAAATCATCAAATATAAAGAATTATGCTGCACGTGTGACTCATGCAGAGAAGACTTTAAGATGTACCAGTGATATGTGAGTACGTGTGAAATGTGTTAGAGGTAAAAAAAATGTTCCATAGAAAATGGAAATAAGGCAAACATATGTATCATATGTAAACATATGTATAAGGCCTAATCTCCAAAATGGCTAAACCAAATTTGAGGAGAACCAAATAGATAGAGAGCTTTTCATTCATATACATATTATTTCTTACACTTAGGTATTTGGTGGAGACGAACGCATATAAGAGAAAAACAAAATTTGTCATAGCTCTACTTTTATTTAATGCAGATGGGTACACATGTAAAGGTCAATGTTTGAAATACGGCATATCTCTCAGCAACTAATTCTCCGATTTATAATAACTTTAGAATAAACGATTTCCTGCAAGTATTTTGACCACAAATTATATTTTTTCTTAATTTAAAATATCATTCACAGCAATTTGATTTAGACATTAGTATCACCAAAATGGTACTCGGCCATGGCATTGAACAACATACATATAAATGCGATAGTCCTCAAAAGGCAAATACTAAACGGAAGGAAGCATGTTACAAAAAAGCAGGCGCATGGGCAACATAATTAAATTGGTCATTGGCTCAAGTCTTTTTAATCTTTTGTCTAAACCAAATATGCCAACGAAAGTGAAACTGCTTTTGCTTTCAACTACATAAAAATAATTAAAGAAGCGCAATGAAATCACGTGAAATGTCATTATAGAAATATCTTTCACAACAGACATAGATGTACAGCACACATGCTGTGTCATATAGACGACGACAGAAGGCATGACTTATTAAATTTCTCAGCAACATATTTAAAAATATACAACCTAAGAGTCTTAAAGTAGTAAAGCGCTGTAAAGCAAGACGTACATCTGAGATGAAAATGAAATTTATCATTTCATCAAATAAAATAAAAATTAAAACGCATCACAAGTAATGCAGCGAAACATCATGAGACAGACAGACGGACGGACGTACAGACTGACTGACTGTCTATCAAACGGCTTAGATGCGCTGCAGTCGCTGAGTTTTAACTTTCTTCACCGAAAAAATAAATTTTAGTTGCGCACACGCGTGGAAAATAAATGCGCCGTGGCTGTTTAAATTTATTCTATCGCGTAACGTTGCAGATAGAAACCATTTTCATTTCGTTGTAAAAGAACTGTGAAATTTTCAATTGAAATGGAAAGTTTTAATTGTGTACTGTGACAAATGTATCTTAAAAGTAAAGCGTCTAAATCTGCAATGACCTCCACAGAGTTTAATTTTTAGTTGTTGACTTCTCCAACAATGTGGGCAGTCAGTTGCTTCTACGCTGCCACATAATTGTCCATAATTGTGAGTTGTTATTATTAAAATACTATAATAATTTCCGCTCACACACTGGGATGTTATAATTAAGTATGCTATTTTTTATTTTTGGGATGACATTGAAAACTAAACGAAATCATCTGCTGCTGCGCAAAGTTTATGTTTCATTGAAACAAATTAGGAAAAGCCAAATAATAGCAATTAAAATTTGAAAAGAAAAAATTCGCGTAGCTTTTAATTCTGATTTTGAACAAGCAACAATTGACTGCAACCAGAAAAAAATTATTAATTATAAATAAATAAATGCATACGCTTTAATCGAGAAGCATAGTTTTGCGTACAATGCTCTTTTGAACTAATTTTATTTTTTTTTATATGTTTTTATTTTTTGCTACACACGCAACTGATTTCAATTTTGCAAACGCGGCAAAACTTCCGCATAACACAATAAAATTTATTATTAAAAGCTCAGCGGAAAATAATATTGTTAAAAAGCATAGAGAAAATTTATATTTTAATATAAACAATCAATCATTTAATGGAGATATAAAATACACTGCATAACATTGCATAACATTTTAACAACAAAAAATTGCTATCTCTTCATATTAAAAAATGTTTATAGGTAAAATTATTATTCTAACCGATTAAAAATAATAGTTTAAATTCCTTTTCATTCCCAATATATATTATTGGATTCCTCATTTCATGTAGTGAAAGAATTTTAATATGTTTTAAAATAATTGCTTAAATTGAAACAATCAATCTTACCAACAAGATAATAAGAATATTTTATTAATTATATAAATGGCGAAGGTAAATAAGATCCATTCATCATAAATTGACATATTAGGGGATAGTATTTTTTTTGGCAATATAAAAGGGTAAATATGGGTGACATTCTTAGTTTGTTTTTTATTCTTCACGGTTTCGATGAGAAATTGAACATTATTGTGTGTCAGAATAGCGACAGCGCCCTCCTACTGGCACCCTCACTGTTATGATTGCGATTGGTTTTTGAAATGATTGAACTTTGATTTTTGTGCCAAAATACGAAGGAGCAATTTCACTTGCAAAAACTGGAAGCTTTATGCCTAAATTTTTAAGTGAAACTTCTCACTGAATATCAAAATAGTTTGTCAATTCGTGTTTTCATTATTAAATGTTGCAAAGCGATTGCGATTGAAACGATAAATTTGTTGTATCTCTCGCTAATCTTAGTTAAATAAGTCACACGGATCTTGATAGGAATAGAGGCCCAGTTAAAGACGGAATACATGGTGTATTGAAGTCAATTTATATTTTAAACCTTTTGTAAATATTTCTAAATAAACAGTCGCAGTAACTATAAGCACTTAAGTAAGTCATTGCAATCAGATACATATTTGTATTATCTTATGCAGTGTCTTCTTTTATTTTTTGACAATTGCAAAATAGCACAATAGTAGTAATCAATCGCCACATTTAAGCGCGTTCAATTTTTCATAGCTAAACTTTCAAATGCGTACGAGTGCAATTTACAAATGTATCTGCGCATCTTTTAGTTTTTTCTGTTTGCGCTTCTTTGAAGAAAGTAAATAATACAACAAAATATCTCGTTTAAGATCAATTAAAATGTTTCGTTTTGTAATTTCCGCTTTAGTTTTAATACCAACACTACTAAGCTTCGTTATACACAATACACAATGTATCTACAAGATACTATCACCGTTTCATTATGTTTAATTATATTAGAGACGAAAACCGCTTGCAGCGCAGAAAGTTTTTTAGTGTATTAGGCATAAATTAGTTACCTAAAATAAATAGTGTATAATATTTCATAATTCTAAATATGTATTCTGCTGCAAAGTCAAACAGTGACAAATGAATGACAGCTAGCAGACAGTTTCAATTTAATAGTACGAGCTATTTTCATAAAACAAATTGGCATTAATTTGGAGAAATTTGTTTTTTTTTTTGATTTCTTGTTTCGCCAATTATGGCCAACAATAATTGTTTGCATAATATATCATAATTATTATGAACATAGTTTTCTGTGTGTTTAAATATTTAAAGATCTAAATTAAACGTTACTAAAATGTTGCTCCTGTACGCAAAATTAAAAATTAAAAAAAAAAATAATCAATCTAACACATGAATTAATATATTGTATTTTTTTCTATTCAATTATTTACTCAGCAGTAAAAGTGTAAAACAAAGAGTATCTTCTGTGTAAAATTTATGAATAATAGATGAATCGACAAAAAACATCTTTCGCTGCCCGAAGCAATTTTTTTCCAGATTAAATATGTGTTAAATAATAATGAATAAACAAAAAAAATAAAACTTATAATTAGTGAAATTTTTTCCTTCTTCTTTTTTTTTGTTAACATAACAGAAATTACTGCGTACATCGTTGAACTACTAAGACAACATTTGAAACGAGTTTGAGCCATCATACAACGCAGTACAAACGACAAACCTACGCATTCAAAATTCAAAATGCATCAAATTGTTTGTTTAAATTTGACAATTACTTAATTTCTGTGCGGTAAAAATGTATTTACAAATTGTAAAGAATTGTTCAATTGGATTTTGATGACAAAACAAACAAATTTTGTTTATATTTTTACGACAAGAACGTATATACCCTGATTATTGCGCTAAAAGTATCTAGTACGAATCGAGTGACGCAACAGTGTAGAACTAAAGCATGGAGATGCATTTGTGCTTGATCTATTGGTCGCGTATTATAAACTTTATAAGTGGGTAGTTATATAAATTTATAATTTCATTAATAAAGCAAATAATTATAAAAAACAATTCGCAGTACAAAACTATCTCAGCAATAGCACAATTTGCATACTTTGGCATAAAGAATTGGAGTTACAATTGCATCAGAACGCAAGCTACAGTGCTGTTGTGAATATAGATGTGGAGCAATTAGGCCGCTCCTTTGAGCATAACGTCATCGATTTTGAGGCGAAGATAAATCAACTGAAGAACTATGATTTGTACTATGATGAACTGCTGCTCAAATTGACGCTGTCGATTGAAGTTTCACATTGTGAGGTGAATTTTTAAGATAGAAATCGGTTGAAGTTGGAGTGGTTCATGGGTTGAAGTGGCTTAGTAGACTTGCGCTTAAACGGTTAATGGCTAAATAAACTTTACGTCTGCTCGTCTGTAAGATAATTTATCAATAGTCAACAATAAGATTAGAGTAAATTAAATCGCTGTGGTGAAGAGCATCCAGATACAAAGAGGACTTGCTTTAGTTTAATTCCACATCTCCGGGGAAAAGAGGATTTGTTTGGGAGAAATTTTTTTTTGTCATCAGTTTAACTTCTAATTCGGTTTCTATATTCTCCACAAAAAAAAAATAAAAATAAAAATTTTTTTAACGATTTTGAGAATTTTTTAAAGATCTACTATGGATTGGAGCATTAAACTGCTCAAAAATTCAGTAATAAAAACCCGAACCACTTCACTCTTATATTACATATAAATATTAAGATTTCTGACTAGTATAATTTATAATATTTAGAATTTTATTGTTTTTGGCGACGATATACCAAAATTTGTTGAGGCATTTGCGCGTGCCAGCATGTATTCGATTTGGCGTTCGATGCATAATAAATTTATATTTGCCTACTACGCAAATGCAGTTGAGGATGCATATTTCAAGGGTTATTTTTTTGAAGGTATGTGCAGCTATCAAAAAAAAAAAATACAGCTAGAAAGTAAGAGTACTCTTCCCCTTCTTAGTACATGAAAATTCCTTTCTCTATTGTTAAATAAGTCAATAAACTAAAACGCCAAGTGCGAGATGCGCGCTCTATATAGATACCTTCTTTGGAAAGAAGACCTACTGAAAAAACACCTACTGAAATTTGTTTACGCTTCGAAACTCTTTATGGACAAGGTGCTATGAGCCGAACGAACGCATTTAAGCGGTTTTGGGAAATTAATGAAGAAAGCACGAATGTTTATGCCGATAAAAATGGAACTTTGTACTTCATTTTTCAGCGAAGAGTTGGTGAAAAAAAATGAGCAAACTATTCGTGAAAACCGTCGCTTGACTTGGATGAATATCATGCAATTTCTCGACAACACAGACTCTCAAACTTTCACTTACACGAAGCATTTAGAGAAACGCTGGAAGTTCTCAACCTGTGCGATTTTCTGGACCAATTTGAATTGGAATATAAACTCAATTTTGTGAGTTCAACTATGATTGTAGATGTAACCTGGATGGCTCATTACAGCCATTCCGCCTTCCGCCTAAACATTTTGCGAGTTGGATCCTGATAACAGTGCGCTTGGGGGTATTTTTATCGAAATATTGCACTCAACGTTACTAGTCGTGGTCTTTACGAGAACGAACCCCCACTGTTAGTTTCTCACAACACGCAGGGGCTGCAGTACTCCTACTTTCTCTCTACTGCCTCGTGCTTGTATAACTTTCAGTTTACTGATTTTGCAGATCAACCAAGTATATTAGTAATCGAAAGCAGCTATCGCAATGCAACAAAATTTCAACTGAAGACGAACAAATTTGTCGGTTCACGTGAAGCGCAACCTGACCAAATGTATCTTATAGATACTTACGATGCTGTAAATAACATTTTTGACATTGGTAAATCACACTTTCCGCGCAAAACACACAATCTGCAGCTTCGTGAACTGACAGTGGCTACGGTTGATTACAAGCCGTTCTCATTCTTAAAATATGTAAGTCTATATAACCGTGTTAACCGAATGCTTTGAAATTTTACTTGATATAGAACGTGCCACCAAATGTGCGCGATATTGGCGCCACAGATCCAAGCAAGCTGTACGCATATATCGATGGCACCGAGGCACGTACGATTATGGCCTTCTGTGAGCAATACAATTGCACGCTGCAGGTTGATACATGTAATTCTAGAAACCAATAATAAGAAAGTACTTTAGCTAAACTTATGGTGTATTTCACAGCTGAGACCTACGACTGGGGCGCCATTTACACGAATATGAGCGGCGATGCTGCTATGGGCATGGTTATCAAACATAAAGCAGAAGTCACCATAGGCGCCATGTACACATGGTATGATGGTTACCGGTATATAGATATGTCCACGTATCTAGTACGCTCGGGCATTACATGTCTCGTACCTGCACCTAGACCACAGGCTAGTTGGCTGCTACCACTCCAGCCGTTTCGTGCAACACTCTGGGCTGCAGTCATCGGTTGTTTGTTGATCGAAACACTGAGCCTGGTGTGCACATACTATTGCGAGCAGTATATGTTCTATGAATCGAATCGCAGTTGGTGGCTGAGCTTGGGTTTTGGCGGCGTCACCACCTTTAAGCTATTCATCTCGCAGGGCGGTATTAGTCGTGTTACCTCGATGACAGTGCGTGCACTGCTCTTCGCCTGCTTTTTGAACGACATCATTATAACGAGCATCTATGGCGGAGGTTTGGCAAGCATATTAACTATACCGAGGTGTGTATGAATCATATATAAATAGTGCAGGTCTGTTTAAATTTACATCAACCCACTAATTATTGTTACATATTTTTATTGTTAGACTGGAAGAGGCTGCCGATTCACTTGAACGCCTGCATTCACACAAGTTAAAATGGGCCGCCAATTCAGAGGCTTGGGTATCAGCCATAAGAGACGCCGATGATGTAAATAATGAACAAAGAATAATTCAACTATTAATGTATTATTTAATTTTATTACTTATATTTAGCCACTGCTTATCGACATACTAAAAACCTTTCACATCTACTCCGATGAGCAACTTTATGAACTGGCTTTGAATGAGCACATAGGCTTCACTCTGGAACGTTTGCCTTTTGGTGCGTAATTTTGATGGAAAATACACATTTTGCAATAAATGCTCAATTTTCCAAACTAGGTCATTATGCCATAGAGGATTACCTCACCTCAGAGGCCATTAACCATATGAAGATTATGCAGGACGACATCTATTTTCAGTATACCGTGGCTTTTGTGCCACGCATCTGGCCATTGTTGGAACCATTTAATGAGCTTATCTCTCGTTGGCATTCAGCCGGCTTCGATAAGTTCTGGGAGTATCGTGTAGTTGCTGAAAATCTTAATGTAAACCTGCAACAACAGGTAGAGAGTACCATGAGCACCAATTGGGATGATATTGGTCCAATGAAATTAAATATGTCAAATTTTGTGGGCATATTAATGATTTGGGTGTTGGGCATAGGTATTTCCATTTTGGTATTCTTTGGCGAGCTATTGATGGTCAGTATACAGTTGGAGCATCAAGAAGTATTGGAAATTTAAGCACATAATTGACATAAAAATAACTGTAATGTAGGCTCAATGAAAAAATATAAATGACTCTAATGACGTAAAAAATATAAAAAAAAGTAGTAAACTATTTAAACTAAAAATTTGTTGAAGATGCAATTAAAAAATTTCTCTTGAAAAAACCGAAAACCTAAAAACGAAAGACAAAAACTGAAACAGATCATGCGTATTTGATAGCAACGAAAAAATAAATAAATAAATAAATAAAATAACTACCAACATTATACATGTTTTGGAACTTTTTTAAAGTTAGTACGCTCGTGGTCTAAGATATGTCAACGCTTGATAAGTCACCGCCGTGACCGCCGGCGATGAAAAAAAATTTAAGAAAAAAACCATAACCAGACGTGTCGGAAGTAATGAGAAAGTAGGTTCTGCTCTACACAGCTCTTCAGAAACATCTTTTACACTGTGCGACGCAGTGATTTATGAAGCATGCGCAGCTTTATTTTCGGTTTTATGTTTAAACCGTGAAAGTCAGTAGCTATTGAACTAGCTGAACGCACAATGCGCAGGCTTTGTGCAAAAGTATCTATAAGATACTTTATATTATACTTTGTTAAAATAAAAAAAACGCAAGCAAGTGCAGTGAACTTTTTTTCAATTTTTAAAACTGAATATCGTTTTACTTTCGGCAAATAGTGCGTCACTCAAACAATCATTCTTTCAATCACATCGTAGATACTTTCTTGTAGGCTATTTTATTTTTTAACGCGCTGAGTAGGTCATGGCCATTTTTATGGCTACAACCAAATATATCGACAGCTAGGCAGACCATCTTTCGGGGCATTATTAGTGAAGTGAAATGAAATGAAATGGTAGCCGGAGTGCAAAATGCGCGTTTCAGTTTTGTTTTTTAGGATTACTTTTGCTTTAAGACTGTCCAATGCGAATGTCTGTGAGCGAAGAAAACAATTGAATTGCTTGAAAGTTGATTGAAAGCCTAATTGTTTTTGTATTTTCTATGGATAAGTCGAGCTTAGTTGAACTCTTGGTTTTGTTTATGCTTAGCACGTTGCAGTCAAATCTTTTTAGAAATGAAAGTGAATTTAATGGCAGTATACCTTATTTTTATATGGAATCGATAAAAGTCGAAAAGTGACACAAGAAACTTTAATGCGTTTGTAGCAATGATGAAAATGTCCGTCTGTCTAGTGTATGTGTGCCTCGCACTCTGGTAAGCTTCAAAATATAAAATAATAATTGTGTGAGGGCTACCTTTTCTAATGGTTCGATCTTGGCCTATATGGACTATTTTCTTAGGTATCACACAAGCTACACCAAATCTGGCTTTTCTAGCTAAATAAACTACAACAATAAAAACATTTTTCATAAAAAAACTGAGAAAGGTAGCACAGATTTGTAAGTGGGCTATCCCTTTGAGTTGTCCGATCTGTAGTTAAATACAATATTTAATAATAATATGGATACGGTAACCCAAATGTGATGTTTCTAACAGTATCAATATTTTAATATTTTTCATACAAAAACACAGTATAAGGAAGAGATTTGCATAATAAGTAACAATGTCCACCCCATTATGGAAGGGGGTTAGCGCGTTTATTTAATACAAGTTATCTGAACAATGAAGAAGAGAATCTAGATATGCAAATTTGAAAACTCGATCTTTTATAGTCTGCAAGATCTCGATTTGAAGCTGATCAACAACAATTTTTCTTTTAGTTCAAATTTTTATTAAATGGATGTCTTAATTCTATATTTTAGTTTAAGCAAAGGATTTAAGTTTAAATAAATTAATCAATAGTTTTCGCCTGTTTATTTTAAAAAATCGTTTACAAGCCAATATAATTTTCTGTAAGCTTTTCAACTAATTATGCGCATCATTACAAAAAATATTTAGGTTAATGTATTTATGGGTTCGTGTCAATAAAGTTCAACAACAAAGACCCACTCACCACTCGTATAAATCACAACACTCAATCAATTCGAATAAAAAACAAAGAAATGCAAATGGTTGCATGCAAAAGTTGAATGCGCTCGCAGTAGACAATGCAAATGCAGCAGCAGCAGCAGCAGCAGCAGTCAACAGTTCATTGAGACAAATAAAAATCACATTTTGAACTGCATCTATTATTCATGTACATAAAAAATTATTTTATATAGCGCATAAGAAATGCCATATCACACTTTTATCTGCGAACTTTTTCTCTGCGAAATGAAATGCGGAGCAGACCAGACCAGCATGTCAAAAGCGCATGCGATGCGAATTTGGCTGAGCTTCAAGCATGAGTTGAGCCAAGTCGGGAGGAGGTGAGTTCAAAGTGCCACTGTGGCCGACCTGAGATTGATTTTCATTGTCTTCTGTGCGCATCGCAAGCAATTAGCTGGGAAAACACTCGACTAACTTTGTGAAAAATCGAAAGTTTTTTATGAAAAAACGATGTACGCATGCGTGTCTGTGTTTTTATTTTGGCTTGACTATAAAATGATTTTCCATAGACAATTAAAACTGAAAACAAAAAAAAAAAACACCGAGCTATATTTGCTAAATTTTACGTGCTGCGCTTTGACAATTACGCCAGCATAATGAAAAATATTTTTGTTTGCGACTACAGCCATCAGCCTGCATAATGAAATTAAAATTTTATACTTTTCTACTTCAAAAATTCAGTTGCGCATTCGTTCATTAATTTATTTATGCTGCGAGAAAGTCAGCAAATTGTTTTTTTGTTTTTGGTTTTTATTAAAAAATAAACTGAACAGTTGCCATAATACTTAATAATTAGTATTACTAGATACATTTCGCTTGCTACTGCTCTTTCCCTCTCAAACCGATGATAAATTATTAAATATGCATAAGCAACTAATAAATCAAAGCATTTTATTGTTTCAACTTTAAAGAGACTTCGAATTGGGAAGAGAGACATACGAAGAGAGACATACGAGTATATATTTTAAAAATTAGTCATTTGTCAATTTTTGACAATATAAGGAAAAGCAGAAAACATATTTGGATATGCCACTTGCACTTTCATTAAGTTTTATATTTATTTTTATTTTTTTTTTATTTTAGTCACGTATATTGCTGAAAGAACTAAATTTATTTTATGGCTTGCTTAAGTTTCAAAAATAAGCTATCTAATGGATTGCTTAAAGCGGATCTTAAACTATTTCTTAAAAAAAAGTTGCCGTCCAACATTTATTATTGCATATTGCAATTAGTACTTCTATATTTGGGATATGACTTGCAGGTTGGCACCTCCATATTTTTACTTCCGATCAATGCCGTAGATTGATGAGTGTTTCGATGACTGGTGTCTAGAATGTACCTAATTAGGTGTAAGAAATAGTTCTTTAATCTTTATTTTGATTAGGTATAATGTATAGACTATCTAAACTTTGTGGACCGCCATGCACTGTGTTCTACTTGTAAAACCCTTTCATTTGATATCCATTACTCATATTAAGGGTATTGAAACATACATGAAGTCCGTCATATTGTGCTGGCGGCCATCTTGAATTTGATTTTTTATAATGTGCTGTATTCTACTAGTCAAGCTCTTTTATCTGTTACCCATATTGAGCTTGATAATAAATATAATCCGCCATTGTGTCGTGGCGGTTTGGATTTTCAATGATACTGTTAACCTTGCTTGCCGATTTTTTATTAGTGAAAATATTGATCAACGTATTTGCCGATACATTGAAAATGTTGCAGAAGGCTTGGTGAATCTGCTCTGTCAAAAACACGCACTAATAAGTGCTGCAAGACTAGTTCTGATATAACTGAAGCAATCATCCGAATGACAGCTAAAAAATACGATCCAAAATGAAGGTAATGCTCATTGTTTTCTTCGATATTCGTGGTCAAACGATCAACAAAGAGTATTACTTCGATGTTATGAGCCGTTTGCGAGAGACCATCCGTCGTAAACGTTTTGATTTGTTGGCCAACGATTCATGGATTCTTCATTATGAAAAAGCGACATCTTACAGAGACATTATTGTGTACCAACACTCAATAAATACCATCGACCAGGCACCGTATTCACCAGATATGGCCCCCCTGTGACTTCTTCCTAGTTTCAACACTAACCTAGCCGCTTCGAGGAACGCTCTTTGAATCGATAGAAGACATTAAGAAAAATTACATTCATTTAAATATAATATAAATAAGTCTCAAAAAAAAATACATATTTCATATAAGAGTATCTCAGTTTTTACAACTTTATTATAGATCATTTGTCGATCTATCATTCTTACGCCACAGAAAGTCATTAAGTGTAGAAATTAGGTGCAAGCCATCATTATTAACTTTATCATTGACACCTCAACACATATCATTATTAAACCATTTTTATGTTGGTTGTTACTTTTTTTTGGTTTCATGGCATCATTTGCAAAAGTGAAACCTCCTACTATACTACTATATCATTACAAATCGTATGTGTGTCGGCATGTGATTCTATACAACTTGTCTGCTGCTGTAAAAAAACGTTTTCACTTGCAAAATTTAAGTTTTTCCTTTTAGTTCAGCGTATTCATAAAATATATAACACCACCAATCGACACTAACATCAATCAGATCCACAGAAAGCGAAAGATGAAACTGTGACAATTGCCAAAGCAAGCGGCCTACCTCTAGGAAAACCTATGTTGCACTTTATATGCAGCAAAAACTGTTGAAATTGTGGTAAATAAAAATTTTAAAAACTGCGGGAAAACGGCGACTAAATTGTCTACTTTTTTAGGCCGTGAAGTATATTTGTGTTTGACAAAAGAAAAGAAATCCGCGCTGCACACTCAGGAAACACTAAATTGTTGGCTACAAAGAAAATCAATCTAAAATGCCTTTGCATGTTTTCTAATTAGACAAAACTGCTGCATATATTTCGCACCTAGCTGCACATATTATGTACTCAAATGGGGCAAGTGCAACAAAAGCTGCAAACTGTTAAATAAAATTGCTAATTTCGCGCTGTGATTCGTGCTGCACTTTTGTTCAATAAGCTTCCCAACATTTTCTATAGTTGCAAATTTTCATGCGAGTAAACCCTCGTACAATGCGGAATTGTTATGGGTAATTCTTTTCCTGTTACTTCATGAGTTGCGGAAATGATTTACGTTTAGTGGCAAGAATTGTTGCCACTGGCCGCATGCAGATTCACCGTTGTGAGTGTTCCTGTGCGCTGCTACTCGAACGTGCGCAACTAATTTAAACAGTGCGCTTAGAAATTAGTTAGCGGCATTTGCAGCAATCGATGTGAAAAAATTTCGTCCACGTAGTTAAATGAAGCAACAAGCCTTGGCGGTGTTCATCGTTTAATAGAGTCACCTGACTTGTCTATTACAGATTTTTACATAATTTTTTATAATTTTTGGCAAAACGGGTTTTTGTTTTTGTTTTTAAACGTCACCTACCATCACCTATCAAATTCAGGTATTATGTTGGCAAGTCGTAAAGAAAATGTGGCTATTTCAAGAGACATAAAAAATGTCGGTCTTTTTTTTTCAAAACTATAAACACATAATAGCCTAAGTCCAATTGCATAGCTACAAACAAAGACATTTAGAAGCAACTTTGCACATTTCTGCAAACAAATTACGCGCTTTAATGTGCGGATGAGCGAAATTACATAACTACACTGGACAGCATTGAAAGCGCATTTAACAATCGAGTTATAGATGCTTCTTAATGTCTGTCAGTTGGTATAAACATATGCAAAAGGTTTAACTTCCGTTGATAATTTAAATTGAACACAAGCATGCTTCGGTTAGCCCTGTTAGTATTAGCCCTTTGTGTTACAATATGATCCCTCCCAGTTTCAGATTTCTATGTAAGATTAAGTAAGGGTGTGCCGAACACAGGGAGTCTCCTCCTATTGTGTGCCGGACAATGACATATCATTGCTATACTGTTTCTTCTATCTCGATATTTCTACAATTACTGCAGATACTTTTAAAGTTAGCCCCCAATTAAGATGGTTTTGGAAATGCTGAGACATCATGTTAAGATATCTGTTGCAACTTACCGTGCAAACCTACTCCTAATTTAATGTTTTTATATGAACATTTTTTGTAATTTTGCTAAAAACACCAAATTTAATCTTTATGAAATATTTCATTTAGTTCCAGTAAATCTGTCCAACTTTTCTGAGTTTTGTATGGAACATTTTAAATTGTTGTTGTTTATTTAGTTAGTTGATTCCTGAGAAAATATATAAGGAATATTTTCTTAGGAATCATCGAAGTTTTATAATTGTGAAAATGATTTTTAGTAAGCATTTCTTTTCTTGAATGCGCATTTTTTTGCTTGGCACTAACTCAAACATGACAACTGTTTTTATTATGTTTTCATTATTTTAATCTGTTAATAAATCTTAAGAAAAAGTGAAACTTCTTCCACAATACTTCGCCAGTTTTGCTTAACAAATGCCTATTTGTGTTTAAAGCAGTTAAAACTTAATTTACAACTGAATACAAACTAAAACAACAAAAAAAGCGCGCAAAACAATTCCATCGAAATAAATACTAAGAAAAAACAAAACAATTGACGACAACAATCCATTCAGTGAACCAACGAAGAGCAAGAGTTAAGCGCTTTTGATTTTAAACTCGATAAAAAATCGTGTGAACTTTGCATAATAAACTTGAAATTTTTAAGAAAATTAGACGCACACAGCTACTTGCAGTCATTGTTTAATTAGGTTTTTCGTCTTGAAATGCGCAAAATATTTTTAAGTAAAAATTTTGTGCATATTTTCTTTAATTTTTGTTTTACTTATTAAATATATTCAGTTCGAATGAGGCAGCCATTGACCGTAACCGAGCGTGTGGCCGAGCCGGTGGGTTTAGGTTTATTAGGGTCATAAACCACAAAAGTGCTGCACCGATTTGTTAAAAGGTCGAAACATTTAGCCTAATATATTGCGGCGCCAGTCGAGCGTTTGAACGACTTACCTTATTCGATTTACGTCTTAATAGATGCGGTGCACCGCCCGGTGGTTGCAGCGGCACTGCTGGTTCCGGCGTAACTTGTTGCACGGGACGCGGTGGCTTTAGAGCAAGCTTTTTAAGACTAGCAATGCGCTTATCGCACATCAACGAGACATCGTCAATTCTTTGGAGTACCTGAAATAAGAGAAATAATTCGAGATTATGCTAAAAGTCTTAGGTGGAAAATCTTAAAGAAATGAAAATCAATTTCAATAAAAATGATAAACAATAGCATAATTTTCCTTAGAAAGTGCAGCAGCTATAAATGTCAGAGGCAGAT
Organism: Leucophenga maculata; assembly: GCA_035044805.1. NCBI lineage: Eukaryota > Metazoa > Arthropoda > Insecta > Diptera > Drosophilidae > Leucophenga > Leucophenga maculata. The sequence goes on from JAWNNP010000446.1 coordinate 41,643, forward strand.
AAAATATTTAGTCGATCACCTGAAATGAAAGGCATTGCTAAGAAAAGCAGACCGGCGGAAAGACAGCTGCTAACACAATGACATGATTTGTTAGATATGGAAAGTCTGCTTATGACTCTCAAAATATATATGAAAAAAGCAACAAATTCTTAGTCGACATTTGTTGAGAGAAAGTGTCAACACGTCAAAAAAAAGTAAAAAAAAAAAAAAATAGTAAAAAATGGCAATAATAAGCAAAACCAACGCGTAATGTTCTACTTTATTCGAACATAAATAAAGCGAAATAAATTTTAAAGAAAAGAATGCTTAGAAAGACATGAAATATGAGAAAATGGTAGCATCTGCGGCATTATTAACAACTTGTTCTAAATCTTAAAAAAAAGAAAAAGAAAATAATACAAATAAAAAACATGTCAATCATGTCACAAACCGAAAAACCTATGGACAGGTAGGTAGCTACAATAGATTGACATATTCATAAAACACGCTGCCGTTCCAGCTTTAAGTACGACAAAGAAAATTTACATAAACCTTCAGTAATGATGATCTACGAGCGAGTTGAGTCAAATAGTTAAAAACTGCATCTGGTATATTTGTGTATACGAGGTGTGTTCATCAAAAAAATTTTATTTACTTTTCTTCAAAAATATATTTTTATTCAACAGTATCGATCCGCATATGCGCTATTTGGCCTTGAGCTCTTCCAGCGGTTTTTATCTCCTCAATGGTAGCAAAACCCCGTCCTCTAATGGGTCTTTTTAATTTAGAGAACAGGCATGGCAATGACATGGTGTGAGCTAACCAATGTGCCTACATCCTCAGCAGCTTTCCGTAACAATTTTCTTTACTACTTTAACGTTTTAATCGATTGTTTAGGATGGATATCGTCACTAATTTCTTCTTGACGTTCTGCGAAGAACTTGCACCACTTATACAATATAATTGTTTTTTATTCAAAATAGATTCGCCTTATGCCACATTTTAGTCGCATTAGAGCACTTCATTTTATTATTCATTCACAATTTAGTATAGATTCTCTAATCTATTTTTACCATAAATACCATAAAACCTTGAACGACACCAAAACACGTCTAACCTTTCTATCTCAAAGAACAAACAAAACTGAAAATGCAAAATTTCTATTCATGCCATCATGGGAACATGTGTTTGAACATAAGAAAAAATCGGGTGTACATTGCCCACGAAATTTGAAGTCACCTATTTTTTAACAAACCTCGTATGTAAAGTCAAGCTAAAGCGCAGTTAAACTGTTTTTCCTAGCTGCTTAGAGATACTTTCACGGAAAATAGTACGATAAGTAGCAACAGCAGAAATTGCTTTATAATTATGCAGAATTTACTGCATTTTTCTTTAGAGGAGTGATTGTAAAGTTCCGGCATTTTTTTTTTTTTTTTTTTTGTTAATACTTATAGCCATAAAAAGTGTATACAAGTTTTTTGCAAAATATATGTTAAAACCAAAAGCAGGCGTTGCATATCTCATGAACTATAAGTCTCGATTCTCGATTAGATCAAAAGTGGTTTCGATATAAACATGTTCGTCTGCCTTTCAGTCCGCACTGCAATGCCTAAAGAATGTCTCTACTCGACTACACTATTTAAAACTTTTAAATCAAACTTTGTAGAAAGTGAAGTGAATTGCAAAAGTTGTAACAATATAAACTGACTGCGTATGTGCAGCAACATATTGCAGTGTCGCCAACTATTGTTGCTGTTGTTGTTGTGTTGTGGTAGCTGCGAGCGTGGTAAATTTTTCTCAAAACAATCTCATCTAAATGCAATTTGTTTGCGCCTCGTTGCAATTAATCACATTTGTCACTTGTTGCAAGTGCAACAACAGCAGCAACAATCGCTAAACAAACGACAACAGCATTTAATGTTGCTGAGTCTCAGTTTTGCAGTTCGCTTCATTGGATATTTTGTGTCCGTCTGTCCGTCCGTTTTTAAATTAACGCATATTTAGTTTTAAAGATTTTTGTTTTTTTTTATTTTTATTTTGCTTGAAATTGATCTGCGACATTTCTTTTCATTTTTTCCGCGGATTATAAAACCAAATTTTTGTGATTGTAACTATTTAATGCTGCATAAGTATTAATTGTTATTTCACTTTCACTGACTCGTAAAAATATAGAGAAAGACTCTTATGTACTACGTGCAATTTCGTAAATTAGAAAACATTAAAATTTGTTTATGACTTAAACAGTTAATAGACGTAGTTACGTACTATATTTGTATATTTTAGCCGGCAGAATTATTAAACGTATAATTCCGTTCAATGTTGACAACGCAAGTGGTAATGAGGTATACATGTTAGTTAGGTTGTTATGTAAATGAACGCAGAATTAAACAATAAAAAAAAACTAATTGAAGTAAATTTTGCAAAATCAAATTTCAGACAAATATTTGAAAAATTATATTCATATGCATTTATTAAAAAGTTTAAACTTTAAATCCCAAGTTCAATACGAAAAATAATTTCTCATATATGTAGGTCCACATCGTACCACTATAGAATATTGTTCGCATACGAATGTGGATAAAGTCATCTCAAAGTCGAGCATATTGTGTTCCTTACAGCGATTTTAATGATTTCATTATTTCTATGATGCAAATTTTGTGTGGCTAGTGTGTGGCCCATCGACGAAAACCATTAATAGCACAGAAAGGCCTAGGTCTGTTAAATATGCGGCAAGAGCTACGCAATTATCAGTTCAGTGCCTCCAAATATTTTTGATTCCTAGTTCCCATATGCAATAATGTGTTGTTGTGGAGGAAAGTTACAGCTTTTCCTGTATTACAACTCAAATTAAACACAAAGTTTAATTTAAGATACACATTTTTTCTTTGTTCCAATAAAGAACGATCATAATAAAATAATTTTGTAGCCTCTAGTTTCAGAAAATAGAAAGCTATTTATGCAAGGACATGTAGCTGCACGACAATATTTGTAGCTATCACTACATTATTTTTCTTTTAATTAAATAGACGATAGAAAAAACATGACTGAAGATAAGATTAGGAGGAATTCAATGGAAATAACTAAGTACCTATTCGCTTTCCCAGCAAAATAGCTACACGCTGACCATTTACATAATATACCAAAAAATATTTCGTAGACTTGCAAAAGCAAACAGTGAAACCACAACAGCTTAGATGCGGCTGCTGCAATGACGTTTGGCATTTTATGTAATTGAGCAAGACGCCTTTTGAACCTGATCTAAGAGTTAGACAGACCACAGACAGACAGACTGAAGCTAAACCTACAAGCAAAGACTTTCACTTCGCGGTATCCTCTGCACGAGTGTATTGTTGGTGTCAACAGCACTTAGGTGCGCGCATCTTCAGCTGCATCCTTACTTTGTGCAACGTTGGTGTTGCAACATGAAAGCATTTACCAGTTTCATACTTTCCGCGGTTAATACTCGACAAATGCACACGTGCAGCACTCTCAACTGCCATGACACCAAGCGTAAATCGATTATCAAATAAATTTTGTAATTCCAGCCAATAGTTGGCAATTTATTTAGCTAATATGTTTGCATAATGAACGCAGACGTAGAAGACACTTAGGTTACTAACCTCGAGCAAAGTCAGGACGCCTCCATATTGTACAAGCGCACCCGCAACACATCCAGCGAAGCCATTTTTTGCCGTCATTGTTGCAAAGGCGAAAACGTGATGTATTTTATTTTTATTTTGGGAAATTTTGTACAAAAATAAAATACATTCATGTTTAAATGAGGCAGTTTTACCACCGCCGAGGACAACTTCTTTTTCTTAATGTTACTTGTCAAATGTTGCTTGGCGGCGAACTGTCGCTCGTGAAAATGAAGATAATGTATCTAGATACATGGTGCGCGCATCTTCCTGTTTATGTCTATAAATCTTTGATATTTGCTGCAACTTTTGCGCTTCTCCAGTGGCACTGACATTGCACGGCTGTTTGCCAAATGAATTTATTGGCCGCGGGCCAATTGTATTTTGTGACTCGATAGTGGCGTTGGCGCCTGAGCATAATGTACATGAGTGAAAATTTCCATCTTCTGCAATGTGCTGAGCTGTGCTGTGTGGAAGCCAGAGATGCTGAATTTCTATTTGAGCTTCGATTTGTGGTAAAGTTATCATTAAGCCACATTGCTGAAAAGCAATCAGCAGCGTTCGATTTGCTAGAAATTATAAGTTAGTTTTATGTTTTTTTTTGTAAAGTTGTTGCGGATCTCTGCAACTATTTTGACTTGCTGCGAATGGCAATTACCTGATGATATTTGGATTTAATGTTACTGAGCTGTAGAAAACTTGATTCTGAACTATTTATAATTGTATGAAAAATGACGAAAATATTACTGTGAAAACTACCTATTTATAGGTTGAAACTAAGTTTTGGTACCAATTACACGAAGTAAAAATTAGAAACAGAGGCGAGAGTATTATGTTTGTATGTAGCCTACCTTTAAGAGTGAACGAGGTGGCACTTGATACTATGTATCTCTCCATAAGAAGCTGCGACAAAAAATTTCAGAAATACAGTGATAGAAAACCTCCAAGGGATCGGAAAATAATCATACGCATTCATATAAATTTCAAACGTTCGTTCCTAAGACACTATCTTGAATGGATCCTGCTTCAAAAAGTGGGCGTTGCATGCCGCAATAAATACTCTATCTGATTGCTGGATAACTTCCGATTTGTCTTTCAAAGATTATTAAGTGGCAAAAAGATTGACCATCTTAACGAGACTTTTAAAAGGATTTTGTTTTGTAGGGATGTTCTGTTTCTTTCCCATCAGAACATATAATAATAATATAATTTTACATTACAAAAAACTAAAAAAAAAATGTACAGAAGATTTCTCTTTTGAATGCTGCTTCAAAGCTACGCTAAACTCATCATTTTAAATCACTTCATACACAGTATCTACATATTTATTAAGAGAAGTACCAAGTCAGAATAACTTGGCATAAAATTGCGCAATATTTCATGACAGACTTGATATAAGATTAATTTTAAGAGATTAGCCAAAATAATTGCTGTATGAGCAAAAATCTTGCAAAATTAAAGTTCAAAGAGGTTAATTCTGTATGACTGGATTCAAATTGAAATCACTTCGGAAATATGTATTGCACAATGTCTGTGAATTTCTTGTTTATGATGGCACAGCCAATGCAGCTTAATCCTGCAGCAGATCAAGAAGTGTAAATTGTAGAGTATAGTTGCTGTTATGTGTGCCAATAAATAAAATCTTAGCGGCACAGACTAGTTCATTAGTACGCGTAGCATGTACACACATCTTTTGTACATGATGCAATGCACAGAAATTATTCACTGAAGCCAAAAAAGTATGTCAACTTCATCGACAGACGAGCAATGCAAGGATATCTGGTTTGCAGCTTTGCTTTGCTACCAACCAAACAACAAGCTACAGCAGTAGGCAGAACGAAAGCATTTCTTTGATGTTCGGTGTGGAATCAGAAATATGTCAGATCTTTTATAAACATTAAGCTACAAATTCAAAGTTCTTTTGCTCTCAGTTGCCCGGTTAAACAAGTCTGTTGACCCATTTTTGTATATTCCACGCTAAAGCAGCACATTTGGTCAGTAGGTAAATTGATAAATTCTTTTGCTCAATTGGTGTGCGCGAAAGTTGAACGATTCAATTTCGGGTTTTTTTTTTTTTTTTTTAAGTGGAGCAAAGTTAGTTACAGGATAATCATATGAGCTTAGTTCTCGGAACTACAAGTAAATTAAACAGAAGAGCAGATGCTAATGCGTAAGTTGAGCTAATAACAAATTTTGAACTTGATTATTATTTTTAGATTCGAGTTTAAAATCTCAAATTTTGACGCAGTAAATTATAAGTTTTTATAGCACACAAATCGTGCATATTGCAACAATCCGTTTGTATCTGAGATAAACAAGAAGCGCCTAGCAATTATATAACGGCAAGTTCTATAAAAAAAAAACAGCCTCAGATAAGTAGCCGCTGCAAACGAAAAAAATCTGATACAACGACACGCCATAAACGCTCACAAATCTCACAAAAAACCTGGCCATAAAAGCAATTGCATCTTCGACATGGTTTGCACTACCACCAGCGGCAGCGGCATCTAGAAAAACAATTTGATTGTGTTGCTTTTACGTTTGCAGTTGGGATGGCATGAACAATTCTAGAGCCGGTTTTTGCGCCAGTGGGTTGTGTAATCGGAACGAACTGACGGAACGGACATATAGAATCCAGTTTATTTCACTCAAACACACTAATTTGGGATGCAATGTCTTGTAGTGCATGAAAATCCTGTTTGTTTGCCAGAAATGTATCACGTTTTGGGAATACATCAGTTTGGTTTGGTGATCTTGAAGTGCGATGTATGAGCGTTTTAATATATACAAGTTTGAGTTACAAGCGAACATGTTTGAAGCGTTTCAACATGATTGTTGCTAATACCCTTCGCATAGCGTTTAAAATGGCGTACTATGCATTTGTTGGAACAATAATATTAGGCCTTGAGCAAACAATGTGTGGAAATACAATAGTAAAGGTGATTGAAGAAATCGTAATCAACATATAAGTGAATAACCTTATCATTGCAAGATACATCCATTTTAGTATCTTCTGAGTGCATTCCCAGTTTTTCTAAGCTCTCACACATCGGCTCAAGAGAATTTTGAGCACTCAAAATATCGAACTGATGGGTCATACGCCGTACAGCGCTGATTTATTACCCATTGATTTTTTTTTATTCCCAAACATTAAAAATAAACTGCTTGGTAAACGTTTTTCTACGCCCGAAAAAGCTGTTTTGGAGCCGTTCACAACTCATGATTTGAGCGAATATTTTGAAAAACAACAAAGACATTTTTATTAAAATATGTTTATTATTTGCTATTCCCGAAATATAAATAGTGTCCCTCGTTCTATTCGATCAGCGAGTCATATATGTGGTATTTAAATATGGTTTGTGTAGCAGCTAAGTCTATACGGTTTGTGTCTTGGGCTGTTTTGAAGAAATTTGCATATTTGTGTATAAATTTGGTGCAAAGTATTTTGAAGAAGTGTTAATTGCCACTTTTTATCAACTGGTACACAAAAAGCATTTTGCGTGAGTATATTGTGTACTTAAACGAAACCACTTTTCTATTAAATTGTTACTTATCAACTAAAACATGTTTCCGCATAGATACATATAGATATATATATCAGCTTAATGATAAATATATCTGGCGCACATAAACTGGACAACTATCTTGCAACATTCAGTGACATTCTGTCACGTCACAGAAGTCAAACCAGCTGATCAATGTGAGTCTGTAGAACGAATGCAAGATTGTGAATGATGTGAAAACAGTTATTTAACCGTATGCAGCAATGTATTAAATAATATAAAACCAGATACAAACTATATAAGTAGAAATTCTATATCAATTCACAATTATGCAATTAAGTTGGCGATACGCGGTAGCAACAGTTGCCAGAGTCAAACGAGCTACAGCAACAGCAGACACAACTGGAGGTCAGTAGCCATGCAACAATATTACTCTGCTGCTTTGGTAAAACATGAAATTATTTAATAAAAATAATCAACTTGCGTGGTTGACAATTTGTGAAACCAGACGACAAATGCAACCAATAAAAGCTACATATATGACATCTATATCAGCGATTGCATCTGTTTGGACGTAGTAAATTGGTAGTTGAAGTTATGTACAAGTCAGGCGCCGACACGCACTCGTTTCAAAAGAAATTTGACAAATATGGGTTAAGCAAGCAAAAGACAAAAACAAAAGAAAAATACACACATTTAGCTTGGACCACAGCAACAATAAAAATGGAAAATGCACTAGAAAACTCACTTAAGAAAACTCACACTGAATTCTACGTTGTCATTATATAAATCTCTATCACAGTTGTTGTCGCCTTCATGGCTAGACTGCATTGGCGTAGACCAGCGTCTTCTGTTGTTGCTACTAGTCCTGTGGCCACGCACTTGCATTGTATTTTATTATAAAAAATAATTGTTTGGCAGTGTTTTTTAAGAGATTTATGTATTTTATTTCACTGACACATTTTTTGAGAATTTTTGTTTCGATTTCGTTTACAGCCGGCCGCACACTGAGTGAGTCAGTCAGTCAGTCGCATAGAGTCAGCTACACAGAGTCAGCCCAGCATCAGCAGCGCGTCAGCTGATTAAGCTGACTGGGCATTGGGCGCTCAAAAGCGAGAATAATGAATGAAACGAAACTGCAACAGCATAAATGAATCTGGTGCAATCAGTATGTCCGCATAAATTTATATTAATAAATGCTGGCAGCGCGCAACGAATCACACCGAAATCCCGGCAGTAAAATGTGTTGCTCGATATATGTATGACTATTGTAAAATGACTTGATTGCAGTGCATAAACGCAATAGTAAACAAGAACGAACGCTATAGTCGAATGTGCTCGATGTCGATATAACCTGTACCCCCTTGAACCGATATTTTGTGTGGCGAATATATGCCGCTCTGGATCCGTGTGGGATACCTCCGTTGAAGCTACATTAACAGAAATAAGATTGATGTTTATGGGGACTAACAGGAGAGTCTAAATATTATACGAACAACAAGACACACGGACTGACGGACCGACATGCCTATAAGAGCTCATCTTTTGATCCTAATCAAGTATACATACATATTATGGGGTCTGCCTCACCTTCTGTCTGTTACCTATTGATACATTAGAGATAGAAAATATATCATATACAAGAAATCAGCGAAAACCGATATCACACAATACTTTATGGGTCTAATAATATCATTTCACAGCATGAGTGTACGAAATATGCTGAAAAGTAACACTGTAACCCAGGCTTTATAAGTATATCTCTTAACTACGAACACATCAAATTTGGAGTGCTCAGCATGTTATCAAAAAATCTTTAACTCCCAGAATCAGGCGGTAAGTCAATCTAGGCATGTGAAGACTCTCAGCGAACTGCATTCGTTCGAAGCAATAAATGAAATATGTATTAAATGACCGTTTTTCAGAAAGCGCTGTCATTTGCTCTATTTTAAAATTACTTCTATAAGTTTATACATCACACTATAGGGTATATCTCTGTTTGGCATGAAATCACACTTTAAAAAGCAAAATGCAAATAAGCACAATCAAAGCGAAATCATTTTTCTCTTAAATGCTATCGCAAGTATTTTAAAAGCCTTTAACAGAGAAAAAAAATTGTAACCACAACACACAAGTTCAGCAACAATTAACCTTCAGTAACAATGTGCACATACAATGCTCCTAAGTGAGTTCAATGCACGCAATTCGTACGTAGATAAAAAAACAAAATCTTTTAGTTTTAAGCAATTTGGAGACATTAAAAAAGACCAGCGGCATCAACTCACCTGCGAAACAAGTGCTTTGGTCTCGGGTGTTGTGCTCTCCAGAAAAATCTTCTTAAATTCACTGGGACTAGATAATTTAAAATCGGATGCGGAGGCAATGAAAGCCTGTATTTCATGTAAACTCTGCTCGGCAAGTTCCGCGGACACTGAGCATTTTTCGATGCGTTGTGAAGCAAGTAGCTCAACACCATTAGCGCACCATTGATTAGCCTGCAATGATGTTAAAATTAAAAAAATATTTACAATGCGTTTATTTTCAATTAACTTACCTTTTCAACTCTCTCCATAAGTTCACTGTTCTTTGCCAATATCTCAAGCCGCTTTGTTAGTCGCAGCCCGATTATATCGCATACACGTTGCAGTTCATCGCACTTTGGTTGTACTATCTCCCAGGGATAAACGCCACGAAGTCCAATCAGCTGCTGTCCGGTTTGTATAATCTGCTCAGCACGTTCGATATCGACCAGGCTGCGTTCACGGAACTCTTGAGTTTCCAGTATGAGTGCCTCGACGCGTGCAACACTCTCGCCAATCTCGGTCATCTCGGCCACAGTTTTCAGATGCGCATCGAAAACGATCTATGAAGTACGGCAACTTTTTATCAACTGTATTTGATATCTTAAATATATGCATGACTTACCTGCAATTCTCTGAAATCCTGCTCGAACATGCGTAGCCGTAAACATTGCTCAAGCCTATTACGATGCGTACGCCAGAATTCATCAAAACGCCGTTCCGTCTCCTCCAGTTGCACCAGCAGTCTACGATAATCGCGACAATCGTCATAATGTTGTGGTTTTTTAAACTTATATTGTTGATGGTAAATAATTTGTTGACGTTGCGTTGTCATCGCCGACATCGTCGCGGACCCTGCACTGGCTCTGCATTTTTTATTTTTTTTTAATTTAATTGTTTATTAAATTTTTTTAATTTATGCAATTGCACATCGATGTGTGTGATATGAATGTATACGTCATTGTTTATGACATTTAAGTACGCGCATTTTATTGTTTTTGTTTTTTTGAGTGTATGTCGGAAAAGAGAAAAAGACCACAACAACTTGATGAGCAGAATGAAGCACACTGAGATGACTTTAAGTAAAATTATTTCAGCTTTATAAAAATTTTGAAGGACACTTAAACAATTTCGTGTGTGTTTGTGTTGCTTAATATGCGTGAATAGGTGAAGAGTTTGGTGTAGAAAATGAATTACAGTGTAGTAAAATTGTGAAAAGGCATAAAGTGTACTCTGTTTATGAAAAGAATGTAACTTAAAAATTATATATAAAATTTGTTTTGTTCTTCAGCAACACAAACATAATTTAAAGAATTAAATCACATTTTATATATTTTTTTTTTTCGGTTTATGTTTTGTTTAAAGTAGAGTATTAAGCAACATCAAGTACTTTGCGCTTTCAAATAAATAAATACAATTATGAAACGACAACACAAACAGATTTTAAAGCAGAGTGCTAATGGCCTTAATCGCTAGGCGAGTGTTTGACTGACAACATTAATGAACAACAATTGGAATGCATGCAAAACAAAACGCTTATTTTTAAATGTATAGATTTAAAAGAAAACATTAAAATTTAAATAAGTCTTTGTATATAAATTCGATTTTAAAATTAGATTGCACTAATTGCAACTACTTGTTAGGGTACTCACACCTAGTCGATTTAAATAATAAAAGTAATGGTATGTGGGTCGACACTAAGCATACAAAGGTACTGCTCATTAATTTAATTTTGATAAAAACGCCAAATTTTGTGTAGATTGTATATGAAAAAAATGTTTATGTTCATTCATTAAGAAACACCAAATTTGGTATATTTGGCTTAGATACTATACTATCACAAAAAGTAATTTGCCCCCACGTACAAAATGTTAAGACATGTCCCTCTGTCTGGCTACGAAGAATCTAATTAATTTCTTTTTCTTTCTATTCTTTCTTCAGATAAATAGTGTGAAATGAACGTGCCAATACATCTCTAAGGGGTAGTACCCATAAAAGCCTGTTCCTTCTATCTAAGTTGTGGAAATATTCAATTAAGCCAGAGATACTGAATTGTCCGTTGTTATAAATTAATGCAGATAGCTACAGATCAGACTATAGAATACAAATCTTTGCCTAAAATAAAGACCCTTCCGCAAGATACAATTCATCTTGAAGTCGAATACACTTAATACACTTACAACTAAGCTCTTTATAGACTAGATGTGAATACCCAATATTACACAAAAAGATCTCGTTTCTAAAAGAAACATATTTGGCTACATACATATATAATCAATATGATATCTAAAAAGTATTTGATTAATTTAAATTTTGAACAGGACGAACAGATAAATGGTACGAAATGAAGTAGAAATCGAAAACCTGCTTAAAAATATTATATTAAAAGTCTTTTTTTAAACATAATTGAGTACAAAACCAGTGCAGAGCTATTTGAAAATGAAAGACTCGGTAAAGTCAACAAATTTTGGTTAGTTTTAAAAGTAAATTGGTTAATGTAGAATATCTCATCAGTTAATAAGAAAATAGATTTTTTTTTAATTTTAACTACTTGTAAGATCTAAGAAAAGCTTAGAAAAATCTCAACAACAAACTACACAACAGCAATTAAAGCGTACCGTTCAATGGCGCTAACATTGCCTGTGCGCTCGGAAAACTCCTTGAATTCTTCATTTGATTTGATATTATTGAGCAAAGTTTCACCATGTCTGGCCGCAGCGAGTATTTCGTCCTGTAAACATTAAAAAAAAATTGTATATTTTAATAGTGACAAATAATTCAAGTTTTATTCTAACCTTGAGGCGCGCATAATCGGTGCCTTGATTTTCCAGTAATTGCTGCGTTGCTTCTACAGAATTTGGAAATTCGGTATCGTGTATCGCCTGTATAAAAATGTCCAGCTCCGCGGAGACTTGATGTGTTAAACTTGAGAATTTTTCAAGTGACTGCGTATAAAAAATATTTTTTTTTGTTTTGTAATTATTTATAATTTTATTTTGTACGAGTACATATCTAGGGTGCATTCTTAAAGTCATGAAATATATATATTACTGCTTGCAAACCGTTTCGTAATGGTTGATTAAGTCTGCGCCGTGCTCGAGTTGGAGAAATCGAGAGGAATATGTGCTAAGTTTTTACACTTCATCCAAAAGCAATTATACAGATTCCTACGAAGCTTTCGAGCGAGTTTACTGTGAATGGACTGGTTAATGGTAAAATAAAAATTAACTTTGTACCGATATTGTATAAAAATCTTGTTTAAAATATATATTCTACGATTTTTAGAACGCACGCTACATTATAATACAACCCAGCAATACATACAATGCGCTGTTGTATCCACTCATGATGCGAATAGATCAAAGTACCGCCCATATCTGCCGTCAGCTGGCCATGATCAACAAATTCATGCAAATCATTTAAAGCTGAACAAATAACCAGTCTGAAGCGGTATTCATCTTTGGAGAACTTTGAGCTGACTTCGGATATTGCCTTTTGAAAGAGTCCGGAGGGACGCAGTACGTATACAACGTGTATGATACCGGGAAAATAGATCTGTAAAAGCAAAAAAAAAATATTAGACAAGTGTAAGCAAATAAATGACATATGCTACCAACCGATATGCGCTGTAATACTGATTTTACTGAGGTCCATTTGTCCTTGCGTCTATCGATAATCAAATGAAAACCGAGATCAGCATCTTGTAAGCTAAAAAAATTACAAAAAATATAAAAAGAATTTAATAAAACAAGCGAAATAATCTATGGACATTTTGCTTACGATGGCACTGATGTCAAATATAATATCAATTTCTGATAGTCTGCCTCTTCGAGCGCATTGAAATTGTTATTATCCGGAAATATAATCATTGGACAGCCATCCTGCGAGCGTCCGCCCGTTATTATTGCATGTTGTGGATGCAGCAGATCTGCTACATCTCCTATATTGAGTACACCCTCACCGCTCATGGCTGCCGCTGCCTGTGCTGGACTTATGTGTTCGAGTAGTGAGTTTATGCTCTCCGTTGTTTGCCGCTGTAGCGCTCCGCCAGCAGGAACTGCACCACCGCCAACACTGCTCGGTAATGCCTCAGCAGCATAGGGTACCCCTTGTGAATTCACAGTACTATTCGAATTGTTGCTAATTGTCGAAGTTTGTTGCTGCAGCTGTTGTGCTGTATGTGTAGGCGTATTGCTCAGCGATTGATAGAGCACTGTCTGTATCGATGTGGCGCTGCTCACCGAGATCTGTGAATCGACCATATGCTGACTAATTAGTTGTTGTTGTCGCTGCTGTGCGGCGCTTAATACGATTGCTTGTGATTCGGCCAGCGCGTTTTCGACGTCATTATCTGCAAGTGTAAAGTGTCGAAAAAGGGCATTTGTAAAAATTTCATTCATAAAAGTGCCAAAGTGAGAAATACATAGATTTATCTTCAAGTTAAAACACTTAAAAATAATGCCGCAAATGGGTTGAAACGCTTGCGGCGGCAGCACTTCTGAAGTCTTTTGCAGTGTGTAAAGCTGTCGGCTTATGCTTTTTTTAGCGCGCTGACCTATTTTACTTTCATCTGTTCATAGCGCCAAAAACAGCAGGTTGCATTCTACCGACCCGCCCCGACTAGTCAAAAGAATATTATAATCATGCATATTCTCTTGGTTACAACTAGTTGAGATAATTATTTTAGGATTATTTGTGTATGTTTGGTTTTTATGTTCGAGTTTACAGAAAGAAGAAATTGCTTCATTCATATACGGCGCGGTTTTATAGGTATATCAAAGCAACAAGTAAAAGAAGATTCAATTGAAATATTACAGCTGTTTATACAAAAAAAGGCAAAGGTATTGTATTGATTTTATATATAAGTATATATATTTTTATAATTTTTACTTTATAATTGAATACATATTTGGCAAGCGTTGAAAAGTGGAGCAAACAATTGGTAAGAGTTCGTTAAACGCGAATCATTCAAATCATTCGGATACAGATTTAATGGTAAAAGTATTTTTATTTTATATATACAATGGTGGTCACGAATTTAGCATGGGAAATATTTATTTTTTTTTTTTTTTTTGCTTAGCAAATGATTTGATGTTTTGGCGACCTGGACACCTATTTATCGCGCTTCAAAATCTATAAAACTAAAAACGAATGTTATACCTATGTATGTTCCTTATAAGAAGAGAAAGCATCTAACCGATTGAGCTGAAATTCACAGACGAACTTCAGTTCAGGCAGGAGAAGGTTCGAGTCAAGTTTGGTCGAAATCGGTCCAAACAAGCGATAAACAAAATTCAACAAATCCTTGCATACATTTCAGGTACAGGTGATGAAATTTGGTATAGGTAGGTCAAACTCGGAGGGAACGATGAAATAAAACACCCCACTCACGAATTGATGAAACAAGTTTATTTACGACTGGTATACACGTTTCAAATACGGTCGGGAAGACTTGAATGACGACGAACGTTCGGTCCGGCTGAAATCTTCAGTGAACGAAAAAATCATCCAAATTGTCAGTGAATTAATCAAAAATGATCCGAAATCGTCATTGCTCATGGTTCATGGTATGGGAATTGTGATTGTCAAAAGACTCAATCAATCGTATATTGGTTGATCATTTGGGCTTCAGGAAAGTGTGTGCACGATTTGTTCCTCATCAATTAAAAGACGAGGAAAAGTCGATTCGGATTCAACATTCGGAAGACATCATTAAAGATGCCAAAAAGGAAACTAAGCGTCAAAACCCCAAAACATCATGTTTGGAAAAGTCAAAAATGAAGACAATGTTGATTTGTATCTACGATTCGAAGGGTATTATTCACCAAGAGTTCGTTCCACCGACCCCAAACAATTAATGGGCCATAAGCCGTTTGCTCCGTCGAATCCGTCGTATTCGGCCAGTATATCGCGAAGAAGAAAGTTGGCGTTTGTTGCACGATAATGCGCCATAGATGAGAGATCGACACTTCTGACGGATTTTTGACCAAAAATCGCATTTTGACCATCAACCACTCGCCATATTCGACTGATTTGTCTTAATATGTTTTTTTTCCTGTTCGGCAAGCTGAAATTATCCATGAAAGGACGGCACTATGCTGATGTGGATGCCATCCAAAAGGCGTGCACCGACGTTGTTAAGGTCATTCCGTCCAACGAGCTAAAACACTCATTTGAAATGTTATTGGAATTGAACTAATAAGTGTATTCAGTCGGAGGGAGATTACTTTGAATAATAAAAAAACAAGTACTCAAAAATCTATTGTAGTTTTCCTTTTTTTATAAAAGTTCGGGAAATTTTGAGACACACCTTGTATTAAAGGTGTACTGAAGTTAAAACTAGCCCAAATGGGATAGTGAAAAAACTATTATCAACATCGGTGGCATATTTTGGGCGTAAAGGCTTTAAGACTTCTTAAGTTTTCTCGTATTCACACGTCGTATCAACATGTTGGCTTAATGCGTTCCCACACTAGTGCCAATCGATGTTCATTGTGTGTACTACTCTTGTAGAGTCTCTCACTAAATATTACGCACGATTTGTATTTTTTCTTTCTATTTAAGCTTGTCATTGCTTGAGTATATAAAAATCAACGCACCACTTTTTTTTATACATACATATGTACTTCTCCAATATCTGACATACTTTGCCACTTAGTATGCATTCCTAATATGAATTTCAGCGGCGGTTATCACAAATGCCACAACGCACAGCACTGTTTTGTGCCCGATATACTCTAAGCACTTATCAAATTATTTATCAGTTATGTAAATCCATTTAAATTTATCGACACACATTTCTGCTATAATTGATAAGCAGCCGCAATTAGCATACAAACGAATCGGTTCGAGTAGCAAGTTATAAAGTCTTATGACAGATTGTACGACAGTTCTGAATGACTTTGTGTATTCGAATGCGAACAAAATACGCAATAAAAATATGACATATTATTAAAAATAAATGAAAAGTCGCATAAGTCACAACTGTAATACATTGTTTGTTGCGGCAATTAACATTGCCAACATTTTCTCCCGCAGACAATAATAATTTCTAAATATGCATGAAACTGGCAAATTATATTTTCGTAATGTGATATGTACTTAAAATAATAAAAAAAAAAAATCCACGAGAAAATCAAAAACTAATTCGAGGTTATATAAAAAAAAATATCAACAATACAATGTTTAAAAAAAAAAACATTAAAAAGTGCATGTGAATCGTTAAGTTTTAGCAGAGCACTATTCCAAAATTTATTAACTTTTAATATTACTCAAAAAATGCATATAAGTAGGGCATATTTGACCATGCTAAGCATTTATGATTTCATATAAAAAAATAAAAAAATTTTATCATACAAAAACTTGAAACTGTCTTCTTCTATCTGTTATCTGGTTACAGAGTATAATAACTAATCTCAGAAACTATTTAATATATGGAAATGATATTTCGGGCGATTTAATCCGTCGGATGTATTTTCGAAGAAATATTTACGTGTATATGAAACCTTAGTGATATTTTATTTGTACATTTTTCTAAATAATTGTAGAGAAAGTGATGTCATTCGGTTGATTTGAGCCATTTGATATCAACTGACTTCGAGAAGAAAATACACAGTCTGCCACGTTTGAAGAAGTGTGACCAATGGTGATGACCAAAGGCGTTGTTACTAATCATGACAAATCATGCATTCTTTTCTTATTTCTGAGTAACACATTTACTTTCATTGATTTTGTGTAATTTAATTTAACTAATAGCATTGTTTAGTGTTTTTTTTTCCGATTTTTAAAGTTGGGTAAACTTACTCACATTTTTTTTTTAGATTACACATTTAATTGAAATATTTTTAGTGCTTTTTTAAAAACTAAAAAAAATTTCCATAATTATATTTTATATTCTTGATAACTTCAGTTTTATGTCAAAAAAATTCCCGCTCCATGGATGGGGCTGCCGTGGAGGTCATTAGTTATACAAAACCTATAACTAATTCTTGGTACGGCGAGGAGTGTCGCAATGCTACTGCAGAGAAGAACGTTTCCTATCAGCGAACTCTGGAGTCGCGAGCAACGTAAGCTGTAAGAGAGCGATATCGAGAGAAACGGAGAGAAGAGAATCGTCTTTTTTGACGCAAAAAGTAGGAGCAAGATAGGCGGTTATTTGAGGATGTTGAGTGGTTATTCTTTGCACAATGACGCTGTCACAAACGCAAAGCGTTGTCGGGGTGGGAAAAAACCTCTCCGACCATTTTGATACCAAGAGAGGTTTCAGGCAGGGCGTTGCTCTATCGTGCAATATTATCTATATTCTAATGGAATACATCCTATGCCAGTGCCCGCACATACAGAACACGTCGTGCTCAATCTTCCAAAAGAAAGTGATGCTGCTCGCCTACGCCTTGCTGACTTGCCTTTTCAACAATACACAGAAAAGGCAAGTCAGCAAGGCGTTCTCGGAGATTCAAAAAACAGTCTTGAACGGTCATTGAAGATTGAGAATTTAAACTTCAATGTTGCAGAAAATAACAAGAACAACGTCATCCTGCTATTTTAAGCTAAGTTAGAAGTAAAGTCTTCTCTCAGAAGACAAAAATCAATATCTAGAAGGTGCTGCTTCTACCGGTCCTACTGTTGGCATGGGGCGTGATTGAGTCAGACGAAACGGCGGTGGAAGTCTTTGAGGGGAAGATTCTAAGCGAGATTATTGGTCCTATTAGAGTCGACGACGATCTGTATGAGCTATTCAATGAGTTTGACATAGTCCAGTGCATAACATTCCAACGGCTGCACTGGGCTGGTCATCATATTCGAATGTAAGAAAGAGCTCCAGCACGCACGTCGCAAAAGAGATCGACCGAGTACGCTTTGGAATGACTAAGTATGGTGAGATCTCTCCGTACATGACCGAACGACAGTTGAAGACTATCTAAGTATAGGTAGTATCTGCTAAGAATCTGATTTTTTTCGTTCAATGAAGTATGAT
Source organism: Leucophenga maculata (assembly GCA_035044805.1). Taxonomy (NCBI): domain Eukaryota; kingdom Metazoa; phylum Arthropoda; class Insecta; order Diptera; family Drosophilidae; genus Leucophenga; species Leucophenga maculata. The sequence continues at coordinate 60,040 of JAWNNP010000446.1, forward strand.
AAATGTGTCAGATATGTCGGAGCATAATCGGAATCTGCCCTAAACTATTAATTTTCACATATACCTTAACTTCTGCATCACTCATTTCAAACTAATCACAATCAAATTTTGTGCAGTAAATATTTGCTTTATTAATTAACACCTTAAACTAATTACATAACTCTGCTCTGTTATATATGTTCTAGTATGTATCTTGTATAGTTTATATCAGATCATTAATATATAATCGAATTTATATACAAATTTCATATACATATAGAGGCATACTATAGTTTGGCGCACAATATACTGAACAACATATTTCTGCTAAAGAAGCGCATAGTATACTTAATTATAGTATTCTGTATTCATTTTGTTACAAAGTTTGAAACATCCAGAAGGAGATTTTAGCAACGATTCCATCTAGCCATGTCTGCCTGTCTGTATGAATCTTCGATAACTTCATTCATGCGTTACAAACATTCAAACTGACTGCATATACTCGTTTCACACTATGTATGACGCGTATAAACAACAAATTAATACTAAAAGCTTCTTTAGTTACAGGCTGATACTAATAATTTGCACAATATAACTCAAACTGAAAAACTGGCGACATTATACTATATGACGAATCATTTCATTATAAATGTGCCGACAGCAAATGTTTTCCGGCACGATACCTTTTGATTTCCATCAAAACAAAAGACTATGAGCTCATATTGCAAAAAAAATAAAAAAAAAAAAACAAATTTATATATGAAACAAAACATTGAAAATGTTTTTCATTCACTTATTAAAAATTATGTAATATACAAATAAGTTTAAGTTTTCATGGCGACAAAACTCTTCAACTTATTTAATATAACAGCATAATTAACAAAAATATACAACAAAAAAATTATATACAAAAACAACCTACCACTTGCATAGAACTGTAGATTTCCCATGGCAAAACAAAAACCTATTAAAATGTATCTGTTAGATAAAAGCCACACAAAGACACTATGACGTATCTCAATTATATTTTAATGCACAGTTTATATATGAAAATATTATTTGAAACATGGCTGCACACAATAAAACAAAAAAAAAAAATGTAGTACTTGAGTAGATACAAATTTCTAAATTTTAATAACTTTTTGTTGTATTAAAGTTGAAAACAAAACGAAAAGGGAAGCAAAATACGAAGTAAATCAAACTTTAGCGAATATAAAAAACTGCACGTTACAACTCGAGACACGACAAGGCAGACAGAACGACTAACAGAACAAAAAACCTAAACGACTTCAAGTTGTCGCTGCATGGGAGTAAATAATATCTTTACGAGCATTGTGGTGCCACCAGTATCTCGAATACTCATCTCAGAGAGTACATTTCACCTCAGCGCCAGACTAGCGGAAGAGTGCTGGCGAAAAAACGAGCAAAAAAACAGAATTAACAACAGAGATAAAACAATTTACGGCAAAATTACTACGTAGCATCTGAGTGAAGCATCAAAAGTATCTGTTACTTGTTGAGAGCGGAAAATAGTGCCAAAACAAAAACAAAAAACGCAAAACCAAAACGAAAACAGCAACAGTTTTAATTGAATAAACGCTACAGAATCTTGTACATAGCACGTTTCTCCCAACGTTTACTTTTTTTTTTCTGTTTTTGTTGTGCGTTAAATTTTCTTTGCAGATCACAAAAAAAAAAAAAAAAAAATATCTACAGCTCACTCAAACCACTTACAACTGTCACTCAATGGCAAAATTAAGTGGAAATGCAGCTAAACAACATATCGTTGCATGTTAAATGCGTTGTTTATCAGTCAGAAATATGCTGTTGCTGTTTTAGTGATTATGAACAGCAGCATTCTATACACATAATGTGCTATACTAGGTATCTCGAAATGTATCTACATTTGCAATTAAGCACTGCTCGTACACGAGCTATGACGTTGATGACATAATAGCATTATTGTGCTTATTCTCATACAAGCTTATGACGTGCATATGACAGCATCATCGTTCTTAATCTATTTATGTAGTTATTTAATGTCGTCAAAGTTTATTCATTTAAATCCATGCGCCGTTGCGGTTGCAGTTAATTCAAGTTCAATGCACGCTTAAGATACATTTTGGGCTTGTTTCGATTAAAGTGATTTATGTAACGCATTCTGAACATGCATAAGAATATGTGGGTGTACTGTAAGAACGACGGCAAGAGAGGCAAACAGTTAGGGTGTGTATAGAAGGTAACGGCAAAAGATTTGGTAAAGAAATTATGGGAGATATCGCTATTAAATTCTTCAAACTAAAACATGCGTGCAACATCTCGTCGCTCATTTTGGGGACAGTTTTTGAAGAAAATGGGCAGGGTGTTTTTTAACAAAACAAAAAAAAAGATTCGAAAGAAAAATTATGGAAAAACCATCTAAAATCTTTTTCACGCTTTAAAGGCATCCCGATAATCGATGTTCTTTAGAACACCACCTATTTGAAGATTTTGTTGTGCGCTCAGGTACACGAAAAAGTCCATCCAATCCAAGTCGGAACTGTATGGTGGTGCGGACAATTGATTTATGACCATGAAGCTGTTGTGCCTTAATATAGTGTTTTGATCAGTTTCCTCCTAACCTTCAATAAATTGACAATGTAACCTAAACGGAAGAACGCTATATTTTTTTTTTTAAATATTTTTTTTTTATTTCGTGAAAATTTTTATAAATCGGTTCCAGTCGGTGTAGTGTTAAGAAAATTATGAAATAATAAAAATTCCACACTATTGTATTTTTTCAAACCGCAAAAGTAATTCACAACACTAATCTGAACTCATAATATGTAAAGCCCAATGGCGGGTACTTTATGTTGGTGACTTATAGCAGCTAACAAAAAAAAACACATCACTACTAGAGCAAATATGTGAAAATTTTTTTTACTCATACATACTTAGATACAAATTGAAACACCCAGTTTACGGAACACTTGCCTCGTGCAAACAAGTCAAGAATGTTATGATAACTTTAGATAGTTAAGATACATTTTTTAATTTATGACACATTCCCCCTATGCTGAAAGTCTTCGCTGCCTATATTCCTAAAATGTAGGCATACTATATTAAATTAAATACATTTATCACATGCTTAAAAGGGTCTATGGAACCGATATATAGTAGGAACATTGTACAAGGCGGAATGCATTGTATATAAATTAAATCATATGTTTAAATGATATTCTAACTCTGCACAAATATTAAAAAATTAGCAAAACTATATAGCAGCGATGCGAAACATAACGCCCACTTGCGTGTTACACTTTCAAAACGCTGTGAACGATTGTATATGACTGCAAGATCCCCTTTATACTTACTCGGATTTGGATCAATGAGGAAAAATTGATTAGAATTGTTTTAGCTAAATATACACATAAAAATATATATACATACATATACATATATATTTCATACTCAAACTTAATAATGAGAAGACGGGTTTGTAGGGCGCTACTTTATAACACATTTAAATCACATTATCTGTAGAGAAAGTAGAAGAACATAAATATCAATTTTTGAAGGTTCTATCTCAACAAGGTCGCGTTCAAACAGACAGATGGACAGACGTACATGGCCATATTTAAGGCTGATCTAGAATATGCATATACATATTAACTTGTTCTGCTACGCCTCCTATTATCTGTTACATAAATTCGCTCAAACGTAATTTACCGCTTCAACCTATAGCTGCAGAGCATAAAAATGAAGCTCTTAGTTACAATATGAATCACGTGTATCACAGTGGTATATGCAAAATTTCCAAACTAAAATTTTGTGCAAATTTTAAAACGTAATCAACAAACGAATGGAATGACTTTTACTTTCACAGAATTTTGGCAGACATACGAAAAAGATACACAGCTACAGTCACCGAGTGTGCTTTGGCGCGTTTTCACTAATTAAAGAAATTGTATTTTCGTCTATTTAATTTTTCTGCTCTTTTCAGTTGCGCATTTGCAACTTCGTATGAGGTGCGATTTATTTTTGGCAACGTCAAAAAAATAAAAAAGAAAATCAGCAACATTTTGTCACAGGCAAAAACCTGTAGATACACGTACGAGATACAAAATATAAAGCATAAAAGATACACAGCGCAATGTAGGCAGTGAATGAAACAAAAAAGCACGTACTTCAGATTTTATGTCTTTTCGATTTTCGTGTTTGTAATTATTTGCCCAGGTTTAAAACCGAACACGTCAGATACCGCTAAGCGTTAGAACTTCACGCTGCGTGGTCACCATTCAAAATGGGTATTATTTGTTCGTAAGAAAGCGTAATTCAAATTAATTTCAATATAACAAGCAGCACAAGAAAATTAAACACAAAAATTATATACGACCGCTGCAGTAATGCGACGTTTGCGATATATTCACGCCGGCATACGTTAGCGAACTCCCAGATACATTTTCTGTTGTTCTGGGTGCAAGTCAGAGCGCCATAAAAAGTCAAGAGCGCATGTATTCGAGCTTTCGATCGCAAAGAGTACACACCCAAAGAGCAAATGTATCTGCGTGTGTGCAGCAAAAGAGCAAAAGTATCTTAGCGCTACACATTACACTCAATATTTTTGGACTGATAAGCTGCAACAACAAATGCATCACATATAATTAGTTTGTATTTTATGACAATTTTGAAAAAAAAATTGCTAACATAAATGACATGCAACAAAATTAACTTCATGCTTCCGAGACGCACCGCTTAGTTGCCTAATGTAGTAGAATGAGCCTTCATGCGCTTGCGACAGGAGTCATAGGCCAAGCCAGAGCCAAATCCGACACCCAGCCAAATGGGATATGTGCGTCCTCGCAATAAAAGCAAAGAAATAATGGCGCCGATCAGAAAGCCGCTGCCCGCCTTCAGCACCACATCCGCTGCACACTTGTCCGTGCGTCTAGTGCGCTCCACCACTTCGGCGCGTGTTGGCTTCCTTTCTTCTGTGGCGGTGGTAGCAGACATTTTAAGTTTTTGTAATTTTCTTAACGCTCGATAATTTTTTTGTGTTGGACAAAATGAAAAAAATTATTTGATTGAATTATTTGCCGTGGCCAACTGAGATCTAACAAGTATATTCGAAAAATTGTTTTTTATTAACTTGGTAGCACTCAATGCAACTCAATTATATGGCAGCACTGTCGGCGCTGTGATATTTTTAAATCTGTACATACTTTCTTGTACGTGTGTCGTTACAGCGTATGAGAGCTTGCAAAGAGAGAGAAAGATCTTTCTCTTTTTTATTAATAATTTATTAATTGAATTCTTAAATTTAAATTAACTGGAATTACAGTGTTCGCATTTATTTATGGTGAAACTAATCTTAAATATTTCACAATAATGAAAACTTTAAAAAGCAACAAATATCTTGGTCTACAAAAATTAAATTTCTAAGAAATGTATTCATAAAGTATTCCTGAGCAAGTCTAATGCTCCATAGATTTAATGTTCTACACACAAAAAAAAGTACGTTCATGCTAAAAAATGACAAACTTTATTTTAGAATTGCCAGATTTTACCTATTGACATCAGTGTGTTGCCACCTCCCAAAATATAAATAGTGTTCTCATATGAACTATCTTACCAATCTATATACATATGTAAAAATTAAGTGATAACCGGTAGTCTAAGGAATGAATCACGGCAGGGTGAGCACCCTACGAGAGAGTGAGAGTATGATGAAGGTGAAAGAGATACGGCTAACAAAATGTATAAGGACATTCTATAGTCACTAGATAAATGTTTGATGTAATCTCATAAAAGAGAAACCCGCAGAGCACGCAGATTTAGAATCGTAGCATGACATGATAAATCCAATATTGTAAATTTATACTTGAAAATAATAACTTCTAATAGCTTAGTACTAACTTCTAAGCTGAAAGACTTGTAACTGCAGTTTACTGCACATAGCATACTCATAATTTTAATTAAGTTTAAGCTTTAAAATATAAAAATAAGTTAGTGGCGCATTGATATATGTACATTAGAGATGGCTAAATACTTTTTTCAAAGCAGGCGTCTCTTTGTTAGTTTCTTTGCGACTGGCTAACTCTTAAAGCGGTTTCGCACCTTTAGAATGTGCCAAGTTGTTCGCATTAAAACTTTTTAATCGAGATTATGAAAGAAATTGTATAACAATAGTTTACCACGTCCTACAACTTTCTAAAAGGTTTGTTACCTACAAACACAGAAGAACAACAATTAAAACACTCACACCACTTGCAGTTTTTTGTTGACGTATTTAGTTCGCGTTTGTTTACTGCTCAAGTGTCAGTTCCGGAAGCGTTGACACGTTGAGTGCTCGGCTTTTAGAGTTAACTATGAAGCGTTGCGTCTAGTCAAGAGGGCGATAGCTCTGCACTGCACTGTCTAAACACTTGGCTAGCTTTGCTGTGGCAACTGCTGCGTGCTGTAATCCCTTTAGATTTGCTCCAATTAAGCAGAGGAGATTGGCACATTTCTTTTTTGCGTACATACATATGGTGTATCGTGTTACTTACGCCTTTTAGAGAATCTTACGAATTTTAAACACTTTAAATGTTGTTTTAGACGATTGTGACGAGTATTATTAGACATTTTATATAATCAAAAAAGAAGTTGCGTTTCGAGCGTTCGCGTGAAATGTGTAATTGATACTGAAACATGCTCTGCGAAAGAACGGCAGTTTGGCGCTGCGCCACTGTGCGACACAGGTGTTTGCCACCAGCAAATTTTTGTCATTAAATGAAACATTTCGTTTTAATTAACATAAATATTTGGCATGTTGCGTACGTGTGTTATGACAGCTGCATAATAATTGACTGAATTATTCGCAGAATGGCCGTAGCTAAGAACTGAAATAGGATTATAATTGGGTTAAGACGTACGTCTTACATATGTATGTAGATTAGCAACACTCTAAGCCTACACGAACGGGTTTCTGCGACGCAGTTGCACCTTGACCTGATTGAAGGACCTGACGACCTTCTGTTGCGATGCACGCTACACTAACACTGTATCAACTTGGCCACAACGTTTTATGATGGTTTGCCCACACATTCAAAGCCAAACAAAATCAATAAAAGCCTTTGGCGCAACTACTTTAAGTTAATTTAATATTTATTGACGCAAAAAAGTGTTTTGAGCAGCAGCAAGTGGCAATGCCAATTGGAGCTGCCCACATCTCGCAGTGCTGCAATACTTACATACATTTTCACGACTATTTACAGCAATTACAATCATTGACTGCGGCGCATTATAAATAAAACTGTGCACTCACTATTTAACGACACTGTTTTAAATTAGTTTAACACTTTAATTGAAATAATTGTAAAAAAAAAGCGTGAAAATATCCACAATTCTGCATTGCAGCTGCAATTATTATTTTACTTTGCACGCTCAGCTGATTACGAATGAAGGAAGAAAGGAAGATCAGGTAATAGAGTTAGGAAGAGTGTTTTGGCTTTGTTGCTTGTTTGGTTTGGTGTGTGTGTATGGTGTATGCAGTTGCTAAAAAAAGTTTCTAATATAAATTATTATTATTTAAATTTGAAAATTACGACACCTGTTACCGAGTAATACGCAAGCATGGCATGGGCGTAGTCTGGAGACGATAATTTGATGAATCGTAATAAGCTAATTGAGATCTTTATGCTTAAATGGTATATTAATTTTGACACAAAGTTTGTAACACACGGAAACGATAGAAACTACATAAAATTTATATATGTAGATATATATGTACATATAAATAAAATGTTTACCTAGTTGCGTCTGGACTGCAAACTTTTCTCTTTTTCTATTTAAAAGACTTCAGTTTGTATATTGTGGTATTGTAGCTTAGAAGGCTCGAGGTCCACTCGAAATAAAACACAGATATTTAATATTTTGATTTGATATTTTGATTTCCGTTGCTCTTCACTATAATGTTCCATTGATAAATATGTACAAGCATGTTTATCATGTTAAATGACCACCAAGCCTGTTAAAAATTCATTACTATTTTGGTTTTCGATTAATTTCAAACCTCTTCGTGGATCGTCTTTAGGTTTATTTAACACGTGTGTTGTTTGTCTTTGTTGATATTGGTGTGCTTACCAGGGAGAACCTATCCGATGATCCCGGTCTTACTGTATGGCGCAGAGGCATGGACCGCGATTGGGTCAAGACGTATTCGCAGGATTTTTGGTCCTATTAGAGTCATCGGCGAATTACATCAATATTCATAACTAAGCTCTCCTCTCACCCAAGCCTTCTACATACATTTTGAATAGCGCATAATTAACACGCCGTTAGTCCTTGAATGAGTCATCGTCATCATCATGAACAAAAAGAAAAAAAACATATCTTTATAAGCCTTTGCTTACTACCTTCAGGCAAAATGGAAACGCATTCAACATAAAAAGCTCCATGCTCCATTCCACAAAGCTATCTGTCTATCTGTCACTTCCGGAAACCTGCGCAGCACGTGACTCATGCAAATATTTGCACAAGTGAAGCAACACAAGTGGCAGTGTGGATTTTATTTCAGTTTTCGTTTTACTCCACAAATAAAAACTCATTTGCTGAAAGTGCAGCAATGCAAAGAGGATTGGCTCTACATTCATTTGAGAGCTCCTTTGAAGCTGTCTGCAAGGACTTTGCTGCCAGGCGGTCTGTAAAAAATTCTTGCCGTATTTCATGGCACAAAATAGTTTTTCCTGCTCCGCATTTGAAATATGTACGTATATATGTATATAATATATTGTCAACAGCATTTTTTATTTTTCGCCATTTATTTCCATTTAACAAATTGCAAGTTATCGTCTAAGTGGGGCAACATAAATTTATAGCTCATCGGAGTACATCTTTAAATTACAAATATATGCAGCAATCAGTAGAATTCGAGTTTTTAGTTCAAATTGTGACAAAAGAAATTATATGTGTATGTATGTGTGAGGGGTTTGTACAGTTCTAAACCATACATATGTAAGTAATTGTTCCAATATAAAATAAAGAACGCTGCATTCGAGCCAAGTACCGACAAGAACTATAGAATTGTGTATGAATATTTCCATTTGTATTCATATGGGTTTTTGTATTGAATTTTATTGATCAAATATATCTCTTCTCTCTGAAGACGGAATATGAGAATCTAAATATCCCAACATGAAAACTTCATCTCTTATAGTCTCCAAGATTTTCTTGTGCAAAAAGATAGTCCGGTAGACAGACAAACGGACAAGGATTTACCAAGTCAACTGTTGATGCTGAATCTTTATATGCATCCTTCGACTATTAAACCCTTTAACCACATACATACATAAATTAAAAATAAAATCTATAAAGAATTTTTATTTTTAATAAATCAATGTTCCTTACTTATTTCCACATATTTTAGATTTTATATTGAGCAACACTATGAAACTCAGTATACAACTATACAAATTTTGGACGTTCTGGTAGTTGCGTACACCCACTCGCATGATTTTATTTGTAGAAAATGACTAACCAAGGTCGTTTTCGGAAAAAAGAACACAAAAAGTGACCGAGAATACAATAGTTATTATACACGAATCTAAAAACATCTGCCGGCGGAACTGAACAACACGAAAAAGCAACGTCCACTCCACAATAGAAATCAACCCTAAGAAAGCAATGTGACGAGCAGAAAACAGAACAACCAACAGCCACCCCACGTTTGGTAGCTAGATGGGCGCAACTTGGAATGGTGTCTGGGCGTGGGTGGTATGTAAGCATTTCGTTTATAGGTACTATTGTTCTTGTTGTAGCTGGCATAAAAGCGGCCATTTAAGTGCAGTTACATGAAAAACACGAGAGGGGAGAAGAATGTTGCATTCTAATTCACCATTTGTATTGCTTTCAGAAACATGCACAATGCGGTTAAAGCACTTTGAACACATCTGCATTTATGGTTACAAACATTTGAGGGAATATAGTTGAGTGCACTAAAAATAGTACATTCGCCGATTCTACAACAAGTTTGAAAAATGTATTTAGAACGATTAAGTTTTGAAGATGCATTCCACACACATTTTCAAATAAGCTGATACCTCCATCAACAGTTAAATACCGCTATTTCCAAGTTGAAGTGTACTGCCATTTTGTCTCAAAGGAGTCCCTCCGTAAATTGCCGGCGAGTTATGGAAAATCAATATAAACAAGCACATTCCCCAAGAAAGTTTGAATGGAGCTACTAAGAAATATGTGAGAAGTGCAGAAATTGTGTTACGTCTACTCGGCCGGGCATTGTCATATGCAGGACCGTATTAAGCGTTGTGAGGGCCTGAAGCCAAATGAAGGTAAAACATTTTACCAAAAGTAATCTTTCTGATTGTTATATACTATATCCAGAGCAAGATAGAGCAAATTTCCGTAATTTTTTGGAATCGAGCACAACAACAAAAACCTATATTTTAGATTGACATCTTAAACTATCTCTTTACGTTTTGTGTTTATTTGCTTCATTCGTTTTTTACGCTGGACAGCGGCTTAGGCGCCAAGGGCCACTGAGTGCCAATAGCAGCTTCAAACTATTAGACCAGTAAGACAATTATTTTCTATTTACGTTCTCAAACTTTTTTTCTTTTATGAATTTCATTGCATTTGCTAAGCGCTTCATAAAGCTTTACAGTGCATTTTTTTTTATTGTGGCTGCATTCACCTTAAATTCGGTCCTGTCTATGTATGACGATAATAATGACAGTGCCACCTCCACCACAGTCGCAAAGCGATGTTGTCCTTTTAAGAAGGTTAAGTTTGCGGGCGCTGCGCCAAGTTTGAAAAGTTATTTTTGCTGCGCTAGAAGTCAATAAACTCGACTGGGAGTAACAGCGGTCATGTGTGTATATACTCGAACTTTTTTTCATTCATAGTAAAAACAATTTACTTCCTTCCCTTTTTCTTCTCTTCTTGCCTTAAAGCTATTTTATATGTGAAATTCTTACCCGATAATTCCGAGACATCTAGGCAGCTGGATCGACTTTTTGTGCGCTGCAGTAAATGCTGCTGCCGCTGTGGACTACCACTGGCTGCCACAGCGCTGCCAACCCCGTTGATGCCATTGCTTATTGCTGTGCTCACTACTCCACCAGCGGCTGCTGTCCAATCTGCATCGATGGCCTTGGAAGCGCTACGCTTAAATTGTTCCAGGAAGTTGTCGATTTTATTCTCAATCGAGTTTGACGGTGAGTTTTCCATTTTTACAAGTTAACGTCGAAACAAAAAAATAATATTATTTCACAAACATTTTCTCTAATGCACTTTGCTCAAAAAGTTTGTTACTTGACTGCTTGAAGGTCAATTGGCTTGTTGTAAAACTAGAAAAATTCGCTGTGACCTTAAAAGATTTGATGGCACCGATAGCCTGTAGGGTGAAGATTCAATGCACATTTTTCTTTCACATTAAATTTCAAAATTGATATGGCTTTATTTTCTCGTACGAAAATGCAATTCAGCGTTGGCTCGAGTATGGAAGGTACCGAATTCGGAAAAGGTGCAGGGTGCAAACTTCTATATTGCTTTTGATTATTTTTTAAATAAATTTCTGGCTGTATTAATTACACACACAAACACAAATTGGGGGCAATAACAATTTTCATATTAATTTCACTTTTAATTGGATTTTCCGTGATAACAGACACTGACGCTACTGCGTCTCTAATATATGTACTGATGTAGAATTTTATCTTCTCTATACTAAAGCGTTTGGCTTTTAGTTGGCGTTTTCCTCCACTTTCCGTTTTTGGTACGTTGTTGTTGTTGTTTTTACTGGAATTTTCACATTTTCCGCCTATAATGTCGGATGATTCAACCGTGCTTTAGCGTCACTAAATGTTGACTGAATGGAGCAGTTGCGATTCGATTTGTTGCTGGTTGCCACATTTGAAGTGAGTATTGTGCTTGCAACAGTACCACAGGGAAAACACACTCAGAAATAGAGAGATGGTGCGCATCGGCGTGGAAATGTGTGGAGAGAGGCCTTGAAACTGTATAAAGTTTGCGCAGAGAAAGCCTCGAATGGCAAACAATGCGGAACCGGCGCCTTCTTATTGTTGCTGTTGTTGCAGTGTATTGGAAAGCTTGCACATGCGCTGAAAATGTTTGCTATCAGCTGTTTTGTGTTTTGGTCTTTCTCGAAATATTTAGTTGTGGAGCATGGAGCGAGAACCGAAAATTAAAGAGAGTATTAAGTGCGACCTTGGAGATCAACATATTTAAATGTCGAAGACATGATACACCTGCTTAAAAAACTTAACTGCGTCAAGTTTATTATAATACGAGGAGCACTATTTATACTTCGGTAAGTGGCAACACTTATGTCAATAGGTAAAATCTGGCAATACTAAAATAAAGTTTGACATATTTTAGCAAGAACATAGTCACAACTTTTTTATGTACAAGCGATATTCGTGTTGTTTACTGTGAGTTAAAAAAATCTATTTGGCAAAAAATGGAAGTTCCAATGGAAGATTTTTGTTGGATTATTGCTCACTATTTCGACGTGGATTATCTCAACAAGAGTGTGGCGATGAACTCAGTGTTTTATATGGCGATGAAGCACCATTAAAAACCACTGTATATCGCTGGTACGGTGAATTCGATCGAGGTCATAGCTCGCTCAGCGACGAACTCCGTGAAGGGCGACCTGCTTCTTCGGCCGTATGAGTCTTGTGGCCACTGCTCTACTTGAGCAACGTAGGACGGTCAATTCTGAATGGTACACGATCATTTGTTTGCCTAAAGTCTTCGGAGAAATTCGTAAAACCCTCCGTCGAATACGCATCACCTTCCACCATTAAAAGGCAAAGTCTTACACATCGGCTCACACAACAAAGTTTTTAAATTGATGGGTCATCCGCCGTACAACCCTGATTTATCAGCCGCTGGGACATCTCGCCAACAAGTGTCTCACCAAAATTGTCTTCACGACTCTCTTAGTTCTCATAAAGAAACTTTAAGAGATTGCATGTCGAACTTGCCCTTTGATATTTGTCGTGCTTTTATGTGTTGCTCTGGGTTGTTTTGTCCCCAACAGCAGTCGTCCTCTCTTTCCGGTTTTAACAACAAACACACACACCCCATTTTTTTATACACAAGCGCAGTAGAACTATATACAATAAATAAAGCTGCTGCCATCATTACAATCCAGTGTTCTGAAAATACACTTAGTGTATTGTATTCTATTGATTTTGATTTCATTCACTAGATTTCCGGAATAAAAAACGCAAAATATGATGGCAATTGTTTGTCCCTTTATTAACAGATTTGAATTGTTAGTTTAAGGTCTTCAATGATGGTTAAACTAGTTACAATTTTATATAGCTTTTTGTTTTTAGAAATATAATGTAAAAAACTGAATCAGCAGCTCCTGTTCTAAACATTGAGGACTTTTCTATATGCGTTATACAATAATTGTTGTGAACCTAACCTCAAACTTGTATATTGCTTGAAATAAAGCATACGCTTTCGCACACCAACGGTCTGCACCGTCTTGCAACCATTGAGTATAAATTTGTGTTATTTTCAGAACGCTGTGCACAAAAACCATTCAAGCTACAGAATCCGAGCATTGGCGGTTACGACAGTGGCGCAAGTTTTGTGGTTCTATGCGATTTTTGTTTTGGCGCCTTCCTAGTGCACACACATATGTATTTGCTCATTTTAGCTTTTGTGGCTAGCTGTTGCCGCTTTCGACGTCGGCGTCGAGTCGCGCACCACATTCATTCGCCGCTTTCGACTTGCATCGCAAACGCGAACCACTTCAGTTTCTCGCCGCTCGTGTACGGTACAAGACAACAAAGCGCTCTCTCTCCGGCAGCAAGCAAACGTTGAATCAAATCAGATCGACTTCTATCCGTGTGAACATCGAATTTCTATACATAAAGTAGAGCATATACCTATAGCTGCCGTCGAACCCCACCCCAATCCTCATTGCTGCAATAAGAAACGCAAATTTGCGTTTGAGTGCATAAAATCCTTTGATAAATACGAATTTAAAACCAAACAAAAAGTGAATTTTAACAAAATGAGCAGTAAGTTATGATTCGCAACAGCATAAAAACTCAAATAAAACTAAAATGTGTTAAAATGCAGCTAAAGAAAAGAAAAGAAAAGAGAGAAAAAAGCTGAGTGTGTAGCTGCCGCAGCATGGCTAAGAAAATAAATAAAATAAAAAAAAGTTATATGACACAAAATGTAAAACCTGCCTTAACGAACAATGAGCGAACAACTAATTTGCTTGAACAGTAAAAATTATTAATTAAATTGCATGCTCATAAGAAATCATGCGTGCAAAAAAAAAGAAGAAAACCATTTAGATTTTATTTAAATTATTTGCTGAAAATCGTTGAGAACTATTCAAACGCTCGCTGGCAGAAATACCGCGACGACCTTTATTGACCTTCAATTAAGTTGTGTGTGTAGTATTTTTGTGTGCGGCGCGCTGAGCATTAGATTTCTAACATTTAAACATATTTTTTTATTATATTATGTTATATTGTTTTTTTCTATTTAATTCGCATTATTGGTGAGATTCTTGTCAAAATGCGAACCGAGTGTTTATAACAGTTTACGGCTGATAAGCTAAACAACTGCGACGCCGCAATTTTTGTGGGTGTATGGGAGCAGTAAGCTAGGGGCGGGTTATCAGTTTTATGCCATTTACTGTGACGTTTATTTTGGTTTTGTACGTCATTACATGACATTTGTTAACACAAATTTGCATTTCCACCGATTTCTTCTTCCGTTTGAGTTGCACTTTGTGTGCACGTTCTGACCTAGAAATGTATTTTTTCTTTTTTTTTTTCAAATAAAGCTTATCAGTTGAGAATTGACATAATTTTTAATATTATATGCAATTAACAAATATTTTATAGCTATTTATAAATTTTGAATAAGTTAAATAAGTAATTGAAAAATTTAGTTAATTCCTAAGTCTGTGTTTATCCTGTTTTTCTAATTAGAAACAAACAAACAAAAAGAGCCCCAGCTGAATTGACTTTATCAGCCCCAAAGCAGTTGACCTATACTCTAAGTCTTCATTTAATGTTATGTAGTGTAGCTTCTGGTAACAGTGCTAACGGAATTACTTAACAAATCTAAAAATTTTAAAGATTTATTTTGTCAAATAACAACAAAGCAACTTTTCAAGTTCAAACCACATCTCATATGTCAATTTGCCATATCCTTCTGCACCTTCTTGTAAATCTTCATTTAAGCCTTCCTTAATCGACTCTAAACGCTTGCTGGGAATTGCGAACTTGAGTCCTGGCAAGCACGGTCCATCTTAAATTATGGAAAGATTTACTTCACAACATCCGAAGCGGGGTTTATTTCAAAGAGCAAAGAATCCGGTTCTTTTGATGACATTCGTGCTTTCAAACCTTTTCATGTGGTATAAAAACTAGATAAAAACTATACTCATTGATTTTTTAAGCGTTGCAATGTATGACGTGGCTATATTCTATATAATCATTGAGCTTACCTTGACAAAAAGGGTGAACGAATTATAAATTGCTGCCATATTACTTTTTCTTTTTTCTTGTTTTTCATTGTTACACTTCAATTTTTGGTTTCAGCGGTAATTAATCGTTTATAGCTCGAAATTTATGTATTGGAGCTTTAGATTCGCGCAAGAGATTTATTTATACTTAACTCATGCATTTCTCGAATATCAGATATCAGAGTTTCAAAAACCATAGCAGCATAAATGTTTGTCTTTAGATGCATAACGGTAAAAAGAAGTTTAAAAGAATTATTGATTTATTACGTTTTAAGATGCATAGATAGTTAGATACTTTTCTAGTTTATCAACTAATATGAATGCTATTGTAGAAATTTCACTATGCGCTGCTTTTAAAAATATAAATTCCGATTTTAAAATTTTATTAGCAACAATTTTTGTTTTTCAAAATTATTAAGTATTTTTAGCAGCATTTCTCGTATACATATAAGTATATACCACTCATAGATACTAATGTATGTAAAATATATATATTTATATTCACACAGAAATTTAATGTGGCGACGAAGGCGTAGAAATTGAATATCTTTTAAAGCTTGTTCCGTATTTCCAACGTTTTTCACACGAAAATATTGTTGTTTTTGGCAAAAGCAAATATCTATCCATTGCGCGACACCCACACAGCGTATAAAAAGAAATTCAGCTGAAAAAATTGTAGAATATGGAAAAATTAGCAGCTGTATATGAAAAGTCATTAAATTGTCGTGTGGAAATTATACATTTGCATGCCCGCATTAATCATAAATCCGAAAATAATGGCACAGATACATTTTCGCAGCCGTTGTATCTGTTGCTAGTAACTACGCCATAGGGGCCCAATTTGAAATACAAAAATTCCAGTTGCTCCCTTGCTGCGTTTTATCGAGTCGACTTTAATGTATCGCTTCGTTGCAAGTGTTGTACATATACATACATATCTATGCCGCGGCGCTGTATTTCATCCAGCATGTGATCATACATCTAAAAATGTATCTTGTATCTGCAGTGCTTGCGCTCGTTTGGTCCTCTAGCTTGTCGCGCCACAAATTCACATTTCTCTTTAGTTATTTTTAGTTTGAATGAATTGAATGAATATATGCACACAAATCAGATACAAATACATATGCTACTTACAAATACGAATATGTGTAGATACATAGATACATATGTACGTATGTATGCACTTGTACATATGTAAAAGAAATTAAGAACAGACATTCCTAAGGCGGACCAATAATACGTATAGATAGGAACTCGTTTTGCTTGACGTTCGTTTTAACGTCGCCGTTGTTGTTTTGCGTCGTTTTTCGCCGGCTAGCATTGCCGGTTCTTGGCGGTTTCGCGTTGGTGTTGCAAGTGCAACATTAATTCAGCGATGCACCAAAGCGCAACGTCGCAATTTATGACATTCACTGCCGTAAACGAGTTCTGGCAATGATATTGAATTCTTTGCCGGTCGCCTTAATGCAGTGTGACGCATAATGGGCGGCAACAGCGTCGACGACGACTGTCCGTAAGGGGCCCAAAGGAAAGCGGCTTATTTTATAGCTCTATATGAATGCATGTATGTATATGTACTTATGTATATGCAGATATACGAGTATATAATAAATTTGCGGATCTTATGACTATTTCAAACTTATAGCAGCTTTGTGGAGTATTCATTGAATTTTCATGCTTTTGTCATTCTGAACTGCCACGCAGCATAGCATTTGATTTATCGGAAAGTTTTTTAACTTTATGGCTTGCTCTCAAACCGGTGCACTTGCCTCGTGCGGCAGTTTCGTGAGGCGCCAAATCCTTGAGACAAGAATTCGAAACATCGAACACTGAAGAACACTCTATCAAATTTTTGCCCCGGTTCGAAAAAATCGTAGATCCGGGGCTGACTCTAACGTACCCATTACAATGACTTCTTTTGATTTTTTTCTCATATTGGATCTCGACATTGCCCATTTTACTAGTGAGAAGAACACATATTTCCTAGACTCTTTACATACAGCAAAGCCTATCCATCTGCATCATAATTTTAAATTTAAGTCGTTTAAAATTAAGAACTGTTTGCTTAGCCATTAACGTTCTTAAATGTTTTCAATTGAATATATTAAATTGGGTTATTTCCAAGTACGTAGCACAATTCGTTCGTTGTTCCTGCCGACACATATGTTCGAAATAATGTTTTCTGAACTTTGTCCTATTTTACAGACTTTCATTTGTAATTGTATGAAATTTTATTCTCTTTAAACCATCCAATGATGCACATAAACATACACAATAAGGTTCATCAAAATCAGTTCTGCCGCTAATATATATAAAATCCAGTTGAAAATTATCAGATATTTTATTTTGGTTGTACGAGGGGCACTATTTATATTTCGGAAATAGCCAATAATAACAAACATTTTTAAATGAAATTAGCTTTAATGCTTTTCAAAAAATTCTCCATGAAAATTTATGATTGAGGCACCTTCTAAACATGGGTTGTAAAAGCATCAACAACTTTTTCGGGCGCATAAAAACGTTCACCATGCAGTTTATTTTTGATGTTTGGGAATAAAAAGAATTCATTGGGTGCTAAATCAGGACTGTACGGCGGATGACCAATCAATTCGATATTTTAAGTGCTCCAAAACTATCTTGTGTGCCATGTAAATTTGTTTGGGGTAGCTCTAAAGAACAACTTTTTGTTGCACTCAATATCAATTTAAAATTTGACATAACGGTTTTTTATAGACAGAAGCTTCACATATCTATTAATTGGTGTAATGCTCCAAATATATTCAAATTTATATAATAACCCAGTCAACTTTTATACATAGTAAGCCCCAAAGAAACTTGTTTTATAGCTACAATTTGAAAACTCGAGTGAACGGTTTTAATACTTTGGTTACACCGTGGCTAATACATTCTTGTCGTTTTAGCCATCATCGCAATATTAGATTAAGTGTATCATTTATCACTTCCACTAAAATGTCTCAAATTTGCAAATTGAGACCTTCGAATATTTTAATTAAGAAATTAAGATATACGATTTATTCCCTGAAAAATTTTTTAAAAGCTATCTTTGGTCCAAAATTTTCATATTAAGATACATATATTATTTGTAAAAGAAACGATTAGAACAACTTTTTAATAACAAATAGTTTTAAAATCAAAAATTTTATTAAATTTTGGATTTCAATTTGATTAAATTTTGCTTAGTAGGTCATTTCTTCTGAGACAGGGAATGAACGGAACGAAAGGCTTCAATAAGAATAAATTAAATGTTTGGAGCGTTGCTTGAATGATTTATAATAATCTTCACCGTTTTATCTGCTCTGCTCATTTGAGAGAGTAGCATTGAACTTGTGGAGCACGCTCTCTCATTTTGGGGCTTACACGTTTTACACTTGCTTTTATCAATTTTATTTTGTTCGCAATGTACGCTGATAAAGCAAAATGATGAAAGTGTGGATAAAAAATGCAAAACGCATGCGCCGGCAATGGAATGGATGCTAGTAAGGTCCAAAAGCGGTGAGCAAACACGGTTAGCATTCCACGCTCTTTGCACAGCTCGAAGAGTAATCTACGAAAAACTTTACAAAAAGCTTTAAAAATACACTGTACGAAATATTAGCGTACATTTTAAGAATTTAATTAAACGTTAAAGTGGTAAATTTCACACACTAGTCAAAAATAATTAATCTTATGAATATTTTGACATATTTTTATTTCGCTGTTAAGTTTATTTAATTTAATTTTAGTATCACAGTTTTTTTTTTTTTTTCTATTTCTTAGAAATTTATTGCGTCTTAAAGTGTGTGTGTTGATATGTTAAAATAAATAGTCTCAAAAAAAAAATAAACTTATTTTTATTGTGTGTTTGAGTTTGTTTAAAATACAATTTTACTCATTTTATTTGAATACATCCAGTGGTAAGTGACAAAAGATTTTTCACAATTTGAAGAATATCCAGAGTAAATGATTTCATTTTTATTTTAGGCACTACTACTCATTGCACGAAAAAACAATAAAAAAAAAACAAAAAAAAAACAATAAACAAAGAAAACAAAAACCTACTAAAGGCATATGACACATCATTGTAGTAGCATTTTGGATTATATAGTCACTCATACAATATATACATGCATATATATCTATACCAACAAATGTCGTATAATCACATAATGCGCATGCTGTCCATGTCAATCATTCAACTCAGCACATTTTATTGGATCATGCAAAAAAAAAAAAACCGAAAAAATAGATACATAAATCACTGTGAGATGCGCAGGATTTGGCTGGATTTGTTTAGAAGTTGGTCGTGTCTGCCTGGAATGCGTTTGCATAAAATTTGATTGCATTGCACTGAGCACAGGTAGTTGTTGTAATTACAAAATACATACATAAGCCCCATCTCTATAATATTAACTCTGTTGTATATTAATTATTTTACATAAAAGCCAAATACGCGCTCTATATATTTTATCTCAGCTCTATACATCAAGTGCGCTTTCTAATGCATAATTTTATTTACAGTGTACAACTCAATAGCAAATTAATCTAATAAATTCGTTGTTGAAACGATCAAGTTTGTTGTTACAATGTTAATTTAAAAACTAAAAAAAATTAAATGAAAAAAATAATAAAAAATAAAAATAATTGTTTAACAAATTTGATCGTAATACCTTTCAGTGTATAATTAATTAACCACAATGTGTAACAAAAAAAATCTGAAAAATGTTGTAAATAACAATGTTATTGGAAATAAATATGGTTGTAAATTTTCTACCAAAAATAATACAAAAATCCAAAATTGTTTTATTAATTAAAAAAAATAAAAGACACAAAATGAAATGATAAATTTGCATGTTTAAAATCCGTACTACAATAATCTAATAATTTAAACTAATGGTAGGTTCAGACGGTGTCAGATATGTGTATCAGTTATTAATAATAATAACTTATTATAATAATAACTTATTATATAGAACACAAGCACAACAAATATTGTTCCGATAACTGACTCTTGCCAGATATCTGGCACCGTCTGAGTCTGTCTTAAGTATACATACTACGAATAATACTCGTTTTAATATGTAGTATCAAGTGTAGATTGTTTTTATTCACGCCAAGTTTGAAATGGTTTCTATAAGTTTCCTATATATCTATGATATTTCATAGAAAATAATTTTGAGTATGACAAAATTTTATCTAAAGGGAAGTAAAGTCAAAGAAAATTATTAAAATCTAAAAAAATTTGTACATTTATTTAATATGTATGCAAAAATTATGTTTTATTGTTAGTGACCCTTGTACATATGTAATTTTGTCCGGCTCGAAGTCTAAACAGTAAACTAAAACATGTTTTTAGCATCACATCTGTGGAAAGTATAATATATAATTAGAATATTTGGTTTTTTTTTTCAACTAGACTTTAGATTCATTTGATTCATATGTATCCAAAGACAATTTTTTTTTGTTTTTTTTTTTATTTTATTCGGCTTGAAGTCTAGACATTGAAAAAAATAATATATGTATATTAAGCAACATAGATTGTTGCAAACTTCACAACGAAAAAGACTCTCGAAAATAATCGAATTACTCGATTATATATTATATATCGTCTGAAATTACTCCATTATTATATTATTATTTGTGATATATTACTATTATATGTTCATACTATACGTATACAAGTGATCTCGAGTTTATTACTTAAATTTTGTAAAGAGGCTTTTTTACATCAAATTCATTTGAATATGTTTGATTTACGGAATACCAATATAGTGTATGAAAAACTTTTACGTACATTTTTTATCATAAAAATTTATATTCGACCATGGTACAATAATGAACTTTCAAAAATCTTTGCAGTTCTTCACTAGATTTCTTTTAGTTTTACACATTACACCTGCACTCTGCTGAGTCTTATAGTTCTTATTTTTGTTGTTATAATAGCTCCTTTAAGGGTGATATAGGTCATTTGAAGTTGAGTACACAATCTTACGCAGATTCCTCTATATAAATCTGATACAGCTAGTGTATCAGCATTTTCTAAACTGATACAACCTTTTAGACTGCGCTCATTCGTGTATGCCGGTTAATTTAATGCTTTAACCCAATTATCTTTGAGTTTTGTAATAGTTTGTCATAATGCAAATTATATCGTTTTATTTCTATATTTAAATTTTAGAATTTCTCTAATATCAACGTTGAAATGTACTCATATCTATAGATAGAAATAATATTATAGTGTCTATCTGTGAATTCGAAATAAACGATTTTACATGCGATCTAATCTTGGAACTGATTTTGAAGGAACTTCAATTGACTGAACAACTTTTCAGAGCGCAATATTTTCATATCTTATACAGAAAGTTGATACGATCAACCCCATGGTATATATATATATAAAGGCACCTAGCAACTAGTTAATAAAAAAAAATAATATATATATATATATATATATATATATATATATATATATATATATATATATATACATACATACATATATGTATATGCAAATATGGAGAAACAATAAATCCTTGTAGGAAACTGTAAAAGGCACCTAGCAACTAGTTAATAAAAAAAATAAGCGTGTAAACCATATAATTAGCTGCTTCATTGTGATTGCCAATTTGAAACGTTTATATATATTCATATTACCGCGTTGAGCTAATAATTAAAAACTTCACTGAATCGCGCAATCATTAAATTTAATTAATTATTTTTTTTACAATAATATTTTTCAATAATTAATTATATTATTATTTAATCAACTGCTTCGCTGCCAAATGCAATAAACGCCTAAAATAAATAATACTAAAAAATTTTTGAAAAAATAAATGAAGCATAAATTCTTTTGGCAAAAACTGCATGTTGTGCTGCTCTTACTGCTCCTCCGCACTCGCTGACTGCGTGAAACCCATATTTCTTATTTTAATTTATTTAATTTTCACCAGAACGCTGACGCAATTTATAGAAATGTATATATTTTCTTAAGCAATAAGAACTGAGCTGAAAAATAAAATTAAAAATCCTTGTGAAAATTAGTTCGAATATTTTGTGCCGTTTTATTTATCTAACTCGTCTAATGTTAATTTTTTTTTTTTTTTTGTCTTCAAATTTAATTTCAATTTGCAGCATTTGCGTGGGTGACGTTGACGACAAATGATACCTATTCATTGGGTGCGCTTGTGCTCGCGCATTCGCTGCGCCGCGCCGGCACCGCACATCAGCTGGCAGTGCTAGTAACGCCCAGCGTATCGGAGTCAATGCTCGATAGACTGAAGGACGTGTACAATATTGTACAAGAGGTCAATGTACTCGATTCACAGGATGCAGCTAATCTGGCGCTGCTGGCCAGACCCGAACTGGGCATTACCTTCACAAAATTGCACTGCTGGCGTCTGGTGCAGTTCGAGAAATGCGTTTTTCTTGATGCCGATACGCTGGTAAGTAAACTTGTTACATTTATTTTTAACTTATTGTTTCTTTACTAAAAACAAATATTTATTTTCATTTAAGGTGCTGCAAAACTGCGACGAACTATTCGAACGCGAGGAACTCTCCGCTGCGCCCGATGTAAGCTGGCCCGATTGTTTTAACTCCGGTGTTTTTGTCTACAGACCCAGCCTGGAAACATTCAATAAGATCACAGAGTTTGCACTGAAAAATGGCAGTTTTGATGGTGGCGATCAGGGTCTGTTGAACCAATACTTCGCCGATTGGGCACATACCGATATCAAGAAGCATTTGCCATTCGTCTACAATGTAACCGCATATGCTTCCTACTGCTACTTGCCCGCATTCAAACAGTGAGTAGTTTTGCTTTCTAACTGCGATTGGCGGGATTAATATCACTTCTACTACTTCTCTACTTCTCCACAACTTACAGATTCAGAGATAAAATTAAGATTTTGCATTTTGCGGGTAAATTGAAGCCTTGGCTGATCAACTTCAATTCGGAGAACAAGGTCGCTGCCACACCCACTGACTATGCCCACGCACATGACTTGATACAGCTCTGGTGGAACATCTTTTGTGATAATGTACACGAGCGTTTGTCTGACAATATGGTGAGTAGGCTCATGAAAATACAAGTATTTTATTTGTAATCACTCGATTTTGTTTGTCAGAGAACTCCTATTTCTATCCTAGTTTTGTTTTGTTCTCGTTTTTGAAAAAACTAATCCAATTTCCTGTCGAATATTTGATTAACTATGCTGCGTAATTATGTTTGACTAAATTGTTGCTCTTCTCGACTTTTAATTAATTTAAAAAGCAACCGCAAGGAATTTGTTGTAGTGATAATAACGAATTTAAAAATAATGATGAGGATGATGTTGTTGATGCTGAGGTAAGCAAAACTTTTGAGTATTTAGTTCTATACACTTCAACTATTATACAAATACATTAAATAGTTAAACAAAAAACAAGCACGCCATATTTGTATAGCACCGATTTAGAAAATAGTCCATTTGTAAATATTTAAAAGCAATTATTTATTTATGTCAATGTTTAAACGAAATGCCATTTGCCGTATTTATTGTTTCAAATATCAAATTCAATATTTATTTTGTTAAATGCATTTGAAATGTGTAAATCGCGCAAACGTTTCAACCTAATTTCATTTTCAATTAGATATTTTTGTAATTTTATTTATTCTATGTTTTTTCTGCAATTGAAATATTCACCAATTTAGCATATAAAATTAGAAACATCTGCAAATAATAAAACGATGTATCTCTTGCTGCGCGTAATTGGCACAATCAATGATAAATTTCGAGATCATTTCACTTTTTTTACTCGCCTCGCACAGTTCTTTAGAAGTTCAATTTTTCTTGACTGTATACAACTTTTTTTTAATCTGATTTGTAAGCTTTTTGTATTGCTAGCAATTTGGCCAACAGCCAACAAAATGTTTTCATTGCAATATCGATAAATTTATTTAAGCCAAATGGCTTTTATCTTGTTGTCCCGTATACAGCAGTTTGTACATGTATAAACTTACGTACGTATTTAGGCAATGATTGCATTTCGAATGCTTCTAGTCGCCAACGTCATTCTCGATACACAAGAGATATGTTACGTATGTTATTCAGTTACAAATTAATAAACATTTTAATATACTGCCTTCTTTTTTTTTAACTATGGAAAACTCAGAACGATATTTTTAAAAGCGTGTGTGAAAAGTATTATGGTGTCGTTGATCCGCAAAGTTAAAGCATTATGGCTATTTCTGCTAATAAACACTCAAAATATTGACATGGTGAATCCCAGATTGTAGATTTATCTTAACTATATCTCAGTAAATACTTTTTCCATTATGCTTGTGTTTAAAATTTTTTTTTCAATCTATACCAAAGGACTAAGAATAAATAATAAATAAATAGCGCG
This sequence comes from Leucophenga maculata, assembly GCA_035044805.1. Lineage (NCBI taxonomy): Eukaryota > Metazoa > Arthropoda > Insecta > Diptera > Drosophilidae > Leucophenga > Leucophenga maculata. The sequence goes on from JAWNNP010000446.1 coordinate 84,911, forward strand.
TGACAGTATTTGTATCTATATATTATTGATGAACTTCGGAAACTAGACTAGAACTAGAACTATCCGTATCGGAAACTAGAAAGCATAAAGTCAACAATCTTAGATTTTTATTTAATATATGTAAAAGCAGATGAAGCTGGAAAAAAGTATTGAAATACGCTTATTGTCGAGTGTCACCAATCATGACACTCATCACGCGTACATCTTTTTATATATATTTAAATTTTTCCCCATTTTCTATAAAATGCACGACGTGATCAAACACAAACTAAATGGCGCAGCTTGTGCAAAATTTAAAAGTATAATAATCTATTCATAGATAGCAGTTGTCGGGCTCAGAGCTTCTTAGCGTACTGCGCGGAAACTTCAAAGAGTCACTGACTTATCAAAACACTCGTAGTTTTTACTTTTTCAATTTATGGAGACTACGAAAGTTTGATTTCTCTGTTTCATACATATGCACAAATTTAGTATACCATTAGTATACTAACCTAACGTAGAGTACGCAAATAGAACTAGAAACAAGAACTTTATCGAAAGGAAAAGACCATTTTAATAGTTACACAGATTAAGTAGATTCTAGATCATTTTTATAAAAATTTGCGTAGATGTAGAAGTAGTTAAAATTTTATATCCTTTGTTCGTTGTTCGAGTTCGATACTATTGCTTATTGTTGATTTTGCTTTTTTGATTTTATTTTTACTTTTTTTCACTTTTATTTTTTTATTATATTTATATTGTTTTGCGCATTCTAACATTTTACACCCGTACCAAAATCAAATAAAAAATCGCTTTGCAAAATTGGATTAAACATAATTTCGAATGCAATTTAGTGCCATTATATGTCACTAACGCCTAGAAGCTATCACCACGCACGCATGCATCAGCAACAAACACCAAATGAAAGTTATTTTAATCATCAAGAAATACAACATGAATACGATGACCGAGTCAGAGAGTTTCGTGATCCTTGGGAAGATTACTATGTTAAATTGGAAGTACAAAATGATATTGAACAAAATGAAGCTGTAGAACGTATTGAATTCAATTCCAATGAAAATGTTAGTGCATGTGAAAGGACAAACGCTCCAATAGCGGATATGGAAACCAATCAGCATCAAATTGATGAACAGATTAGATTAGAACATGCAGATACAGCTGAAACAACAGCGATGACAACCACAACAACGCAGCAGGAGCAGCAACCACAAATGCCATCAACAGCCACAGAGGCGACGACGACAACACCGGATGCGGATGCTGTTGCTGCACATACGCCCAACACAACAACAACAAATGCCATAAAATCGGAAGAGTCCTCCATAGATGTAAATAGAAATAAACTGAATGCAATAGATTCTAATCAGCATAGAAGTACAGTAGACCAGAAGCACAAAGTACAAATCGAAGCAGCTGAAGTTAAAGAAAAACATGAGGTAAAAATACAAAGCAGTAAGCTTGGGGAAAAAATTTAAAAAAAAAAACGTAATTGAACGTAACTATTCAAGCGTAGATTTATAGATACGTTCATACGGACTTCTACTATATGCGTTCATCTTACTGCTTGCCTCTCAACTGAGATGCAAGGAAACTCATAAAATGTCATTATAAAATGTGTGCATGTGTCGTCTAGTCTCGTCTTATGTCAGCTGGTGTCAGCAATATTCACTTTTAAGCTGAATACGGTTGTCATTGAAAAAATAAGCAATCTGCTTGCAATAGCTACTGTCTATCCATCTATCCTTTTATGAGATATTCAGTCTTTTTTAAATCTGTACGGGTTTATGTGGTGGCAGTGTCTGCTGCTGCACTACTTTTCATATAGTGTACGAGTGTGTGTGGCTCTTAAAATTGTCGTTGTTGTGTTGTGTTGTGTTTATCCTTTTATATAAATTTAGTAGAAAAATCACGTGTTTGTCGTTAGTTTTTGTCATTTTTCTGTTCATTGCACGTCGAGTGCACTTCATATCATTCGCTGCTGTGTAGCTGCGCTGTTCCAGGTTCAGCCAATTGAAAAGCTGTTGTACGCCATTCCAATACTTTCTTCAACTTCATAAATCCAATTCATACGAAAATACTGCCAGTGGCAGATATTAAAGCTGTCATTGTTCAATTGCGCATGCATTCACGACCATCTGTTGAGTGGAGTGTGCTGAATGAGTGTTTGCGTTATTATTTCTGTATGGTATTATATAAGCTGGTACACCCACATGCATGCATATGTCTCCAACATCCGTACTTTCTACACTGTTGTTGTTGCTTCATTATGTTTTTATTTGCTGTCTTATTGCATATAAGTGTGGGAGTTGATTTTTTATCAGATACATTACATATATTCATGCTCCATATTCATCTTCTAGGAAAAATAATGAAATAGAAATGCTTAATTTTAAAGTATACAAAATGTGCAAATATTGCATTGCGCTGCTGTTTAACATTAAAGCGAAGTAAATTCATACACATAATAATTATAGGCAATAATCTCAAATTTGTGCATGTATTCCAGTCACTTTATGCTAAATTTATTAATTGATCATAATGAAATGTGATGCCTTCATTTAAAGGAAACTTGAGTATTTTGATGAATATTTTTCATATATGCAAACGTTTTTAAGCAAATCTCAAAAAAAAAATTATTTAAAATGGCATTCATCAGAAAATAAGCTAGGAATTCACCAATTAAATTTGATTTGATAAAGATTTTTTGTTAAAAGCACACAGATTTTGAATTAACAATTGTTAACTGTTTTTTATTAATGGATATATAAAATTTGTATAAAATGTGGGGTTATGTATGGAATAGCATATTAGTTAAATGGTTTTAAGAACATCAACGTGTCATTGCCGGCTGTGGAATTTGAACTGCAGTCATCATGAACAAATAAAGTTAATGCAAAAATTGAAAGTAAAAAAATCAGTGTTTTCTATTAAAAATGCGGCTCAGTTTTTATGAAGAAAAAAATTTCGATATAATACATACTATTTTTTAGGAGATCTCTGCAAAATGAAAAAAAAATATATTATTTGAGTTTTATATATATGTACTTATATTCTGCCTACACTATAAATATGTTACAAATAATTGAGCGCTACTTTCCATATGACTAACTAATACTAACACAAATATAAAAATAATAATAATAAACACAAAATATATGTTAATATGCACTGTGCAATTGTATGTGTATGTTTTTGTAATTGTTGCATGTTTGTGTAGGGCATATGCCTGTATTCTAGTAATTAAAAAATGAATTCTTCGTAATTCATTAATAAAATTTGCATTGCATACTTTCAGGCTGGACTTGCTGGTGCCTTATCGCAGCTGCGTCTTGGCGTACAGCGTACAACCGAACAGGAAGTCTACGAGACTCTGATGCGTCGTCAATGTTGGGAATCCGGACAGGTCGATTACGCCGGCGCTGATTCATTCGATAATATATGGAAGAGAATCTCGCAAACTTTGGAAGATAAGCCAGCAGCGAAGGATGCTGATAAGTCTGGTAGTTCATAATTTGTTCGTTCGTCGTTTTTATTTTTTTTTATTATTTTCGTTTAGTTACTCGTATAATTGTTCATTTTGTTCGTAGGCTCACGAATATAGTAAGAACAACAAAGAACAAAACGCAAAAGGAAGCAATTTATTTCAACAAAAGAAAGAGAGAAAAAACACTGATATTAATTTTCTTAACAATTACCACAATACACACAAATAATACACACCCACAGGCACAAATAACTCAAGTACCTCGACAACAAACGAAAAATACTCTGTTCTCAGACACAATTTGCAGCAAAAGCACGCACAGTATGCACTGTTTTTAATTAAGTTTTAAAATTTCATTAAATGACTTTCTGAGTTGAGTTGAGATATGAGTTTGTTCTGTAGCTGCTGTTTTTCTTTTCTACTCTTCACCCCTTTCAATTTACAAGCAAGCATTCTTATTCGTATGTGATTATATTCGTACAGTGACGCTTAAAAGTAAACATTTCGATTTGATATAGTTTCTCAGTTAGATGAAACTTTAGATGAAACTTTAACATTTCCCATTGACTAAGCAAAATATATATACATATATGTTAAGAAATTTAACTTGTGAGTTGCCTTGTTTTAAATCTGCCAGCAGCTCTGAACTTAATGATTTATTTTGAGATCCCATTCTTAAACATAATACAGCGCGCTGAACTTAATAGAAAAACTTTTTGTTAAACTTAAAATTATTTTTCAAAAGTTTACAATTTTATTTTATTTAAATGAATTTAAATTTAATTTGTCAATTAAAAATTAACTTAAAACCAAATTTAAAAAAAATGTGCGAATACTTTTGAGAGTCATTGTATATTTATATTTATATAATGCTGTTCACTTGCAGCAGCTTACAGCCGGTGCCAAAAAGTCAACTTTTGTCAACTATTTTAAATACAACACACACACACACATTCAACGCAGTACACGTGTACAAGCACAGTTATTAATCCACTATTTTTATTGCATCTGAATGCATACACTACAATATTGTATTCCTCATTCAAGTTCATTCATATTCATATGCATACTAGTACATTTTCATTGTATTTATATTATGCTTGATTTTGTTTTGTCCTAGTTTTTCTTCTTTTTTGTAATGGAAAATAATGCTGTGTAAAATGAAATGAAAACAAAAAAAAAAAAAAATAAATGAAGCAAAAAATATTTAAATAAACATTTTCGTGAGTGGTTGTATTCTGTACAATTGGCTGGTCTACAATGTGTGTATGCGTGGGTTTGTCATACGATATTCAATCTATGTATGTATGTGTGTCAACTTCCTTTTCCGTTTTATTTATTCTTTAAATTACGAGTTGTGCGTAAAAATTTGTTTTAGAAAACCTATACTTTTTTGCTTTCTACCAATTTGTTTATCAAATGTCTTAAAATATTTATTAAAAAATATCAAAACTATTTCTGTACTGTGGAAATACAAACCGTTTAAATGTGCATTTTTATTTTTTATTACTTTAATTTATTTGTATACAAATATAAAAGCACTGCTAGTATTGTATGGCATGGTATAAAGCAAATTTTGGTTGTCGTCTTAGCCAAAAACTGCTTAAATTATATAAGCTATGTTCATGCAAACTAGTTCAGTGCTAACATATTATTTATTTATTAATTTATTTAATATAATTTTTTTAATATATTTTTTTACAGTTATTTATTTTTAAGTAACAATCAACTCATTACATACAACAGCAACAATTTAATTAAAATTGCCCTCGAACTACTTACTTGTAAATAATGCTAAATGCACTGACTGGCTCAACTGTATGGATTCGAAATGTTTAATTTTCAAATGTTTGTCTATCTTTTATTAAATATGTATTTAACAAAAAATATAGGTATTTCAAGTCAATATAAGTGAACCGTTTATCTGTTATTTGTTTAGCTTTTTTTATATATACATATTTAGTTGCAAATGTTGAACAGAGAGCACAATAATCAAGCTGCTTATGTTGACTTATACAATATATAATATTATACATATAAGTATTTATTGAAGAAGAAACACTTGAAAAATTAAAAAAAATTTGTGAACCTATACAGTTGCGGGGCAGTGTACGTGTTTATGTTACATTAAGCAACTATTTTATTTTAAGCCTACTCTTAATTGTCATTTTAAGTTCCACGGATTTTCATTTGAGTGTTTTTCTAGTACGAGAGAGTTCTCAGCTATTGTTCAGCAAGCGGCCAAAAGAAACACACAAACACAGATTTTCAACTATAATCTAAAGTCTGTTAAACATTTGTTTATCTTTCATATTGCACATATTTGCGCAAGACACAAGCTCATAAATTGCTGAATGTTAAGCTTTAAAAAGACTAAATCCAAAAAAAAAACAACCCACTAAATCTTACAGATAATGAAAGCGACTTTGACGAATTGCTAACACAAACAGCAGCAGCGTTGCTGGATCATCGCGTATTGAAGACAAATAATGCTACTGCTACCCGTACTACTAGCAACAACAATGTCAGCTCTAAGCCCGCTTTAGTTAGTGCAAGTTCAAGTTCACAGCCAGCTATTAACAATACTAACAAAAATGCAACGAATAACACACAACATGAGCAACCGCAAGCAGCAAATAATCAAAAGCCAATAGCAGCACAACCGCAAACAAGTCAACAACAACAGCAGCAGCAGCAAAGGGAACCACAGCGTCAACAACACATCGCCCAGCAGCAGCAGCAATCCTCCGGCGCAACCTCATCGAAGGCGAGCAGACAGCGTGCATTGCGCAAATTCAAATAGCAATTACTGAAATTGTTGACATACTACAGTTGTCTGCTGCCGCCTGGCTATTGGGAGCAACGACTGACGACGACATCATTACCACCGGAACCTGTGCATGTTTAAGTACAAAATCCAATCCAAGTGCAACGAAACGCTCCTAAACATATTCTCGTACATATTTCAAACGAATTTGACAAAAAATAAGCTTAATAAAAATAATTAGCCACGTTGGCACGCTGTAATATATTAAAAGGAAAGAAAAGTGCTTTAGAAAATATTAAAAAAAAAAACAAAATTGTTTAATGCAAATCCAACGCTTGAAAAGCAAAACTAACAAAATAACACACAAAAACACACACTCAGTACAAGAACTTTTTATACGATTTCACAAACCAAATATTTTAATACACTTTATACACTCTATTTCACAAAATAACCACAAAGAACTCTTGACCTCCGCTGATATCGAAGATGGTAAGATCGAACGCGATGCGGCAACTGGTGCCACCACGAAGTACAAGGTTATCGAAGGCGGTTATGAGGTGATTACCACTACACCTCAGCCTAATGGCACCGTTAAGACGCAGGTGCGCACATTCTGGGATCCAAAACCTGTCAGCGAGGCTGACATGGCCAAGGAGGCGGAGAACAAGAAGCTCATTAAGCAACGTTTGGGCAAAGAAGTACGCATTGACAAGAAAACCACCATGCTGACACGTGCCATTGAGGGTGGCTACGAAGAGGTGTACACTACTACCAATGACGATGGTACGCGCAGCACGCGCACAAAGACCTTCTTCGATTCGGTGCCTACTGAGCTTAATGAGCAGACAAAGACGCAGACGAACAAGAACAAGAAGACCGTCACACGCAAGTCATCAGTAGACTCAACCGATTCGACGGAATCGCGTCGTGTCGTGCAGAAGGTGCAGCAACAAAGGAATGTGGTGCAGAATATCAACGACCAGAATTCGAATTATCGTGAGGAGTCGACCATCGAGGAGACGCGTCGTGTAACACAGAACATTGAAATAACTGAAAATAACCGCACTGTGCGCAAGAATTCGCTGCAGGAGCAGAGCTTGAAGGCCATTACACACAGCACCACGGATGGCGCGCAGAAGAAGAAGACAAAGAAACCTAAATCATCGGCACCACCACCACCAGCGGATTTCGTGCAGAACGATACAACTACTGTTGCATCAAAGCGTGTACCCGGCGGTGTGGAATACACCTATTCGACTGAGCTGGAGTCGGGCAAGACAATAACCACCTCGAAGACCGTCTACGAGGAGGAGGAAGTCGAGCTGACTGAAGAGGAAATCAAGGAGTATAAGAAAACCCTGAAGGATGCAGAGAAGCATAAGAATGTGACTACCACTAAGAAGTTAAGATCGGAGTCGGGCACCAAGAAGGTTGTGCCATCTGAGAATCCCGGCGATGTTACCACTGTGGAGACCATTAAAATCGAGGGCGGCACTGAGTATCATTACACCACAGTTACTGCAGAGGGCATTGTTAAGAAGGCAGTTAAGACTGTCTACGATCCGGTGCCCACCTCGAAATCCAACCCCGACGATACCGATGAAGAGGAGATTATTGAGGAGTATGAGGAGGAGATCATTGAGCCCGGTGAGAAGAATGTGAAAACTATTGAAACTATCAAGCAGTTGCCAAAGAAGTTTGAAGGTAAATCCATAAAAAAAATAATTCTCTTTCTTTTTTTTATAAATTTTTTTGTTTTTACAGAGGAAGTCACCATTACTCATCAGAAGAGTGAGAAGAAGGTAAAGAAGTCTATGGTCATCAGCCACCAGTAATCTTCGCGCAACACGTATACGCACACACAACATATACACAAAACTAATATAACACTATGTATTGTTAAACAAACACACACACACGCACACCATAGCTTTGTTATGGCTGAATTGGATATTTATAAACTATGTTTGTTGTTCGAATTTGTTAATAGATCCTAACTCGATCTATGCTAATGCAAAACTTTCTTCAAAAACTATTTCAGCGTCCAGTTCAGTTAATATTCACAGGTTTCTGTTCAGTTTTTGTAAGCCTTGTGCTGAATTATCTCGGTAGCTATCTTTTGCCTTAATACTTTGTCAATTTACCTATTTATACGCATATAAATGTATTAAATTAACATAAAAAATTTATTAATAAAGTTTTGAGTTGATGATAATCTGCGCAAATGTCATATTAATTTTTCTTTGCTTTTTTTCTGTGCAACTGCACTGTCTTCTTTTTCCGCAAGCAGCGGCAGAGCAGCAAGCAGGGCAAGATGACAATCGCCAAGCCTAGAGCGATCACATCCAACAAATAGAACTGATACCATGGTAAATCTAGACCTGCAGAGACCAAATGTGGTGCACCGCGATGTGCGATGACGTAGTCGATCCAATACATGGCTGTATCCATGGCGCTCAACGGACGTTCACGAAAAATGCGTGAGGCGCGCTCAATATTGGTTTTATATTTAGGATTCTCAAGCAACTCCTTGAGTAAAGCCTGTAGACTTTCAGCAGTTATAGTGCGATAGTCCAAGCTTAGTGCATAACCAGCGGCTTTGCCTTGATTTACATTCAAATGCTGATCACTGTACACCGGCATGCCGAGCATGGGTATACCATAATGCACCGCTTCCTGTGTGCCAAACAGTCCGCCATGTGTGATAAAAGCTTTGACATTGGCATGTGCCAAAATATCATTCTGCGGCATCCACGCTTGCACCATAACATTGGCGGGCAGATTGGGCAGCTTTTCATCTTCGAATTTCCAGAGCACGCGTTGCTTCAGTTCCGCAAATACATTCAGAAAGATTTTCAGTTTATCGGCAGGCAAATCCGCACTACGCACCTGTGTACCTTTGTAAATAAATAAAATCATTTGGATCAGTGGTTTATGTTTAGTCATATCAATTTTTTAGTTACCTAAGCTAAAGTAGATCGCGCCATGTGTCGCCTCATCCAGAAACTTTTGTATTTTTGCAGGTAACGCTTTCGGCGGTTTAATGTGTAGTCCACCAACTGGTATCATATTGTACGATGTTGGCCTGGCAGTTGTGAGCGGTGCATAGCTATTCAATAGCAATGCCGATATATTCCTCTCCAGCTGCTTAACAGTCGGTGCACCTCCAGGCAAGTGTGAAAAATGTTTTTTCAGCACTTCATCTTGCGCTGGTATATAAACAAATTTACGATATAAGTCCTCGAAGCCCGATACTAAAGAATTTTTTACACGTTCAACGAATGTCAAACGATCACCGAAAGCCATATAGCCATGTGGTACATAAGACCAGGGTGAAACTATGCCAGTCATTTGGCTCATGTACTGGGCATAGCCAAAGGTCGAAACGGTGATCACTGGTATTTGAAAGAGATTACCGAAAATAAGCGCTGGCTCATTGAAGAACTGTTCCGCCAGTAATAAATCATATTTGCCCAACTTTTGGTGCTCATGAATGAGTGCTTTTATGGCGGGTTGTTCGAAGGCGAAATCCGTACTTTTTACGCCCAGCAATTTGGTCATAATTATTATTGTAACAACAGACATATCGGGCATATCGAAAATACTATTTGTATTGTAGATTTGTTTTACTAAAGAAGAGAAATAAAAAGGTATTGTATAAATTGTATTAAACATTTCTTTTTTTTTTTTTTTGTTTTGCATACAACTTACAGTCAGACCAGAAATCATATTGCGGAATTAGCAATTCTGTGTAATTCGCGCCTAAATTCTCTTTTTCCAGCGAGAAACAAGTAATAAATGTAACCTCGTTTCCTCTGTTAATCAATTCCTTAATCATTGGATGTGTCATCATAGAATGACTTTTGCCGGGAAACATAAATGACGCCAAGATGCGAGCGCCATAGCTTTGATGTATTTGTTGCATGGAAATTAAATTATTCCTAAGGGAATAATAAAAAAAATAAATTTTTTTAAGGGCTCGAAGCCTTTATTATAATGAATTCCATTAAGAACTAAAGCTTAAATTAAATTTAACTTAACATTATGCCTTGCTTTGAGAGAGGAAAAAGCTTTGAGCTTTTTATGCTCTGAGAGAGCTTAAGATTGGCTTACGCCAAAAAGTTCTGTATGGTGAAATACCATTTGTTTAAACAAAAGTCATTTGACACTTAAGGTCCAGAATTATGTTTATAGAAAATGTCAAGCGGTTCGGTGTTTATGTTTATATTAAACAATCGAACTGTAATTGAGTTGCAATGCAACAAAAGCCTAATGACTGAAGTGACAATGATATGTGTCAACCTTCAGTGCGCAAAATCTTTAAGTGTTGTGAAAGCCAAGCGCGTCTGCGCAAAATAAAAAGTTGTTTACATAGGCCGTTTGGAATAAGTGGGTAGGGTATTGTTAACTCCTCCCTTCCTAAGATGAATCGTCCCGATTCATAAGAGTATTAATTTGTTCATTTAATTTAATGAACAATTTTTCTTGTTGTTTATAATTTAATCTTTGTCGTCTCTCAATTACAAATTTATAAAATTTAATACCGTTACATGCTAGTATTAAAGTTATTATAATAACAAAAGAACATATAAAAAATTTATTACTCGGTTCCTTCAAAAATTCTTGTAATACATTTATATTTTCGAATTTAAGATTTGTATTATTGGATTCTAAATATGTTTCGATAACGAAATCATTATAATTGTGATCTTTAATGAATTTTAGAATTTTTTGTTTTTCATTTTCATAAGTTACATTATTTATAATTGTGGAACCGTTGAATAATATTAAAAAATTTCCATTTAAATTTGTATTGTTTACAATATTTTTTCCAGATATAAGAATAGCTCCTTCTGTTATTTTATCAATTTGTTTATTTTTTTCTTTTATTTTGGTACAATTTGCTTTTTGGTTATTTAACAAGTTTACAAAACAATTTTTAGCAAAATCTATTTGACAATAGTTATTAGATATTTCTTGTTTGAATTCTTTTATTCTGAAGAATTGATTATTACAATTTACAATTTTCTTATCAATTATGAGCTTTCCATCTGGTTGAGCTATGGCTCTTGTATTATATTGTTTGCAAATGCTTGTAATCATTGGGTATTTTATGTAAATGACAATTAAGTCTTTATTTCTTACTATTGTGAATGTAGAAACGTCTAGTAAGTCAGATAATGTAAGTCGAACTTTTTCGTGACTTAGTATTTCAGTATTGTCATGTGAACTTAAAATGGCTGGGTTCAAAATGTTTGCTTTTGAAAGTGTCAATGTATTTATGAGATTTTGTAAATCCATTGTCATTAATTTTAGTCGATGTTTTCTAATAATTTTTTCATTGTCGTTTACCATAATGTTCAAAACTTCTGATATTTTCGTGATTTGGTTAAAAATTTGTGAGTTTATTATAAATTGTTTGTTGTTATTTTGTATAAGGTCATTTATTTTGTTGTTTATTGTAACAAAATCGTCATGGTCAGGTGTTCCTGAAATCCATTTCCACAGAGTACCAATTTCATTGATACCTCTTTTGACTCTTGAATAAGTTAATTGTTGTAAAAGAGTTTTTACTAAATTGATTTCTAAATTAATTTCCCAATCTATTGTTTGCTTTTTGTTTTCAAAATATGCAAACTCTTTATTATATAATTCTTTGTAAAATGTTAAATTAGTAATATGAAATAAATTGCCATGATCTTCATAAATAAGGCAATCCTCTGCCTGCAACAGTAAATAATTGCTTCTGGTGTAATCAATTATTTCGGCTCTTGATTTTGACAATATAACCGTTAAAATGTAAATAAACAGCATGTTGTTGCTGAAAAAATATATTAAGATTTAATATTATCTTTGTGAATTATTCTGTCTTTTTTATATATTATTACTTTTTGAACTAAGTCCTGTTTAACTACCTGTTTCTTGTAACGAGGTTTCAACTTATTTCGTTCTCCTATTATTCTTTCGTATATTATATCACCTGTCTGATATTGTTTATTTTTTCTATTTTTATTATGAACATTCAACATGCCCTGTTGCTTTGTTTTTAATTTATTTGGTATATCTTCATGTTTAATTTTGTTGAAGAGAATTTCTTCGGGTTTTTCATCAATAGTGGAATGAATAGTTGCATTGTACTTTTGTACAGCTTTAAGTATTATTTCAGAATAGTTTAATAAATTAAATTCTTCTTTTATACATCTTGCTATTTCAATAATGGTTGAGTGAACGCGTTCGACTTGTCCATTTGAAGTGCTGTGACGCGGATCACTATAATGCAATGATATTGATGATCTTTGCATTAATGATTTAAATTGAGCAGATGAAAAACTTGGTTCATTGTCTATCATGAGTGATTTGACGAATGGGAAAGTTTGCAACAATTCTAAAACCTTTATTTCTATATTAGACTTGTCATCAATCTCTTTTATAACTAGATACTTGGAATAAGCATCTAAACATGTTATAAATTTTTGTTTTTGTGCATAAAATATATCTAAATGCAACTGCTCTCCCTCTTTTTTGGGAATTGGAGCTTCTCCTATAGGAATCTTGATGGGATGTCTTTTATATTTGTTTTTGTTACAAATTTCACAATTTCGGATGAATTGTTTTAGTTGAACTGACAAATTTGGCCAGTAATATAATCTATTGATTTGTTTGTAATTTTCAACAAAACTTCTATGAGCTTCTTTATGAGTTTCCTCTATAATAATAACCTGATTGTCCTTGTTTGTGACATCGGTTGTAAAAATTTTAGTATATAAGAATTTTATTGAAAAAATTTCTCTCAACATATTTTTGATTTTAAACAAATCTTCTTCCGTGCAGTGTATACCTGTAGTGATACCTGGTTGTAGATATTCTTTTAAAATTGTAATTAAATTTTCGACTGTATCGAATTCTATTATATGCCTTGTTTTGTCAAATACTTTTAATTGCTCATGAATTGCGCAAGTGTTATTTGGCATATGTATTAAAAGTAGTTGTTGTTTGAATTGATTAAGTGGCTTATTAGTTCTTGGAATAATTTCATTATAGCTACTTTCAGCTGAATGTTGAGAAACATCATCATCAGAATCCTCCTCTTCATTTTCTATCGATTCATCAGATATTTGGTTGAGTTCCAGTCGAGATAAAGCGTCTGCGACTACATTTGTGGAACCTGGTTTGTATATTATTTTGGGAGAAAATTCCTCTATAAATGCGTGCCATCGCTTCATTTTTGAATTAGGATTTCGATGGGAAATAGCGAACGATAAAGGCTGATGATCAGTATGAATTTCTAAATTTGTCACGCCGTACAAATAATTTCTTAAATTCTTAAGAGACCAAACTATAGCATAAAGTTCTCTTTCATTGGTAGCATAGTTTCGTTCTGTTTTGCTTAATGTTTTGGAGATAAATGTAATGGGTCTGGCGTCTTGGGACAACACAGCTCCCAAAGCCACATTTGATGCATCCGTATGTAGAACGAATTTTTTATTGTAATCAGGTTGTGTAAGTTCAACCTCTGTAGTTAGTTTATTTTTTAAGACTTGATAAGCATTAATTGCTTCTTCATTCATTTCGATTAATGTTTTTCTTGACATGTTTTTCGAAACTTTGCCATTTTTTCCTGAATCTATTTCTGTCAAAGGTTTTGCTATTTTAGCATATCCTTCTACAAATTTTCTGTAATATCCTGCAAGGCCAAGGAAACTTCGTAATTCCCTTAAATTTTTTGGCAATGGATATTCTTTTATGGTTTCGATTTTTTTAGGATCGGTTTTGATAACTTTATGAGCTACCTTATAACCCAAAAATTCTATTTCTGTTTCCAGAAATTTTGATTTTTCAACAGAAATTTTCATGTTAGCCATCTGAAGTACCTTTATGACTTTTTTTAGATCATTTAGGTGCTGATCCAGAGTTTCTGAAAACACAATTATATCATCCATGTAAACATGACATATTTTACCAATAAATGGACGCAAAATATCATCCATGGCTCTTTGAAAAATGCGAGGTGCATTTTTTAAACCAAAGGGCATTCTCAGAAATTCGTATTTTCCGTTGTTTACGGAAAATGCTGTTTTTTCCACATCGCTAGGATTCATCTTAATTTGATGGAAACCTGACCTGAGGTCAAGTGTAGAAAAAACTTTAGAACTACCCAAGTTGCTTAGTATTATACTTGGGTCGGGTATTGGGTAAGTATCAGAAATGGTATATTCATTCAATTTCTTATAATCGATAACCAATCTATGTTTTTTTGAGCCGTCCTCATTAATTCCTTTTTTTGGAACTACCCATATGGGTGAGTTATACGGACTCTTACTTTTTCGAATTACATTGTCATGTAACATTTGTTCAATCTCATTGTTGACAAAATCATTGCATGAAAATGGATATGGGTATTGTTTACTCCATATTGGTGTATTTACGTTTGTACGTATTTCTGCATTAATATCAGTCCTAAAAGGAATGTTAGTATTTATTTTAGAATGCAATTCATTGATTTCTTCAATGATTGATTCTCTTATTTTGTTTATTTTTTTGTTCAAAACTCGTTTTTTGCTGGTATTATCGTCAGCGGCGTTCTCAGAATCATTTGATTCCAAGAGTGAGTTTTCATAATGGGTACCGGTAATATCCTCGGTGGCGTTTTCAGAATCTTCAGATTCCAAAAATAAATTATTTATTTTTTTACTTTTTTTGCCGGAAAAACCATCGGCGGCGTTCTCAGGATTTATTAATCCCAAGGATAAATTCTTGTTTTTATTTTTTTTATCATTTTTTTTATTTCTTTTCACTTTTTTGAAAGGTTTTTCTTCTAGAAAAACACTATTGGTGTCAGTTTCCATTTGCAATTTTTGCAAACTGTCCAGATATTTATTTAAAACGTATTGTTTTTTATTTTCCTCTATGTCACCTTCACATAAAATTTTTTCCGATTTATTTCCGAATGTCAGTACATTCTTTTTGAAATCGATAATTGCATTGATATTCCTAAGAATATTACATCCTATTAAAAAATCAGATTCTAAAGTATCAATTTCGTAGAATCTTTCTGTGATTCCCAAAATAGTTATGTTATGGAAATATTTTATTATTGAGTAACCGTTAATGGTTTTAACTCGCTTATAAATAGCTAATTCATTTTTATTATTATAGATCCCAGATCTAATATATGAAGCTGTTGCTCCTGTATCTAATAGTATCTTATAAGAAATACCAGTTTCCTGGTCTGTTTTTAACAAGTAGGGTAAGCCTACTCGGGTTTCCCTAAAAAATGATTCTCGTTAATGTTATTAGTACGAGCTGAATTATTATTTTTGTTTGAAGTTTGAGATGTTTCCTCATCGGGTTCATCTATTTTATTCAATCTTTGGGACTTTTGTTGTGGCTGATTAGTTTGAGAACTAGAGCCTTGTCTTTTGTTGTAAGAATTATTGTTTTTACGCCAGTTATTTGAAGGTTTTGGATTGCCGTATTCACTGCCATCCACCTCCATTGGTACTGGGTTTGATTTTTGTTGAATCCAATTATTTTTATTGGGATTCTGTTGATCGGTATTTTTCTGATCATTACTAGGGTAACGCAAGTTATTTTGCTGTTGACCCTTATTTGTAGAATTTCTCTGTTGGGAATGAGAATTCGAATTCTTTCTTCCCTCATAGTAAATTTGAGCAAATCGCGCTCTTTCGTAATTGGATTCCAATTCCTGAGCCCTTGCCAACGCGTTTGGCAAATCAGGTGGACTTAATGAAAAAAGTATATTAGAGAGTGGTGCTTTTAATCCACTCACGAATATTCTTAAGGCCTTTTGCCTATTTTCTTCATTTTTTATGTTTGTTTGTGGTGTATTTGAACCATAAGTCATAATAGTTTTATTAATCAAAAGTGTTAATTTTTTATTAACAAGGTTATAAAACTCTATTGCGGACAAATTGCCCTGTTGAAGGATGCTAAGTTCCTCCTCCAATAAATGTAATGGTCGCCTGTCGGCGTAAGCAAAATCTAAACGAGCAAGTATTGCCTCTAAATTGAGGACTGTGCCATGATTTAGAAGATGATCATTTGCATTACCAGTTATTTTATTTCTTAAAATAACTAATGCCGAATAATAAGTTTTACCATCTTTTGTGTAAAGAGTCATTGTGTTTTGGCATGCTTCTCGCCAACCTACGTATGAATTTGATTTGCCATCAAATTCTGGCAACGATTTTATCATGTCAAGTGAAGTTGCGTCAAAAATTGTATGATCTATGTGTTGCTTTTCGTATTCGACAACACCTGGTTTTTGAAACCCTTCTACTTGTTCCTTTAAGGAATGAATTTCATTCTTTAAAGATATAGTAGCTTGTGCGATTAGTCTACTAATCAAGTCTACAGTCAAATCAGTCGTAGTACTTGTACTGTTAGTTGTGTTTGTTGAGTTTGTTGCTTTTGTTGGGTTTGCCATTTTGGAATTTTTATTTTTAATTGTTTTTTATATTTAATTTAGAATTAACAACAATTATTACTACCTTAATTCTTCTTCCTGTGGGAGGGGTCTTCCTTCCTTCCTTCTTAGGTTGTGTGATGATTATTTCTGCTATATTTGTTCACAGTTTTTGCTTTTGTTTTTCTGCCTTTTTGCAGGCTTTTTGGTTCACTTTTGTTTGTTTAATAAATTTTATTTGTTCACAGCTTTTGCTTTTGTGTTTCTGCCTTTTTGCAGGCTTTTTGGTTCACTTTTGTTTGTTTAATAAATTTTATTTGTTCACAGCTTTTGCTTTCGTGTTTCTGCTTTTTTGCAGGCTTTTTGGTTCACTTTTGTTTGTTTAATAAATTTTTAAGTGTAGGGCACTTCTTCAAATCGTGTTCATTACTTCCGCAATAATCACAATACTTCAATTTTTTATACGGGATATTGGATTTTTCCATTTATTCCGCACCCAAAAAAAAATTTAATTTTATTAAAAAAATTCGTGTATCCCGCGAAAAACTCGTTTTATTATATTAGAGGTTTTTTTACGCCGCGGGCCCCACGTTGGGCGCCAATTAAATTATTCCTAAGGGAATAATAAAAAAAATAAATTTTTTTAAGGGCTCGAAGCCTTTATTATAATGAATTCCATTAAGAACTAAAGCTTAAATTAAATTTAACTTAACATTATGCCTTGCTTTGAGAGAGGAAAAAGCTTTGAGCTTTTTATGCTCTGAGAGAGCTTAAGATTGGCTTACGCCAAAAAGTTCTGTATGGTGAAATACCATTTGTTTAAACAAAAGTCATTTGACACTTAAGGTCCAGAATTATGTTTATAGAAAATGTCAAGCGGTTCGGTGTTTATGTTTATATTAAACAATCGAACTGTAATTGAGTTGCAATGCAACAAAAGCCTAATGACTGAAGTGACAATGATATGTGTCAACCTTCAGTGCGCAAAATCTTTAAGTGTTGTGAAAGCCAAGCGCGTCTGCGCAAAATAAAAAGTTGTTTACATAGGCCGTTTGGAATAAGTGGGTAGGGTATTGTTAACTTGGACGCCAGACATAATAACAAAAATTCCAACACTGATTTTGATTTCTACATTAAAGAAATAAAAAAAAATTGGTAACAAAAGAAATGGAGTTACTGCGTTGACTTCAATTTGGAAGACATAAAAACACAATTATTTCTCTATGTAAATTGACCTTGAACCAGTTAAAAATTCTTATCACTGTTGTATAGTATTTTAAGTATCGTAAAGTGTCATAAATAAATTAAGTATCGTTAGTATGTAACCTTAGTATCGTTAGTTTATAGTAGTTTGTAGCCCTAGCATTAGAATGTATTGTAACACACGTAAAAGAGACGCACCTCAATAAATATGTTAATAAAGTAACACGTACAAATTAATGAACAAAAGAATAACAAAACAATCACTATTTAGTTTAAAAAACTTTGACTAAGAACTTTGATTTGTTATTATTTTTAACATTAACTGCCATTACACAATTATATATTACACTAGCAGTCAATTCCGGCGTTGCCCGGTGTAGTTATACAAATTTAGTTTGAAGAAATTCCAATGAAAAAAAAGTTGTACACAACTTCTACCAAACTCCAATTGCGGCTCATACAAGATAGTTTTTGAACACTCAAAATATATAATTGATGGGTCATCCGCCGTAGAGGACTGCCTCATTTATCAACCAAGGATTTTGCATCACTATTAGGTAGTCTCAGCAAAAAACGATTTGCTCGAATAATTTACCAAAATATTAATTTATATTAATCAATCACGCACAAGATTATGCTATACGTTTGGAAACATGTGTTCGAGTATCACTGCTTTGGTTATACCAAAATAAATGTTTACAATTTGAAAAAAATAGTATTCACCTTTCAAATTTATTTATGATTTCTGCTGCACTACATTGTTTTTCTTTTAAAGAAAATGTTTTCAAATGAACATATCTTAGTTTGATTAATTACCGGGTACACACCATTATTAAAGTTTTTCCCACAACGTTTTTATACGAAACCGATCAGCTCTGCAGCGAAACACCAACTGAAGTGAGGTGCCAACTAATGACTTGAAGCCAATCCACTTCAGTGAACAACTTGAAAAATTCATATCATAATTACTTGTAAAATTCTGTATTAATAAGTATGTATATGTGACCATAGGTACACATACATTGAAATGGTATTGGTTTCAAAGAACTTAGAAGCAAGAAGAAAAGCTAAACTCATATAGATTGTAGGCCAACACATTTGGGAAGTTGACTGAAACTTAAGCAGGCCGTTTATCTGTCATTATACCCAGTACACGAAGAGAATAGGGCATAATTAATTGTTTAGAAAGTATGTATCAAGCAGAAGGAGGCGTATATATATGTATTTATGTATATATACTTTATGCCAGCTGTCACGATCATGATGTAGTCATGTTCGTCTGTCTATCAGATCTAGTGATCTAAGGTTTGGCTATCAATTGCAATAACTTGAAATAACATTGAATTGAAGAGCAACGGAGACACGTGTTTCGATTTACGCTACGAAATCTCATCACTCAGTTTGGCTGAGTCAATGCAAATTTTTTGTTTATATACAAGTCTATTACTTATTATTATTATTTTCAAGAATGTTTGATAGTGTAACAAATTTATAATTTTTTTTTTTTTTTAAATTAATTTTTTACTTTTAAGTTATTTTTTTCATAAATTCTATATATTTATTAAACGTATAGTTACTACACATATGCACAAATGCAGCGTATTTAAAAATCGTGAACTCGCGACTTCTGGATTCTTATTTATTTCTAATCTTTTGAAGTACAAAATGTTTGAATTCAAATAATTTACCTCTTTCTTATCATAGCTTTTTTATTTTTTCTTTAATTTATTAATCGGCTTCTTGCTGGCCAGCAAACATTTTCGAATAATAATATACGCAGTGACTAGTAAAAATGTGATAGCAATGAATGATAGCAACGAAAACTAAACCTAAAACATCCAATAGATAGAACTGATACCAGTTGAGATGTATACCTGCCGCCACTAAATGCGGTGCACCACGATGTGCAATGACATAGTCGATCCAATACATGGCTGTATCCATGGCGCCCAATGGTCGATCACAAAAATGCGTGAAGCGCGCTGAATATTAGATTTATATTTGGAATTTTCTAGCAACTCCTTAAGTGCAGCCTGCAGACTTTCAGCAGTTATAGTGCGATAGTCCAAGCTCAGTGCATAACCAGCGGCTTTGCCTTGATTTACATTCAAATGCTGATCACTGTACACCGGCATGCCGAGCATGGGTACACCATAATGCACCGCTTCCTGTGTGCCAAACAGTCCGCCATGTGTGATAAAAGCTTTGACATTTGCATGTGCCAAAATGTCGCCCTGCGGCATCCACGCTTGCACCATAACATTGGCGGGCAGATTGGGCAGCTTTTCATCTTCGAATTTCCAGAGCACGCGTTGCTTCAGTTCCGCGAATACATTCAGAAAGATTTGACGTTTCTCGGGCGGCATGTCAGCGCTACGAATTTGTGAACCTATGGAAAATATTTTGAAAGTCAATATTTTAAAATTGATCTTTTTTTTTTTTTTAATTTACCTAAACTAAAATAAATTACGCCATATTTCGCATCACTCAGAAACTTTTCTATATGCGCTGGCAGCGGTTTTGGCGGTAGTATATGCAGTCCGCCACATTGTATAATATTAAATGCCGTAGGCCTCGCTGTCGCCAATGGCATATAAGTATTCAGCAACAGTGCAGAGATATTGCGCTCCAACTGCGCTACGGTCGGTGCGCCGCCGGGCAGATATGAGAAATGTTTCTGCAACACGTTATCCATTGCTGGTATATATGAGAATTTGCGATATAAATCTTCGGCAGCCGAGGTAAGCACATTGGTGATACGTTCCGAAAATGTCATGTGATCCGTGAAAGGCATAAAACCATGTGGCACATATGACCAAGGAGAGATTATGCCGAATAATTGACTCATATAGTTAGCATAACTAAATGTTGAAATGGTAATAATCGGTGTTTGATATAGCTGACCGAAGATCAGCGCGGGTTCATTGTAGAACTGTTCTGTGATAAGCAGTTCATATTTTCCGGTTTTTTGTTTTTCATTTATGATTGCTTTAAGCTCGGGCAGAGCTAATGCAAAATCGGTGCTCTTGACGCCCATAGTACTGAAAATATTCCAGAATTTCAGTGTTGGCACATCGGCCATATCGAGTATGGTTTTGGTATTCGTTTAAGCTTTGACTGAAATGTGTGAAAAAACAGATTAATAGGTAGAACAGTTTTCTATTTGAGCGCACTTACTTTGTGGCCAGAACTCGTATTTGGGTATCAGTACTTCTGTGTAGTTGCTGCCCAGATTTTCCTGCGCTAGCGTAAATGGCGTTATAAATGTGACCTCATGTCCTCTGCTGACCAGTTCACGCACTATTGCATTGGTCATCATGAAGTGACTTTTGCAGGGGAATATGAATGCGGCCAGAATGCGTGCTCCATGCGTTGGTGGTGGCTTCAGCAGCGCCAAGAGACATAGCAACAATGCTTTTATTAATATTTAAATTTGCTGTGATGAGTTGAGATAAGCAAGGCAACGAGTGGAAAATTTGTCTTTGTTAAAGTTGATTTCAATAAATTAATTCAGAATATAATATAGAGACATACCACTTGCATTGTACACATGTGCCGGCACAGAAGCGACTGATTTCTGTGCAATGTATGGAAGCGCTATAAATAATATACATACATATATAGTACGTATAATATGTACTACGAGATTTAAGAATAAGAGCGCATGAATAACTTATCTCATAAGAGATTACTGCTGAGCATATATGTTTGGTCTCGGCAGATCTCATATAAAAAATACGAAAAGCATAATGAATAAAGAGAGCGAAAAGGTGAAATGAGCAATAAAAATGTCAATAATAAACAAAGAATTAACGGGTGAATTTCAAGCGAAATAATGAATAATAAAAGTTTCTACACAAAAATCTGCGTTGAAAACCGGTTTTTAAACGAAACTGAACCAAAACACATAACCAATTTGTTTTGAAATGGGAATAACAAATAATAATAACTATGAATAGATAGTGAAATTAGTAAAATTATAGAAATTTGTTGTACTCTTTCGTTTAATTTCTCTGAAATTTA
This sequence comes from Leucophenga maculata, assembly GCA_035044805.1. Taxonomy (NCBI): domain Eukaryota; kingdom Metazoa; phylum Arthropoda; class Insecta; order Diptera; family Drosophilidae; genus Leucophenga; species Leucophenga maculata. The sequence continues at coordinate 106,817 of JAWNNP010000446.1, forward strand.
TAAAATTGGTTCAGCTCAAAACTCATTCGCATATCTGTTGAAGATTAAAATAAAAAATTAAAAAAAAAATAATTAAAATAATTGTAAATCAATATTCATTAGTTGTCTTTATTTTCAAATTGATTTTACTTCATTTACATTTATTGTATTTACTTCATAATGGCTGTTAATAATAATTAATAAAAAAAGCATTTCTTCCTGACCTATCTTGATATTTTATTAATAATTTTCTTAATAGGCACTTTTCAATAAACAAATATTTTATAAAAGATATTTAAGGTTTTAGCTAATATTCGATTATACGAAGTTAATTAATTTATTTTTTTTTTAATTTGTTTTTTGGCTGCTTCGCTATAGCAGTTTTTTTACTTCTCTTACAGATTAAAATATATAATACTAAAAATGGTAATAGAATTACCAACAGCCCCAGTCCTACAACATCCAGTAAATAGAACTGATACCATGGTAAATCCAGACCAGCGGCAACTAAGTGCGGTGCTCCGCGGTGTGCGATGACATAGTCAATCCAATACATTGCAGTATCCATAGCACTCAACGGACGATCGCGGAAGATACGCGACACACGCGCCATATTCGTTTTGTATTTTGGATTTTCAACTAATTGCAAAAGAGACCATTTCAGAGTTTCTTCTGTGATAGTACGATAATCAAGACCAAGCCCGTATCCATGTACCTTCGCGTCATTGATATTGGTATGTTGATCACAATATACTGGCAAGCCGAGCATGGGAACACCGTAGTGCACACTTTCTTGTGTACCAAACAGTCCGCCATGTGTTATAAATACTTTGACATTGCGATGTGCAAGAATATCACTCTGCGGCATCCATGTTTGCACCATAACATTCGGTGGTAAATTCGGCAGCGTTTCATCCTCGAATTTCCAGAGCACGCGTTGTTTGAGTTGCCTGAAAACATTCAGAAAGATTTCTAATTTTTCCGGAGACATATCAGCGCTGCGTACTTGGGTACCTGTTAAACGAAAATCTACTATAAATGGCTCAATTTATTTAAATATTCATTTATCTTACCCAAACTAAAGTATATCGCACCATGTGTGGCACCATCTAGAAAGTTTTGTAAATGTGCGGGTAAAGTTTTTGGTGGCGTAATGTGTACTCCACCGACTGGTATCATATTATATGATATTGGCCTTGCAGTAGCAAGTGGTACATAGCTATTCAATAGCAGTGCCGATATATTCCGCTCCAACTGCTTAACAGTCGGAGCGCCTCCAGGCAAGTGTGAAAAATGCTTTCTCAGCACTTCATTTTGTGCCGGATAGTAGACAATTTCACGATACAAATCCTCAAATCCGGATATTAAAGTATTTTGTATACGTTCAATAAATGTCAAGCGGTCACTAAAGGGCATATAGTTATGTGGTACATACGACCAAGGGGAAATTATGCCCGTCATTTGACTCATATGATTGGCAAATCCAAAGGTCGAAATTGTGATCGCAGGAATTTGATATAGTTTTGCAAATATGAGTGCCGGCTCATTGAAAAACTGCTCAGCCAGCAGTAAGTCATATTTGCCGATTTTGTGCTGCTCATTGATTAGTGCTTTCACAGCCGGTTGTTCAAATGCAAAATCAGAACTTTGTATACCCATTAAATTGACCATGCGCAGAAAAATGGATTTCGGTAGATCAGTCATGTCGAATTTAGATTTTGTATCGGCAAATTCTTTTACTGTGGGTTTAAGTAAAAAGTGTTTTCATATCTAAGAATTAGTTTAAGTTTAAAATTTATTTACTTACAAGCAGGCCATATATTATATTGTGGTATTGCTATTTCCGTATAATTCTTGCCCAAATTCTCTTTGGCCAACGAGAAGGGTGTGATGAATGTGATCTCATGTCCCCTATTAATCAACTCTCGTATAATTGCATTTGTCATCATAAAATGACTTTTGCCGGGAAATAGAAAAGCTGCTAATATACGTGACCCATGACTTTCGGCTGTCTGCTGTAAGGCAACCAGACACAGCAGCAGTAATTTTAATACCGATTTTAGTTGCTACAACAAAAAATATATATGTATATAGTGGTATTTATAATCAAAAGTATACAATGAAAAAAAAATAAATATATAAAATTTTATGTTTTTGTCAAATATTTTAATTCATTTCTATATCTCTAAAAAAATTGTCACAATTAAATAATCTTTTTTATATTTAAAAGCATAGATAAAATATTATTTATTAGCTAATAATTTGCAGTACAGTCCAAAAAAAAAATTATTTATTTATATTTATTTTATTTTTTTATAAAAAATTTTTATTTGCTAAAATTAAATTTAATTTATGCACATCACACACCATATTCCTCCAAAGTTCTTCAAAATACAACCGTTCCACTAAACAACCGAAGAGAAACTAAAGTCAACGAACGCCGGTCAATATATTAATGCCTATCGTTTCTATCCACAATATACATTTATAATATATAAATACAATCAGCTGTGAAATTCTAAGCGCTCACCCAATTAAGTTTGTGCCGAATTTGTAAACAAGTTTTAAAAAATGTTCTTTTTGTGATCAGACAAAAACGTTAATAGTCGTTTATCAGCTGCGTGAGAGTTCCATGGTTTCGTTCAAATTTTATTGAGCATAATATATATATAAGTGTACTTTGGAAACTTAACACGCTGAGGAAACACCCTCCATATCGACCCTGTACACCACAGCGACACTGCTGAAAAGCAATAATTTGCACAATAATTTGAAGAGCGAGGTTTTAGTGCGTATTTGTATATATATGTACTAGTTTATTCCGGCTTTGCTCGGGGTCGCATATATAAATCGAGTTCAAAAACGAATGATTAAAACAAATATATATGTACAGCCTGCCAAGAAAGTATCTGTACCTAACTATATCCAGGTTAGGCAGGTAAAATTTCCTTCAGGTTGGTAACATTATTTTTAATTATGATGGCAACTTTTAGAGCGATCTATAAACGAGTGTGTTTGCAGCAGCTGTAGTTCAAAACCGCTTTCAACATAATATCTAACTACTACTCAGAAATATGATTCTAACATTCGCGGTCGGCTGTGCTTTGATGATCAATGTTTGAATACATCAATTACTCAGGACAATTATTCTTATTTAGTTTTTAATATTGATAATACCAGTGTCGAGAGTAGACTTTTGGTGTACAAGTAATTTAAAATAAAATAAGAGGACAGTTTAACTTCGGGGGAACTGAAATTTGAATACTTTACACTTGCCCTTAGCTTGGCAATTTGGTATCGCCTACTTAGCATGATGCTACTCAGCTAAGCCTTAACTCTTTATTACTATTTATGCAATATTACCTTTATGTAGTGGACCTATTTTAAAATCATTATCATTAATAAAAAAAAAAAAGAATTAATTGCTTTAATTAGTTTTTTTGTGGGAGTGGTACTTTCTAGTGACCATTTCGCATAGTTCTAATTATATAGTATTTTCTTATGGTTATAGAAAGACTGTGGGAATTGGGCATATACAAACAGACAACAAATAGACAGACATAGGGACGGACAATGCTACAATGACGTGCTTTGTTACTGTTCGAGTATTTCATTAGTTCTTCTTTAATTTGTTCTTTACATTTACGGATATCTTATTTCTTTTACAAACCAACATATATAACACTAAAAATGGTAATAGAACTAACAACAGCCCCAGTCCTACAACATCCAGTAAATAGAACTGATACCATGGTAAATCGAGACCAGCGGCAACTAAGTGCGGTGCTCCGCGGTGTGCAATGACATAGTCAATCCAATATATTGCAGTATCCATAGCACTCAATGGACGATCGCGGAAGATACGCGAGGCACGCGCCATATTTGTTTTGAATTTTGGATTTTCAAGTAGTTCCAAAAGTGTCCATTTAAGACTTTCCTCGGTAAGTGTACGATAATCAAGACCAAGTGCATAACCAGCTGCTTTACCAATATTAATATTCAAATGTTGATCACAATAGACGGGCATACCCAGCATTGGAATACCGTAGTGCACCGCTTCCTGTGTACCAAACAGACCGCCATGTGTTATAAAAACTTTGACATTGCGATGTGCAAGAATATCTCTCTGCGGCATCCATGTTTGCACCATAACATTCGGTGGTAAATTCGGCAGCTTTTCATCCTCGAATTTCCAGAGCACGCGTTGTTTAAGTTTTTTAAAGACATTCAGAAAGATCTTTAATTTTTCCGGAGACATATCAGCGCTGCGTACTTGGGTACCTGTTAAACGAAAATCTATTATAAATTGCTCAATTTATTTAAACACTGATTTGCATTACCCAAACTAAAGTATATAGCGCCATGTTTTGCTTCATCCAGAAATTGTTTTATATTTGTAGGTAGCTCATTCGACGGTTTAATGTGTAGTCCACCGACTGGTATCATATTGTAAGATGTAGGCCTCGCAGTAGTAAGTGGAACAAAGCTATTCAAAAGCAGTGCCGATATATTTCGCTCCAATTGCCTTACAGTCGGTGCACCGTCAGGCAAATGTGAAAAATGTTTTCGCAGCACGGCATCTTGTGCGGGATGATAAATATATTTACGATATAAATCCTCGAATGCCGATATTAAAGTATTTTGAATACGTTCAATGAATGTCAAACGATCGCCAAACGGCATATAGCCATGTGGTACATACGACCAGGGTGAAACTATCCCCGTCATTTGGCTCATGTAATTGGCGTAGCCAAAGGTCGAAACGGTGATCACAGGAATTTGATAAAGTTTGCCAAATATAAGCGCCGGCTCATTGAAGAACTGCTCAGCCAGCAGTAAATCATATTTGCCGATTTTGTGCTGCTCATTGATGAGCGATTTTATCACCGGTTGTTGGAATGCAAAATCACTGGTTTCCACACCCATGTGGGAGAGCATACGCAGGAACATATTTGAGGATATATCGGACATATCGATTACAGTTTTCGTATCGATAAATTTTTTAGCTGTAAAAGAAATTGGCAAATATTAATTTTAGATTTAACTGAAGTGTAATAAATTTTGCTGAGTAAAATGTACTAACACAAAGGCCAATAATCATATTGCGGTATGACTACTTCCGTATAATTATTTCCCAAATTTTCTTTGGCCAACGAAAAGGGTGTGATGAATGTGATCTCATGTCCTCTATTAATCAACTCTCGTATGATTGCATTTGTCATCATGAAATGACTTTTGCTGGGAAATATAAAAGCCGCTAATATACGCGACCCATGACTCTCGGGTGTCTCCTGTAAGCCAACCAGACACAGCAGCAGTAATTTTAATACCGATTTTAGTTGCTACAAAAAATATATAGAAGTATTCATTATCAAAAGTAAACAATGTGTTTTGTTATGTAATAAATAGGTGGTTTACAAAAGAAAAAAGAAAAGTATAAAATTTTAAGTTTTTCTCAAATATTTTAATTCATTTCTAGCACTAAAAAAATAATTTGATAAAATTAAATTTAATTTATGCACATTACACACCATATTCCTATTAATTGGTCAAAGTTCTTCCAGATACAACCATTCCACTAAACAACCAAAGAGAAACTAAAGTAATCTAACGCCAGCCAATATATTTATGCTTCTCGTTTCTATCCAGAATATATACAATATATAAATACAGTCAATTGTGAAATTCTAAGCGCTAACCCAATTATATTTGTGCCGAATTTGTAAACAAGTTTTAAAAAATGTTCTTTTTGTGATCAGACCAAAACGTTGATAGTAGTTTATCAGCTGCGAGTGAGTTCCATGGTTTCGTTCAAAGTTTATTAAGCATTTAGTATGGTGACGAGCACGGCAACCACACTTTTATATGCTTTGTTGTCGCGACAGTAATCTTTAACGTGATTTTGTTCTTTCTTGTTGTAATCTTGCACTTAAAAAGTTAGTATTACTGCTGGTATAATGTTTGATATTTCGAAAGGACAATTTTTTATCGAGCAAAATAATTTTCTTATATATTTTAAAATATTGGAATCAAACAGAAAATATAATGAAGAAAGAAATTTTAATGTATTTCAAAAGCATTTGATAGCATCTGCATCAAATAAAGAATTAGCTGGAGAATATAAAAAACGACTGCAATTTTTATGTTTATGATGCGCAGAAATCGTAGAATATATAGATAATTATACTGATAAAATCAATGGTCAGTGTAATAAAATTAATTCGTATAATACTCAATGTGCAACATTTAAAGCATCATGTATTGTTGTTTGCTCCGCCGTAAGCAGCTTTTGGGCATCACTGCTTTACACTTGCCCTTAGCTTGGCAATTTGGTATCGCCTACTTAGCATGATGCTACTCAGCTAAGCCTTAACTCTTTATTACTATTTATGCAATATTATCTTTATGTAGTGGACCTATTTTAAAATCATTATCATTAATAAAAAAAAAAGAAATAATTGCTTTAATTAGTTTTTTTGTGGGAGTGGTACTTTCTAGTGACCATTTCGCATAGTTCTAATTATATAGTATTTTCTTATGGTTATAGAAAGACTGTGGGAATTGGGCATATACAAACAGACAACAAATAGACAGACATAGGGACGGACAATGCTACAATGACGTGCTTTGTTACTGTTCGAGTATTTCATTAGTTCTTCTTTAATTTGTTCTTTACATTTACGGATCTCTTATTTCTTTTACAAACCAACATATATAACACTAAAAATGGTAATAGAACTAACAACAGCCCCAGTCCTACAACATCCAGTAAATAGAACTGATACCATGGTAAATCGAGACCAGCGGCAACTAAGTGCGGTGCTCCGCGGTGTGCAATGACATAGTCAATCCAATATATTGCAGTATCCATAGCACTCAATGGACGATCGCGGAAGATACGCGAGGCACGCGCCATATTTGTTTTGAATTTTGGATTTTCAAGTAGTTCCAAAAGTGTCCATTTAAGACTTTCCTCGGTAAGTGTACGATAATCAAGACCAAGTGCATAACCAGCTGCTTTACCAATATTAATATTCAAATGTTGATCACAATAGACGGGCATACCCAGCATTGGAATACCGTAGTGCACCGCTTCCTGTGTACCAAACAGACCGCCATGTGTTATAAAAACTTTGACATTGCGATGTGCAAGAATATCACTCTGCGGCATCCATGTTTGCACCATAACATTCGGTGGTAAATTCGGCAGCTTTTCATTCTCGAATTTCCAGAGCACGCGTTGTTTAAGTTTTTTAAAGACATTCAGAAAGATCTTTAATTTTTCCGGAGACATATCAGCGCTGCGTACTTGGGTACCTGTTAAACGAAAATCTATTATAAATTGCTCAATTTATTTAAACACTGATTTGCATTACCCAAACTAAAGTATATAGCGCCATGTTTTGCTTCATCCAGAAATTGTTTTATATTTGTAGGTAGCTCATTCGGCGGTTTAATGTGTAGTCCACCGACTGGTATCATATTGTAAGACGTAGGCCTTGTAGTAGTAAGTGGGACATAGTTATTCAAGAGTAGAGCCGATATATTCCGCTCCAATTGTCTTACAGTCGGTGCACCGCCAGGCAAATGTGAAAAATGTTTTCGCAGCACGGCATCTTGTGCCGGATGATAAATATATTTACGATATAAATCCTCGAATGCCGATATTAAAGTATTTTGAATACGTTCAATGAATGTCAAACGATCGCCAAACGGCATATAGCCATGTGGTACATACGACCAGGGTGAAACTATCCCCGTCATTTGGCTCATGTAATTGGCGTAGCCAAAGGTCGAAACGGTGATCACAGGAATTTGATAAAGTTTGCCAAATATAAGCGCCGGCTCATTGAAGAACTGCTCAGCCAGCAGTAAATCATATTTGCCGATTTTGTGCTGCTCATTGATGAGCGATTTTATCACCGGTTGTTGGAATGCAAAATCACTGCTTTCCACACCCATTAAGCAGACCATGCGCAGGAAAATATTTGTGGATATATCGGACATATCGATTACAGTTTTCGTATCGATAAATTTTTTAGCTGTAAAAGAAATTGGCAAATATTAATTTTAGATTTAACTGAAGTGTAATAAATTTTGCTGAGTAAAATGTACTAACACAAAGGCCAGAAATCATATTGCGGTATGACTACTTCCGTATAATTCTTTCCCAAATTTTCTTTGGCCAACGAAAAGGGTGTGATGAATGTGACCTCATGTCCTCTTTTGATTAATTCTCGTATAATTGCATTTGTCATCATAAAGTGGCTTTTGCCGGGAAAGATGAACGGCGCCAATATACGCGCACCATGTCCTTGTCGTGGCTGCAGCAAGGACATCAAGCATAGTAACAGAAATTGTAACAACGAGTTAGTTTGCTATAAATAAGAAAAAAGGAAAATGCTAAAAACTAAAGAGTTTGTTACAATATTTCAAAAGACGCCAATTATTCTAATGAAAGTTTAATAGATGAGTTGATTGTTTCAATATCTGTATAAAAAATTGCAGCAATATAGCTAAATATTATTATGTATTGCTTTGCCAATTTAAATCTCATATCACAAATACAATTCGCACTGTAGTACTGTGCATAAATGGGCATTAAAAAAGATTCGAGCCGCACCAAAAACTGGTATGCTGGATTAAAACTTGCCCGCCGCTTAAAGACGAATTAGTTCCGCAATCAGCTGTTGTTCCAGAAAACATCGATGTGTGTGCTGTGTGTAAACTGAAAGCAGTTTGCGCGTTGAGTCCCATCGAATGAATTCGAAGAATCTGGTATATACGCATGTGACCCAGAATTAAAAAAAAGATCTTTCGACTGTGTTTTTCATTCAAGTTAACCCAAATACAAGAACAGTGGTTAGTTCTCGGAGCGTGCAAAGTTCTGGATTTGTTAAACTGCTCGCATGAACTTCGCCTTCATCGAGCTAATCGGCATCCTCAAATTATCTTTCACAGCGGCGCACAATGCAGACAAGTTCATTTGACCTGCTGGCAGCAAGTCGCTCAACTCTGCTTTCACGAAGATCTTAGGCAGTGTTGCCAATCACGTAACGACTATGCATTTGCACACTTTTGTGAGATTTGAAATAGATCCCACAGCTTGCACATCTGTTCTGTTCTTGAGGTCGGATTGTACTGATGGGCAAAAGAAATCGTAAGTCATCTGCTATTGATAGCGGTGGCGATAGATGAACGGACAACCTGCGTTCATCAGAAGCGCTGCCATGAATGGCAATGTTAATTATGGTCTCCAGGTGAGCACGTTGCGAGTCACAGTTGGCCAGTCAGCATGAAATCCTTTATAGGTCAAGAACAGCTTATGATGCTGATGATGTACTTAATAACATACAATACAGTCTAGGGATTTCTCAAACATAAACGAAAAGGTTTGCCAATTCCGAGGATTTTAATTCCCTAGATTTTTATTTAATAAAAAAAAAAACAATGTTATGTAACGCGTTGTTCGATCCCCCCGCCCTGTTACGCATCTTAACATTTTACAAGATCCCCTACCCCGAGATTGCGTTATGTAATACTTCATGTACTATTTTGAAAAGTAAAATATCATCTTCAGCGAAAACTCGTACATTTGTCTTAGTTTTTTCGGAAATCCTTTATAGCGCCCCATATTCTATGTTTCAATGCTTATGTAACTATATTATAAAATAATATATTATATTAAGTAAATATTATGACACTTTTATACAAATATATTTTCCGCACACACACCATTATTATTACTAATATTTCCGTGCAGTTCGCGATTGTAAGTCCGATGCGCTTTTCAACCAAACAGCAACTGATCTTATCGGATCGCCAGCCAAGGCATTTAAGTCTAAGTACTTATTATAAATTGTAAAATTCTGAGCACATGCGGAAATTTTGTTTGCTAGAATTTACAATATGAACGGACTATTATTTAGTATCAGTTGCGTGTGAGATAGACAAGTTGACTTGTTGTAGAACACATAAATATATTTTAACATTCATTCATTCATATATTCATGTGACTGTGTAGCCTGCATCGTTAAACGATTTTTGTTTATAAATAAAAAGCACTTTCAAAGCTAAATATAGGGCTTTGCATATAAGTATGTACTCGAATATGAATTAGTTGTATCTAACATCAATTACCAGTAGTAGTAATATTATAGTAGAACGTAATTGACATCAGAACGTATTAAAATTTCTTCAACTTTCTAAAGAGAACAGTAGAAGGAGTGACAGATTCTGTAGAGTACACGTTCATATTCGTGATCAACCTCAAATGTCGATATAGACATGTTCGTCTGACTGACTCTCTGTGTGAAAAACGAAATTTTACAAAATAGAGCTTTCAAGTTCAAATATTTAGACACTCCTATACCCTATTTAAATAAAGTGTATTAAATGTGAGCTGTTTGAGGCTTTAACGTAGAGGCTCTTGCTATCATGATAATAAGGAAACCTACAAGGATTTTTTGATACTTATCCAATCTTCAGAAAAAATATTATAAGAATAGATTTTTTCCATTTTGGCCCTCTCGGATTGTGCTGCTCGTAGTGTTCAAGTCTATAATCGTCCACTGCAATTAGAAAAGTTGAATTTTTCAGACACAGATCTGTACATTGTAGTTTCATAATCGTTTCTTAGTTTTTCCGAATTCCTGTTCTACCAGGACTTACTTTTTGAAGTTCTTACTGCCTATAGTTGATAAATTTGACTTGTGCATCATTCCAAATTTAGTAGAGTATTTGATTTCGCGTGTATATACCTTCTAAGTTTTTCTTGAGGTGTTTTTCATAAGAGCTCCATTTAGTTCGTTTGAGACTTCCAATATTTCTCTTAAATTCTAAGATTGCTACAATGTCAAAAACGAAATTATGATTCTATTTTTATCATATACATATATATCTTGTATCTTAATAAAACAAATATTCGATTAAACTCATTCGATTTCATGTACATTTTTGCTTAACTTCTTAAGATTCACAGTGAAAAAGTGTTCCAGATTTTCTTTTCTAACGAACATCTTTAGGAATTTGGAATTGCCAGACATTTTATTTATTGAATTTTCTTTAATTTATTACTCACATTCAACTTTCTTCTACAGCACAAAATGTATAATAAAGCAAATGGTATTAGAATTGATAATAATGCTAGACCAATAACATCCAGTAAATAGAATTGATACCATGCTAAATCCAAACCAGTGGCGACCAAATGCGTGGCTCCGCGATGTTCGATGACATAATCAATCCAATACATTGCAGTATCCATAGCACTTAGGGGACGATCGCGGAAGATACGCGATGCACGCGCCATATTCGTCTTGTATTTAGGGTTTTCAAGTAATTCAAGAAGCGCCCATTTCAGACTTTCCTCGGTAATTGTACGATAATCAAGAGCGAGCGCATAACCAGCTGCTTTGCCCTTATTAATATTCAAGTGCTGATCACAATAGACGGGCATACCCAGCATGGGTATACCATAATGCACCGCTTCCTGTGTACCAAACAATCCGCCGTGTGTGATAAATGCTTTAACATTGGCATGTGCCAAAATATCACTTTGCGGCATCCATGTTTGCACCATAACATTTTCTGGCAAATTTGGTAGTTGCTCATTTTCGAATTTCCAGAGTACGCGCTGCTTTAAACTGGCAAAAACTTTTAGAAAACTTTTTAGTTTTTCTGGAGGCAGCTCCGCACTGCGTACTTGGGTGCCTAACAATGTGAATATGTAGAATTAAGAGTGTTCGTACGTGAACTAATTAAAGAACACTTACCCAAACTAAAATAGATTGCACCATTTGTTGCATCATCCAAGAATTTCTGTATGTGCATTGGCAGCGGCTTCGGTGGCATTATATGCAGGCCTCCAACTAAGATCATGTTATACGACGTCGGTCTGGCAGTTGCGATTGGCATATAGTTATTCAACAACAGCGCAGATACATTACGCTGCAATTGTTCGACTGTGGGTGCGCCTCCCGGCAAATGTGAGAAATATTTTCGCAGCACTGCATTCTGTGCTGGAAAATAGAAAAACTTGCGTTGCAAATCTTCATAGCCACTTATTAAACTATTATGTACACGTTCCCAGAACGACATGCGATCTGTCAGTGGCAAATCAGCGTGTGGCACATATGACCAGGGCGATACAATGCCGACCATTTGGCTCATATAGTTTGCGTAGCCAAAAGTAGAAACGGTTACAATTGGAATTTGATAGAGCTGGCCCAATACTAAGGCTGGTTCATTGTAAAATTGTTCGGCCAGCAGCAAATCATATTTTCCGGCTTTCTGCTTTTCATGTATGAGTTTTTGTACTGCAGGCTGTGCCAAAGCAAAGTCACTACTTTTTATGCCGATATCGTTAACCATTTGCAAGAAGTTCAACGTCGAAGCGTCGGACAGCTCCAAGATGCTATCGATGCCGAATAGTTTTTTAACTGAGGATTGTAAAGATGAATGTTAATGTTTTATAATAAAATGAAATTTGAAACAAAGTAAATATATAATTGCTCACTGTCGGGCCAAAAATCCGTTGCCGGTATTACAACTTCCGTATAATTTGTACCCAAATTCTCTTTAGTCAGCGAGAAGGGTGTGATGAATGTGACCTCATTTCCTCTATTAATCAATTCTCGTATAATTGCGTTTGTCATCATAAAATGACTTTTGCCTGGAAAGACGAATGCCGCCAATATGCGCGCGCCATGTGCTTGTAGCAGCTGCCCGGCACAAAGCAACGACATAAGCAAGAACTTCCACAAGATTTGAATGTGCTGCAACATAAGTCGAACGCTTATTTAATTAAATTATATGCAAACACTTTGATGAATAGTTTAATAGAAACTATTATGTTAAATCGAAACCATTTGTACATGTTGAATATGAGTATGTATATATATACGAAAGCCCTGAAGCACTGCTGCTACAAGCTATTTATGACGTTAAGCCTTTGTATATATTATTAAATTTTTGAATAGATTTTAATTCAGCAAATGTGTCGTAGATATTTAATTAAATCAAACTAAATCTCACCATTTTAATTATAAGCATTTGAATTACAAATTGCAACCTATTCAGAATGGCGTTGCAACACAACTGCGTGATTTTAATGACATGTAACCATTGCGAATTTTTGAGAACAAACATGATAAGAGAATCTCCCAACAAATTTTGCAGTATCATGCAGTTTTTACAATTCAATTAAAATGATTTCAGTTGCATTGATAAGCACAGCGTTTGTATATTTATGTGTAAACGTGTAACTCGGTATGACTGAGTGAGTTCAAACTCGTAGGCTTTATCAGTATATGAGTACATATATTCCCACTTAACGAGATTATATAACAGATTAGCACCATTCACGTGATAGAAGTTAAATTTCGCTGCTAATAGAACTATGATGGAAACGATAGAATCACCAAACTTCAATTTTTAGATTTTTCTGATTCAACTTTATACAAATTTTGGATTTCCTATATTCATACATGTTCTGCACAGCAGAACGTAGCTTTTAATGAGTATTTAGATTATTAACATTTATACTTTTTATTAATATGAATAGACGAAAAGATCTAGCTCGGATAAGTCTGTTGTTACTATTCGGATGGTAGAAAAATGCTAAGTAACTACGCAACGAAACCATCCTAGAAGGAATAATAGCATGACTGCAAGAAGAAACGTATAATGCTATTAGAATAACATGCCCGAGAATCCATGTTTGAGCTTCCTCATTCGCAGTTGTTGGTTCGTATCAAGTTCAGCGTGAAGAGAAATAAAATGAACGTAAAGAAAGTTGCGAAGCGAGACCCACAGAAGCAAACAATTCCCAGAAAAAATCAAATAGCCTGTTTCATAAAATTTTGATTTTTATTTAATTTTTAATGCATCGTGTTGGCTTAAGCCATATTTAAATATGCAATGCTATTATAATATATAGTTTATTCGTATTGTTTCTCGTTTTTAATTTAGATAGTTTAAATATATGCATATATAAATATTTGCAATAAATGTGATTTTATTTTAGCTTGGATTCTTGTTTTTATTTAGCAAAATCACACGAATTATACATAAATAAGTTTATTATTTATTTTATGCTCTATAGTGCATTTATTTATTCATTAGTGTCTAAACTATGTACGATACATATTTTATTCAATTATTAGATACATTATGAAAAATTGTACATTTGCAATTAAAAATAAATTAATTATATATTATAATTAATGTGCTTTTAATTTGTTATTCATGTTGTTCAATGTGTTGATAAGCGGTTTCTCAATTAAAGCGAATTATGTTGATGCATTTATGTGTATGTATAAAAAAATATATATGTAAATGTTTTAATGAACGTGTTGACTTAAATTTACTTTTACAAATGCGATGAGAGTGTATTTCTGTATGCAAGTGATTTAAATTAAATATTCGCAGTAGCGTATACTAAACTATACTGCAAATGTTGCACATTTTATGGACACATTTGTTGCATGCCACATACTCTATTAATATTTTTTGCATGCCTCTCTTTAGAACGTATTTCATTTATTATTATTTTTCTCTTATTTATGCTTTTCGGCAAATAAAAAACTAAAAAAAGAAAAATAAATAAAAAGAAAAAAGAAATAGGTATAAAGAAACAAGTCGAACATATTGCTTGCAAAGTAGCTTATTACTAATACGCGCCGTTGTGCTTCAGCAATTTCTTTCCGGTGCTCGTCTGCGCTTGTTCCTATTCCCTCATCTTGGTTTTTGTACAGTTCTCATTGAGCGTATCGCGTACGTGAACAGAATTGACATTATATATACTTGGATATATAGTGCTTCTGTATCAGTCGACCGGCTTTTTTCTTATGCACACAAAGACGTATTAACTGCTAATCATTGTAGTTAGTTGGCTGCGGTGGAACCCGTGGATAGAGCTGAATGGGGAATAGAGAAAAAGAGAGAGGAGTATGATTGTGAAGTATGCGTACGATTTATTACTTTTTTGGTCAGCTTGTACTTACGCCCAGCAAATTACGTGGCACATAGCCCTCGACGTCGTGCGAATTCTTTGCCCACCACCATTCGCTTTCAGCATCGTCGCCCTTGCGCAGAATAACCAAAGGATCATTAACGCCGAAGCTAAGCTCATCGTTGTTCTGTGCCTCATACGAGAATACCGCATATACATCGCCATTGTGTAGTATTCCCAGTTTCTCTTGAATACCTTAAAGAATGAGCATAGTAAAGCATAAGCATCATAAAGACATGTATACTTGATCGAAACTTACTGTACAGATATTCCGAGCAGCCATCGAAACCCTCTTCGTCCTCTTCACACTTCTCCGCTGGCGTCTCATGATCGGAAAGCGTCGCCGCAAACAAGCAAGCACCGCTTTCCACTAGAAACTTCACCATGGACAGATTATTACAGCTGGCGGCACAGTGCAGCGGTGTCCACCCGTCTGAGTCCTGTGCATTTACATCACAACCGAACCCAACTAGAAATCTGTAAGTACAATAATTATTGTTAAATAACATATGAACAATGTTTAATTGGCTTTCACAACTCACTTGACAATGTCTATGTGTCCTGCACAGATGGCATTATGGAGCGCTGTGATGCCCTCATCGTTTGCAGCGCTTGGATTAGCCACCTGCATGGCGGTCTTTTTTACCAATTCTAATTCCCCTTCAAGACTTGCATCGAGCAGCAGCGCAAGCGGATCGAAACTAACACGACGCGCTAGCTTCGGTTTTGTAGCGCCGCCAGCGCCCGGATTGGAAGTAGAGCGTAAGCGCTGCTTCACTGCATCGCCGCTTTGATCGGGTGAAGTTTCGTGTTGCTGTGGCTGTTCCATACGATCGAGCTCATCCATTGAGCTAGAGCTATTGGGACTGCTGTGAGGCGAATTTTGAGTTTGGTCATTGGATGGATATTGTGGTGCATTGGCGTTATTCGTTGATAAAGGCTTCTGTTGCTGTTGTTGCTGCTGCTGTCGCAGCTGCGGCTGTCTCTCCTTTTTATGTGTTGAATTGTCTGTGGTAAAGTGCAAAGCTGAACCGTTGGATATGTCGGACGGTTTGCGTGTAGTCGTTTGCAACAATGACGCCGGCTTAGTCGTACTACTGTTGCTGCTACTGCTGCTGCAACTACCGCTGCCATTGCCATTGTTGAACTTGAGTCGCGGCTGCTCGGAGAGCGGTTGCTTACGTATGGTCAACGGCTTAGCTTTGATGGGTAAATTATCATTGATGTTAAGCGACTGCAGTCCCAGCATGGAAGCAGTGGGTGGCTCCGATTTTCGTTGCGGCAGACTGACACTGCTCGATGTACTGGCGCTGCTAGAGCTGGGGCTGGCTTCCGGTATATGGCTTGGTGGCTCTGTAGGTGACATCTTGCTTGGCTTCGGCGGCAGTGCGGGACGATCTGCAGCTGCAGCAACGGCCGCACTTGTGGAGCTCATTACTACATTCGGTGCCACGCGATTTACTTTTGGACTATAGGTGATCATTTTGGGTATGGCGCTGGCGCCACTGCTCACTGAAGTGGGCGCTACGCTGCTGATAGGTTTACGTGGCGGCACTGCCAAGTTGCCTGCATGTTGCTGCAGCGGTTTCGACTTTACCAATAGATCACTTAGCGTAGACGTTGTTGGTGTGCTAGTGTTATTGCTGCTGCTCGCAACTGAGGTGTTAACCACGTTGGAAACTGCCATGGCTACTGATTTACTTGCAGTACCCAAAGGCATGCTGTGCACCGTCAGCTGTTGTGTGTTTTTCTCAGAAAGCGTTTCGCTGGTCACAGCAATTTCATTCTTCTTATCTGCAGTCTCAGCGGCATTGCGCAAATCCTTCAGTTGCGCGTTGGCGGCTGCTGCCGCTTGATTTAATTTACTGATCATGGCGGATGCACTGTTACTGCTGCTTGTGCCGCTATTGCTGCTAGACGCAATACTCTTCGGTATTTTACTAGTAACCTGGCTCACGCTGGTCGCGCTAGTTTGCTGTGCCTCTAGATTGGTAGCCACATCTTTGACAAGATCGCGTTTTTTCGGTCCTACTTCTGCATAGATATGTGTTGTACTATCCATGGGTTCAATAGGTTTGGTTGCATCAGCTGATTTACTTACAGCAGTTGTACTCGTCTTAGCTGTCAAATTTGCTGTCAACATTTTCTTGGCCAATTTGGACTCATCGCTTTCACTACCTCCGCCGGTTGCATTGAAAAAACCATTGCTAGGCACATTCATTTGTCCCGTTGCCGCTGTGGAGTTTGCATGCGCTGCCAAATTCATTTTGACATGCGTTAAGTCCTGTATTAGTTGATTTTGTTGATTTGTATTTGCCGTTGCTGCCGCGTGCTTGAGAATACTGCCGCCGCCCAAGTAGCTAGCTGTTGGTGTTATGGTGGATTTTTGTGGTGTATGTATGTATGGTTCTACGGCAGCAATGTTGCCACGTGTGATATTGCTGCGACTGGATTCACGGCTGATCACATTGCTGAAGTTGCCGGCGTTGCCATTTGACGTTGCCGCTGCTGCTGATGCGGCCAATTGATTCGCTTGTTTTTGTATCAGTTGCTGCTTGAGAGCGGCAACTCCGTGTTTAGCGAGATTCGCTTGGAAATTACTGTTTGACTGTTCGCTGTTAAAAACTGCTTGCTGTTGTTGTTGCTGCTGCTGTTGCTGGAGTTGCTGCGTTGTTGCCAATAGTTGTAAGGACGGCTGTTGCTGCATTGATGACGTTGGTTGTACGTGCAATTGTTGTTGTTGTTGGAGCTGGTGCTGTTGCTGTTGTTGCTGATGGCCTGCTTGTTGTACATTTGCTTGCTTCTTGCGCTGCAGACGTGTTTGTAACTCATAGATACGCTGATCAACAGAACGCAGTTCGGCTTGACGCTGTTGAAGCGCCTCGCGTTGCATGTGCAATCGTGCATCCTGCTGTAAGGACAACTGATTGCGGTACTGAAAAAAATGAGAATTCAACAAATAAAAACTGCGCAGTTATGTGTATTTTCACAACAAAATCTTTTGACAAAACATTTGATTTCCACCGTTAAGATGGAAAAAAAGACATTCACAAAGTTAAAATGACTTCAGAATGTTCCAGGAATTGAGTATAGTTAGCAACTAAAGGTCGCCCTTTTCTTGTAACTCGAACGTTAATAATTGAGAATTAAAAACAGCTCAGTATCATTGTCTATTAGGTTATTGTATTGAAAGCAGAGAGAAAATCGTTTTCCTAGGTTTTGTTTTGCGATACCGAAAAAATATGAATTCAAAAATTATACTCAGCACTGCTTATTTTCACAACCTTTTCAATATGTTTAAGAGAGTTAAAAAAGTGTAAACTATTTTGTCTTTGTCTATTTATAAAGAGATGTAACACTTTCACTATAAAAATGTTTCATGTTTTTTACTTAATTTTAAAAAACTTAATTTTAAAAAAGAGTAAATAGTTGGCTCGTTTAAACATTTCGACAAATTATATATGTATTCTTACCATTAATTCCCGACGCAGCTTCTCTAACTCACGCGATGCCTGCGGTGGTAACGTTTGTGGAATTCCGCCATTGGTCGTTGCCAACAGATTTATGGGACAGCGCCGATCGCGGCGTAAATCCTCCAGTTGTCTCGTTAGCGCCTCCACTTTAGCGACGGCCAAGCTGAGCTCCTTCTCTTTCTCGCTGAACAGCGCACGTATCGAATCGAGATCATTGCCTGTGGGAAAATTAAACATTTCTAAATTTTAATTCTAATAGTTGTCATTTATGAAATAATTTGCATAATTAATCATACCACATATCTAAACTGTGTGACACCTACATACGCATGTGTCACACTAATGTGCACAGGCCACATTGGCATAGATTAAATGAACTAATTATGAGCAGTAAAGCCCGCAAATGACATAGAGTTGTGAGCTGTCTGAATTTCATAATATACAGTAAAAGCCACGTGTGTTGGCGGCTTGCGCGGTTGTCCTTCCAACAAACTGTCTGTGTGGCTGTCTGTTATGTTGTATGTGTTCGGAATAAATCTGGCATCTTCTACAATTTAGACGCACTGCCAGGGGCAGGCACACAGACACTCACACACAAGGTTCCAACTTAGCTTAGAGGACAATAAAGTGGCACATATACATAAATTAAGGCTACTTTGCAGTTATCCGCTCAGCGCCGACACTCAACATACTTTTTAACACATGTTAATTCAGCTAAGCGCACCCTCACACATACACACATATGCATTTAATCCTTTATCCAACACTCACTCACTCAAAGATAGTATAGTAGCATAAGTACGTTGAATATATGCGAATTCACTTGGCTTTGACTCAACGGTCTTGACTCGGACAATTGCCACTAGTGACACTAGGTGCTTCAACTACAGTGGGTATATCTATGTATCTACTTGCATACGAGTAGTATTTATTTACTTACTCAGCGTTACATTGTAGGTCTTCTGTAGATCCACTTGACCGCGCAGTGCGCGCAAACGTCGCAACTTTGACTCCTGCGCCTCAACACGCTCCCTTAGACGTCGCAGCCTTTCCCCTTCCGCGCTGGCTACAGCGCTTCGTACTTCCTGTGATTTAAGAAAACGTAAGCGTTGCTCCTTTGTCGCCAGCAGTTGGCTGTGTGAGTCGATTTGCTGTTGCTGTCGCAGCGCCATTGCCCTTAGTTCGGCTGACGTCAGCCTGCCAGGCACCTGAGCAGAGAAAAATATTAAAAAAAAAACACGAATGATTCGAATTGAAATATTCTATGAACGTTCATGCAGCAAGAACGGACTTTAGCAGATAGATAAGGTGCTTTGATATATTGGTACGTTGAATATGGACGTGGCTTCAAAATGTAAAAAAAGGTAAAAAATAGCGGCAAAAATAGCAAATAAAATTTATAATTTATATTTTTCAAGTTGCCAGTCGTCTGTGTCCGCGCGTAGCTCTTCTGTCTTCTCCGTACGACTACAGGCGTAATCACAAGCGTTAAATCTGATAATAAATCAAGTTATGTTTCTCTATGAAAAATGAAAGCTAATTTGGAGATTTCAACGTTCGAATGCTGCACTCCTGTCGTTCGTTGTCGTTTGTCCACTCGTCCTTTCGAGACAAAAGTCAAGTCAAAATAGATTAAATGTGTGCTCTTTCTCCTATCATCATCATCGTTGTCGTCATCGTTGTCTTTAATTTAAAAACTTACATTCAGTTTGGGCTCCGCAGTCACCACCGCCATGGAACCATCACTAGCAATACCAACGTAGGCGCGTGGCTTCGGTGCCGGCATCATTGATGGCGGCATTTTCGGTAGATTTCCCGATACGGGACGACAGACGCAGGTTAACATAGCTGCCGCCGGTCGCCTTCGTTTCGGCGATGAGCACCGCTGTGATTTAACTTAAAGCGAATTTATTTTGGCGTAGGATCTCACAAGCAGCAGTATAACGCGTCACTACTGGTTTTTATATTACATATACAATTTTTGTGCTATATCCGCTCTGCAGTGTTAAAGTATCCTTTATGCGCTGCACTAAAGGGTCTTTTTTTTAATTTGTCTGCCTTTATAAATGTGCTATTTATTATACACTTCACTTGATCATGCAAGTGTAAGTGCATATGTGTGTCACTTTTCGTAGCTGTGTGTGTGTGAGCTGACTCACGCTGCCTTAACTTAGTGTCCTTGGCGTATGCCAGCACTCTGTCACACAGCGTGCGGGTGGGTGGATTGCATGAAGCTGTGCATACAAGTTGCAGTAAATTTGTTTTTATTGTTTCGAGAAAATAGTGTCGCTGAGCATTTGACTTGAGCTCAGCTGCTGCCACATCGCCAGTTCATTCTGTGCTTGCCCAATCCTTCTGATATCCTGATGACTGTTGCCCACGTGCTGAGCTCTGGTACACTGGTTCGCTCTGGTATGCTTTGCTGCACTTCACTGCTTTGCGTTCTACTGTTCTCGTTAATGGATTTTCAATTCAATGTCTGATTGAATGCATGTTTCAAATTTTTTTCTTCGTATTTTGTTCGCCTTTTTTATTCGGTTTGTTGGTGTTGAAAAAGTGTTGTTGTCATTGGCAACGACCAACCAACCAACCAACAGCAACAAAAACACAACAATAGAATTTGCAACAATACGAGAGTTGCGTGTGTACAAATGGGCGCCCAATCTGGCCCACTCTCACTGATGGCACCCACGCAAGCAGTTGCATACATACGTAAGTGTGTGTGAGTATTTATAACCCCATTCGCCCATTCACACGGACAATAAATACTCGCACATGGAGCAAACAATAAAATGTCGTCATGTTTGGGGCCAAAAGGAAATGCCTGTGGACAACGACAGTGAAGTGCAAATGGAGAAGCGGTGGGCTGTTTGGCTTAGTGTGCTGTTGCTGCAACACCTAACGTTTGCTGGACAATTGTTAAATGCGTCTCACTCGTGTACGGCTAACACTGTGCTACAGAATAGAAAATGCAGTCATCTTTAAAGAATTTAATTCAAATCACTCGATAATAGCCGATGGAATGACTAAATTCACAGTTATGCACAGCTCCTGTAACGTCACAGACCTTCGATTTCAAATAAATCTACGCTTATTATCTGTAAGTGCAGAAATAAAATACGTTTGTAACAAAATACCCGAAGAGACCGAAAAATCAGCAAAATTTTTGCCATAATTTTGAATTTATTTAATCATGATTAGATTCTTTTATAATTAATTGTTTTTTATATATATATACATTCAAATGTTGCTGCAATCGTCAATAAAACGCAACTTTTCCACAAAAATTTAAGCATTAAATTATGGTAAAAAAAATAGGACAAAAAAGGCTAAAATACTACTAAAAAATATACTAAATTCTCGCAACGGTTAAGAATAATAAGAAATATTTTAAGTGCCGGCATTTTATATGAAAAACATAGAAAAAATGCGGCAAAAACTATGCTGTCTAGTGTAGCATATTGGACCAGTGTTATTGTTGCTGCTGGTCCTATTGCTGGTGGCAATGTTGGCGTTATGCTTGTTGTAGTTGTTGCGTCGCTGCTGTTAAGCAACAAGCTTTTTATTGATTTTACTTGCTTAGCACTCAGAAGCGAATGCCAACCCAGCATTATTTGCTCAATCTACTTAACTTCACACCAGTCCAAAGCAGTCCCTGTAATACTTTACATGGCGATTTCTTTGAGCATTTTCCTAGTGCAAGTTTTTGTCGCATGCTTGCACGTTCAAAGCTAATTTTTTCCTTTTTTTCTTTCGTAACTGCCGCATTGAAAGTTTTAAAGTTGTTGCTACTCGTAATGTGAACGACAGCGGCAATGGCGATGGCGGCGATGCCGACGTCAACTTGAACGTCAACGCCGCCGCATGGCGCTTACCGCATTTCGCTACCACAATTTATACGCTGCTGTTGCCACTGCTGTGGCCAAGTACATAAAGTTCAGTAAGAGGTCCTTCGTGTTGCTGCATACTTATTTTCAAATCGATTACAAACAGGATATGCACTGCGGATGCCAAGTGTCTGACCGACGTACCGACGATTGTTCGTCCTTTCGTCAAGTTGCACTGCATGCAGATGACGTCCTTTTTTGCAAATACTCGAGAACAAGTTTCTGCGATTAGCCGCTGCATGCTGACATGTCGCTCGCTTTCTATTTGCCAATGACCTAATGAAAGGGAATCAGTTTTCACCTTTGTGCTCTTTGCAAAATTTTAATTAAAACGTCTTTCTGAACGCGTCAAAAGTTTCGTAGTGGATATTAAAGCACTTAACATGTTTAAATAGCATACAAGGACATACGTTCGTCGAAACTTCAACTTCAATTCAATCAACCAGGTACAAAAGCAGCAGCAGCAACAGTGGCGAAAAAGCCATTAATGGCATAGTTTAGTAGCACCAACAGAACATTGCCATCTGAACGACATCAACGACTGCTACAGAAACATACAAAAATTGTCTGGGACCGCATTCTGAAAGTTATGTTCCATCCAAATACTCATGTATCCGCATCGTTTTAACTACTTTGAGCGACGGAGGCAATAAGTGAGCATGAGCATGTGAGTGTTTGCTACGGATTGGCATAGTTGGAGCAGTTAAAACTAGAAGTTGAAAGTTGGTAATAGTTTTTTCGATATTTTGCTGCAACGGAATCACTTGCCAACCAGCCAGCAGAAAGCATTGCTTCGCATTTACTTTGTTCTGAGTAGTTTCAGTTTGTGAGCGTTTAGTGGCTCAAAGTTTTCCGAAACGGGTGCCTCAATCGAGTCTGAAACTTGTTGGCTGACTGATTGTCGTTCCCATTGGTGGTTTCTACTCACGTGGAATAAATCGCTCTGTTTCCATTGTTACAAGTCGCTATATTTATATACCGCATACAATACATATCTATATACATACGTAACGGGTGGAACATTAAAATAACTCATTATCCAACTTACTTACTGACTCATCAATGTACAGGGCACACAGCTAGAGCTGGGTGCTGATTCCTGGACAGTAGTTTCGATTTATTCGATTGGGTTTTGAGAAATTCAAACGCTAAGGCGTGGTGTTCAGTGTTTATATGGAAAAACATTTTTATTCGATCGCTTTTAATCTTGATTTTTAAAGTATTAAAAACTGCGTTATAGATTAAATAACAATTTTTTTTAGCATAAACTCAAAAAAGGCGTTTCTTTCTTAATTAAATTTAAGAAAAAAAGTATAATCTACCCATTATAAGGGTGTTGTCACGTCCAATTACTATAAGTTATTAGAAAAATAGGACTTTACTTGAACATGGAGTACCGTTTGATAGATGGATATTTTGGACCTTACAAATTTGTTGTGATCAGATTTTGAATATGAAAAAGACTCGTATCTATTTGAGAGCAAATCCTGCTACTTTTTAGCAATTTTTTAACACTTTCCCACGTGGGATAAATGTGGGATGCATATCTGCTATTTTTCTTTATTTTGAGCTCTGCTAGAGTCTTTTGATTATTGCTGTAGATCCTGGATGTCAGATAAACCCACAGGAAACACATTGAAGTCATAAAAACTGACGATCACAATGATCAATAGAAATCGCCGTGAAAACGGGACATCCGGAAACCAGAGTGTAGTGGTTGGTAGGTTTCTCATGAAACCCGAAGTTTGCTATTTGTTCTTATCTCACAGTAAATCCGAACGGTCAGATGAGTCTTTGTTTTTAGTGGCATAAATTTGTGTTTTGTGCGAAATGATTCTCCCTTTTAAGATAAGCCGATCTGGCAATCGTTTGTCAAACTTATAGTGCAGTCTGATGCGAAAGATTTAATGGCCCACCCCGTATATACGGATATGTGAACAATTGTTTATTTCGAATCGATACTCCATGAAGTGCGAATGTGCTTTACGTTGTGGTATTCTTTGCGCTGTTTTTCCCTGCCGTTCAGTTTACTTCTCTACCATGTTCACTTTTTGAATGCCTTTTCACACTGAAACACGTATTTAACACACACACAAACACACAAATAAATATACATAAACTCATAAACAAAGTTCAGGCAATTTTCCACAAGAGTAATTAAAGCAAAAGCTATGCCTTTTGCCGTACTACAGGACGGCGGGGTGTACGTCAAGTTCGAGCACCACTGAAGGTCATTAAGCGCGTAGTACAATGCGGCCGTAAACAGTTTTAAATATATTTGAAATTGATTTTAATTTTAATTAGTTTTTTTCTCGATTTGTTTTTGTGCATGTGTGTGTGTGTGTGTGAACACTTTTGATTGGAGTGCACTGCCCATTGTTGAATTAATTATTTTATTTGATTAACATTTTTTTCTTTACCCTGCCAAACATAATCTGAAACGGGTCTAATCTGTATGAACATTTCAAACTCAATGGGTTTTGAGTTAATCGTCGTTAAATCATTTAATTTTTTTAGCTCAGTTTGGAAAAAAATGCTAAGGTACAGGCAAACTTATGTAACTAACAGGAAGCAATTTTTTGGAAGCAAAACCCGTATGTTAAATTAGTGAGGTGATCCATGGGAAACAATTTGAATAATATAGACTGTATCCATTATTTTACAATAAAGCGTAAGGTTTACGAAAATAAAAGCATGAAAATTGTATTTCATTTCCCAAAAATATTATAATTTTTTTTGGTTCGATTTATACGAAACATTTAAAACTCTAGAATATATCAATCCCTTTTTTGTGGCAAAATTTCAAAATAAACTTGTGAAATTCCGGAGCAATCCTAGTCGAATGCAAAAAACACGAAGTCTCTATCTATTACCGTTTCCGAGATCCTTTCGTTCATACAGACGGACAGACGGACATGGCTATATCGACTCCTCTTTCATTCCTGACCATAATGGTGGTAACTTTGGGGGGTCTCCGACCATTATTTCTACCTGTTACATACATTTGCACAAAACCAATAGGCTCTTGTACCTTCGGTACAGGGCCTAAAAATACTATAAACTTGTCATGTAGGTGCGAAAGAGACAAAAATGCTTTAAACACACAATGCCATGGTATATACTTTTCTTAATACAAATTCATCGTCACTGGAACCCAAGCAATAATAGCCATATCTTTCTTGAGTACTTCTTGAGCTTTAAAAAGCTAAATTTCTGCTTTATAGTTCAAACTCTAATCTAGGCGTGAAGGCTTCTTTGACACATTTCAATAAAATATTTGCCAAGTCCGCTTTTTCTTTTAGGAGAGCTTTGGGAAACAGAAACCTGAACTCTTGTAGACGTTTTGCATCATTTCGAAACACAGTTTCTCTGCAATGCAATTTGAATATTGTGCCATATAAAGCAGACAACTTCTGAACTTGCCTTACCTATGCAGATTTCTGTATTTAATAAACTTAATTTTTTTTCCTCCAATTTTCATTTGTGCTTCGATTCTATTGTTGCAACTGATTAATCTGGTGCTTCATTCATTATTGATTTTTGTTACCTATTATGTATGTAAATTGGAAAAACAATGGAAAAATTATTCAGAGACTTTAAATTAATTAGTGCATTTACTCTATTATTATTCTACAGGGTGCGTTTAAAAAGTAATGGCAGTAATTGTATTATGAAACGAATGTTCCGTGAGAATCGTTTTCTTCTTTCGTGTGTAAACTGTAAAAATTTTTACAGTAAAACCTTTCAAAATAGACTTATACTGCGTCAATATACAGTCTTCAGCGAGATTTTCAATGGGAAGGGTCGAAGGCATCACGATAACAACGCTTCCGTAATGTAGAAATACTTTCTTGATGAATTTTTTGATTTTTGACGAAAGAAACGATCCCAGACTTTTTAGATCCACCCTGCCTTGCAATGAATGATGCTCATGATTTCGACTGTTATTATTTATTTTTTCATTTATATGTAAATTGTTCAATCAATGCAACAATTATTCGAAAATAATTCAATTAATCAGTGCAGCTGAAATATTAAAAACAAGTCAGAATGCGGGACCTCACGACTCTAAATACTCTGCACCTTGCTTATGCGAAGAATTAAATTTAAATATAACAAAAAAAAGTTTGTGTAAGCGTAACAAAGCGTACGAAATAAACAAAAACTGAGGGTCAAATTCTCGAATTCACATACAGCAGACAGGCCATTTCTAGATAGAGACGACTTGTTAAGCTGATCTAAAGTATATGCTTTAAAGGGTCGTTGATGAATTTGTTGCCTCCAGTTTTTATAAACTCAGAGATCTGTGGTTTCGCATTAAAAGACAGATACGGCTACGTTTGCACATATTTATTAGTTAATTAATAATGTACGCAACGTGACTTGTACACTACATAATGGTAAATTTGTGGGCGTTAGTTTACGCAATTGTGGAAAGTCCATTTCAGTGTGCACAAATACACTTTAGCAACGAATCTTACAAACACAAAGATTAATCTCCGATCATCGAGACAAATCATTAAAATGATATATAATATATTATCCGAAATAACGTTTTTTTTTTTAGAATCGTATTCTAATAGTGCGGAAACGTTGTCTTTTGACACCAATAAAACGTGTGCCAAGTTTGATCAATAAAAATCTTTAGTACATCGACTCAGAAAAGCAATGGAAAAGCTAATGTTTTTCGTGATTTTTGGTCTTCGGCTAGCAACAGAATATATTTATTGGTCAAACTGAAATGTTGCACACGTTTTATTGGTCTCGAAAGGCAACTTTTCTGCACTATAAGAATACGATTCATAAAAAACCCTTTTTTCTGCACACCCTATACATATATGTACTATACTATATTTTATTTGAGCATAAATATGTAAAATAAAAGTCCCTCATCACAAAATTGATATCAGAAGTTGTAGGTTACCTTCACTTGGTTCTCAACGCGTCAAGAGTTTATTTTCTCATTGATTTTTAATACGTATTACACAATATATTAAGTGTTTATTCATTCGTTGTTCAATTCTGCCCTGCCAACAATTCGCTCTGCTGTGAAGTGATAAACTGAATAAATTTAAGGGCTCAATGCATGCCGACATTCACTTGTGCCATTATGCGTGAAATGGAATTTAAAATTCTCATGCTCATTACCTTCAATTATTGTTCAATTTCAGACTTGCATTAATTATTTACGCACTCAATTTCAGTGACTACCAAAAGGTGGTCTTAAGGTTGCCTTATGCAATTCTTGTGCTGCTGACCTTGTCTGTTAAGTTGCGTCAGCTACTACTGCATTTCCTTGAGTTGCTATTAGCCTGCATATTTAAGTTTGTGTAACTTTTTTATGGCATGAAATCATTTTTGCGGCAGTGATTTTCATCAACAATCTCCGTTCGTCCGTCTGTCTTTCCGTTGGTTCGTTGTGAATGAATGTCTGCTCGTTTTGTTCAGTTTTATGTGGAAAATGTTTGTTAAAACTTTTTACAGTTGTAATTATTATAAATAAATGAAGCGCAACAACAACAACAATAATAATAATCACAATAGCAGCAACCATTCAAGGCAATAAGAATCACAGAGGCAAAAGTTGCAGTTGAATAGATTCGAATCGAGTCAAGTTGAGTGCCGAGGAATTTCATTGTTGTGGCAAATATTTAGGTTACTATTTTACTATAATTGTATATACATATATATACAGCTACTATTAATATATATATACAAATATTGGTAATTCTTGGTAACACTCTTATGCCCGTACTTAAGTTGTCAGCTTCAAAAGGGCAACTAAAAATGAAATGCTGCGTGACATGAACTTGAAATAGAAATTTCATTGTAGATATTTACGAATCAATACGCCTACTCGTATCTGGTATATAGAAATCATTTCAAATGAACTGCTGGAATATAGTAAATGAAAAACGAGAATGTTTTTCGTTGCTAATGTGTCTGGAACTTGTCAAAAATTGATACAACAATAATTATATCACATTGGCTGCGGGTTCAATCACATTTCACTTGGTTCTATGGTGATGTTTGTTTGTTACTTTTTGATTATTTGTGCATAGCAGTAACTTTTGGTAACTTTTAGTTTAATTTATATTTTGTAAAATTATACGGAAATCTCCAGAGAAATTTTATACATTTTCAATCATACATTTCCATACCATTTGGTTTTAATTTTTAAAGAATATTTTTTAGTAGCCCAAATGAAACGAAAGAAAGGTGCAGTAAATTAGCTATTTATGATATAATTTTCTTTCTTGCGATTTAACGCTTTCATCCGTTTCCAAGAGAGATGATATTCATGGAATATAATTATTTCACCATGCAGAAAACCAAACAGCAGCAACAACAACTATAGCCTCTCTCTCTTACTCAGAATCACAAGCCAAAGCTTTTCCCCTCTTGAATTCCGTTTCACTTTGCACACTATTGAAGCAAATAAATTTGGTGAAGTAGAAGGGTGGAAACTGGTACATATCTATATAAACCCTGCCAAGAAAGTATTGGGGTTTAATTTAATTTAAATCTCCTGGGTAGTAGTAAGGCAGGAACATTCTAGAGTTTAGTAACACAATCCTTCAATATTATAAAATTTTTTAGCGTGATCTGTCAATCAGTGCGCTTACAGCAACTGTTTAAGCCAGTTGATCTCAATAGTTCTTTGCGATTTTTTAGGAGTGAAAATATTGCGTCGAGGAAATGCCTCGTTTTGGACCGTATTTATTTTGCTAATATCAAAACTTTATTCAGTTGTTTGTGGCTTAGCACTGTCTGCCCAAAGTATGGCAACGTGTGTTACTAAGGACTTTATAATTCAGTATTTTGCGCGTGCATTCGCAGCTTTTCTCAGCAATAACCGCACTTGTTTTAATTGCCAATGTGACGCACATGTAAAACAATTTCTCCACAGATAATCTCAGATATCTGTATAGGAGCGACATTCGATGCCTTTATTTATTAGATTGTCTAGTAATTCATCAACTAGAAAGTGGAAAAATCGCTTCCGAAATTTGTTCATAGTTTTAATCACAATGAAACAAAACCATCTATCTTCATTGACATTAATGCCTCATTTCTAGCACAGCAGTTGTGTCAGCGTCAAAGACCAGATAAGTTTCACAACTATCAATTATTAATCACCAACACAATAGAAAAACAAAAGCCAAATAAAGTAAACACATTTACAAGAATATCAAACGACACTTTAATTTAGTTGCCCAAAGATTTGAATATAGATTAAAATAACATTTGATTAACATTGTTAAAGTCAGCAAGGACAAAATGCGAATAGCGAAGTGAAAGCACGATATATAAAACACATGTCTAAATATCAACACAAAATATATGTACGGGTGTATTTGTTTATATACATAGTACGTACATAGGTATGTACATACATACGAGTATATTCATATATAATAATGAAAAGCAAGCCAAAGTCAACAGCTGCCAGCGAGCGAGCTCGGGACTCCTATAACGAATTGCACGCACACTAATAACAACAACTACAACAACAATAATAATAATCAGAAAGAACGCTAAAGTCAAATGTTCTCGACTTTTAAATATCCTGTAACGAGCGTGTTACCGGATCTAGAGTTCACTTGTCAAAAAAAAAAAAAAAAAAAAAAAAAACTAGGAATATGACAAGAAAAAAAATATTTGAGGGACTGTATTAAGACAACTATTTTAGAGATTTCTTTTGTTGTTAACATAGTTTCCTTTTAGTTCGACCCATTGACCCAACAAAAATTCTATTTGAAATGACTTCCGAAACTAGATCTCCGATATAAACTTAAGATACTCCATGAAAATCCACATTTGATGAAAATCTCTGATAATAGTTAATAATAACGGAAGAAGCTCTTTTTTTTCTCCAAACAAAGCGGGTTCTCCTCGACTTCTTTATTTAATGTATCCAATAATGATGCATAACATTCGCCTATTATCGAAAGTGAATGAGGATTCCAAAAATCAGTTACCATGACCATTGAGAATCTTCGGTGATAGCGGCGTTTCTTTCTCCTTTGGCTTGGAGTTATTCACTAAGGAGACATATGCGCCGCTGTTCTCGTGTAAATAACATTGAAGACGATCGTCGAAAAGTGTGAAATATATATCGAAATCAAAAATAGAAACACTGCGTTTTATGAATCTGCAAAGGCTACATTAGTGCAATACCAAAAATCATTCATAAAAAATATAATTTTTAATGATATTATTTGCGCCCAATTAATTAAAATAAACATTGATTATGCAAATGTGAAACAATTATGAAAAGTGTATTTTTGTTTATTATTAAAATCTAATTGAATTTTATTAAATCGAAAACATTTGTTGGAATGATTTGTGTAGCGGGAAAGTCAGCGTCTCTGCATAGTTTTAAAAGCTGACTTCGTATAATTCCTTTATTAGAGAAAATATTATGAAGTTTTTATAAAATAGATTTGAAGGCTTGAACTTGCCAAATAGTGGTAAAATGTCTCAGCGATTAGACTCCAAGCTATTCCGCTGTTGAGTTAACCAAGTACAGTAGAACAAGGATAAGAGATTTATTGTATATGGACTCTACTTTAAACATTAATTGGATATGTATAAAGCAACTTTGATTGTATAATCTTTTATAGTTTTCTAGATGTTAGTCAAGCTTTTGACTATTTATTTGTCTCAAACATTTGCACAAATTTAATATACTTTTTAACCTATGCGTACAGGGTATAACAGTAACAATAAAACTAACCTAAGCTCCGGCAGCAATATGAGGCACGCTTTATGCGGCTTGTGGCATGAGCCATGTCAAAGTCAAAGTTATGCAGCACGAATGCGCAAGCGAAGCATTTAATGCTAAATCAATCAATATCACGCATCCGCCATGTACACGCCACGCTGACTACAGCGTCTTAAAGCGCGAGCGACTTGTTTTAACTTGATGAGATGCGAATGGAGTCGATGTTCAAAAACGAGTTGATTTAATACTTATATTTAATTAAGTTAATGTAGTTAAATCTGCTTAAGTATTTCTGGAAGCGTGCGCGTTATTTGCTCGCTTGCCTGCTTGCGCTTCATCGTGCGCTGCGTCGTGCTTGTTTGATATTGAAACTTTTACTTATTTTCAAGCATTGTACTCTTTCATCTATTTTTTCTTCTGTTTTTTATCGTACTACGTTCCTACACTTTTATTTATTGCGATTCATTTTGCGTAGAACAATGCGCACCATACCGCACCTCCTGGCAAGTCAAAAAAAAAAAAAAAAAAAGAACGAATTTCTACTTGAAACGAGCAACTTTTCATGCTTGAACTTCCTTGCAACGGAGGAGCAGCAACTATAACTATGTAAGAGTAAGAGTATATGAACAATACTTTCCTCTTTTGCACAAGATTTGTGACAAAGCAGATAATAAGGCAAGCAGCAGCAGCAGCAGAACGTTGGGCAGGATGTCGCATATAAGTCGACTAAGCCTGGCGGGCATTGGTGACGTTGTTAGCATGGACGACGACCGCCGAGCGCTTTGGGAATTATAAAGAGGTGAGGTCGACATTGAAGCACCACTATCTTTATTTGCTCGAGTCATTAATATTAAGTAAAAATGAAGCAAACTACTCTCAAGAGTATAATATGCATACACAGACAACCTGAAGACTGCGTAGACGTACAGTGTTGTCCAGTTAAACCCCTGTCGACCGCAATATACTATACATGTATGTGTTTACCTGTTACGGAGTTCATGAACCCGTACGACGGTTGACCTTAAACTATGTTTATTGCAGCAAGTGTGAACATGAATGAAAAGCATTAAACAAGCACACAGATAGCTTGTATCCTGGCAGAAAGGTATGTGACTGATGTGCAAAGTACTATAATATATGCTATATACTATGATATCAAATTGAGTTGAAGCGTCGTCGCCTTCTAATACTTAAATCTTCTCTTTTTTTTTGCTGGTTTGCGGTGGCATTCAATTCGTAATGCTCATGTGTGAAGTAATTATTGCGCCAGGGTAGGGTATACTCTGCAAATGGAAATTGCTTAGCATAACATAAATTGTGCATGTGAACTTAATTAATGAAAAATTTACTAATGACTTGGCCAAAGTGAAGATAAAGCCGCATGAATGCACCGCACAACGGAATGGATGTACGAAGGACATTGCCGTTGTGTAATAATTTTAACTACCATAAAATGAACAAAACCATAATGTTGACTCTGGGCGACAAGAAAAGCAGCATAGTACAAGGTAAATAAAATAGTTTACACACTTTGATTAAATGAGAAAATGAACTGAAGTGGGCGAACGTATTGGCTAAGGTTGCACAGCTACATTCGTGCCGCCCATTGCAGCAAACCGCTTACAAATTATATAAATTTCTGCAAAAATTGTAACAACTTAGACGCTAAAGTGACGCGCCAAGCTGTGCTGCGTACTGCGTCAGAAGCAAAGCGAAGTGGTACGCCGCGGCATGCTAAAGCATCCAGCAGCCAGCGGCGCAACGCAACACTTTAGAAATTAAAATGGCACAAAATGGCGAATATAGTGGCGACCTTGCACAGTGGAGCATCCGTCAGAAAAATTTTCAAATAATTAAAAATGCGATATATATAGTAGGAGAGGATAACATAATTAAAACTATTGGCCAGGGACTTGTTCGGGCTTTCTAAATTTTTTTTTTAAATAAAACGAGTGAAGAGAAAATACAGAAAGAAGTCTGTAGTGGACTATTTCTCGATTTTAAGAGAACTTTATGAACTTTAAATTTTTATAGGAGAATTAATCCGGGAATGACAAAGTGCAGCATATTTCGTTAGGATTTACGTTAAATACAACAAAATTTGTTGGTGCAAAAATTTTCATAGAAAAAGTGAAAAACAGAGTTAGATTTATATGTAGTTCCACAATTTTTAGATAAATAAACAACAACAAAATAAATATTTTTCATAAAAAATTGCCATAAAGAG
This sequence comes from Leucophenga maculata, assembly GCA_035044805.1. NCBI lineage: Eukaryota > Metazoa > Arthropoda > Insecta > Diptera > Drosophilidae > Leucophenga > Leucophenga maculata. Next base: position 140,124 of record JAWNNP010000446.1, read on the forward strand.
GAAGAGATTTGTATGGGGGCTATACTTTAGCTAGAGGTTGGAATGCCCTTTGAGTACTAGTTATTTGAAAAGAAAATATGAGATTCTCAATAATCTAACTAGAAGGATCACTCTTTTAAAGTCTTCAAGTCATCGGTGTTCATAAGCACAGCCAGACAGAAAGTCTATATGGACTCAAGTTCCGATGGTAATCAAGACTCGACTTATTGTTGAGATCATAGAAAGATTAACGGCTATATTAAATGTTTTAAATTAAAAGCAAAGGATTAATGGCACCAAATTTGTAGAATGTGCAACAAAAACAGTCGAACTCTTAAAATAAATATTTACTGAAACAAATAACTTCCATAGTACTTAATATTTTGGACTACGAAGAATATTAAAATGAATACCAATTATTCCAAGGACTACAAAAATTTTAATGAGAAAAATTTGTTTTTAATTACAGTTTGTAGAGCTACAAAGACAACTGTTTCAGACTCTGATACCATATTCATATAAGTTTACTGGTTGTAACAATGCAGCATTTTAGTACTTATATCATGTCTCTCAGGACAAATGTCCTACGTATCATATGAAATTCATGTATGCAATGATAGGTGCCTTAAAGCTATACGGATTTGTTTTTAGCTTTTTTTTTTAAGTTTTTAGCAAGGGAAAACTGGCCCCACTGTGCATGGGAAACAAGCGCTGGAAAGTTTACCGTGCTGGGCATGAGTGGACGGCATGCCACAGTTAGACAAAGCGATTGAAGCAATGCTAAGAACGACGATGCTTGACGGTTCAAAAATGCGTTAATTTTGTATAGCGACAAAGTTATTTGTTTCAAAACAAAATTATGTAGTACTCGCACATATTATAAAATATATAGAAATATGTACATAAAAATGCGCAGCAAGTATCACAGTCAGCTAAACCGCTAACGCGGACATTTGAAATCGGCTACAGCTGTGACGTCCGCCCGTCTGTTAGTGTGTGTGTGTCGGTCATGTTTTACATGTATATATCTGTATTTTGAATGGCGCTTGCATCTTCATTAAAAATTTAAAAAGCGTAAATGCCTACACTTGTTATCCGGCCTTGCTCGCTTGCGCAGAGTTTCAGCTGGCTACACCATTTCCAACACCAACAACATATCACAGCGTTCTTGTTGCTGACGATGAGCCCTGCGGATGCAAACGAAAAACCTCAACAAAACATAATTTATGCAGGCGTTCAAGGCAAGCGTACGGCACAGGATCAACGCAGTAGCGGCAGCAGCTGTGACGATGATACTACAATGTGATGATGGTGGATTCGTAGCTCACATACAGTCTGGCAATTGCAAAACAGGCTCAAATTAGCTGCAAGAGGGCAACAACACACAGTACACAGCACATGGACCAAATGCAAAACGCGCAAGGGTTTACAACCAAAGGCAAGTAAATACAAATAAACAAACAAATAAAAATTATACACAAACATTGATACAAACAAACAACTACCGACGGCTCACACTAGCCACATTTTTTGCAAGCTAAGCAAAGTTTAGCGAAATGTGAGCATGCCGCGGCGATGAAAAAATCAAGTGCGCAAATTAACTTTGCTGCTCAACTATGTAGCGGGTGCTGCAACAGAGCTGCAACAGAGAAATATAAATAATTTCTGGTATAACACCGCTTCGATGAAATGCAATTATAAGGACATCATTTCACAAGTTTATGCAATCATTTAACAATTTTCTTACTGAACAAATACAAAAAGGACAATTTAAATAGAGTTGGCGAAAGCAAAAGAAAGTATCTGCAATTTATACAAAGATGTTATAATTATTGAGTGGAGATGTTGGGCATGTTGGTCGATAGTCAATAATCTCAGCTACGCGTTCGCCATCGCTGTTGCTGTTTATTACATCCCTGTAGACTCGTAGGGTATATTAAATTTACAGAAAATCATGCAGAAAGCAAATTTTTATTAATTATTATTAATTTAGCTTGATGGGAACAACAACAAAGGGATTTTTTTAAATTAAGTTTTGTTATAAGTTTTATTACGCGACTGCGTAATGCAAAGAAGGGTATGTATGTTTGTTTCTTTATGGCATTAAACGCGTGGACCGATTTTGATGATTTTTACGTCAATCGATTTGTTTTAATCTTGCGGTCAGCAATAAATCATCGTCACAAATTGCAGCACATACGTTGACATTATTGATTTAAATGCCATAAACATATGACGGTAATCAAAATTTAATTAGACGCCATATTGTAAAAACGAAAAAAGTTAAAATCGACGAACTGCTTGTATGTTAAGTTGGGTATCATTGGATAGGTGTAACAAATCATTTATACGTTTCTCTTATAATATTTCATTTCAATATCAATTTAAAGCTGTAATAATGTTATAATTCTCATTTAGTTCTGGCTTGGTTAAAGTGCTATTGGTTTTATTGCAGTCGCACTTTTGTAAACTTTTCAGCAATTATTAGAATAAAATATCTCACTCAAATCAAAATAGAAATATATTTCCCATAAAAATTCAGGTACAAGTGGGTGTAGGCAATCTCCAAGTCGAGCACACTACACAGCAGTGTTTTTCCTGAGATTAATGTATTTATGAAACATTACGTTATGCTGAGTAACGACAACAAGGCGCCTTCTGTTTATTCTGTGCTGGACAATTTATTTTTTTCCAATCACTCAGACAACAGCAAACACTGAACTGAATCATCATTGACAATCAATTGTAATATAAACCTCTGATAAATAATATTTCCAATGTATGTTTAAACTCCCCTGCTTTTATTAATTTTAATCGAATTTTCGAAGTTAAAAAACTAAAAAAAGTGGCAACTTTATTGACTTTGCACAAATGATTCATCACTTCTTACAGACTGCAAAAATAAGATGTTTTATGGCTGTCACAGGAAATATCAACGGTATATGAATTGATATTAATATATAATAAAAAAAAAAATACAATCAAATATGAGCTGCGTTGATGAATAAATTCGCATGTTAATATTAATTTTTTTATAACAAGAAATTAAAAATTTCTGTCCAGCCTAGAGCAGGTTTAAGTTTCACGAGCGAGCCAGAACAAGGCATAGAAAGAAAGAAAGATAGAAAGAATAAAACTTGCATAACTTTACATTAACATTTCGCATTTATATGACTACCGACTGTTAAAGTTTTGTACGCCTAAAATAATCAACCGATTTTGATTTTGACTAAACATAAACCACTGTGCCGCTTCACACTCTTTCAAAGAGAAATAAAAATATTAAGATTATAAGATTTGCGTAATTTGTTTCACAAATGCTTCGCATTCGATGTAACTTAGTTTCTTAGAGTCTCTTAAATTTCTATAGTACATTATCTGCTCTACATTTATTGGTGCAACTTAATTATATACATATGTATATCTGCATTGAGCAAATATTTGCATTCAAAATAAAAAAGCAACCAACTTGTTCTAGTGTGCGTCGAATGCGGCCAACGGGGCGTATGAGCACATTAAATAAATGTTGCTACGTGCAGCGCGCCAAAATAAACAAAATTGAAAAAAAGAAAAGATCAACATTCAAACGAACAAGCCAACAAATATACGAAAAAAATTGCACTCATTTAGTAAATTCATGGCAATTGTGGAGCGAATGAATGAATGAGTCTAGAAGCAATCTACCAGCGACGACTGAATTCTCGACCGTGCGAGCAAGTGACACTTTAGCTAGCTATGTCGCTAACTGACAGCATTTAAAATGCTAAGGGGCACCTCTATGCTATCTGACGTTAAAGCAGAGGGTTATAACAGCAGGCACGGTGAAGTTGGTTACTGTTTGTGCAACAAATATATACAAAAATTGCAGCACATACGTTGACATTATTGATTTAAATGTCATAAACACAGTGTAATACACATACAGACAGACGGATGGACGGACGGACGGACAAACATAGCTAGCAAGTGGCACATCAAAAAGATACTTTGAATGACTGACTAGTGGCGCATAATATTGTTACCAGCAGTAGTAAAAAGTTGTAGAACGGAAATCAAATAGGCAGCACATATGCAAGGCACGTACATATATCTATTAACCAAAAGAATGAGCGGACATAAAGTAGGATATACAACCAAATATATATATAGTATATAGAGCCAAACGCACGCAAAAAGTACAACAATATCATCTGAAAAAAGAAAAAAAAATTTGTTGAAGAACATAGTCAAAGTAGTCATTTGTAACAGATGCGGGCCATACGCCATCACTACAACAATTGACTCATCGTTCTGTGCACAAATTTCAGTTTGGTTTGATTTCGGTTTCACTTTCATTTCGAAGCACCGAGGTTGGTTGGAGTAAAACTGTTTATGTGAATCTGTTGGATCTGTTTTGGGCGCGCGCCAGCAGTCACACAGCAGTTGTACGTACATAATTGCGGGCCAGATAAGCGCTTTATTACCGATTCACTGCTTTTTATCGCATTTTAATAACTCACAAATGGCAGCAGTAAAGACAGCAACAGACACACACACAGATACTATCTCAAACACACACACAAAGGTACATGTGTAAAGATCCTATCACGGCGGCATGCAAGCTTCAAAGTTGACACAGACCAATAAATAAATTGGTTTACCGCCGCAAAAACTCGAAATGCAATTTCGTTTTTGCAAATAAATTCACGTGTTTTCAGAGACGAATTCGCAAAATTTCCGTCACGCCAACTGCCAACAACGACCGTAATTCGCGAATGTGAATTTACAACTGAAACGTTACGTAGCGGCGGCTGAAGCAAAGTGCTGACGTTAAATGTTTTGGCCAAAAACTAAACTTTCGACTAAATGTAATTCTGCATGCAAACGACTGTCGTTGGCAGTGACGAAGATATTTGTCGTGCCGAATGCACACGAACAGCGTACGAGCGTGCCATCGGCAACTATACGAAGCGTTTGTGGGTGTCGAAAGGACACTCACACCACACACACACACACACATTGAAGCAATGGCAAACTGACAGTCGGCATAGACATTTATTCGTCTGTGCAACTCATACCAATTCACATGGCAAGATTTGGAACGGAAGTTGAGGCTGTTTTCGCTAACGCTAGAGTTGCCATGTTAGCGCGCAAATTAGCCTTGTTTTGGTTGTCTGTCTGTGCATCTTGTCTTGCTAACTGGCTGTCTACTTTTCCTTTGAATACTTCGGCTGATTGTCTATCTGTCTGTCTGTCTGTCTGTTGTTCCAAATGCCTGCCCGACTGTTAGTTTTGAGTTGGTTTTGCGTATTGTAGCATTGCTTTTCATTGTGCAAATATTTGCGACAGACAGTAAAGGACTACAATATAAGTATGCTATGGAAAGATTCTAAAGTTTTGAAATGTAAGTTTTTAAAGTTCAAAAGTGTGGCATCCTACATATGTTGCAGCCATTTTAGAAGACCGGACACGCGTTGGAATGATCAGGTGTGCTATCTTGGCATTAATAATAGTTCGCGCAAAAGGACGAAAACCATTTAAGTAACAATCATACGAGGGTAACTATTTATATTGTAAGCAAAAACTGAAGCTAATTGACTTTAAGGACACATCAAAGATAAACTGTCAGGCATTTTTAGCGGCAGAAGAAGCCGAAGAAAATGCTTTTAGAAACCATTATTTTTAGATGTTTCAAGCAGAATAGACTAAATGCTATACCAAATAGTTAGATCTAATTTGACAAACTATTGCTTTTTTTAAAACACGGCGGATGACCTATTAATTCTCTTGTGTGAGCCGATGTGACTTATTTCTCCGAAGATTTCAGGCAAACAAATGGTCGTGTACCATTCAGAATTGACCGTCATACGTTGCTCAAGCGGAACAGTGGCACCATGACCAATTCGGCCAAAGAAATATGCGACCATTTTCACTTGTGACGATCTTATAAACGCCTTTTGAAGCACTGCGATCTTATTTGATCATGATGTTGCCTCTTCCCAAAATGTAAATGTATTACCTCTCGTATATTCTTCATTAGCATCAAAACTCGGGGCGATGTACACATGTCCATCTTTTTGAGATCGAGATATTGGAGACTATAGAGCAGGCAACTTTGAGTCCTATTCAGATCACTCGTATACAATGTACACGCTTTACACGCTTTAAACGTTTTACATTTATTTAATTGAAGAAAATACTTTCATTTATTTTAATTGACAGAGAAAGAGATGCACAAAACACGTTGAACACTAGCTACAGCTATTCGAAAACGACGGATTTCTATTTGTAATTCCAAAATAACTATTTGATGAGGAACTGGCTTCTTTGACTAACACACGCAATTAGTTCAATTTGACTCAATGAGTTGATCAAAAATATTTAGAAATACAAAAACATTCGCGTCAACTCAAGTTTGTATATTTAATGAAATTAAACTTTTGGTTCTCTCCTTCAGCAGCAAATGAACGCCAAAGGAAGTTATCACCCCAAAAGTATGCTATTGTCTCTCTGCGTGTCAGCGCTTCTGTCTACTTGCTTGATGTCAGGAGCCCTTTGCGCCATTAGCTTGACGTTCTGTCAGGAAGCTGTCAGCAGCAACACCATACATATTTGTATATACTCGTAAATACATACATACATACATACTCGTACATATGTAGGCTGTCGACAACAGCCTCTCGACGTTTCAACACAGCGGAACTGTCCGTCTCGACGTCCGCTCTGGCTCCTGCGCTATGCTGTACCGGAAGCACCACGCATTAGTTTAACATACAGGCGCACCATTGTTACTACTTCAGCTGCTGCGGCTTTACTTTTACATACATATTTACAGACACATAGCTATACGCTAGAGACGCTTAAACTATGCTGGCTGTTGCTTTTGCTATTTCCGTTTTCATTGCATTTCGCTTCGGTTCGTCTCCTTACAAATTAATTTATAAACACAATTGACATTGAGCGCAAATGTAAATAGTGCCGCAAAGCATTTGTGTTTTAAAATGCAAAAAAAAATATTAACAAAAAAAAAAGAGAAAAAAAACAAAAGCAAAGTCGCAATTTTTCTTTCATGCATACATGTGTTTGCACATTTTTTATTCGCTTTGACAGTGTGTGTGCATTTGTTTTTCCGCTGTACGTGCGTGTGTATCGCAGTACCTCGAGCGTTTTCTTTACTTCTTCTTATTGTTTCCGAAGCCTGCTGCGCTCATGCAGACAACACAGCTGATTTTGACAGTGCACTTGAAGAAATTTCCGTTTTTTCTTCCCATTACATGCTTTGTTTCTCAGTGACTTTGATCAAATACCAAGCTCCCGCAGGTATGCAATAAATTTTTTAAATTGTTTTTTGTTTGTATCTCGCTGTGACTGTATAAATGTAACGGATGTATGTGAATATACAAATACATATATGTATATATATACATATGTATACATATGTATGTATATGATTTTAAGTGCTCAATAAAATATATGTTCAATGGTCTTGCACAAATTTAAGTCATTTTAAACTCTGCATATTTATAAGTACGCACAAGGATAGATCAAAAAGTTTTACTTTGCGAAAATATTTTGCTATAAAAGTACCTGTTAATTAGCTTTATTTTGATAATACAAATGTTAGAGGAGTTAAAATTATTTAATTAATTCTAAAATAGAGAAAACTACTTTTTAACTTTTCAATCCAAGCCAATCACAGATTTAAGATCTTCTTGGGCATTCCACTGCAATAAGCTCTTGAATGGTAGTGATAGAGGTGGAACCTTTCTTACTTTAAGACCCTTTAAACTCTAATTTTGGGAAGACGAAGAACTAAAGTTATTTGCCGAGTGCTTCAAACCGATCATGTTGTACGAGGGACACTATTTATATTTCGGGAAGTAGCAACACTAAAGTCAATAGTCAACTAAACAAAAGTTAACTAAAACAAAGTTGGACAATGTTTAGCATCAACGTACTCACAACGTTTTTATGTATTAGCGCTATTTGTGTAGTTTACAGTGACTTGAAAAATCGTATTTGGTCAAAAAAATGGAAATTTCAAAGGGAAGGTTTTCGTTGGATTATTTTTCACAACTTTCGTCGTGGTCATAGTTCGCTCAGTGACGAATTCCGTGAAGGTCGCCCAAAATCGGTTGTTGTGCAACAAAAACATAGATGATGTGCGAAACTAATAATGCGAGATCGTCGTCTTGTAACATACCGTGAGATTGAGGTATCCCTAAACTTTAGTTCCACTAGCGTATATAAGATTTTGCATGAAAACCTTGCCATAAACAAATGATTCGCGTTAGATTCCATAAATTTTCTTTAAGAATATTTTGAAAAAATTTTTGTTATTATTTGCTGTTCGCGAAATATCGATCGTACTAGCACATTCTGTTCAAAATTTGTTATAGAGCTATTATTAAAGTCCTAAGAAGCCAAATTCTGCCTTTATGTATGAAATTTTTATTTTTCCTTTATCTGTTTCCTTTGAACTCAGAACGCATACTTTACATGAAATAAATCCAACATGTAAAAGTTCGGCTGAATAGTTCGTAGGTTGACGTATATGTGCGCTACTAGTATTATATCCATATGATTTTTAGTTCGCCCCAACCTTCAAAAGACATGTGTATAAACACTTAACAGCTGTCGTATATATATTGGAGAAATCTGTAAAAATTTGTGAAAGTTGAGCAACTTTAATTTAGCACTTTATAAATATTGTTCTCCAATATGAGATTGGATTGCCTGCCTTACTCTGTCAATATTAATACAATCAAATAATTTTGAAACTGATTTGCAATTTTATGAAGAACTTCCCGTTTTTGTATGCATAAAGTAAATGTCTGTGCGTGGTATTATGGCCTGTGTTTACGAATTCCGAAACAAAAACTCAAACAACACTCAAAGAACGAGTACAATAAACGAAAAAGTTTCGTCTCTTATGTGGTTTTGTGGAATGTCGAAAACTCAGTCACTCTCTTGTTGTTCCGCTGCCCTTTTCACAATTTTTATGCGCCCATATAGAAAGCAAAAGTGATATGCTGATGTTTTCGACCTTTTACAAGCAAAGCACTAATTTACATAACAATTACAGCTTTTGTCCGAAAACGTCGACAACGACGTAGACGACGATACAAAACTTTTAGAATTCATAGCGACAAAAGTGAGTTCCAAAATGAAAAAACAAAATAAATAAAAAATAAAACAAGTGAAGCCAATTTATGCGTTAAAACCGAAGCTTTAATGCGCTGCACAAGAGCGCCAAAAGCATTTTGCCCGACAAACTACTTTTTTATAGGGTAGCCTAGCCCCCACCACATACGATGCAGTAGAGTGCCGAAACCAACGTTGACTCGAAATATTAAAAAATCATATTGTATACATTACAGTATTCAACGCCAGACTCATTTGCTGTTCCAAGCTACTTTAAGCCATCTACTACACTGCAAACAAATAAAATTCATTTTTCACCATAGGAGGGTAAAAAATGAAAGCAAAACTGAGTAGAGAGTTCGTCGTGCCGTATTGTATGAGTGCTTAAAAGTTGAAGACAATAGTTAAAATGGAAAACAGAAAAGCGTATTATGCATGTCTCAGTTTCTGTGGGTGAATGAGTGTGCAAGTCACTGCTCCCAGCTGCACAAACTGCTTCGGCTGATGTTTCCTGCTGCCACATGTCACACGGACCAGGCGACCTCTGAGTCACTCAAACCATCCTACGAGTACCAAGAACCGAGGAGCAGCTGCTGGCCCTTCAAACTGAATGAAGCTAGAGCATCAGTGACATTTTATTTAAAATGCTCTGCAGCTGGCTTTTGTTTCAACTGTGCGCTTTCTTTATTTTATTTATTTATTTCTGTGTATTTTTTTTTGTCTATATATATATATATCTATATCTATATATATATGTATACATGTGCATTTACATATGTGTGTGCTGTTGTACTTGTATATTTCATACTCGCCTAGATCTATTTCATTCTTCATACTTTCCACTCCACATTCATTATAGTATGCCAGTTCCATTTTGGGTTTTCATATCACATATTTTTTTGTTTGTTTGTTTTCAATGCCTCCATCTGTCTGTCGCTCTGTCAGTTTTTGTGCATTTGTTATTTGTCATCTGTATTTATAAATTTTATTTTTTATCTATTTTGCCAGCTACACTCCAGATATAACGCCTTCGAGTACTATCTACCTATATATACTCGAATATAAAAACTTTGTGTCTGGGTTTTTTTTTTTTTTTTGCAGCAAGTACTTACAATTTCATCCAAGTTGTTCGTCGGCTCCTTCATACCATGACGTAAATGTATTCAATCTGCAAATGACAAAAAATCATTATAAATAAATATGCAAACAATCATTAGATATCAAATGTATGCCAATATTGGCCTACACATATGTTGAGCTGTATGTAGGCAAAAGTTTATTTGTGTACGAGGTTTGATTAAGAAGATACGACATATTTGCCTGAAGAATGCTGCAGTAATCTATAAAGGACATACAAACAGACATACATTACAGACTCGAATGTTCTCTTCAGACAGTCGGTGTTTAATGAACGTGCCCACTTCTCTCCTTATAGAGAGCACTTGGCACTTCTTTCGGAGTTTTTGAATGAAAAATGTCGTGGCTTTTTCTAGCTAAAAAAGTGGTATATCTTGCATAAATGTTAACGAAATACGAGTATTCTATATAGGTTCATATCGGACCAATAGAAAGGGTAATCTCCATACAAATTTGTCCCTCGTCCTGTGGCGTTGTAAAATAAGCAAATAAATATAGTTTTGCTTGATCCTAAGAAATATATGTCCCTACAAATTTAAGTTATTTTTTTATTATCATGTTCAACATATTGGTTTCCGGTTTTAATAAAACATTTTATACTTTTTGGTCAATTCTCGCATTTATGTATTTGACTAGATACCATTTAATTATATTTATTCGGTTTTGAGTTCGTTTTTAGGCAATTGGTTGCCTGATTGTCTGACTCTGTTTGTTTCGTTGTTTGGTTGTTCGTTTTTGCTGTTCTTAAGTCAAGTTTTGTCTGTCAGAGTATGCTAGTAAGTTTGCACAGCAGTTCGAATGTCTCTTTGCGATGTGGTTTACTTTGTGTGGTTTGTGGTTTTGCTAACAATGCAAATAAATACCCTACCCAGAAAGAAAGAACGCCTTCAACACCTCTTTGCCCTGACAAACAGTTCGCCTGCACCATTTGACTTTTACGTCGTCATATTTTGTGTCATATCAATTTCGAGCACTTTTTAAAAATTATTAAAATTTCAGCTCTACCCGGTTCTACTTTGTGCTCTGCGCACATTCCTAATTGGTGCGAAACTTTTGGCTCTGCTGTCTGCTGCATGTTGTCTTGTCTGTCAGCACGAATCCTTCTCAATTTCGAACATATTAAAAATATTGTAGGACTTTTTCTCCTTTGTTTTACTTTGCATGCAGCATCGTTAAAATTGATTGTCATACAAGTTTCATGTTATCTAATTTATTTTCTTATTAGTTTCCGTACTACTATCTAAAGAGTTGCTTTAAGCGTTCCACTGCATAATTAATTTATTGAATGCACTTATAGCAGCAACTCGTCTAAATATGATTTTTGTTTAACCGGCTCTAACTCCAAACTTGAATTTATGACAAAGTTGCTACACTCATAGCTAAACCAATATAATTAGGGAATTTAAAAAGTTTTGACACTTCTCCCTTTTTGTTGCTTTTTTTTTTTTTGCTTTTTTCGGAGCGTGGCCCGACTTTCGGTTTGTTTTCACATCGACTTAATGTCGCATTTCATGGTTTCTTAAACTTGACACTTTGATTTCGCTGTTAGCAAGTCAATGGGGAATAAAAGTTTGCCAAATTTTGTTAATTTGAGCGCGTATTCTTAGTAGATTTCTTGGCAGACTGTCAACTAGCGAGTCAGCCAGTATTGACAGCCATTGATGCGTATTGTTTGTGTAAGGCGGCGACAGAAAATGAAAAAGAAAACAAAACAGGACGAACATTTCTTTTCGAAGTTATTTAAATTTAAACAAGTTAAACTCGAATTATGTAAATTTTGCAACATTTTTGTGAAAGTTTAATATTAAAATCGCCTTTTGACATAAATGATAAAAAAAATTACATTATGGATTCTCAAAATTAGTAACAAAGAAGTTCTGTGTACGCGAAATATTATATCGAATATTAGGGAAATAGTCTGAGAGCCTTATATAGTTGTGGTACTCATGCTTAATCGATTACCAGCTCAGTTGATTTTATTTTTATAAATTTAATAGATTTTTTTCATATAATAAAAGCACTGGGAGAAATACGATACACTGTAGAAATGTTTGTCTGTGGGCTAATATTCAATACGGTTGAACCAATTTTGGCGAGAATTTCATTGGCAAGTGGAGTAGAATTTTTATTTCTTAAGCAGAAAAGTAGGAGAACGATGATGATAAAGCGTCATCGAGAATTAATATCCACTGGAACAAAGGGCGATGGAATCCACCTCCTCTCAAATTAGTGAAAAGCCAAAATAGTCGTATCTCTTAAAATATTTGACGGAGGTGGACGTGATTTGTTACACATATAAAGGGCACCGGATGAAATGTGTTACACCTAAATGAAACGCATAATTACTGTCAATGAGTATGACACTATTACGAACTAGCAATCATCTAAATAGCATGCCAAAGCCATATTATAAAAAATCGCCAAGCACTACTGAGGTCGACTGAGTTGAATAGCTGCTTAGGAAACTTCTACCCGGGAGATGTAATTTAATTTAATTCCCGATACTTTCTTAGCCTGGTGTATGTGCGAGCTTTTCAATGTATGTAATTTTACTGTCTGTCTGTCTGCCGCTTAACACTATTAATTTAAATTTTAAACGCCCTAAGGCGTCACAAATAGTTATAATAGGTTAGTTGGTGAGAAAAGGAAAAAATTTTAGTTTTAGTCAAAAAGTTAAAAAATTTCTTCAAAAACAATTTATTTGAACACCCCGACTGATTTGACTTGGAAACCAATATGTTTGAGCAATTACTTGCTAGTGTCATCAATTCGAGTGCTGTATTACGTGTTCTCCAGTTTGCGCTTTTCCATATGAAAAAAGAAGATTGCCTTTTTGCTGTAAGCTTGTAATGCATTGAGAAGGTTTTTTTCAGTATATTTTACTGATTGCCTGTCTGTGTCCCTATCTGATAGCACGCTGATACTCTGTACAAAAGCTTAAAAATAAAACCCGACAACATTTCGAATCGATTTTTTTACAAACAAATAATTACGAAGCAATGCAACAAACAATTATAACGCGCAACATTCTGCGGTCAAAACCAATGCATTTTAATATAATTTTCACAAATTCTATATAAAAGTTTATTGCGCTGAAACCAAAGCCGCAATAGGGTTTTATTGTATTACAATTTATATAAACAAATTTACGAGTCACGCGAAAAATAGCTAAAACAAACATACCTTTATAGAGAGTGACGATAAACTTATATAAAACAATTAAATACTAAATAACGAATGTGCTGCAATTATTTAATAATTTTTATGAATAAAAACTGCAGAGCCTTTGTTCTATTCATTTTTATTGCAATGCGGTGCAAATTAAATTTTGTAAAAGGTTTTTTGCGTCGTAATTTTTGGTTTGTATAATTTTCGAACTCGACTCGAAATGCCAAAAACCAATAAATGATGAATTATTACAATACTGACATCATAAATGTGGCAAATAGACACGTAACGTAAATTGAAATATGTCAGATACATAGACATGCCAGGCCACAGCAGCCATAATAACTACATACTACAATACAGCAATTGCAATCGGAATTATTTCTGTATGAACATTTCTATAGCACCTGCTGCGAAATAATTAATATGTACCACAACAACAAAACAACAGCAATCTCATGAGAATCAGTTAAATGTATCTGCAAGTGTATCTTGTATTTTCGTATCACAAGATCAAACAACTCTCTGAGGCGGCATCTATGTACGAGTGTTGTGTATTGTTGCTGCTGCTGTTGTTGTCATGAGATAATTACTATTAAAGTGTTAAATGCGGTTAACTTAAATATTCTTAGCGTGTTGAACGCACAGGCAAACAGCTCGACTTACAGCAGAAATGCTTGCAGCTATGTAGTGTGTATTGCAGGAAGTTGTTATAAAAGCGCCATGAAATTGTATCTAGTATCTGTATTCATATAGTATATTTATATATACATACATAGCTCATGGCTTATGATCTATTGAATAACATAAAATAGAAGCTTGTAAGTTATTGATATGAAATCTAGTTCATTGGCTCGTATCAATGAACTATTGAGTGAGTGAATGAGTAAAGACGCTGAGCATGTGAATGAGCGACTTTCGTTCCCTTTGCGACATGATGTTGCACATGCCACACATACTTTTCTACTTTTATTCATGTACTTTGAGTTAAACTCGTCGTTGCCCGGTATAGAATTTATACAAGTCGAATATAAAAAAGGTTCGAAGGAATATAATACGCCCTATAGGATTTCTAGAATTTCAGGTACTAATTTTCATACATAATAGCATAATATCAAGCATATAAAACTGATTTGTTTTAATATCAATATTGCATTTTTCAGCAGCCTAATTGACCCTTCTAACCGACTGTCACCACGAGACAAAAAGAAGTTGCATTTCGAAATGAAACTCCACATTTTCTTACTGGATCAATATGTTATTTTTCATATCAATTTAAACCAAACTCATATCTTTTTTTTTTTTTTTTTTATATAAAAAAACATATCATATTTATACATACATATCTTTACTTTTCGAATGATATAAAAAAAATTATCTTTGAAAATAGATTAGAGATTATCTAATTGATACTGATCTATTTCTGATGACTAAGTGAATCAGTTAGCTCAAGCATTATTATGTATAAGGATTAGATGTTTATCAAGTGCAGTCAAGTCGCATACATGATTGCTTTACGTTGCGTTCGGTTGCGCTTCAAGAACATAAATCAATAGTTTGACAGCTCGTCGTAAGTGTCTAAAGGAAATGAATGAAAAAAAATTGAATGAATGAAAGCACAACGGAATGATGTAAAGAAAGATTTTTCTTTTCTAAACAAAAAATAAAGTAAATCACTAAGACAGAGCGAAAGAAAAAAATACGCTGACCGCCTCGTTGATTATTTTGGGTCATCAATAAGCACTCGTAAAAATCATTTAACGCAATATCAAGCGAAAAAGGTTTTCTTAACAGATTTTCTACATTGAGTTTTTCTTTTTCTCGTAAAGCGTAAAATATTTCAAATTTGTGGTAATTTGTTAAATTACTCAAACTGAAATCGATTTGCTTTATTAAAAAAGAAAAAAAGTTACCATTGCGACAGAAGTGAAGTTTTAATACACTTTACGCACGCAATATGCTTCTTCCAAATATGTACATAATTATGAACAAAGTTTATATATATGTACATATAAAACAATTTATAGTGCTTTAGTAGAGCTCTATTTGGAACATTGAACTGTTATATGATTAAGAATATTGAATATTTAGAAACGAGACTGATTTAAGCGATTATACTCGAAATATATGTAGCTAATTGCATAAAATTGGTTTCCCGCTTTACTCGTTGCTTTAGTATTTCTCGTTGTTTCGCTTCACTACTCGAGTATGGAGTTAACGAATTAGAATAGAAAATCCAACGAGTAAGGCGAAACTACATACATCTTTGCGAAAACTTTAGACTTTCTGAAAAAATTTATAACAACACTTTTAGTCGTAGTCCAACTAATGTCGTAAAAGAGTTCCGGCATGGATGTTGTATAACCAATTGAGGACAGCCTTCCGCTATTTCATTTCCTTCAAGTCACCTATTTAAAGGAATTAAACAGAGAATATAAGCGTCTTTCGTAGCATATTTATGAGGTCATGATTATGTTCATCGTCATGTTCAAGATTGCTGCCAGGCTCTGATAGGCGGCGACGAAGAGTAGGTTCGGAGTATGCACCACCTTTTATGCAAGATATGGTCCGACGAACGCATACCCAATGACTGGAATCTCAGTGTTCTTTGTCCTATCTTTAAGAAAGGAGACCATTTATCCGCCAACTACCGCGGAATAGGTCTCTTTTCATCGGATTTAAGATTCTGTGATTGAGTCAGATAAAATCGCGTTGAAAGTCTTTGAGAGGAAGATTCTACACAGGATTTTTGGTCCTATTAGAGTCGGCAACGAGGTTTGGTCTCGAATCAACCGCGAGATGTACGAGCTATTCAATGAGGTTGATATAGTCCAGCGCATTATATACCAGCGGCTGAACTATTCTGCTCACCTCATTCGTATGAGTGGCCCAAACTTGATTGTAGGTGCGCCTTCCTAAATGCGCCCATGACCGAAATTCGATTCAACTTTCTACTCCTCTTTTTCGGTGTTACAAACTTCGTGAAAAATTATACATATTTAAAGAAAATTTGCAAATAACAAAATCAATTTTAAAATCTATAAAAAAAAATAAAAAAGTTTGGCCTTCTTTTATAGAATTTTATGCATTAAGCGCCAGCAAGTAATTGAACTTTTCTCCATGAATATGCTGGCTGGCTGGCCGGCTGGCGGACTGTCAGTAACTTTTCAAAATTGTTGTTATATGCTTTGTCGACAAATTTGCCATGAAAAATTCTGTTTCAATTTGCTGTGCTTCTCTAACGCACTAATTTGCTTTTTGAATGAAAACTGCGAGAAAAAAAAACCCAAACTTTTTCAATTTAATTAATTTTTTTATAAAATTTTTATCAAAAACATTTCTCGATGTTAAAATCTATTCAATGCCCATTTAAAATCCACCTAGCTGCATGTTGAAATGTGTTTCTATCGACTGCGTTTGCCGCATGAAATTCATTAAAAAGTTGATTGCGACTGTTCGACCGCACTGGGTTGGTGGTTATCAATGGTGGTTTCCGTACTTTATTTTTCGGACACTTTATACCATTTGTCGTTGACTAATGCCGAAAATGTGCACCGGAAATGTTGAAATTTTGCAAGAATTTTCGAAGCACACCATTAAAAGTCGCATGCCACGAATAAGAGTGCAGATTAAAAACCAAAACGGAAAAAATATTCTAGTTAAAAGTGCTTTTGTCGATTATAGAACAGCATGAACGACGGCGACAGTAGTTGAGGTTTGTGCTTGACATTTATGCGACACAAATTTTATTGAGCGGATATTGAATTAGGAATTATTCAATAACTGTTGGAAACAGTTGCACATAATCTTTATTTGATTTATGAGTGGATTTTCATTTCTCTATTGGGGCTTTACAAAAATTTATGTTTGATTTAATTACGAAATTTTCAATTTAAGTTGCGACAATCGTATTGTAGCTATAATTAATGTTGGATAAGTTAATTATGCTGCACTAATAGGACTAATAAGTTATATAGCAGCAGTAGTTAATGCTGGCTTTAATTTATCTGCATAAATGAGCCAATTCGGAGCGAAAACAGACATACTTTTTTTAAGTAAGTATTGTAGCTCAGGAACAAACATTTAATGGACCTTTCTACATGAAAGTATGGAAAAGGTTGACAAGAAGCGTCAACGGAGATTGTACCAGTGCAATGCACCAAACAACATCAGCTTCTTAGAGTTCATCTATATAACCAAGTACGGTTGACATTTTCCTTTTACGCAGAGTGAAATCAACGGAACGACTTAGAAGATTTTGAAAGTTTGTAAATAATCATTCCCCAATACTTATTATACACACCTAAGCCGCACATGATATATGCTAGCTGGAATATAAATGGCACAATTGCTTAGACAACCAACTAAGTTTGAAATAATCACAGTAATTTATAAGTATATATTAAATTTAGAACGGATCAAAAATCAATTCGTCTAAATGATTCAAATGTCATTGGTAAACCGCTAAAACTTTGCGAATGTAGCAAATTAAATTCAAAACACAAATCCGTGCAATAAAATATGCATAATGCATTACGAAATAGCAAAGCTAATACCCAATAACATTGCAAACTGTTTCAAATTTATGCTCCGTGCACACATATTATATACTACATACCATGAAATATACTCTCATAGACATATGGAAATGCTTTCAATGTAATAATACCCACTAAAACAATACCAAAGGTGTACAAGCTATCTACATACACACAAAAGTATCTCATCTCTGCATGTTTTTACAAGCTGCTCATCAACGGCAACAACATCTAGCGAACGAACGAGCGCACAGAAAAACACCCGAACTAACCAAATGACATCCAATGATGAGTTACGATTACACACATAAATACGCAATTTGCTTAAGTACAACAGATTTGGCGGTTTTGCCCTGATTGAGCGTACGAGCAAACATATTTGCAATTCAATGTGCCACAAGCAAATACCATAAACACATAGATACAACACACACAGAGGTACATATATGTACATATTTCCCACCCAACACACCCACACTTAAACAAACCAGTTCATATATGAACTGAGCATAAGTACCACCCAGACATTTAGGTATTGTAGAGTGGCAGTAGATTTATATACACATATATATATATATATATATATATATATATATATATATGTGTATATAAGTATGTACTTGCATATGAAACTTACTGACTGACAATATAATAATGCGAATTGATGAAGCGTGAAGGATTTCAGGCAATTTCCACACACACTCACCAGCACGTATTGTACTTGGACAGAATTGGAGACTCTATCTGTATTGCGCACACATTTTATTATTTAAAAAAAATATATTTTTATATTTTTTACACCCTGCGCTTAAAAAAGGGAAAAAAGGGTATATGTAGTGTTTATTCAACTTTTATAAAGTATTTTAAATAGTAAACGAAACGATGAACATTGCCATTTATTAAAAAAATGCTTTTGTATCTGAAATAAGGAAACGTAAAATATGAAACGATGGGGGCGGCGCATATAGCCAGTAAGCGAATGAATAAATGTGGTAACGCGTGAGTATTGTAGAGAACATATGCCATGAAGTTATATATGCATCTCCGATTCAAATAGCGAAGATAATTATTTCATTTCTTTACTCACAACTCCTTGTTGTGTGCACATTAAAAGTACCTCCAAACCTAAATTTTGGATTAAAAAAAAATTTCGATAATAAAGTATTTTATAATCTTCAAACGCAATCAACAAGAAAGCGTTCTATATCGATAGCCAATAAAAGGAAGTAGAATAGACTTCTAAATACTCTGTAGCCACTTGATTCTTAGATTTGTATGGGGGCCATATTCCGATCTTTATCGTCATAGTTTATAAATTGTTCTGGTACATACGAACAGCAAGACAAACGAACTTTTAATGGGTCTGACTTTTAGCCTGTTCCAGCTTATCTCCGAAAAGGCTAGACCGATTTTAACGGCACTTGCACAATCTGATAGCTGAAAATATAAGCACTCTTTTAAGTTAGGTCGAAATCTGAGGGGGCGAATTCCGTATAAGCGATGAGCAAAACTCGTCATGTGGTTGCATCCTTTTGAGGTAAAGGGATGAAATTTGTTATATTTCGTAGTGGGACCGCGATGTGTAAGAACCACTGAAAATGTTGCGGGTCTAGATGTCTATGAAGAATATACAAACACATATGTATATGTAGACAATATATATATCAATATTTTTTACTTTTTAACAGACTCTGTCATCTCCGATACTTCTGTTGTAGAAATTGTAGTAATCAA
This sequence comes from Leucophenga maculata, assembly GCA_035044805.1. Lineage (NCBI taxonomy): Eukaryota > Metazoa > Arthropoda > Insecta > Diptera > Drosophilidae > Leucophenga > Leucophenga maculata. The sequence goes on from JAWNNP010000446.1 coordinate 159,803, forward strand.
AAGCGCCGTACAACTATAGAATTCATCTAACGAAACTTTGACCATGTACAGGGTATCTCATGCTCGACCAAACTCATCTGCAGTGAATTTGATTTTGAACTAAATTGCGTGTCAGTAGTACTGTCAGAGTCTAAATGAAAGAGTAAAAGATATACCCAATAAATATTTGGCGACATTCATATGAAGTGCTTGTAGAGCTGAGCTGTACGACTCTGTGTCTGTTTGCAAGCTTGTATCTATATACAATACATATGGATTAATATAAGCGCGATTTTTTATATTCATGGTAAAACACTTTTTGGCTTTTGCAAAGGATAATCCAACTACAAGTTTGATTTTATATGCAAACAATAAAATAAAAGAGTTCATGCAAACGATTTGCATACAATGAATATGTTCAGTTCGCAATGCCTTGACAGTCTGTCTGTATGACTGTCCGTCCGTCCGTCTGCCTGTCTGACTGCACATGGGTGCGAATGTTAGCAGCAATGCGCACTTCCTTGCTGCGTGGGTGGCACTCGGTGGCTTACTGTCAAATAACCATATTTTGCTTTTTAAGCATAAATATCTGCAAAGCGCATATAATCTGGTGGGCACACAATAAAATACCGCATGAAAAGCGCTCAACTCAGTAACGAGCTCATGTGACAGTGGCGCGGAATGGCATATATGTATGGATGTGTAATGCTTTATTAAAGCAGAAAAAAAGATGGAAATATTATAATAAATATATCTACCACTATTCAGCTGAGTTCGTTTTCCTTTATATTCTGTACGATATTTACTTATGAACATAAATAAAAGTTTGTGAATTGCGTTTGCAAAAGAAATTCAGCATAAATAGTGTGAGAAGTGCATGAATGAAAGAAGTTGGGAACGCGCGACAGTCGCACAGCCACAGACCCCAGTATGTCTGCGAACGTAAACCAAATCCCAATGAACACAGGGATTTGCATTCATAAAATATATGCGCCAGCATTTTGGTATAAAAAGCGTACAAGTTTCGCTCAATTCAGTTCAGTTCAGTTGAGTTCAGCTTAGCTTAGCGCAGTCGTTGGCTAAATTTTGAGACTGGCACTTTGTATTGTGCATATACATATCCTATCTAAGGTATATACTGAGCAGTAGTAGTAGTAGTATGCCATATAATATAGGTCGTCCTGTACACATACATCGAAACACACACTCATGCAGCCGAGCAGCATTCCTCTCATGCACGAAACATGCGAATTATGCAAATTACAAGCATGAAAAACAAATATTAAACTTTTCATAAAAGATGCAAAAATTAAATAAAAAGACATAAAAACCAAACGGTTCGTTCCTATTGGAGTTGGTGGTATGCGTGAGTGTAGCGCACTGCGGTTGAACCTAGTACATATGGCGAATATCCACGCGCGGCCATGTTTGTTCAATGCTAAAAAGGATTCCATTGAAAATTTTGCGCTGTTGGTATTTGCATTAACAACTACACTACACAATTTGATTGGAAGCATGACTAGGCCTATTCTTCACTACAAACTAATCATGTTTCCATGGAAGTTACTGTTAAGCCGCCGAACCGATACGCACTGCACAGAGGAACATGTCTAAGAAATAATAAGAAAACTCATACACAAATACGAAAGAGCGGAACTTAATGGAAAAATTGGTCAGAAAAGCACGATTTAGTTAATGGATGAAGAAGTAAGCCATTTTACAAAAATTTGTGCTGAAGAAAATTCACGAGCCAGCAAACACGAAGAAAATGTTTCAGAAATGAACCAATTGGTTACTATAATATCATTCTATGTCACCATGAGCCAAATAACCAAATCATACTTTGCATCATTATTCTGTGAGTCTTGTATGCAATAGATTACCATCAGCTTTTTGTATATTCTCTATCGGTTGATATTTGAATAACATTTCTTTCTTTTGTCTGCCGCATTTGTCGATTTCCGACCAAAGAACAATCCTTGAGCAAATAAATCAAACGAAGCAATTTTTAATAATACTTTTAAATGTATGTATGTAGGGTATAACCAAAAAGTTGGTGTCACATACATTGCAACTTAATTAGAGAAAGCAGTTGAGCTGTGATTGCAATTCCGTGAATATACGATATAATTGGAATATTTTCAGTGAGAAATACTTCAACTGCATTTGTACATATATATGGAAAAAAATGCAAATACGGCTTTATTTTCAGATATATGAAAATCAATTACTACGTTCGTAACAAAATGTACGCAAATTTGAAGGACGAACAACATGGACGCTGTAAATCGAAGTTTGTATAGAGATGAGAAACAATCATTTAAATCTGCAAATGGGTATTAAGTCCATGAAATTAAAATATCTGATTAGGTCTTTAATTTCAAAGTAAGTGAAAATAAAAACATTGCTCACATTGGGACGGCAATCACAAGTAAATCGTTATTCTCCGAAGGCGCTCACCAATTAGGTGAAGTAACTAAAAAATAAGCTTCATGGTCCCCTGGCCACTGTGACTCGAAATGAAGACTCTCGTGAACCCTGGCAAAGTATGATTAACATGACTTGTATGACTCGGGAAGTGATTGTTTCGGGCACCTCGGCCAACAACAAAACGGGGACAAACACGAAGTAAAAAGACGAGTGTGGCACCAGAAGAATCCTTAGTCTACAGCCATACCATTACAAAACAACTTAATGTCCTAACCTCAGCTATAGTGCAGTGCCTTACTTGCATCATACCCATCATCTCGACCATGTTGTCAGGTTTCTGACATATTACAGGGTCAATCATAGAGAAAATGTTGCAATTGGTTATTGAGAGTAAGGGTGAAAGCAAGCTGATGGAGTTAGAGAATATATCAGAATGCGCATTCCAATTGATAACCAACGATTTGGTGATACTTAAATTTGGCAGCTGAAGAGAGTATCAGACTTACAAATTGTCTTACAAATTGTCCGCCACCCCGAAGTTCTTGCCGATATGAGCGATTCTCTACATGGCTTTGATTTTCGACACAATTCTTCTCGGTCCAGTGGATGAAAGCAGCGATGCACATGATTCATAAGGTAGATAAGCCGGATAAGTCTTGAGTCATACCATCATAAATGGTATTGGAGAGGCTGGTTGCTGGCCAGGTCTGTATAGGTTTGGTTAAAGCATATTTTCACTCTTATTCGTTTATTTTTCAAAAGAGTTTCAGTGGAAAGGAATAATTTATATCAATAAAATGAAAATATCGTCTTTAAAACTATTTCACAAATTTTTTGATACATTTCTTATAAAATACCACAAGTATATATGTAAATGCTGTTAGAAATACTTGTAGATTATTGTTAAACAAGGCGGAAAAACAAAAGCGCTTTTCTACACCGCGTCATCATATTTCCAAAACAATACAGCAACACTATTCCCCCTCTTATAGCTTGTTTGAGTCGCAGATTTGTATGTGGGTGCGGCACTATACTGCTCCGATTTACTGTTTTTTTTTTAACAGTTTGGCAAAGCCAAGCAACTAGTATGAGCTGTTGATATCCCGGCCAGGCCCATTTTTGCGTTGCCATAGAATATAAACAAAAACGCACACAAACATACACACGAGCACACACACACACGCACAAACGCATACAGATTTCGGTAGATAGAATGAAAGAAAAACAGCGGACAAGCACGCAGGAATGTGTTGATTAAAATCACGCTCGAATTGCGGCATGATACAAAGCAATAAAAAAAAACTGTAGAGCAAAAAAAAACATAAAAAAATATTTCATTAAAAAAAAGCGACTGTGTGTTACTGACCTCACATTAAGCTTGTAAAAGAGCATAGTGCTACGGAGCGTGCACAGGTTCAGCGGGCAATCAATAAAAATGCATTTAAAATATTTTTTAAATTCAGTTCTATGAACACCAAAAAAAAAAAAACAAAAACTATAAAAGTGATAACGACGATTTGAGTTTCTTTATTTTACTGCGATGGAACCGAAATTGTAATACTCTGCACATACATATGTATATCTAAAAAAATACTATGAATTCCTAACGTAACAAGCTGATTTTTTGTATAATCTTCATTTCAATAAAAACCATTTTAATTAATTTGTCGGAAACCAACAAAATTTTTTTTTATTTATTTATGAGTAACACAGGCGCTTCTTATTTATATACACATGAGAATTATTTGTATCACTGTTTTAGTGCATACGTTATGCTAATTGGCCAAACCAATAGACTGAATTACCGATTAATTGTTATCGAACTAGTTTTAAGTGAAACGCAGAACATCAAAATTCGAAAGGCTGCCGTAGTCGAAACTCAAAACATCACATATGTACGTATAAACTTTATTGAGCCGCCGATGCTGACTTTTATGCGTTACAAACTTCGTGATTAAGTTGTAATACCATTCAGACTAAACGTGAAGAGTATAAAAAACGCACATAGATACATACACATGCAGCTAAATCAAACTGGTAGACTTAGAACAAAAAAAAATAGTTTTTGAACTTTAAAATTAGTTACACTTCACTTTTCACACTTTTCATTTTCGTTGCGTTAAAAGTGGATGCCGCTTTTCACGGATTTAAAGCAGTGCAGGTACGCAGATACAATAAGTATCTACACAGGTTAACCGGCTTAGCTGGCGATAATGTGCGACTGCGGCAGTTGTTGTAGTTGGATTTCTTCTTGGAATTTCTAAAAACATACAAAATGCATTTTTTATTTGTATTTTTATTACGTTTTACTTCGTGCATTCGTGCAGTTTGTTGTTATTGTTGTTGCTGTGGCAACAGGAATGGAATGCAAAAGTAAAAAAGAAAAATAAAAAATTAAACAAAAAAACACGTTTTTAAAACGTTCGCAGCTAACATTCAACTCTGGAATGCGCAGTCGCGAAGTCGTTGTCATCGTACAACAACAATAGCTGCGAGCGCTTTAACGCTCATCGTGCAACTTCAACTTCGTGCAACCAATTCGTATTTAATTCGGATACGTTTGCGCCGGCGCGTAGATAGGTATAGGTGCTCACAGTATCTTTTTTAAAAGAAACAACAAAAAAAAACTAAAGACCAAATGAAAAATGCCTTTAAACCGGAATATGGCTCATTCAGAGAAAGACGCTAAAAGATGCTGGATGCTCTTGTTGTTGCCATTTTTGTTGCTGACAAAACGACAGCAGAGCAACTTAAACCTGCAACTTTGTAGCAGCTAACGTCGAGTCGACTCGACTCGAGTGCGCAATAATAGTTGCAATTATTTGAGCAATTGTTGTTGATTACAGTGCATTAGCGTTACTGGGATTGGATGTACTCGATGAGTTGCAAGAGCCGTTATTCAAAGTGTTCTTACATTCTAAGACTCTTGTTGCACAAAAATATTTCAAAATTTCAGAATTACACAAAGTATACTATTTATTGTTCAGTATTCGATTTTATACCAATAGGCTAAACGGATATATTCCAATGGAGTTCAATTTTCTGCAAACAACCAAAGTTTGACAAAAGTTATGGAACAATATATTGAGTTTTTTTTTTGTGTACTGAAATCTTGTATTATAATCAGAGATCAGAGGTAAGATTTCTAGGAGATTCAATGGCAGATTTTAAGACAAGAGCTTTAGTCGAGATGCTCGTCTATTTTGTACACTACATGCACAGTTTGTAGACCATTATATTCCACCAAAATTTTTTCAAATGCTTATATTAGCTCTCTTTCTCACGGTACAAGTCTTGAAACACAACTTCTACTGATCCAATTAAGTTGGTTGGATGTCCAACAACTCATTAAATACTTGTTATTTGAAGAGTGAATAGGATCCAAATAAACAAACTAATAGCTAATTATGATGCCAATTTGCCAAGAGCGATCTGTCGCATTTTTCGGAGGATTATCGGAGCAAGTCTTGTGCTGATCAATAAGCTATATACTTTATGTGGTCATTTCCTCGCTTCCTTCTGCCTGTTACATACATACATTTGCAAAAACTATATCTACCCTTTTACACTACGGTTACAGGGTATAATAATATCTTAATTGAATGTGTGCCTATTTTACTGCACAGCGTTGTACTTTGTTTATCTCCATACATACATATACATATTGCCAGAACGCTTGGTTGCTGTTGCTGCTCTGGTTGTTTTTGTTGTTGTACAAACCTCCTTATTGCGCGCAATTTGAGCTACATTCGCGTTTTATTGCAAACTCAACAACAACAACAACGAGAACAAAAACAAGAACAACCACTAGACGTCTGGCGACTCGTCTTGTCTCTCGCTGAGAACAGCTAACAGCGGCGTCGACGTGTCGCGTCATCAAATGGCTACGCTTGATTTCTTTTTTTTGTTTTTTTTTTTCTACCCAAGTTGAGCTGCGCGCGCAGATACCAAATTCTACAACAAGTCGCGCAATAATAGCTACTGGATCTGCGCTTTATTTGTAAAAAAGCTGCAGCGCCAACAATGAAAGACTCGGCAGCGACTAGCATCAATAACATCAACGAAATCGGTTAGACTACAAAATGAAGCCGAAAGAAATCGCGCAGATCAATTCAAGCGTCGACCACCAGCAAAAAAAAAAATGTACATATGTATGTTTGTGTGTGTTGTATTTGTCGCAATAATCTGGCTTGTTGGCTGTAAACAGCAACAGCGAGTAAACCAACTTTAGCAACAGATTCGAAACCCCTTTCTCTATGCGCCCGCTACAACTGCTCGTTTATTGGCTCGCTCGCTCGTTCACTTTAAAGCCAGACCAAAAAGCGGCGAGTAGTAAATGGTCGAAGAAGAAGCAGAAGCAACCGTGGAAATAACAGCAAAAACAAAAAAATTCACACACACCATACGTAGTAATTGAGGAGTTTAGAAGAAGTGCAGGGAGAAGTAGGTAGCAGCAGCAAGTATGTACAGACCAAAGCAAGCCAGTAAAAACAGAAAAAATCACGTTTATACCGTTTTGTACTGATTTTTCAAGTGCAATTTAATACGCGTTGTTGTTGTTGTTGCTGCTCTTCTTTTTCTTTCGCTTACTTATTTATTTTTACATACATACATATGTATGTATATGTTTATATTTTCTTTATGCATTTGTTGTTACTGCTCTTATACTTGGCTTATAGCGCACAACAATTAAACAAGTATTTCATTTATTTTCTTGCATACACGCACACAAACACACGCACAGTCATCACAGATACACTTGGTATTGTACCTTTACTCATTAAATATTTTTTGTTGATGTTTCACTTACGTTTCTTGCGCTGCTTTTACGAATATTTTAAGCAATTATTCTTTTGCTGCGTTTTCTTTCTTAATTGTAACTGCTTTAATTGCACTTCAATTTATGTATAAAAGATATAATGTAGGTATGTATGCTGCTATTTGCACTGCATTCAACAATTTTTCACAATTTCTGCAGCAAACTTTATTAAATTTTAATAAATTACACTGATGCAAAGCGTTACACTCACGCACACACAGACGCAAATATGTACACAATAAAATAAAAGCGGTAGCGATCAAGGTGCGCAACGTTAAACAACAAGTTTCATATTTGGTCGAACGCGCGTCCATACACTCTGACGATTAGCCGAAGACTGAGAGCAACAATGGATCGCGCTTCCAACAGCCAGTAGCGAGAACGAGATAGGCCAACGTACACTTGTGTTTATTGCTCTCTCAGTCATGTGTATTTACCTGTTTGTATGCAGCTAGCTCACTCTATTCACAGTGAGTTGTGTATATTATTTATATCGTTGTCTTCTTTTTTCATTTCAAATTACAGGTAATTGAACAAATGAAAATTTGGAGGTTTTATTTCTTATTTGTTTAAATTAAAAGAATCATATAAAACTTACAACAAACTAAATAAGTATGTTTTTCCTTAGATTCGAAAGAAAATATCTCTATTCCCATAAATAGTTATAAACTATCATTGTCCTATGAATTTACTGTTACAGAAATTATGTTAAATGTAGTGTATACGAGGGACACTGTTTATATTTTGGGAATTGCAAATAATGACAAACATTTTTTAATGAATATGGCTTATTTGTTTTCTTTGGTTGTAGGAAAACGTTCACCATGCAGTTTATTTTTAATGTTAGGAAATAAAAAGAAATCACTGGATGATAATTCCGGGTAGTACGGCGGATTTAAAAGACCTCGACCACGATTGAATTCACCATACCAGCGATATAAAATAGTAAAAAGACTAAGTTCATCGACACACTCTTGTTAAGATAATTCACGTCGAAAGTTGTGAAAATAACCCAAAGAAAACCCAACCTTGAAATTTTCATTTCTTGGCAAATTTTTATGCGGTTTTCAAGTAATCCAAAAACAAACAAAAACAGAAAAAAACGGTGCGCATTCAGACTTAATATTTCAAAGTAATCCTAATATTTTTGAATACGACCCGTGGGAGAGGAAGAGGCAAAAGATGTGTTTCACGAACGCAGATGACCAATTATTCATTTTCAAAATCAACTGTAGAAACCAGCGATATGTGACCGATAAACTGGTCAACGGTTGAAACGGTTTACTAAATGCAGCAACCCGATTCGGAGTATGACCATAAAGTGTTGCCGCTTTCTAGCATTTTGGTCATTTGATTTTTTTATGGTCATTAGTTTGGATTGGCAGTTATATTTAAAAAAAAAAAAAAAAAAAAACACAAAAGCAACAAATAGCCATCCATCAGAACAAATAGTAGGTCAATGTCTGGTAAAAATCCAAAACAGCGCCAGTACACTGAAGTTTTGATTTTGCTGCACTTGAAAATTGGACCCGAATTCAATTGGGCACTAACAGTGAGAAAATCATGTGCAAGTATGAACTGGTTTATTTTTTTAACAATTCCCATTGAGTTTGCTGTCAGTTTTAATTGAAATTTTTTTATGTGAAACTGTTTCTAAAACAATTTGATAAAATTGTTTACATAATACAGAGATTTTAAAATTAAGTGCGCTTACAATTCGCAATTGGTTTAAAACTTTTTACATTAGGTTTATAATTGATTGCATTATTCAAATTCTTATGTATTAAATTATTTTATCAACTATTATTATTGTTTTATTATTTATTTATTTATTTTTATTTTCTTGTTATTTTCTTGAATTCGAAACTTGTTGTTAACTTTACTTGACTCGTGCGTGGAGTCAAATTCACATTAAATCTTCAGTTTTAAAAAGTTTTTGTCCAGATATTAATTAGTAGTTGCACCAAACGATTCTCTAACTGGATTATAACATCATGCAGATTTAATAACAGCCACGAAAACATATATGTAACCAGTTACTGAAGCATTTTTTAATTTTTCGCATAAAAACCAAATTAGGCTGTAAAATTTTCGAGTGCTTACAGTTTAAGCACTGGCAAATTTTAGAGGCTCGTTAATATTTTCGGCGTAAAACCACAACAGAAGCAACAGCATTGTTTAAAAATAGCGCACACTCGTACACTGTAAATAAACACAGAGGCAAACCAACCGCGGAAGCCATCGAAAATGAAGCGATTTTAGTGTTAAAATGTAAAAATACATCATAAAACGATTTAAGAACCGCAACAGCAACTGGAAAAGCAGCCATCATTGGCGGAAATGAAACGCTGCGCCGTAAGGACAGCATTTGCAAACGCATATCCGTTGGCGCGTCGCGTATACGCGTACACGTGGGATAATCGTGAAATGGCCTGGCGTAAAACGCTTCAAGCGCAACATTTTATGGGCTATAAGCCTCCCGTAATGCTGCCAATTAAAATAAACGATGCGCTGCTGCCGAAAGCTAACAAAGCAGACAACGTCGACGTAAAAAAAACACGGAAAAGAAAGTGTGCCGTGCCACATGGCTTATGGATGGATGCATGGATGGGTTGTGGAACGCTGAGTGCGAATGTTTGGCGCAGTCATTTTCAAAAACAAAAAAAAAACTAAGAACTGCTTGCAGCAATGAAATTTTTATTCAATCAACACAGCTCAAATCAAGTGCCTGAGTATGTGGTAGTGCGTTTGTGTAGCTGTGTGTGTGTGTGTGTTGAGCATTCGAGGTCTGAGATTTTCATTGCGTCACGCTTATTCAAGCAGACACACACACATACAGACAGAAGACAGAGGCTTGTCTAGTACACTGACAAGCTGTCTGTCTAACTGTCTGCGTGTGTGTGTATTTGTCTGCCGCTGTGGGGAACATAGATACACTTTACAAACATACGTTTATAAGGCTTGCGTCGTCGTCGTAAAATAAAAGAACCTGTTGATTTGAATTTATGATGAAATAGTGCCGCGATACGCTTACTGCTGCCTGCTGCTATTTTTTTCTATTTTTTATTGCCTATCTTTAGGCGTTTTGTGTGCAAGTAGGTCTGTCACAAAAAATAAATTAAATTCTTTGAAATATAAATGTATTTCTATTTGAATATTACGATAGACTCAATGCAATTTTTTAAGCATAATCTTAAACAATATTCATTCAATATGTAGATACATTTATATAAGAGTATATACATACATATAAGACCTGCGGCTATAATTAAGTCTATTAACCGATTTGAAATATATAGTTTATGTGTTTTGGAAATTGTCTGTGACTGCGAGTCATAATTTAATTAAATTATTAACGCACTAATAACTATAGAAGCAGCAGATTAAAGACTTTAAAGTTTAATAGGGCGAAAAATTAGTGTATAAATCGAGACAAAACAATAGCAGCGTTGTTTGAGAATCAAAAAAAAAAAAAAAAAAACATTCAAAGTGCTTTTATGCTGTTTGCCCCGATTGATGGACGACGAATTAAATTTTTATTTGAGCCATCATTTTAATTGCAAACTCGACTCAATTGAGTTAACGTTCATTCCAGGACTGCATTAACACTTGTACCAGGCCATTTGGTCTTTTGTTTCAGCTAAAATTAATTCCGCTTTAAATACAAGTCTTCTCGAATTGTGTTTAATTTTGAAAGCATATTCAAATTTAATTCTATTTGTTTCTGTTTTCTTGTTGAGTACTTCAAAGGTTTGCTTGAACGTTAATTTCGATAAAAACTTTCCGAAGATATGCACGCATTTCGCGTATATTGCTGATTGTAAACGCATATTGTCCTTGTAGGTTGTTGCTGCCAGGTGCGCATAAGATTTCCTTAATATCAGAATTTTACGTTGATTAAGTTGTAAGCACACAAATAAACTTCGAATGGGGGAAGGAGTTCATCTAAATGCGTACAAATACTTTGTTTACTAAATTTATATTTAAATGCGGTAATAGAAAAAGTTTTCAAGTTAATTAAAAAAGTTTTAAATATTTGCATTTGATTCATTTTGTCTCAGAAACCAAAAAAAAAAAAATATAAATACTTTTTGACTTCAGCAGAAAGTTGAAGAAATAAATATTTATATCTCCATTAATTAATGTCGCTGCTTTAAAGCATTCAAGTCGGTCGCAGCTGGCTTCGACCACAATAAACAAGCTAATTCTTACAACCTTTTTTTTTTTTGCGACAAAGGTTAAAACGAAAAAATATTGATCCAATTTTTATGAGGCCAATTTTCACTCAACTTCATTCACAAAACCAAGAATAAAAATAAAAAAATTCTCCAAATATGAAAATACGAATTAGGCTGCGTGCACAAAAATTTCAATAGGAATATAAGTAAAAAAAAAAACGAACAAGAAAACCCATACACGTGACCTAAATGTGGGTCAAGTCAATCAATTGACACCAACCAAAAGCCATATTTTTGGTTTAGAGTTTCGTTTCGAAGTATCGCCTGAATACAGTGGCTGGGGATGAATGGATGCCATTAACACCTGTTTGGCTTATAAATAAATCATGATATATATATATGATACTATGCATTGCGGGGTTGTTTATTTTATGCGACGTATGTATACACATCAAAATATTGATGGGTCAATTATTTTAGGTGTACGCACAAGCTAAGCAATACAATTGATGTGCACCGGAAGCCAAAGTCATAAAAGCAGCTACGATAATTTGTATGCAAAAACACTCAATCACCTACACTGCAACTTAATTTTTCCATTTCAGACATTTAAATATCAATAAATTTCAAAAGAAATTAACAATTGGAATTTTTAAAGTAGAACTTTTGGCATTTATATTTTTGAATTGATTTTTATGCACTGCACTGCACGGCGATGGGCATACTAAGTTTTTGCAAATGTTTGTTACAGGCAGAACCCAGACTTGACGGTTGACATAAAGCGTAAAGATTCTTGTTCAGCAGTTAAAGTCGGCTCGAGTCTATATAGCAATCTGAACAACGGATTTATGAGTACAGAACAAATGGAGCCACCAAGCTGAGATTTTTAGCTTTAGATTTTGAGCTGCCACGCCTATTATTGTAAGCCACTTGAGAGAGTTGGTAGGGTTTTTCCAAGTTATGTAAGCACGACTGCTGTATTCTAACATATAATGCGCTCGAAACAAATTTGTTTTTACATTTTACAGACGGGCGGGCCATTTGAGCAATTCAAATAATATGCACTGCACTTGATTAATTGCGCAGCACAGTGTTGCGCTGCATGATTTATTGGGATATTTGCAAAATATTTTCCGTGTGACGTTTGTCGATTTGCCTACATTTCAGTTGTTTATTTACAATTTTCTGTCAATCTGAATAAATTTAATACAGTTTCGCAACCGCTGCCGTTCATTATACACAATTCAGTTTCGATAATATTTGAGTGAAATGTAATTGCTCTTCTGTTTCATTGTGCCATTCAGCATTTATAATTGCATAATTACATTGGCTATATATGCTAATTAGTTTGAGTTTATAATTTAATGAGTTTCAGTTGAATTTGGAAACTGTATATCAAACGCAGACATTATTCTATTCTATGTTGTGTACGGTTGTGTAGAGCAAAACTCTTTGACTAGCCTATCTGTATAGATTTTCATTTGTTTTTATGTTATGGCTGGCTATATGTCACATTTTTAAAGAAATTTATCGTAAATCTTAATTACAGTGTTTGAGGTTCTGACTTATCCACGGAGCCTTTTATATCCAATTAAAAGAAGACTTATTCCGCATTAGTTGGCTCAAACAGCGGGATTTCCTTTTTCAAAGATAACACGTCCATCTGTCTGCCTATGAACGCCAAAAACGCCGAAAACGCTCGAGACTCTCGAATACCTTCCTTCTTTTTTTCTCTTGTGTATGATTATTTTATTTTAATGATAATTTAGCTAGAAAGACCATAAATTGGTTTAGCTTACATTAATCCTTGTAAAATATTTAATATAGCTCCAGATCGGACCACATGAAGTTGCAAACCCACAGTTTTAGAGATGTGCATCCGCCATATGAGCCGCCAATCCTGGAGAATACATAGTTAGCGAACACTTGAACAATTTGTATAAGGGCGTCACCAGGTTGTTAAGCGTGACTTCAGAACAATTTTCCTTCTGAGTGCAAAAGTATGGTGTTGCGATTTGCTGCCATTAACGACCATATTCCACCGATTGACCCAACTGCTAAAACCATCCAACAACTGTTGGGAAAGCTCCGCCATTGATTGATTTATACAACTACATATATTCTGCAATATCTTCTCTGTTTTGAATTAAAAAACAATTTTTAAATTTATAGAATATGCAAGACATAGTTTTCTATCATACAACAAAAGAAAATTATTTTAAAATAATCTTAAAGTTCCTTTTTTCAGTAGTTTTTATTACACACGACACAGTGTTCTGCATTTTTCAGTAGAAAGAAACATATTTAACTGTGAAAGATTATTGAATACTTAAAATTGTTGAACGTTGCACATTTTGGTGCATGCAACCAAGTATTTGTGGATATATTCCAGCATCTTTATCAATACATGACATATATTTCATAAAACCCGCGCAAAAGATGCGCAAACAAGAAAAATGTGAGCAATCGAAAATTCCATGAATAACAATAAAGAATGAAGAATATGAGCGTGAAAAGCATTTGAAATCGCTGGCAACAGCAGAAAAATAATTACAAAATATCATAATAAAGATTTGTATAATAAAGATACTACATATAGGCGAAGTTTCAATACGCTTCAAATTGTTTTAAGTGATGCTTATACATCATATCTAAACACTATAAAAATGTTTTTATTTGTTTCTTTCGCACTGACAAGTCAAATTTATGTCATGTGAAAAGCTGCTGTGTGCGAGTGATATAGAAATATGCTACATAGCAAGCATGATTATCCCCTACTGTGCAAATATTTAGGCAGACGCGTACTACCGTTATGTTTTTCTTTTTTATAGAATTTGTGAAGGGTATAAATAAGGACAACAACAGCAAACAGTGCTAATAAACAAAAACAGAACAATAAAAAAAGTTTCTCAGAAATAGAAATGCTCAAACAACAAATATGCCAGCGGAAAAATTCTTCAAACAAATAAGCACAAGTAATAAACAAACAATAAGAAATAACCATATGAAAAGAAACCATATCGTCTGGTCAAGACGAAACTTGTATACCGTGAAGCTACACCGCCATAATTAAACTCTTTGTTAAACTTACGGGTCGTAATGTGAATATTTGGTCATTGGCCGAGCTTTTTGATCTGAAGGCATCTATCCGTTAAATCGTAGAGTTCGCTGATAGGAAGCGTTCTTGTCGTACCAAGATGTAGTCACAGGTTTTGTATTATCAATGACCTCCTTGGAGGTCCACTGGTCACATAAACCTTGAGAAGACGAAGAGGTTTCCCGGAGCAGTCGGAATAGTGTGTTTGAGACGGTTTCGGCGCTCTGTTTTGATTGCAACTTGCCGACTGTTCAGAGGCTACCCCGGTGATATGTGTCCTACGGACATGGACGTTGTGAGCTGCTTAGACCGTTTGCAAAAGAATTATTGTTGGCCATTCCCAAGTGATTGGCAGTCAACTACTTTCCTTCCACTGGACTCATCGAACGAATTTAAAATATAATGTAAATACTTTATAGGGCCACCAAAATTTCCACATAAGTCTCCATAAGAAGTTCATTTCAAGAAACAGCAAATAATGAATGAAGTTGAAAATATGTTACAAGATTTTTGTGCAATGTTATTATACCAGTCCCACACATCTTATGTAGTGTATGTGATTAATGTAGACACTGCATAAAACTGAAAACCGAAAAGGAAAAAGCTTTTCTCGTGCACAAAACAAGCAGACATCATACATAAACAACAATGACGTTGCGAAGGGAAAATTTGTGGGAAAGCTTTTCTGTGACGTCATGGCGCAATATGCTGTCAGTAAATATGCAACTGTATATGAGTGTGTATCTGTGTGTATTCAGCGCGCGCGCATATTGAGCAAATTCAGCGCGAGTAAACTATTGAGCAAACCTACCAAAAATCGCTTGGCATTCATTCAAATGCTAAACGGCAGTCGCACGAAGCGGACATTGGCCTCTGCCAGCAGCAGCAGCAGCAGCAGACAGAAAACGACTACGGAAAATTCGGAAAATCGTAAACATTTTCACGGGACTATGCCGCCCGTATGCGTGTGTGAATTTTGATCGCTTGCGAAATCCTCTTTCGATTTCAGTTCAGTTCGTGTTGAAATACGCGCCACTTCAGACAACAGCGCACCGCGGTGGCAGAACCATTTTAAGCAAGATCGCGTTTTTGAAGTGTTTTATTTTGAAATATTTTGTGAAATGGTTTTTGGAAATATCTATTATTGCTAGCGAAGTTTCGAAAGAATTTCATACAAAAGTTTTGTGATAAACTGATTTGAGTGCATATAAAATGTTTATTGAAGTGAAAAATATTGAATAAATGCCTAAAATAAAGTGAAAAATATTTGAAACAACGCATTCGTACAAAGAGACAATTTATACAAATACGCACAATATCGATCAAATACTTTTGCTTACAAATTATCTATATTAATAATAGCTGAGCAAACAAACTGAGCAGTGTCTCAACTATCGTAAACGCAAATTTTAATTGAATAAGAATAGCTGTTGAACGGTGTAAAACAAGGACCCAAGGAAATAGCAAAAATATAAACGAAAAGGTTTGTTGTTTTTCTCTAATTTTATTAATTCAAACATAAATTGCTCCGTCATTGTCCTCAGCTGAAGTAGTCCATTTTACTGACTTTATTTTCTGACTTGTTGGCCCTTGTTGGGCGCCGTTTAGCCTTTGTCCAAATTAATTGCTTGCTGCATTTGCTTTAGCTGTCAATGCATTTGACACGTACTTCTTCAACGCCTATAATATTTTTTCTATGTTTTATTTTTCTATTCTACATCATCAGAGAGAAGTATTCCATGGAGCTGCTACTAATTTCTTATCATGTACAAATCAGCGCCTTGGGGTTTAGTTTGCTACGCAAGCCTTTCAACAGCTCAACTTGACTTTTGCCTGATTATTTGCTTTCGATTTGCAGCTACAAATACAAATGCACAATTTGTTTGTGTTCTTTGTCCTTTTGTCATGTCGTCTGCGTCCTTTCTGATTCTTTCTGCCTGCTCAAGTTAAACAGTTGCTGATTTGGGTAAACAAGTATAACGGTTTATTGTATTTCATTTGATTTGCGTTGTCTTGTTTTTACTTTTATTTATTTATTTGGATTAAAAGTCCTTAAAGTCGTAAAGCCTTTTTAAGCTTCTACGAAGCGTATCGTAAAAAAAAAAAAAAAAAATTATAAGCTTTGAACAATGTTCGGTTGAGGTTGTAAAACGTTTTATATTTGATATGCCACACAGCCTTGTTGCATGCGGCTCTTGTTGATTTTTATGTGGCTATTGGGAATTAGAGCTATCGTCAAGCTTGAATGTTGAGTTATTACTTCGAACAATGTTTTAGGTTAACAAAAAAAAAAATAAACTTGTTTAACTTTGAAACGAACATTTTTAATGAGAAAATACTCTAAACTTAGTTTATCGATGTAAAAGTACAATTTATACAATATCAATTATTTTTTAAAGACAAGAGGAAATATTTACGACTTAAATTTTAACAAGTTTAAATAAGAACTGAGGAACTAAATCTAGTATTCGCACACAGACAGACATATGTACATTGTTACTTCGACACCGCTAGTTCAGTTGATCAAGATTATATACACATAATATGATCTCTGATATATGCTTCTATATGTTAGAATCTTCTTATCAAAGTGAATATAAGATATTTATATATGAGAGCTGCTAAAAACGGACAGGCAGATAGACTTGTGATATTTTTTAGATATATGATAACCGACCTCGTCTACAATAGTGCCATCATTATCTGGTGGTTCCATTGGTCATTTCTCTATCGGCGGTATTTCTCCCATTTCTCTATAATCTCAGTGACTCACGTGCATCTGTAATCAGTTTTCAACTTTCCTCTTTACAGAAAGTTACCCTGGGTTTTAAACCTCCGGGCAGACGCTTCACTTATTGATAAAATTTTTGAGCTTCATTTTTGTCACATAACCTCTTAAAATCCTCAAACTCCCGCCTTTCTTGCTCCTTTGTCTTGCGTCTGAAAAAGCGTTTTTCCTCCCTCTGTTTCTCTCGATATCGCTCTGTAACAGCTCGCGTTGCTCCCAGGGCTCGCTGATAGAAAGCAATCTTCTCTGCAGAAGCATTGCGACAATCCCTGTCGTACCAGAATTAGTCACAGATTTTGTATAACTTTAGGCGCAATCGGTCGGCGAATTTTCGATTTTAGACTTCAAGAAATTCGATAGGTTAATATTTGTGGGGACCCAGATACTGACCATTCTGAATATATGTAATGGCCTTAAAACTGTTGTAAGATGACATCTGGCGGGTGTGTAGATTATATCACTTTCAACAACCTTGGATTGTTCAGAGAGCAGTATATTTTAGTGGTGCAAATTAACATTCCGAAAGCGCTAGAACCATTCGGATCAAGTCATGAATATTATTTTGTCTTTCAAATATTGAAAACACAATAAAACCAAAATATTTTGATGCCAAAATGTTTCAACTTTCAAACGATGTGGCAACATTTCATTTTGAAATAAATCTAGTGGCAATACATAACAAAGAGCGCCACTTGTTGAAATACCAACAGAACTTTAGCACCAACCCAAAACGACAAATTTCTTTCAACTTCCAATAAATCAATTCAATAAATTGTTGAGTCTTACAGTTTGACACGCTTTATTAATTTTTTTTTTAAGAAGTATCTGGACAACAAAGTTTTCATGTACTAAACGTTTCGTGAAGATTTTTTCTCCATGAATAAAATGAACTTTCTTAAACTTTGTAGTTCTTTTTATATCACACCAGTCAGTGCTACATACAAGATAACGACTACCATATACCCTGCAGAGTGATATGGACTATATCAATTATGTACTATTACTATAAATCCAGAAAAATTATCAGTTTGTCGGCAATCATATCAGGATTTACTCTGCCGGATGTATTTAACAGTAATTGGCCTGAAACGGAAGAATAATATATCGACTCCTCTTACCGAGCCTTTACTTTAAAGAATATGTGTTACATACTGTACATCTAAACTATATACACTGCTAAAACATACTTGAATGCAGCGCATGAAAAGCAAAAGTTTCATAGATTTAATTTAGTATAAACCATTTGGGATTATGATTGTTGCACACAGGTAAAACTTTGCTTTTAATTTAGCCAAATCGAATTTAAGCTTAAAACTTCGACTTTTTTTTCGCAGGCTATAAGTGCTTAGATATTTTCCTCCTTTTGATTTTCCTTAGATGTGTTTACTACAGCAGAATGTACTCTTACTTCAAAGCTTTCACAGTAAATCAAATTTGCGACAATATAATTGTGTTATGAATACCAATGGCATGACATCAAAATATACAGCAGTATACAGCTTCTTATTAGGCATCAGTGAAGTGCTTTCCGCAGAGGGTGACCTGGCAGCCTTGAAATATATGTGATTTCATTAGCCATATCAGTTTTCAGGTAGCATATGCAATTTTTAATACAATTAAAAACTGCTATTCGCATTTATGTGGACGCATATGCATGGTCAATATGCTGCAGCACAGTGTGGCATTAAATAGAAAAGACAAAATGCCTGTAGCGGAAGCGGCCAGTGCTGATGTAATGTCGCATGCCGCAACATTTTTACTTGATATTGCAGTGGCACAAAGCATATCAGTAATATAATTAATGTGTATAATAGGAAGCGCGCGTTTTTGTGGAGCCTCAGTTCGTAGTACGATTTGTAGCTGAATCTGAAACAATTGTCTTCATAGCGTTTGTTATTATTATTCACCTTCAAATTTATTTTATTTTGGTTTTCCAATAAATTAACTACTAAGCATGGACATCTCTGAGTACCTTTGGAACAAACACACTCTAAACTATTAATACATAGCTTCCCATACTAAGCATCATATTTGGAAAATCTGCTGTAAGTATTTACTTTAATTCCTATATACAGATATTGTATTTATAGATGCATAAGTAAATGTATGTCATATGGCAGGACAACTTGCAAACTGACAACAAAAGTTTAGCTTTAACTACGTACGAGCATATATTGTAAATGTATGCAGTCAGGACATCGGACATAGACTGGCCAACAACAAAAGTAACAAACAAACAGCTAAAAAAAGGGGCTAAAACATTGTTTAGATATGTCTATGTAACTACCCTAGCTGCCGCTGTTGCTCAACTGCAGCTCACTACTATAGATGTCCTTCGGGCGTAGTAGTGTTTTATTTCGTGTATGATAAGTTTTGTTGACGTGCTTTTTTCTTACACTAGGACATAGTTTGCATAGCAGCAACAACAATGCGAAATATGCAGTATTGGACTACAACTTTGGCGAGCTGCAGTCAGTTAAAATATTGCGAGAGACGAGTGACAAGTTTGCCAGTAGAACTATGCAAGGATGCTCACAATGACTGCCAAACAAAGTTGGAAAGTACGGCGACAGATGAACTGAAATGGCATTTGAGCAGCATAAAATAACAAAATGTGTTTAATTCAATGAAATTTATAAGAAATTTAAAAACGAATTTATTTTATCTGTGTAAACAACTTAAATTCATCTAAGACAATCGCATATAATTTTGTTATTCATTTCATAGCAATTTTTGTTACACAACAACAAAATATTTTTAAACAAATTTTATATGCGTCATAATATATAAATAGCTAAAGAAAATTTCATTAATTTCACAATGTTGTCTTCAGTCTTGCAGCCTAATGTCGCAAAAGTTTGCTATTGTGCGTGCTGTTGAGTCTTAAAAAAGTCTTCGCACGAATTGTGAAATTTCTAAGCAAAGATTTATGAATTATGTTGAAAAATTTTCAAAGTTCACATACTCTAAAATTCTACAACAACAATTTTTCCAAAATAGTAAATTCCAAGTTGAGACTTTGAGATAGAAAACTTAAGCATTTTTGCTTTCGTTGCAGACACCTGAGGCAATTTTAATCAGCAGCAACTGAAAAAAAAAAAAAGAAATCTATTTAAGCCTTAATAAATCGTTGCCACATGATGTGAATTACATTAAGAACAACACATAAATACAGAAGCAACATTGGAGAAAAATTATTGTACTAAATACGATAGCACCGAAGCTTATATACTCTATATGAACTCAACAAATTGATATAACTATGTACCTTGAAAACTGTGAAATATTAATATAAAATCTTGATTGGGTCAATCTTAAGTTTATGATTTTCATGGCTTAAGCAAATACTCACTTCGACAGAAATGGCGAAAATCGAAATCAAAAACTTTATGCTGCTCACATATATCTTGAGAAGACGGAGAGGTTTCCCGGAGCAGTCGGGAGAGAAGGCTGTCTACTCTGATTGAAGCTTGCCGATGTCTTTCTTGATTTTTGGGCTATGTAGCTGCTGTATGATTTGAAATTTCTTGTGAATGGTACTCAAATATTTTCTGGTTTGCATGTTTGAGACGTTGCCCAATTAGAATTCAATGTAAAAAACAATTTATTTTCTTCCGTTCAAGCAGCTGTTCAAAGATCTCTTCATATTGCTTAGTTTTAATTTGTGTGGCTATCAATTTCCTTGGTGTTCATAAATTAACACTGCTTGACAGCGGTCCTTTTTACTTTTGACTTGAATCTTCTATGAGAAATATCTCCAAATTTGCATCCTTTTACTTTTTCTGCTGGCCTAAACGTTTCTCGTCTTCCATGTTCTTTCATATTTAAAACTTTAGAACCTGACGCGACAAGTCTATTCGATTAATAGAGTGTATTAGTATGCGACACACTTCAGCCGCAATTTTCTTTGAGTTCGCAGTCCGCATATGAACTACATGAAGCTCTATAAAAAGAGATACTTCTTTGCGTTACTTTTGAGCAAAAAAAAACAGAAAAATCAACTGCCAGTCTCGGTTTTGTACAAACTGAAAAGATTTTCCAAATCGATGCACAATTCGAGCTCAAGGGCAGATTATGCCGCTTAGGATTCGACAACAACGCAGATGTACTTTTAGACGAGGACATAAAAGTTGACAGCGGAGCTAAATATTTTGAACTCATAATCAAAGCATAATGGGTTGGAGTAGCGTGAGGTGACAGCAAGGTAGGAAGGCTCAGAAAAATTAAAAATTTTTCCAAAGTCTAGATTCTAAAATATGTTTAAATAATATTCGAGCTCTGATGACATTTCGTTTACATTTAATCGACTGCTTTAGCTATTTTAAGAACGAATTGTAGTGCGTTTGTCTGCTTGTAACTAAATAAACAAGTAAATACATATATACTTAGAACTTGACACGACTTCAACCTTGTTTATTTGTTATTTTCAATTTACGTCAAAGAAGCCGCCGCGAGCGCATCTGTTTACATAAAAATTCACTTCATTTAGTTTCTGACAGGATGTGGCATTATTCTTCAGCATCCTGCTCGTCCGCTTCTTCGTTTCATATCCTCTTGAAGCAACTGTAATGCCATAAACATGCAACATGCTATAAATATACATACTTATAAGCATGTAAGTATGTATATTGTACAAGGCATATGTGTATACACAGAATATAAATACATAATACATATAATGCACATGCGTTATATACTCGAATGTATAATTAACTAAACCTGTGACTTGGAAAGTTTTCTTTCTTTTTTTTCTTCTTCTTCTTTTCTAAACGAGCATTTTTCTGAAGGAATACGAATAAAGGTATTATACGTAGGAAAATGTGTTTAAGCTTATATTGTGCGGGTGCTATACTAGATAATTGGCTTTCCATCTTATTGGGCTGGTGTCAAGTGTCCTTTGGCAATGTGCTTAGACAGGAAAGTAGCTGCTAAGTAAGTTTCCAATAATAAGTAGGACTTTTGCTTCGATTGCTACATTGTGCGCTAGATTGCTTATTTGTACTCTGTACATACAAGTATATGTTATTGGTTGCCAGTTATCCTTACTACGAGTATATACACACACTCATTGCTGTAAACTTCAATAAGCTGCATCTAACTTGGCAAAATAAAGTTGAAGGTTTCGAACATTCTATGAGCTGAATCGTATTGATATTTGTTTACCTTATTAAAACTAGTTATTTAAATATTTAATTGAAGCTTTTAGCAGTTGGAAGATCATTTGTCAATATCAACTACGATATTTATTTGAAATATTCATCATCATCTATGATATTTATTGATTACTGAGTTTTTACTTCTAATTATTCAAATTATTTATTTCTAAACATTCATACAACAAATGTTACAATTAATTATATATTGTCCCCTTTGGTATTTTTGATCTATGACCGAAGAACTTCATATCCAAAATGTCAAATGCAACAGTCCAAAATTTTGTTTTTAAAGAGGCCTAAAATACGTGCCTATAGTAAGTGTAGTGTGGGCATGGTACCAACAAAGTTCCACCCACCTGATCTGCGTATGAAACAGGAATATTTAAATACGCAAACCGGAAGTCAAACGCTTCATAATTGCTGAGATCTGTTTATTCATACAGACAAACGGATGAACGGCTCAGCTTTCGATGTAGACCAAGAATGTATACATTTAAGAGATTTCTCTTTCTGCCAGAACCTTTGAACTAAGTTGTTATATCACCTTTTTGGGTAGAGGCTTTAAAAATAAATTTAAATCTGAGCAAATCACAACACTTCACGGCGAATACAAGATATACTAAAAGAGTTTTTAAAAACAATTTTAGGTAAATATTTTTCTATTTGTATCGTTTACTTTCTCTTTCCAAAAAGAAAAGCAAAGAACTACTAAAAGCTTATTAATTTCTAAAGCAATAAAAATTTGTTTAACTGCGGAAAGTCATTAAACAAAAATTTATGTCATTTGGTTTGAATGTGCGCCAAATGGAAAAAAATAAAATGTGTGTCAAACATGCGGCGTATACGTACTACAAATACATATGAAAAATATATATTTTCTCTTTAGCAGACTATATATATACGTTCTAAAGGTCACCCACATGTAAGCCAAATGACTTACAATTTGAGTTTTAGCATGGAAAATGTATTTAATATATGAGCTATTAACTAAAAACTCGGCATAGGGGCTTCAAATGAATTCGCAAGCCAACCGAAAATTTTTCAAAATAAGTTTGTTGTGAATGTATGTAAGGAGCAGAGGAAGTCATGTCATCGGGAAGTAAATCAATATTCCTATGTCCAGCAATATGAAAAACAGATTTCAGCAGCTATTGCACTTCTGGACTTCAGAAAAATTAGTTAAAATTTATCATATTGACAAGCATTTGCTTTTCTGCACTTTATCTAATTTATTAATAAACATTTCAGTTTCTCCAAAACTAATCAGCTGACATAGTTTGACAAAGTTTTTATTAGTTATTTCGAAATTATAGAGAGATCTGTTAAGTTTATTTATAACGCATTGGTTTAGTAAAATTTAAACTAATTTTGTTTGACTTTATTTGATTTCATGCGACTAAACAGCAGACTCTGCGTTAGTCGCCACAAAATGAATAATGACGAAAATATAATAAATAAAACCAAACCGATCACATCTAATATGTAAAATTGGAACCAGTTGAGTTCTAGACCCGCCGAACGCATGTGCGGTGCACCTTTATGCCGTATAACATATTCAATCCAATAGATGGCAGTCTCACGTGCGCCCAAAGGACGATCGCGAAAAACGCTGGAAACCTTTTCTATATTCACTTGATACGTCACGTTGTAGAGCAGCTGCTGCAGTGTTGCATTCAATAGCTCCTTTGTAATTGATTGGAAGTGGAGACTTATTGCATAACCACCCAGCACAGCTTTGTTCATATTTAGATGCTATTATATAAATGTGAAAAGTGAAAATAAAATTTGCGCCTTTACACTTCAAAATTTCATACCTGATCACAATAGAATGGTATACCCAACATGGGTACCGCATAGTGCACGCCCTCCTGTGTGCCAAACAGACCACCATGTGTAATGAAAACTTTAACATTCGTATGCGCCAGTATATCCGACTGCGGTAGCCACTTCTTCAGCATTACATTAGCCGGTACATTGCTGATGTTTTCATCTTCGAATTTCCAGAGCACGCGTTGCTTCAAAGAACCAAAAACATCGAGAAACATACGCAGCTTGTCGGCAGGCATATCTTTGCTTTGTACATTGCTGCCCAGTGAAAAATATATAGCGCCATCGTGTGCCGCATCCAAGAACGCACGTATATCTGTGGGCAGTGTTTGCGGTGGATAGATGTGCATACCCGCAACGGGTATCATGCTATTCGATGTTGGACGTGCTGTGGTCAGCGGTGTGTGACTATTGAGCAGCATTGCTGAGATTTGCTTCTCCATAACACTGACCTTTGGTATTGCGACTGTAAGTGGCGAATTGCATTTCTAATAAACAAGTCACAATGTAATGCAATGCTGCAGTGCTTACTCGGTAAATGCTTAAAGTACTTAGACACCAATGCATCCATTTTGGGAAAATAGTTAAATGTGCGATCCAAATCTTCGTACAGTGAATAATAGGAATTTTTTAAGCGCTCCATGAATGTCATGCGATCAGTGTAGGGCATAAAACCGTGCGGCACAAACGACCATGGTGTCACAAAGCCCATCATTTGACTCATGTGATTCTCAAAGCCCAGCGTGCTCGAGGTCACAATGGGTATATTGTATTTGTAGGACAGAGCGAGAAATACTTCCTGATAGAACTGCTCCGCCAGTAATAAATCATAGACGCCAACCGTTTGCTCAGCATTAATGATTGCTTGCACAGCGGGTTGTTTTAATGCGTGCTCGCTAGTTTTCAGGCCGATAATCTCGAGCATTTTCAGAAAGCCATAAAGATCCATGCTAGTCAATTCGAATAGATTGTCCGCTTTGAAAAAGCCTTTAACTAGATATAATTGTATTAATAAAATATTTTATGCATATTTTAATTTAAAAAAAAACGCAAATCACCATCATGCCAGAAATCGTAAACGGGTTCGATAAGTATCTCCGTATAATTACCGCCCAATTGCTGCGGTTGCAGGGTAAATGCTGTAATCATTGTGACCTGATGACCGCTGCGCACAAGCTCTCTGATAAGCGCTGTATGCATCATAAAATGACTTTTGCCGGGAAACGCGTAGACTGCCAATATTTTATAGCTGCTGACGGTTGACGGGGGTTGCACAAAAAGCCACAGCAGCATCAACGAAAATAGGTGTTTAAAAAACTTTAAAAAAAAAAACTAAATACAAAATAATTACGATGGAATTTAAGTTTAAAAATTTACCATTTTGCTTTCTCGATTTCTGACTCAACCGCACGACAGCTTGGAATGAACTAAATTAAAATTTCGCTCCCCAAACTGAACGAAATCACTCGTAAACAAAACTTTTGCTGTGTCATCACTATTATTTGTCTCAATTGTGACGTCACAATTGAAAAATAATAAAACAAAATTGTTTACAAATTAAAATAAATTAAAAATATAAGTTTGTAGCTACAATGTATTTAACCCTTAAATTGGTAAGTTAAAACTATTCGTAAATACCCTGCCTAGTTAATTAGAAAAAGAACAACAAAAATTAAAATAATAAGCTCAGCATTAGTTATAAGAAAACAGAAATAGCATACACAAACGCCAAACAAAACAACGAAAACAATATTAATAGAAAGAACAACAGTAATAAACACTCCAAAACTCCAAAAAGTACCGCAACTACGCCAACAACAAAGTTAAGTACACCTTGCAGCTAAGTACAGCTGGTACATTTGAAATAATATGTCCAGCGGAAGGAGCAGCAGCAGTCAGCTGATAATAAGTCTTTGATTGGCAAGCTGACCAGTCGCCTCCAGCACAATTGTACCATTTGTCATTAAACTCACATTGCCGTTCTTGCATCCGTAGTTAGAACCGTAGTAAACGACCGTAGTTAAATCCGTAGTTTTTGCACTGATGGACTCAAGGTGCGAGTAGACATTGGGCACTGATGGAATGAAGGTCCTATTAGACAGTAGTAGACTTCTGTGCACTGATGGAATCAAGGTGCGATTAGACATTGGGCACGGAATGGAATCAAGGTGCTAGGAGGCGACCATATTTGGTACTAGAGATGGGCATGGGCCGTGCTTTTTGTCGTGGCACTTCGTGCTTGACCAACAAAAATTGCAGTGCCGTGCCACGACAAAAAGCACGGCTCATGCCCATCTCTAGTTGGTACCGTAGTTGTGTGCACGTATAACAGTACAATATACGGACATTTTTAGAGAAGGTATATGATACACACGTACAGAATTGGGACAGAGAGAGTAACCCGCATTCTCATAGTATAAGCGAAGAGTTAAGTTATTTTCCGTAGTCATAAGAGTTAAGATGATTATGAATGAAGTGTATGAATTAACCTGTAACCTGTTCGACTATTTGACTGCTATATGTATTTCTATTCAAATACAAACGGACATGCGGACATGTCTACAAAACCTGTATATCTACTCGAAGCAATTTTTCTTATTGGTCAAGTATGCTTCACCTGACTGCCTATTTTTACCCTCAATGCTTTGCCAAATAAGTTTAGTTTCAAAACCGAAAAACTTTTGTTAAGGGCATAAAAGTTTCGGTTTTATTTTCGTTTCATATGAAAGACCGTCTCTCTATATGTCTGGCGACACGCAAACCGCTTATTAACCAATTAAAGGTAGATTAAAATGTTGTTTTTTACAATGATTAACTATAATTAGTAAAGATGCGATATCAAAAAAAAAATTTCAACTTAAATCGCATGAGAAGCATTTTTTAATGTTATATAAATAAAGCCGATAGAGTTTGACTCAATACACACTTATTGTAAATAATATATAATTCTTCTGTAGCACAGAAGACCACATTAAGTATTTTAAACAAAGCAACGAATTGAGTCGACCCTTATTGTGTTCAAACTTTTTTCACATTAGACAAAACACAGGGCATATTGAACTGCAACTGACTGAAATTGCTTCAAAAATGTGTACTTGAGCTTTCTAATAACTCAATTTATATAGAGCCTACCGACAACTTTTCAGTTTTATACAAAAAACCTTAACTATATCTTAAAATTCGATATGGTGGGCTCTTATGGAATGGAAATTTACAGAAGATTCGCAGAAATTTGATGTAAACTAGTTATACCTACTAGTTATGTCCTATGGATCTTACCTCCCTGATCTCATTAGCGTGTATGGCAAATTTCAACTCTGTATTTCAAATAGATCGAAAGATATATAATATACATATATAAGTTGTACCAGAGTATTTTCGCTCTTTAGACCATTTCGGTATTCAGTTTTATATTTAAATTACTTGGCCTTTCTAGAAAATACGCACAACATACGAAACATTTAAGTTTTGACATTTAATTTTCAATAAATGAAACTGACTGCAAAATCCAAAGAATACAAACTCACCCACATAAAGTGACACTCAAAGCTTGAAAGGCTACGGGCAACAGGTTATATTGAGCAGCATGATGACCATGAAAATAAATAATAAAAATGCCCCACGTAGTATATACTCGCATGTAGGTGCTCCAATGTACGCAAGTAAATCGCTTTGAACAGTAAAACAACTTGCAACAACAGCAGCCGCCCATTGTGCTCAAACAAACACGAAACGCCCGTATATATTGCACCTACAAAGCCGGCCGGAATAAAATACACGTATTTCTCTACACGTACATGTATATACTATATACTTGTACGAAGACTCACTCACATCCCTGAACTAATTTACATACTTTGTTAATGTATTTTAAAACGTGCCAACAAAAGGATAATGTCGACATTTAACAAGAATTACAATATGAAGTCAAGAGACTGGAGAACAGAGACGTTGTTTACCTCTGCTCCGATAGAATTTATAGATTAGCTTTTTTTCTTTTCTTTTCTTTTTTTTTAAATTGCAACTTTGTCTTAATTGAAAAAATAGAAATTTCGAACTGAGGCATTTAAATAGAAACTGCCAGACGCACTGTGGCTTCAATTAAAAAAACGCTTACAGCGTTGGCATTATCAAAGCTTGTCGCACGCAGTACATAATTTAAATTTTCTTACTTTGTCGACACGAGCTGTTACAAATATATGTAAAACTGTAGTCTTGTAGCTTTTCAACATGTATAGAACTTTTAAAGTGAACGACTACATGGAGTCGAATTGATGGCCGCTGCTCTCTCTGCCTATAGAACTTAAAACTTAGCACGTCTGCGAAAGAATATTTGACACCGGCTCAAAAATATAAGAAGAAATGGCGATAGCAAACCAAATAAGACCGATAACAGATCACATTTCTTTGCCATACGTTTGACACGGGTGTAATATTTTTTTCTCCAATCTTGCAGTCTTCTAAGTTTGTATAATTAACAAATGAAACAATAAAATATGTATTTCACTATTTTCGAGAATTTCTAGCGAGTCAAACATAAAAAGAGAAAAAATTTGTTATTACCCGATTTCTATAGAAAGTAACTGAATTGTTTCTCCGAATTCCTGCACAAGCTGTATCTTATTTGAGTGAGTGCCAAAATATTTTTTAGCTCAAAAACTGTTGCCAGTAGTGGTTGATGAAATGACAGTTCAGAGTCATTCACAGAACTATGAAACTATAGAAAAGATCTATCAAAAGAAAAAAATCAACACATATTTCCAAGTAGCACAATGCCCTGCAATGGCAGTACTTCTATGTAATACAATTTAGCTCCCTACGCGCTGAGAATTTCTTGCTATTTAATATTATTCGTGCGCTGTAGGGCTGACAATTTAAGTTGGCAGGTGTTGTCATTGCATAAACAAAGGCAAAAGCCAAACAAATCTAAAAAAAAAGTGAAGTACCGCAAAGACTTGTGCTATCCAAGCCACCATTTACAGAATAGCGCCCATTGCGCGACACTTAAGTTGTCAGCTGAATAACACCAACGCAGCGCTGTGAACCCCACAGGTAGTATCTGCACGATACAAGTGTGTCTGCCTGTCGCCATTTGTGTTTGTCTGTTGCTGATTTTGCTGTCAACCACTTTAGCAAGTACCTCCTCGGCATCAATGTCGGCAATACTTATCGGATTTTGTGGCTTTATCTGGCATGGAAATAAAGTTATATAGAGGACCTGCTTTATTTATATATACATTTTTTTATCCGTTTTTTGATTTCTGATAACTTCAACAGTTTGTGTGGAATTTTGAACAGCTGCTAGCTCGATATTGGGACATTGTTAATGTACATAGACGAGTGAGTGTGTGCGGCATTCCATTTTAGCCTGCTTGATTAGCTGCAATCAAGTCATATATTTGATTCGTAAGAGAATTTATGTTAATGACAAAAAAGTATGCCAATATTTTGCCTGTGTCGGCACTGATAAAGTCTTTATTGGTAAGCATATGCGGCAAGCAAATATTTACACATCAATAGAGTTGCACATATTTACAAAATACTCACACAAATACTCGTACACGCACGATTGTGCGCAATCTAATGGATTCGGAGAATACGGGTAATATTCATTTTGGTGCACTATTTTGGCTTGATTTTGCTGGCAATTGAAGAAAGTAGAAATATTGGTTGGAGCCATATTGCAGTACGTGTACACGATGTAGAAGAGAATCCACAGATTTTACAATCAAATAAATTTACTTTCATATTTTTTGCAAGTTGATGTAGAAATACTTCCACATCGTCGATTGACTTGAATTTTTGTTGACGTTTTTAAAATGTTACATTTGCAACAGGAAGAAGCTCTTGCCCATGGAGCAACGTTGCTAGGTTCTATATTGAAGCATGTACCTGCCCACAAATACCTCTTATACAAAGCTTGAAAAATTATATGGCTGCTGAGCCCAAGAAATAAGCTAACTCTGTCCAACAAAGTGACTATATACAAATCCATTCTGAGTCCTATATGGGAGTGTGCACTTCAGGTATACGGACCACCTGAACAAAATTCAAATCACCCAAAGCAAAGTACTAAGAACGATGTGCAATGCTCCATGGTATATGCGCATGGTATATGTCCATCCTTTTTCTTGTCAAATTCACCTGCTTTCAAAACAAATTGAATTGTTCTTTTGCGGTTTCAGCTACAAAGCCTTTCAACTTAAATTTTTTTTTGCATTAAATTCAAATTGAATGTATTAAGTTGTCTACAACTATAAATGAATATTAAAATCGATGCATTTTATGCGAAACATCAAAGTTAGGAATTATGTTTCTGAGAAATTATTAATTAATTTAATTAATTTCGATTACTCCGGAGGTTCGGACATGTGAAAAATCAATTAAAAGGAAAATAAATTTTAATTTGTGAATAAATTTCAATGAAAATTCGTTTTGAATAAATATATTATATAATATTTATTCGTTATGAATAAATATATAATTTGCTAGAAGAGCAAAAGGCAATGTGCCACAATTTTCAAATGCGACTCAAACTAAATGTATGTCTGACCTGCTGTGCTGTAAGACGATGAACATTCAAGTATTTCACTCAATTGGAGCACAAATTCGAAACCAAAAAGGTTTTACGATTATTTAGAACTATGGCATGTGTTAACATTAGGATACGACTTTATTTCGAACACGGAAAATTAATTCACGCACGGTTGCTCCGGGTCAAATGTTAACGCAACATAAAAAGACATCTTATGAACGCTGGCTAAAAGCCTGGACTACACCCGATGCATGCGAAATGTGTTGCGCAGTAATGCATAGAAATCTAATATATATGTATTACATTATAGAAGATTTCTTTCAAACGCATTAAGATTGTGATACGAAAGACATTGAAAAAAAGAGAAGAAGAAAGGACACTCAGTCTGTTCATGGAAAATATGTAGTCTACGTTTTTAGCTTTGTTTTGTTTTGTTTTGCCGTTTCGAAACCAATCAAGCGTAAAAAGACACAAAAAAGTTGTTAGTTGGAAGTGTTACATTTGATCATACTCACAGATACAAACGTGCGTAAGTCGAGATACCAACATGCGAGCGTAGGCACACTTAAGATATTTAATAAACAGCAGTTTCGGTAGAACTGTCTTTCTAATACAGTTCGCATGGTTTCTCAGAAAATTTTATATTTTGATTTTGATATTGTCTCGTAAAAACATTTAAATATTTCTATGTACAGAAATTTATTTTGTAATTACTTTATGGAAGGATTTTCATTTATTTTTTAGAGTTGAGCGCATACATTTTTTTTGTTGCAACAATAGTGCGCTCAAGTAGCAGAACTGGCATCATTGAGAAGAAAAAAAAAAACAATTAAAACAAGCTCGACTTCGGATAGCCTTTACCTGCATTGGACCCTAACTTAGTAAGGGACACTTATTCCTATTTTGATTCGTGTGGGATATTTTAGACGACAAGTTTCCTAAGTTCTCAAGAAATTAAAAGTCGCCTATTAACAATGCATTACACACAACTTCTGAGGAAGTTTTGCCAAGAATTGGAAAAACATAATCCATTTCAGAGAGTGTACCTTGAAATGTTGAAGACACTTTATTGAACAGCTTTATATAAAGTCAACTGTTCAAACATTTAGTCCATATATAATCTTCTGCTTGACGTTGCAAGCTTCATACAAAAATCAATATACACTTATTCACCCTAGGTGTGAAGAATATAAAACGGAAACTCTAGCAGAATACAATGTATGCCATGCATATGAAATAATTTTTTGTCCGTTACTTAATACATATGTATATATATACATATATATGTATATATAGATATATATCTAAATATGTATTTGAGTATAAAAACATGTACATGGCTAAGTGTTAGTGTATATATATGTGCATATATATATGTATATGTTTATTTGACTTTTCTGCTTATATGCTCTTATTTCGCCTTTGCATTTTATACACTTCATATATGGTGTGCAAAAGGTATTATGAGTTTGTAAGTGATTTTGTAAAGTATTGTACAATCTATCGGAAATATCCCAAATTATATATACATACTTCTGAGCAGCTCGATGAAACGCGACAATTGAGATATGACCAGACGTTATGCAAGTCTTTGCGTATTTTTCTGAATGTTTTTTAGATTTTTTGCTGGAATCCGGTATACCGGCTCTTTGGGTTTTTCCCTTGACCCAATGTTGATGTGTTTAATGTTGTGACTCAGTAAGAAAGCACGTTTCGTGTATACACCTTGCCAGGGAAGTGTCGGTACTATCTCTTGGGTAGTAATTTCAGACTGGTAGGTAGTGCTTGGCGATTTTTTTATAATAAGAGAAAATATTGATCAACGTATTTGTGTTAAATTTTGTGTTGCAAAAGGCGTTTGGTGAACCTGCTCTGTGAAAAACGACCACTTTCGAGTGTTAGAAATAATATTATGTATATATTTCATTGGTGGATTCTTATGGTTCGTTGCTTCAGATCGTATAGACCTGCAATAATTTATGTCATTTATATCTGATTGGTATACATAGCTGCTATGCGAATTAATAATTTGTGCGTAGGTTAATAAAGTTTCGGTTAGACTGAAATTAAAGTATTTTTTTTTTTTTTGTTCGTATTTTCTTTACCATTTTCTTGCTATTTTGTGCTCATTAGAACTTTTAAAGATCTACGGCCAAGCGACGCCTAAGTTTCAAGGACTAATTCTCATACAATTGGCCACATGTCTGTAATTTTCAAGAAGCTTCAAGAGGCTACTCTACTGCCCTTATGAAGCATATGTATTTTTAAGTTATGCACAGCAAACTCATATAGTTTAGTCTATTTTTGGTGGTAATAAAAAGTGTTTCAAGTGTTTCTAGTTACATATGCAGACATAAATGTTCTTTTCGTTTACATTATTTTGTGAATAAAACTGGTCCAAACAAATGCACTCAAATGCTAAGAGATTGCCAAAAAAAAAAATAAACAATTTTGTTCCAAAAATTTCGAGAAAATTTATTTGCCAAATCTCAAGAACTCAAAATGTTTTCACAGATGACGGCGCTCTGATTGTACTACATTACAAAAGTTGGTAGTAAGTGGCTCACATGTAATTTAAAGCCTTTCACACAGTTTCGTATTCAAGCCATACTTAAAAATTGCCTTAAACCGTCTTCCGGTCATGGCCGCATTCAGAAATCCGCGCCAGCTTTTGTAATCTTGTGCATGCTGGTGCCAAACTCAAAGACTTTCACCGCCGTTTCGTCTGACTCAATCACGGTCCATGGCTCTGCGCCATACAGTAGGACAAGGAGTATAGAACTTGATTTAAGTCTTCCGAGAGAGGGCTTTTCTTCTAATTTCCTTGCACAGCCGGATACAAGATACATGAGAAGACACCATGTACTTCGTCCGTCCCAACCAATGAGACGAGACTATTTTTCAATCTCTACCGATCAATATCATCCGCTTATGCGAAGAGCACCACTTTCTTTTGGAAGATCGAGCCCTATATATATCGTGTATGCGCGGGCAATGGCATAGGATGTATTCCATCAACAGATTGAAAAAATCGCTTTGAAACCTCTCTTGCTATCAACGGGTTCTAAGAGGTTTTTCCGTACCCTGACAACGCCTTATATGTCATCATGCAAAGACGTGAGCTTCTTAAGCAGCTTTCTACAATTTCCAGACTTTTTAATTTAGCTATTTTCCTTTTATAAACATAAATAAATATGCAATTATTCGCATAAATATTTATTGCGCTTATGAAAAAGTTAATAGAAATATTTTCACTTTTAACAATTTACCATGGCCTGCAGAAAAGTTGTCTTATATCTGTCAGATACTGTGCCGACATGAGTTACTACAATCGCTTTCATTTTGCTGCTGTACCTTAGCTGTCCGAGCACAATAATTGCAATTCGTGCTCAACTTCAGATACAATGCAACACTTTCGTTGCCTTTGTGCATTGGTAGCTGGCTGACTCATTCATTCATTTATTCATTCCGCGTTCTTTCTCCGGTAAAAAAAGAAAGTATGGATCGGATGCAACAAACTTGTCTTTGTCTGTTGCTTAACAGTATTGCATGACGTTTGTGTTTCTTTCATTCGAATGCTGAGTTGCAACTTGTGCTTAAAATGTATTGTAGTTCTCGATTGTATAGAATGCAACTACTATTGTACAGAATGTGCTTTAATGTGTGCAGGATCTGCCCTTTCGAAAATTAAATTTTAAAAATAGTGCACAATGCCACAAACTGTGCGCAGCATAAAGTATCCTTTTTAAGCTTATGTGATGCATTAATATGCTACGCCTTTAAAGCTGATGCAAGTTTATGCATTCGCCTTACTGCACTAAGGCTCAACTGCTTAGCGTCGAGTTCTTTAAACTCCATAATTGACACTAATTGCATCTGAGACAAACAAGTTTGTAAAGTTTAACTTAGTTTTGATATTTCGTTGGCATAGCTTTTCTACTCCTTCGACATTTTGCTATAAATTTAGTTTAAGTTTGTGCGCTACTTCTACGCGCTTGTCAAGTAATGCGGAAATGCAGCCAACTTAGCTGCTGCAGTACGTTGCTTTCAAGGAACTGAATTGAATTACTTGGTCAAGCACAAAGAAGTGGGCACTTAGTGCTGAGATATATTTACTTATCTACATATTGAACACTAGCGGACTAAGATTTGTCTTATTTTTGAATACGAGAGGTTTCGCCGAGAATGATTTATAAAAATATATCCTTAGTCTTAAGCAGTATCATATTTTAGACCTACAATTTAGATTGAGTATATAAATAAACAAGTAAGTAAATGTTTGCTTCTTTGCACCTAACATAATTAAATCCAAGCAAGCCAATTACTTGCTCGTTTGCCCTAAAGTTGGCACAAAAGAACTTTGTAAGAATAAACCAATTTAAAATTCAATTTATTTATTGTCGTAAGACAGATGGCGAATAAAAATATATTAAAAAACAAAACAACAAAAATCATTGAGTCTGTGTGATAAAATCTGTTCAATCTGTACAACTTAAGCTTCTTAGGTATGCAACATTTGCTAGCTCTCCAAAATGACTGCGATATAATGAATAGATAGACTACTGCTCTTCTAAGTATCTGCGAGCTACTTCAAAGGAGCAATGCGGCATGTGGAACGTAAAGTGTTTGTGTAATCGATTTATGCCCACCCACAGTTCTAGACACATTTTACTTGAGTGCTGAGTTGGAAGTCTGTAAAACAGGTCTTTGTATAAATGACTGAACCGTGCCAACCAACTAAACCGAGCGGAAGTTGCGCCGCAACATAAATGAGTTTGTGCAGCGCATTTGTAATCGTATTAACCTTGTATTGAACAGCAAGACGGCCTATAAACATAAGTAATTGTCTGCATAGAGTGTGTTCAAGCAATGTTTATTGATACATTGCGTCACTACTGTACAGCATGCCAAGGAGCCAAGAAATCTAATTACGTCACAGCGCACAAAGCGTCGAGCAGTCCGCTGGGCAACTACATAAAGAAACGTTTTTAAGAAAGACAAGAGTTCAACAAATGATATCTTTTTGATGTTTTTAAATTTTTTAATAGGCTATTTTGGGAACATTCAAAATGTTTAAACAGACAGCTGAACAGACTTAAGCACACATTTTAGTATGTAAAGCATGCTTCAAGGCGCTGTCATTTAGCTATGAAAAGACAAGTAAGAACACTATAGTCATGCATGCTCGGCAATTAAATACACTGCGAAAAAATGTATGCAATCGCTCTTTCACTTGATCTTGCCGTTTTCTGGTGTGTAAGTGTGAGAGAGAAACAAATGCCAACATAGCCGCTTGAACATTTATTTGTATATCTCCCAAAGCAAACCAAAGAAATTCACTTAATCAAATGGTATAAACCGTGCAAAAGAGTGTGTAAATGTGTATGCTTGTGTATAATTTATATGAAAACAACTAAGGTTAGTAAGCAGCAAGCACAGATTACGTATTTGAAATCGGTGCCGTGGGAAAAATTTATTTGTGTTGGTGCAAAATATCTGCCATTTGTTTTTTATTGTTTATTTGTTTACTAAATATTACAATCAATCAATGATACATTATCCGTTTTAATCCATAACATTGATTACGCGATCGTAGAAGTTCTGGTACATTGGGCCGAAAGAGTTCCGCAGAAGTCATCCGACTGCTATACATAACAACCTCTATTTACTGTTTAGCGGGTAGAATTCTATACTAACCTGTTGCCATATAATAATATAATATTTTAGGATTAAAAAGCATGTTTCCTGGTCTATGATATTTTGGTTTCCTTTTTTTTTTTTTGAATGTGTTACAAACTTTTTAACAAATTGACTATACCGTTTTTCACATTGCAAAAAAACGAAAATTTGGCAACTTTTGCGCTCAAAGCGTTGCTGACCTAGATTGTTTGTCTAGCTTAACTTAAGACATATATCTATTAAATAAAACATACATAAACAACAACAAAACAAACACTGCAGACAACAACCAGCTAAGAGAAATCGTGCTACAAATTATTTTGCATGTATTTTGTTGGCCATGTTTTCCATTGCTGTCCAATTCTGCTATGCTATGCACTGTTTCTAAACGTTGCCAAAATATTAGAATTCTTAAATTTATTTTTAAATAGATATACTCGCCTATAATATTTTCCTTGTGATTTCGTTATTTTTCTTTTTCACATAGAATTTTCACTTTTCTTTATTTGCAGCACGCACAAAATTAAGCCACAACAACAACTTCTTGTGCAAAAAATTACACACAAATGCGCACAAGAGCAACCACAAAAGTTACTTAAATTATTTATTAGAAAAAAAGAAATTATTTTAAGTTTAAATTTTTTGTGGCATATTCAAAATAAATAATAAAAATGGTCGACGACATTTCGCCCATGCATCATCGCATGCAAAAGAAAACTCG
Source organism: Leucophenga maculata (assembly GCA_035044805.1). NCBI lineage: Eukaryota > Metazoa > Arthropoda > Insecta > Diptera > Drosophilidae > Leucophenga > Leucophenga maculata. Next base: position 197,012 of record JAWNNP010000446.1, read on the forward strand.
CAGTGCATCAATATGCGCAACGGGTGGCAGCATCGAAACTGTTGTACACAATATGCCCTCTGGCAGCGCCACACCGGAGGGTGGTACACCCGGTTATCGTAGACGTAGACCGGCAACACGTTCTCAGAGTGCACGTATCACCACCGGAGGAAGAACGGTAAGTAAATGGTTCAAATGAGAAGATACGGCGTGAATTTTATTCGCGTTGATCGAACACGAGAAGCATAGATCACAAACAAGATATACATATAAACTTTTATTGTTATATCTTGTATATATGTAATGTATATACTTATTTAATTGATCTTCAACCGTCGATCAGTCATGGCCGCAATCAGGCAAGCGCAACAGCTGCTGTAGTCTTGTGAGCCAGGTGTTTTGAATGCCAAGTACGGAGAGATCTCTCGATACGTGATCATTCCAACGCGTGCCCGGAGTCCTTTTTGACATTCTCCAATCAAATTTAGGCTCCCATGTAAGCCATGCGTGCTGGAGCTCTTTCATCGAATGAGGTGACCAGCCATATGCAGGACTATGTCAACTTCATCGAATAGCTTATATCGTTTGCGGGGGTCGTCATAATAGGGTTCCATCCGTGGCTTTCTTATTGTTTGCATTGGAGATTTATTTTTTACAGTGGCGGGTTTCAAGCCCAGCGCACCAACCGCAAATTAAGGGGGTTACTTCGCATTCTCACGTAAGCTCACCTATGAGCGGCTGTTCAGAGGCTATTCGGGAGATACGTGTCCTAGCGAACGTTGTGAGCTGCTTAGACCGTTTGCAAAAGAATCATTGTTGGCCATTCCCAAGTGAACAACATTCCTCACAATGTGAATTTCTGCAAACGAATTCCCATGCTCCAAATTATTACAATCGAATTGGAACAATTTCTTGTCAATAATGAAACATTTTTCCACAATTTATTTCATGTAACTATGCCGATCTGTTTTATTCAGCCACCAATACATGTTATATATATATATATATATATATATATGTACATGTTTCAGTTTTAGTTGCTCGTCTATTTTCGGCACAACATGCAATTTGAAATATTTGCTGTATGTGCGGCATTTTCTCATTGGTATTTTCTGTTGCCAGCTCCATTGTAGCCGCCATTTATTGCAGCTATTTCAAGGCATCATAAAGAGTTCAGTGACACGCAAATCGTCGCATACAATCATTACAACGAATTGGTATGCTTTGCAGACTGAGTTATTTTTATTTTTGCCGGCAGCGAGTTTACTTTTACATTATACGAGTTTGTATATGTTTATAAAATTTACGGAAATACAAGCGCAATGATGTTTGATCGTTAACGTCGCATTCTTTTGCAAACAGCAACTCTAAGTAGATTGGTATACCCTGTAGATATAGAGTGAAAAAGTTTATAAAGTTTGTGCCAGTGTATGTAACAGAAGGAGTAGTAAATTATATATTCGTATATTCTTTAGCAACATGTAAAGTTGATAAAGACCGACTTCAAAACTAATTCGTAAACTAAAAATACAAATAAACTTAAAGTTTAAAACTTAAAATCTTCCTAAAAATATTAGCTTTTCATTTCATATAATTATATGCATTGACACATTAATGCAACATAGTGTATGACCGCATTTTAATTAATTTGCACATTTTTAGCTGTCATCTACCACTGAATATATATAGTGTCTACATAGCCCAGAGTTTTAGTTACAGCCCCTGAGTAATTTATTTATTTATAGCAAATACCGAAAAACCCCACACAGAAACAAGACGACTGAAATACGTGGGTGACACAAATTGGCGCAGTGATTTTAAACTTTAATTACATTATTTTTTGAATATTTTTTCCACTTTTTCTTGTTCCAAAGTCCAAACGTACAAACGTACAAAAAGTATTTAAAGCTGTAATAAGTAGAAAAGCGTGCAAAAACGTGTACGGAAGAGTGCAAATTGTGGCAACACTTTGCCACTGATGGGTTGATAAATTAACCAACATTTGACACTGCACTTAAACGCACAAACGCAAACACGCTCGCATTCGAGACCGATATGTGTATGCAGCATATGTGCCAGATACAACCGCATACGGCTTAGCTTATGCGTATGACGGCTTACAGAGTTTATTTTCGCAATACTTTTTTTTCTTTTTTTCTTGTGTAATTCACTTATGACACACTTTCAAAATGTCAAAATCATGGAAAGCATTCAGGCTGCCACTCAGCACAACAACGGCAACAACATCAACCGACCCATATACACTTCCGTTTCCGTTTGGCACAAGTTTAGCAGGATGTGGAAAAAACCGAGTTGGAGTGTTAAATATTCAAGAGCAGCACACGTAAAACAAATTAAGAGAACCGTTTAACTGCGGTAGAACCGAACTTTAAATAATCTGCACTCTTGTTCTTTGCTCGGAACCGCTGAAATTTATGCCAATTTTTAATTTTTAAAAACGTTTTGCATATAATAATCGGAGCTTGAAATCTTCATTAATTTAATTATACAATTTATAGAATGTTAGCTGTTATTAATGCTAAATTTAATAAATAAATTTACATTCTCATTCCCCATTTAATTTCAAACTTTGAATATAATTTCTCAAAAACTGCAAGAATATTGCACAAACAAACACACAGACAGAGGGGCGGACAGACATATATATCGCGTTGATCTGCAATATATATATATATACTTTATGGATCACGCGTTATCTCCTTTTATGTGTTACAAACATTCTGATTAAAGTAAAATACTGTACACACTCTATGTGAAGAGTATAGAAATAAAATAAAAAACAAGCTGTCTAGTAAACATTTCCACAGCAAATCTGTGCTTTAGTCGTTTTCAAGCCCGCAACGTTTGAGCTCACTGAATTAAAGTGTAAATTGAATTATTCTTTAGAATTCAATTTCTGATGTTGTCACAAACTCATGGCAGAGTCTATGTTAAACGCAGAGCTATGCATTGCTTCCTCTTCAAATGCTGTTGTACAGCACTGCGTATGAGTAATATCGTATGAAATTATGTTGGTGCGGTTCGTAGGAACGAAATTAAATATTTTTTCTTTTTTTAACAATAAATGCGCACAGTGAGGCTTTGTCATAGTTGAGTGCTGTTCTTCGCATGACATGGGTAACTAATATAATATGCAATTCTTAATTTTTGTCAATTAATTTATTACCGAGCCATATCTACGGATTTAAAATTGGAAAAAAATAACGTAGCCTTGAAAGAGAGGTTTATTGATTTGCACATATTTAATATATTTCGCTAGAATTGATATTTTGCTAAAAATTTAGTTCTTTGAAAGTTCTGTTAAGAGATTTTTTATCAAAAAGAACAAAATATATTAATCATACAAATGAAAAAAACATTCTAACACTAATGCAAAAAAATAATATTGAAAACATCTTCATCAACCTCATTCTTACAAGAGCACCGAGTCGGATCAACCCGTTGGCTCATACATGTTCCTGACACGACACAAATATTTAAGTGTGAACCGTTTTTGTCCAGCCTCACACTAAATATGGTTTTTTCGAATTTTTACCACTTGTGTTGCAACGGAATATGCGTTATGTATTAAACCAAACTACACATGACCAAAGGATGGTCATTTGGTGGTCATTTGGCAAATAGCATAACCACCGATCATGGCTACACTTTAGAAGATTTTCTTCTGACTTTAAAGGTTCCCAAGATTGGGTTTGATTTAATTTAAAAGAAAACGCAAAAATTTATATATGTATAAAAATATTACACCAAACCGATTTTCCAATGGATCTTACTTCTCCTGATTCCATTAACATGCTTAATAAATTTCATCACTGTACCTAAACTGGATATCAAAGGTATGACGAATTTTATTTATTGCTTATATGGTTGACTGGACATAGCCAAATTAAGTGTATCAAGCTATTGTTTGAAAAATATTAAATTTTATTGCCTGGATAGTACACGAAACTAGGAAATATTAGGTAAATTTCCTTTCGCCTTTTTACAATTTCTCTTCTCGCTTCCTCACTGCCTTTAATGCTGCCCTACTTTTGTCCCATATTTTCTTGCTTCATCAGTCCCTTTCTCATTCCCTCAATCTCTGTCAGTGCATTTTAAAGCCTGTGTGCAGCGCGTTTATGTTGCCGCATTTGCGCATTGGAATGGAAAATGTTTCACATAAAGTAGCAAAGGTTTTTTTATTTTATCGATTTTTGCCTTAAACAAAATTTTATTGATTGAATATTTAAATCTACATTAAAGACTGCTTAAGCTTTTCTATGCAAATTTAATATCGAAATAATGCGGACGATTTTACAAACATTCGAGATTATATTTCCAACTTTATAGTAATTTACTACGATTCCCGCTAGTATAGTAAAGCAATTTAAAGTAAAATATTCAAACAAATTCACAAAGGCAACATGAAACATGAAAAATTGAAATAATTACAATACCCGAAGGACTTGATGAAATAACATACAACAAAAGAACCGAAAATAGCAGACCGCGTGTAGACAGGCAAAACACAAAAAACGAACGGAGGCGTCAAGAAATAAAGCAACCAAAATATATTAGCAAATATCAACAAATAAAGCCGGAAGTAATTAATTTCGCAACAAAGCGAACAAAAATTAACAGGAAGTGAAAAAAGCAACGAAACGAAATGGTGCGAAGACATGTTGCATCCTGTCGAAGGCTCGCTGCCTTGGTTGGTTCGACTTTGCGGCAGCAACAGACAACACAAAAGTTAAGACAATATTTGATTAAGAGTTTAATAGTCGCTGTAACTGCTTTGTAATCCAGTTGAGCGGCGTACATGTTGATGGACTTCATAATTTATTGTTTTAACAGCAGCAATTACGAGTCACGAATGTTGTGAAAGTAGAGCGTTGGGTTAGCCATCATTAGCGTCAGGCAAACTCATTTAATGGCGCTTCTGAGAGTGCCGGATTTTGATGTGGTCGAAATAAGCGCGCCATTTAAACGCTCACGCCTACCTGCTAGACCAACTGACAGACTGAACCAGCGAGCGAGCGAGCGAGCGAACAAATATGTCCTCTGGACTTGCTTTAGGCAGTGATAGCCAAAGCTGTCAAACCACAAAACGCACAGTCATGTGGGGCTTAGTTTGGGTGACGTTGCTTACTTTTGAGTACACTTGACGCTGCTATGTCTGTGTCTGTGTCTGTGTCTGTGTGTTTTATCGCCAACGCTGCATTTCATAGCCAGACCAACATGTCAGGCTAGATTTAGCTTCAAGTGTGTCACTTGATGCCCAATGCCAGACTTACACACGGTCAAAGCGTTGCAAGGCAAACTTTTTACTTTTGCAATCAACTACACACAAATTTCATCTCATAATCTCAGGTAGACTACGAACATACATGCAACATAAACAAGATATACGGAGGAAAAAAATATATTGTGGGCAAGTAAGCTCAACTATGAGATACTCTGCATACACAACAGCACCTACGCAAGTAGCAGCAGATATCCAGTTTGAAAATAAGCTAAAGTTGCTAAGATGTTCAGAATTTTCGCTAAACAGTTTTTAAATTTTAATACTAATGATTTATGGTTTCAGTCCTAGCGAATAACTAAGCACTCTTCTTTGGCAAAATTCAAACCGCAGTTTGCCGCTAGCACAGCACTAGCCAGCTTGTCTATGGTAAATTCGTTAAACTATTGCATGTATGGTATTCAGACCAAGAGTTAGTACTCGCTACCGGTCTTTGTCTATGGAGAAATCGCTGGAAAGGGACTGGTGCAACCGAGCAACTGAGCAGTCCAAATATCCAGATTATATACCAACGGAGAGATGCAAAGACAATCAAACGGACAAACATACATTTATACAAAATGAATACACCCATTTAGTACATAGATACAGGGTATTCAAATTATTTAGCTCAAATTCTATAGCTACTAATAGCGTTGAGCTTAGTGCATTATGTAGTATGGATAAAAGTTAGTTTGACAAATGAAGTGTACTTTGTGGACCTTGACATTTGCGTAACGAACAAAAATCGAATACAGATGCACATACATATATATATATATATATACTAATTTATAATGCCAAAAACCATGATTTCTGTGGCGCGCCAGCTAAATGTCGCGCAACTTAAAATAAATTATGCTGTATATAGAATGCGATTGCGACAAATGCGCCAAAGATAATATTTGTTCATTGAAAGACAAACTAATGCGCGATTCCGAAAGGCAGTAGCAAAGTTGACAGTAAAAATAAATATTACAGAAACATTGTGGCAAAAATCAAACCTAATAAATGGAACAAATAAATTGCAATCGAATGCCAGAGCAAGAATTTTATTTGATTTACAATTGCTGAAGTGAATTATAGCAATTGGTTGTGGAGAAGGCTGTAATTCAGACAGCTGTACAGACAGAGTCTGAGGGGAAGTGTATGTGTAAAGTGGTTACAATTCCTTCAATATTGAGCAATTTTATAGCAATTCAATTAAATAATAAGAATGCTTTAATCGCGCGTACACGACTTCGCAATGCGCTGCCAACTTTCACATGTAGCCGCATTCTTACCCAATAAGTAGGGAAAGGAGAGCACAACACGTTCGAGCCTGAGGTCAACATATTATATGTATCAGGAAATCAAAAATTCTACTCTTCATGACTCTTGTGCCTTGTAATCTCCGAGTTTGCTAAAGAAAACTCATGAATGGACAGATAGACGGACAAAGCTATATTTACTCGACTTTTAATGATTATGAAGAATTTTTTTATATAATTTATATCATCTATCGTGCCCCGCTAAGCCAATTACACAAACTAAGTATAATCGTGGGCTTCCCGGGTAGCGTGTAATTATCGCTTTACGTTCTTAATTCTCGCTTGAGAGCGAAATTAAATACTGAAATGTGTTTGCAGTGTTTGAAATTAATTTGATTTTAATGCATTTCTCATTATGCACTCGGTTATATACTTACAGGTACGTCGACGCACACAAACCCAACAACAACAACTACAACAGCAAACGCTGCAGGATACGCGCACCTATTGCACCAGCGAACCTCGTCTAAGCGAAACGGAAACCCCTCCGCAACGCCGAAAGCTCTCACAACGTAGACCGCAACCGCATGGTAAGAACTACTATTTACATTAGTTTACAGCAGCATTTTATTAGCAGTTAGCTTAATGTACTTAATTCGCTACACGATTCTCAACGCTTCGTTAAGCGACAAAGTGGAGCACTCTTGTTACTATTATAGGTCATTGACATATGTCGCAGTATCGCTTATTTTCGCTGCAAGCACAGATGGATTTGGATTGCAGTTGCAACAGCAGCTTAGATTTTTGATATATTTAAGCTGCTACTGTTTAAATTTTTGGAGAAACATTAAGTATCGCGAAATGTTTTTTCATTCAGTTTCACTGGCAGCTACACACAATAAGAACAATAAGTCTTCACTTAACTCTGACGTGACTATTGACTGCGTGACGCATTTCGAAAATGGCTAATTTTAATTGATCATCCGTACTTTGGTCATATTTTGTATAAGGATTTCTTGCTGTTTGCAGTTTTGCTATATGTGTTTGGAAGAATAATACAAGTGTTTCACGTAGAACCTTTTATTGAGTGCCAATTAAACAACTGTTAGCTACTAATAAGTCAGATAAACGATATCAAACGAGTCCAGCATATGTTGATACTTATAAACGTTGCAGTACTGTCATCGTAAAAAAAAATTAATAAAACAGTTATATAAACTACCTGCAGCGAGTCGCTATTAAGTTAACGCACATAAATGCGATACTTCCGTGGTGTCCGGGAGGGCCAAAAGTGTAGTTGGTATACATTCGATTATATAAAAACTTCATATATCTTGTATTCTATAAAATAAAAAAAGCACTTCTCATTTTGAATATTTAAACTCTTCTCAAACTCGTCGCCGACTCTAATAGACCCAAAAATCGCGATGTCGCTCTCCAACAGTTCGCGTTGCTCCAGACTGCAGAGTTTACTGATAGGAAGCGTTCTTCTCTGCAGTAGCACTGCGGTACTCGTCGTCGTACCAAGAACTAGTCACAGGTTTTGTATAACCAATGAGCTCCTTGGCCGCCCCAGCCCCACACCACACCCATTTATATAAATGTTGAACATAATTACATACAAGCCTCCAAAGATTATTAAAAATGATTCTGAAATGGAGAGATTCCCCTCAATCATACAGACGGACGGACGAACAGTAGAACAGATGGACATAGCATGATTAATACGACTTGTCGACCTGTTCAATTTATGATTTACAAACTTTTTGTCAAAATAAATACTCATAATAACAAAATATCGACTATAATCAACCATAATAACTATGTCCTTACGCTGCTATGGTAGCATACTGTCGACAACACAAACTAAAACTAATATTGACAGTTTACGTCAGTAAAAGGACAACAAAAATCACAGCACTTAACAGTCGTGCATACATCAATTATGAACTTTGCAAAGATTATACATTCTAATCACAGCATTCAATGCTTTCAGCTGTATATACAGCACAACTCATGGCCAATTTATTTGAAAAGTTCTACCAACGCCATGGGCAACCGAGCTATAATGTATGCAAAACTGCTGTCACAATTGCATTTGTTAGAATTGTCATTATTACTATTATTATTATTATTGTCGATGTCGACGTCACCATCATCATCATCATCGTCATCGTCATCATACATACTACTTTCGAGTATTCACTCCGAGTCTTACACATTGGGGGCCGCCTGTGTATGGCAATGCGACATTTATTTCAGCTGGAGCAAGCATTTTTGCGTTCGTTGAACTCCTTTATTGTCGTCGATGTTGCAGTTGACACACTTACGGCGACAACGCCTAGAAATATGCATGCAAAATTTGGGTCAAGGCATTACGACTCAGCATTAACACTCAGCATATTTCGTATGCGCAAGCACATTGCCTTAATAATCCGCTTACCGCACGCATTATTCGATTTCACTTGAAATGTGATACGTGCTGAATTTGTGCGATTCACGAAATAATTCAATAGATTGGCATTTAATTAGTGGAGGCACTTAATTAAGAACCTACTGTGGAACACTGATGGTGTGTTTACAATTGAAATGAGGAGCAATGAAGTGCAACAGATTGATGGGCTTTGTGCGTTCGAAATGTGTCGAAATGTATGCAGTATTCTGTATATCTGCGTGCAGCATTTATGTATAGGCGGTTCGGCATTGTTTGATTTAATAAAAATTTTTTAGGCGTAAAAAACTTGGAAAAAAAGAAATTATTGTTTTTCTTTACTTTGAATTGGTAGAGAAGGAAACTATGAATAAATAAAAAAGTATAGAAAGATTTAGAAAAAAATAGCATTGCTTGCATTTATTTCAAGTAAAATATATAAAAAATCAATTGCCGTGCGTTAGTCTAGTCAAAACTCGGAAATGACTCGACCGAGTTTACGTTTAAAAGAACGTCATTAAAGCAAGCGTTTCAATTTAATTGTGTCCTGGTTCCGGTTCGCCTTGCATTCGCAATGACGATTTATAAATCGCAAGTCAAATCGTTGGAAGTCCCATGGGCCCAAAACACTCCCCGCTCCCCTATCTGGTCAAATATATATATGAAGCTTCGGGAAATGAGCTGTGCTCGCTTAGTAAAGAGGAATTCAAAAGAGGAAGTAGTGGCGCACACTAGATTATCTAGTATATAACATATATCTCTTTTTTGCCTAGATTGCAGCTGAATAAATCGACCGTTGGCTATTAAGTCTAAACATAATAAATGGTTTGTGCATATTTGAACATTTTTAGTTGTATCGAATCGTAATTTTTATTAAGAAAACTATTTATTTTCACCAAACTTGAATAGCAGTCCTTCATACCTTTTGCAATTTCCTGCATACCTACAATCTGCTTTGATTTTTCTTTTTTAAGTTTTACCCATTTCTTCTTGTAGCACATACCCTAAAAGCATGCAACATTTTTTGGGCAAAAAAAACATTCAAAATAGAATAACGTAAATTTTTTTGGATAAAAACTAAGAAGCTAAGCCCTGGTGTAGTCTGTTGTTTTACCCGGTTGCTTTGGAGAGCTCAGATTCAACGCAGTTGCTGACTCCGGCTGCCAGCTGGCACCAATAAAATACAATAGCCATGAATACTGCGGTACCCAAGATGGAGCGAACAAGCCTGTAAGTCGATTAAGCCATGTCTGTCTGTCCGTCGTATTTCTGCCCTGCTTAAAACACTGTATCCAATTCGATAAAGTATGAACATAGTCCAGTGCATAAAATTCCAGCGGCTGCACAGGACTGCCCATCTTTTTCGGATGTACAACAAAGCATCAGCACACATGGTTTAGATGGTTGGTTTAAACTAGGCGCTGACCGGGGCACGCATTACAGTGAACAGGTGTTGAGAGGGCTCTGCGTACAGGTAAATAACAACAAATGGGGTCAGTGTGCACAATATCATAGTAGTTGATACACCTTTCTTAGTGCGGCAATGACCAAATATCAGTTGTAGGCCATTTAAGAATCAGTGAGGCTATCGATATCAAAAGCTGAAGTTATAGAGTTATTGTGGTGATCACAGATTGATGTCATAAAAAAATGGGTTATGTTCAAGTCATTACTTATGACCGATTTATGCATGGGTATTGTCGAGCGGCAAGGAAGTTTGCAGTTTTTAAATCGAACTCACAATCAGCAGCATCAACTTTGTGATCCACAACTCTGTGATGTGCCATGTTGATATCTTAAAACAAATCCACAATCACGAATAATACTTCGTTCATTTAATATATGTAATACTCTATCAGGAAATATTCCTTCAAATATCTTTGAGAAGATAGGCAGTAGACCTTCAGGTGTTTACCACGCTTCAGAAGCATTTCACAATTCTACTTCGATGGAAAATAACAAATGCGCAGTATGGAGTTAAATAAGAATACCAGGAAAAATACTCCTTCCACAGGAAGTGCTTTGCTAGTGCATCCCTCGATGTCGTTGTGCCTGGAGCTTTTCGCGTTTGCAGAGCCTTGATTTGCTGATCAATCTCTTCGTATGTGACATGTCTGTTGCTGTCTTTTGATTAGCAATTCGTTTCAATTCAAACTAGGTACGTAAGAATGGAACACGAAAATTGCCTCCTTTTACTTTTCTCCTTTTTTATGATTTGTTGGATGAATTGTGACGCGATTGTATAATAAGCGAAGTTGCCATGCAATGCTGGACATGTCTTTTAGTATTGAACGAGCGGTTAGCATGCTGCACTGCATGTTAGCAGCTTGTCATATTTCAACTCAATAAATCGATCAATATATCTTTTTATTTATTTTGCAGGTCATCGCAAATCGAATGCATTTCTAGATGTGCCCACCATGAACATGCACCATCTACGGGTGAGCGATGACGATGAGGATTTGGATCGGCTGCGTACATTCAGCGCTTCAAAAGGAGGCAAGTAATCTTATAGAACAGTACAAAATAAATACTTAAGTCTTGAGTGTAGAAAATATTGAAAAAAAGTAAATCGTATAAAAAAATTATTGAATGAAATAGCAAAACTTTTGATGCCGCATATCAAACGCAAAGATTGGCTCAAGTGCGCTTAGCATTCAAATCGGCCATTTAATGAAATCTTTGAGGCAACGTTTTACTTCATTTTGAAAATCAACTAACAAAACGTGTGCGAAACAATCATCTGAAGCTCTACTTCAGATTGCCTTTTGTGACACATTAAATGCGACGGCAAACAGCCAGCTTAACTATTGTTATTACGCATACGTCACATATGAGCCCGACAGAGCCAATACAGCATATATTGTATTCTATGCCATATAAATGTTTATAAATACATGCATAAATGCGACCGACGTCTGGCGTCTTGAAGTGTGTGCGAACATGCTATACTCCTCGAAGGAAAATATGTTAAATGTTTGTCAGTAGAGTCGGTTTGACAACGTAGGAGTCGGCTGCTGTTCTTGTGCTCAATTGGCGTGTCTGTAGTCTCAAACTGTTCGAGTATTCCATATTAAAATTCAGTGCAACACAGTTTGTGTTTACTCAACTAAATTGATTTTAAATAAGCATGCAGTGTGTGAGTTTGTATGCATATATATTCGTATACACATATAGTATATGGATTTAGAATACAATTTAGCAACCGCACATGTCATTCAGTTCGTACGTGATTTTATGTTAAATTTCGTACAACTTTCGAAGCCCTTCTACTCATTTAGAGCAAGGCAATTCGGTATCGAATTGTAAATTTAATTTGTTTTATATAAAAGAAATCAAAAGAAATTCATTTCATTTCATGTGTTTATGGAAATCAACCTTGAATAATTCTTTTCGAAATTTTTGTTTTAAATTATCAATGATTTTAAACAGTACTTTTAATGTTTTGAGCTCGTCAGCTGTGTTTATTGTTTATCCATGAGATTTAAATAAATGACCAGCGGCGAACTCAGCTGACAGCTCATCCACATTTAAATAAACACAGATACACAACTGCCAAACGCACTACTCGAAGTTTAAATAATTATGCAAGAGTTCATATTTTAGAGAGAAAAAAATACAAACAGCGCTTTATATTATCATTGATTGTTCAGTAACAGCTCAATTATTGTCATCCGATTGTCATCCGATTGTGATTAATTGTAAAGCAAACATGTAATAGGGAAAGAAAGCAGCTTAAAAACGCTGTGTCCAGATTGCATAAAGAATATATGGAAAATTCTGTAATAGCATCCAGATTTTAATAGATACAGAGATATGTGAACATTGTGTGGTATCTGTTTACTCCGTTTTTTGGCATGACTTGCACCTGTCACGAACTGGATGTGCTCGCCAAACCGACATTCACAGTGCCTCATTTAGTTAGTTTCGGTAGAACCGAAACTTAAATACACTTCACATGCACGCCAATATTAACGCTTAAATGGTTTACTGCTCCGTTTCGGTTTTCAATTTTGCTCAATCATTGCAAAAGTTAAGTTCGGAATTGGCAGATAATGGAAGTCCGTATTCTGAGCTAACAGCTTAAAAAAATATTCTTCCAGAAAATATACATACAGCTTTTTAGAATGATTCGATAAAAACTGAAGGGGTACTTCCCATATTCAGTCGAAAAGAAAGACAAACTAGATGATGTATATATCGGCTATATGAGTGGTACAAACTTCGTGTCAAAATTAATTCACTAAACATAATAGTGTATGAGCAATGTAGACTATAAAATCATAAATAAAACACAATATATGCTTTAAATACCTAAACAAATCAAGCGAATGGTTCGAACATGTGTAACATCTCGTGCAACACTTTCGGTGCTTTAAATCAGTCGTCAAATAAAAATTATAATTTATTTTTGCACAACGAAAAATTGCTTTTCCACATTGCTGCCGGAAAAATACACAGATGAAGGCATAAAAATGCAAACATTTTCTCCTGCGCATACATACTAAATATATAACAATCAAACAGCAGCTAACCGCAAAGCAAATAAATATTGGAATATTAGAAAGATATATACAAAAAAAGAAAAAAACAATAAATCTACCCATATATATCAGAGCGAATGATCAAAGCTTTTGTATCAGAGCAAAGAAATAAATAATTTGCCATTAAAACTGAAAGTCGAAAATCATTCAATACGAAATTTGGCAAACTTAAAGCAAATACAAAGGCTGTGCTTTCTTTTAGATACGCTGCAATCAGATAGATAAAAATTATTATGAATTCTTTATAGCTTTCACAATTGTTTTTCATTAGAATTTAATATATACTATATATTTAGATCTTTATTTATTAATGTTTTTGTTTTTTTGTATCTTTATATATTTATGCCAAATCAATTGTATCGTAGACTTGTCTTTATTTTTAATAGCTTAGTGCAAAACTTGGCGTACAGATTCTTAATACCATTGTCAAGTTCCTAACATATATGTTTAAATTTCACTGCTGTATGAAAGGTATTAGTAGGTGGTGTTTGTTTTTTTCCGGCATTTGTCGAAATCAGCTTTTCCATTCCCCTTAAATCTAATTGGTTCATTCTTTAATGCTTTGAGATTGTTTTGATATGCTGTTCAATATTTTTTATACCGATTTCAAATTTTAAATAATTATTAAATGTGTGCGCTTCAAATTTTCTAATTTGTAATATCAGTCATAAACAGACCGATAACATCCGATGTCTTTTACATCGAATTAGAAATCAAACATATCGATAACAACTTTTTGCTTTCTGAAATCGCATAACGCAAAAGTGGTAATGGACATACGACTGTATATCTCTCAATTTAGAGTGAACAGCAGTCATTTAAAAAAATTTCTTTAAATTCAATCGAGCGGTTTCGGAGATAAACGTGAACGAGCATTGCAACTTTAATATTCATTGATTTTTTCGTAATTAATTGCATAAGCTAAAATATATTTCTTGGATACTCCCTTTCTTGAACTGTCGGCCACTGTGCAGCATTGAAATTTTCTTTATAGATTTTGAATGATGTGCGAATCAAATGTATTATAAATAATTTTCTCAAAGCAAACAAACGAAATCGATTTATTTAAACTCAAAATAAAGATTACCAAAAATAATATTTGCTAAAATAAAAAAAAGAATATCATCAAAATAAAAATGAAAAAGAATGGCACAAACGTGTTCCAATAACTCGTATAAGTAACCATAAAGTTTTTATACTTACACTTGAGTAGCCTTATATCGTATTTTCAGCTTTCATTTTGCGCTAAATTAAACAAAATTTTACTACTTGACTGGCCCACATGGAAAATATTATTTACTTTTACCTTTTCTTGTGCAGTGGAAGTTTTGAAGGCGAAGTTGCACAGACTGTACACAGAATAAACTTGAGCGCAGTATAACTTTGTACACATTGCTCTTGCAACTTAAAATTCTCATTGAATTATGCTAGAAAAAGTTTAGTAGATGCTATTCGTAGCGCATGTGATTTTCCCAAAATATGGCTTTCAATGTGTGCCAACGATTAATAATAGCCAAAAATAATCATTTGAATTACCAGAGCACATTTGTATAAATAAGAACTTTTATTATAAGCAATTTTCACCTTTTTGTTTAATATTCGCAATTGCAAAACGCCTACACACACAGGCTGTCCGTCTGGCTGTCTGTCTGTCTGTCTGTCTGTCTGTCTATCTGTCTGTATGAAGGCGATATACTATACATATGTAAATTTATGTATGCAAAATCAATTTTCAATGTAAATAAATTTAAAAAGCAGCATTTTGAAACTGTTTTTATGCATTTCCAATGATGACGCATTAATGTAAAAATATTGTGTTTCGAGTAGTAAAACAACAAATAACAAATCATTTAACTCGTTTTACAGAAGAGCATGAACACATTTTTATTGCCATTTTGCGGCAATTAAAATGAACTGAACGAAATGGCAACCAACAGTCGTCTGAGCAACGAAATTAACCATAAATTTATTTATGACAGTTTGAATGCATTTCGAGAGCAACTCAGCACAGACGAATGTACATTGTTGCACACTGAAATTAAATTTCGAACACATGCAAGCATTTATTTCATGAATGCATAATATATTACAAGCTTGGGTGCTGCAAGGGCTATCGGCTTTCTTATGTGCTGCACTACTATGGGTAGAACATAGAAGAACAGAAGTAATTCACAACTGGATACATTGTGCAACTTTGACCATTAAAACAGAGTAACTACTTATGTGGCGCTCGAGCAGGGGTACTGTCAGTCAGAATTTAAAAAAAAAAATAGAATGAAATTGTGCGTTTAGTCTCTGGAAAAAGACAATTGAGGCGAGAATTTGAGACAGCTAGATCTCCCGAATTTAAGCCACGCCTCAAGTAAAGTTAAAAAAAATTCTATCCTAAAGACAATACATTGAAAGTCGATCTCTAATTGGTGCAAAAGCCTCCATGTGGAAAGCTGAGAGAACTATTAAACCCCCAATCGATTCAGACTCACTAATTAGAGACCTTTCTGGATACTGGGCTCGTAGTGAAGAAGAGAAAGCGTATGTCTTTGCAAATTCAAAAATTAAATAAAGTTTCCAGGCGCGATCTTACTACACCGAAAATGAATAGCTCGAACTGGCAAGAGTAAGTCGTTTTGTTTAATACTTTTTTACTACCATAAGAGTTTTTATTTCAAGGGCTACAACTACTTTATTTACTCTGTTAGATCACTACTGAAAAATCATCATCTGACTTAGTACGGAAAAGTCTGCAAAAGTCCCACCCTATCACCGACTAGCAAAAAACTGTAATATTAAATTAATTGAAACATTTCAATAAACATTTTTCACTCAACACAATTCTGATTTCCCTCGAATTGTGTTAAATTAATTAAATTCAGCTTTTTGCTAGCAAAAAATACATAAAAATTGATCAAAAAGTCAGAAGTCATAAATGCAATTTATTTATTTTCAAACATTTTGCTTCTATTTTTTTTTTTTTATTTATTTTAGGTAAACCATTGTTGCAAGACATATTGATGCGCAAAAAGTGTTGGGGGGCAATTGGTAGCAGCTGTTGCCTCTGCAACCGCACTAGAGAATAACTACAACTAAAACAATAGGCGGCTAGATTAAGCATTGTTCCAGCATTAGGCCTGCGGTTGGCGTCGAGCAATTTATACAGGATACACACAGGGACAGACATACAAAAACTACTGAAGTGCTGAGGCTAGCGTGTCGTATTAGTAACAAAGCATGCAATTTGTTACATATACGCCTCGGGTGACATGCAAGCACTTTGGTTTTGTTGGCTTCGGTAGACATATGTACGAGTAGTAGCGATGTATCTAGTACATGTGCACAATAGACATTTTGTAAGCTGCCGAGTAGTTGCAGCAGATTTGTTCCTAGAATGTTTATTAGCTGTAGGGTCAATAAACTCGGTGACAATGGCACAGCACAAGTTTAAATTGAAATTCCAGAAACAATTACAGCTTTAAGCCGTTCGTATCTAAGTTATTTTAAATAAGATTTAAGTCATCTCCGCATAAAACCCTAAACGCTTTAAACGCGTTGATTAATAAAGCGAAAAACAACAGCAACAACCAAATTTACTTATACGCTCTTCAACATTTTTATGCTTCAGGTATCATAAATCGTGGGGACTCCTTTCGGCGACGACGTTCACGCAGCAACAGCTTGGCGCCCGTCAGTCCAATACATCCACGCGGTGTCGCAGGAGGCGGCGGTGGCGGCGGCATTGGAGGTCGTGCCAACATGGGTAATGGCTATGGCGACACCAACGCTCAGGATAACCATCAACAGGTTGAAGCCTTTTGCGTTGAAATGCTCGGCTCACAGGGCGTGGGCAAACAGGCGCTTATCTCTCAATTCCGTACTTCAGATTGCATAAACGCTTACGATGGACCAGGTAAGTAAAGGAATGATTGCACAAGCGAAATGAGAAAACATTTTTCAAGTACTTTAGTTGGGATTCAATTATAAAAAGCGTCCGCGCTTAATTTGCACAAGTGGCGCCCTGAAGTGCAGTAGAAATTAATTAAAATAAAAATTTTAAAAGTTAGAATTTAATTAAAGGAACACACACATGCTTTCAAGTAGTTCACTAGAAAGAGCAATCAAGCTTAAATGCCAATAATTAAAGTTTTTCTTTTTCCCTTGATTTTTATTTTGACATAGTTCTCTGAATTTTTTGTACTTACAGAGTGCGATGAAAATGAACAAAATATTTCAATAATATTGAATGGCATCGAATCCGAATTAAAATTTACAACTGGCAACAATGATAACAGGGTGAGTAAATAGTAATAGATATTTATACAAAGTTTTTACGCCAACTAGCATTGCTATGAATTGTCTCTTATATTTAAATAAAATATTTGAGTATCTGAGGTGTGTTCGTGTCAATCTGAACTCAAAACTCTCTTGGAGGAGAAACTCTGTGTAAAGTTTTTTTTGTTTTTTTTTTTTTAATTTCCTTCTTAATATTTTGAATCTTATTTAATAAAGTGACTTCAAGTGTCGCTCTAGTTGTAAAATAGGGCGCAAATAAATGTCCTCCAAAGACTTCTAACAACTGCTAGGGCTCTTAATTCATTCCACAGGGCTGTGCGAACCCATGTTTGTTTTGGACGGCTTCCCTGACAGCTGGCTTGTGGTTTTTACTGGAAAACCATCTTCTCGTCGTCTTCACGCAAGGTGTGACTTATCAAATTCCATTTGCGCCTTTTACCTTCCATTCGGTGTTTGTGGCTTGCCATAGGTCAGCGGTTGAGATCATTTCTGGCCAGAAGATGCGGCAGATAATTCTAAGACTTTGCCGCCAATCCTGTCTGAAACTACCCACATCTCTGAACCTTATAATAGGATTGATCTTAATGAAAGCATACAAGAGCGCCACACATTGTCCAGCCTTCGAAAAGCATTCCGCGATTTGCTCATACGCTGGGTCTATGGCTGCATCCCCATCTGCTGTTATAAAGCTGCCAAGATAGGGGAACTTGTTCGACGGTCAGTGGCGCTGCTGAAGTTATGCAAACAAAAGCATCAATTTCTTTTTTGAAAGGTTGATTTTAAGATACGATTCCCGTTCGCAGCTGGTTTATTATACTGAACTCATATTTCATACTGATTTTGAACTTTTCAAAAATTGATAAGCACTTCATTGCGAATTTTTTTCATTCTGGTTCCAATTCATTCAGTTTTCAAACTTAATGAACCAACTTTTGCACTTTAAGAAACAATCAAAAGTACTAAATATTCAAACTGCCCTCGCAGTATTAGCTACACTGTTAACCGATGCAATACATCGCACAGAAGTGACAAATTAGTCTGCCATGCAGCAAAGCTTAGCAGCTGACACATTGAGTGTTAGCAGCATTACTGACCAAAGGAGCCAGTGTAGCTATATACAAGAATACAATATCAATTTAAGGGATTTAACATAACAAACACAAAGCATTCCTATGTGGTATTAACTCGTTGCAGATCCACGGATTGAAGGTTTTCAAATTATTGAGCTTAAGGCTACTTCAAAGTTAAACAAACATTAATTCAATACACAACTGCGTTTAGCTCTTCTTTTAAGAACAAGTGCCAATAATTTTCCACTGTGATTCATATTTTCGTATTTACAATATTTATTCATGAATTTATTTATTTGCATTTGAATTCCGCATAAAACAACCACTTTACAAAACAACATTTGCTAATTTGTTTTGTAAATATTTTATACAATTTTGCTTAATTTGTTTAGTTTGAAACACTCCCCCCACTCACCTTAATGGCCGCCGTTTTTGTTGTTTTCATTAAAAAGTTGTCGCTTTGCTTGTTCACTGCGACAGAACAATTTGCTGCTAATTAAGACGCAATTTTGGAAAACTTTCACTTGCAAAAGTAACAAGAAAATCCAGATTGTGGCATGTAAAATCAACAAAATAGGAAAAACAGATTCACAACTAAGCGGTCACGCAAAAGTTGTTAGTATTCTTAAATGTAATATTCAAAATTTTATGTCAACTTTTGCACTTTTGCGGCAGTGGGCAAGATACTTAAATGTAAGTTTTGTGGTCACTTTTTGGTCTTAATTGAAATGTTTCTATTAAGTTTGTAAACTGTCTTCAATAATTCAGTAATTTTAAAAAAAAAAGTTACTCTATATATTCAGTCTAGACAACATTTCAGATATTATTCCAGAGAGAGTCTTGTTCAAATGATTGAGCAATAAATTACGAAATTTATTGAAGTGTCGAATCATCCGAAGATCGGACGATGAGAGGAGATCACATTAGAGAATAAGCAAATTTGTCTTATTTCAACATCTATTTAAAGTAGGTGTATCAAATTTAGCAGATGTAAGTCAAATGAACTTGGTTCTTCAGCTACTTTTTCACTTGACATTTTTGATATTTTCCACTTGACATATTTGCGTTGCAAGGATTTGAAACTTTGAAATGCATAACCAGATAGTTTTGGTTGTTGTTCACTGCCTTACTTTTCCTTTTTTTCGCCTTCCCAACCAGCCATAAAGAGCTACTTTTTATAAATTGGACTGTGCAATTCTTGCTGGAATATAAATAATAAGATAATATTACAATTGCAGCGCTTCACTTTGGAATGTCACGTCCCTTAAATAATTTGCACTTATAATGTTTTTCATCTCACGTAGCGGACATCAAAAAAGTTCAAAATGAAAAGTTTTCTGTACATTTGTACTAATTGCAAACAAAATAAAAGTATGCAAAAAGTGCAAAGGTAAACACAAACAAAACGCTGAACAGGAAAATTTCCCTAAAGACACACCAATCCACATTAGAGAAAAGCCCAAAGCCACAAAAACAAAACACAGAACGAATACTTGCCGAGCAATTGAAATGCCAGATTACTGGCTGAAAGCCAAATGGCCAAAGCGAAAATTTAATAATTGTGACTGCGACTTGCGACAATACTGAGAACGACGATGGCGGCTATGAATTTTTGCCAAAAATGAAACAATAATGTGCATAATAACGAAAATGACAAAGACTTTGATGACGACGATGATGATGATGATGATGATGACAATAATAATCCAAATAATGATGATAATGATGATGAGTACCGCCGCCATTGCGCTAGCACCAGTGCCATGCCAGCTAAACTAGTGGAAGCAACGTCCAAGAGCGCCGCCCCCAATAAAACAGTAGCCACGCCAAAGCCAAACATTTATCCATTTTGCAAGCATTTTCAGTTTAGTTCTTCAAGTGTCGCAGCGGGTCGTGACAAAAGAAAAGCATAAGTTGTTACATTTTCACAGCTTTTTCTTTCGGTTTCGGTTTTCACAGTCACACTCGATATTGCTCACTGTTTGCTGGTACATATATGTATAAGTTGAAAGTTGAAAAAACAAATAATGATCGTTCGCTGTTAATGTAGAACGTCCGCTGACTTTATTCATTGACTCTTGCCGTCGTTCATGCATTTATCACATAAAAATAAATGTTTCACAATTGTTCTTGCTGTCATTTTTCGTGCATTGTTCCTTCATAAATTTACTTTAATTCCGGATATGTCTGGCTATATTTTTGGCAGTGGTTTACTTAAAAAATGACGGTTGGTGTTTACAAAATGGCTACATGTGGCCTGCCACCCAACTTCCGGTCTAGTTAATATGCACTTAATTGTTTTATTAGTTTCACTATTGTTTCATTAAAAACTTTCGAACAAAATATTACAAAATGCAATCTAATCGGTGCATTAATTCTATTGAAATACACAAACAAGCTTCCCAAAATAACAGGAAGGGCAGAAAGCAAAGTTTGCCATATTTACTTTTCAAAATTCTGCAACCACTAATATTTTATTTGGGCTTCTACCGATTTCTGAATCGATTTGCAAACAATTATTTTGTTTTAAACTATTTGAAAAATCCATCCAACAATTTGCAATTTTGACATTATTTTCTATTTTAACCATATCGTAACGCCAATGCTGTGAGTTCCGCCCTACTTCCTGTTCCGAGCAACTTTGCTGTGCCGCGTTCTGTGCTTGAGCAATTGCTTTGCATGTCTGAGTAATTAAGTTTCGAGTTATTTGCATAAACTGGCGCCTGAAATGCGACTTTAAAAGTGCTTAAGAACTTGCTTGAACTTACAAAACAATGCAAATTGTTGTACTTTATACAAAAATGTTGTAAGTTTAGATTTTATATGGTTTGATTGCGTACTTCAAAAATATTATCGTTATCGAAACTTTTCGCTTAAGTTTATCGAATGGCATTTCACATGACCATTCGCTCAGTTTGTGGCAATCGTGCTTTCGTACTCGATCGTATGATATTCCGTTGCTGATCGATATCTTAATTCTGTCAATCAATCTGTATCAAGAATAATTGGTCCCATTTGAAAAAAAACTTTTGCTAGCCGGCGCTGATGTAGAACCGATTTGGCTTCGTTTCTTCTTTTTTACTCGTTTATTTTATTGCTCGATTTAAAATCGTGAATTAAACTTTTTTCCACCCTTTACATTTACAGGATGAGCTTGAAAAGGCTGATGCGTATCTTGTTGTATATTCATGCATTGATAAAGAATCGTTCACACGCGCCAAGCAAATACTTTCACGAATGCAGGATATGGATTTGCTGCGTACACGTCCGACAATATTGGTAGCAAATAAAATTGATTTGGCCCGATCGCGCGCAGTTTCAGCGCAAGGTAAGTGCTAATAAAATATTGTATTGTAGAAAATAACAAAGATTTATACGAGTGATCCGATGGGGAAGTTTTTTTTTGGACAAAACGATTGCAATTTAGAATAAAATGCCTTAATTAAATATTTACATTTTGGCTGACGTGATTAATATACCATAACTTTGGATTGGATAGAAAAAGACAAATGCATTGTCACTCAGCAGGTGCAACAAAATCAGCGCAAAATAGTTTTATAATAAAATTGTACACAAACTTACAAAAATTGCGGCTATACAAAATGGCGATTAAAATGCATACAAATGGCCGCTGTGGCTACCGACATTTGCATAATTTAAACGCAGCTATTACACACAATTCCACTGACTGAGCCGAGCGAGAGGCAGGATATGTGAATTAACATTGTTCATTGACATCGCGTTGCCGGTTTAAATTAATGGCCATACATGCGTGACATTTTGTCATTTGTTCGGTTTCTATTAACGCAATATGGGTCACTACAGCAGTTGATAACCAGCAAGAATTGCGTTGTTGTAATTATTGGGCCCGTGCTACCCTATTATATACCTACGACAATCGCTACTATACACTACTAAATAACAATGACAATTGTACTGAGAAATTATGTTGACATAACATTTGCTACAATATTTAACAATACTTATTTACAGAAGCCTAATTGAATAAAATGTTTGTTTTATTTTCATTTAGATGGCAAATGTCTCGCCTGCACATTTGGCGCCAAATTCATCGAGGTTTCGGTGGGCATTAATCACAATTGCGATGAGCTGCTCGCCGGTACGCTTACACAGATACGTTTGAAGAAGGATCACAATTTGTTGCAGGTAAGTGTGGCTCATAGCACACAATTTCACATTTATTCAAGCTCAATTAGCGCTTAGCAAGCAAGTGTATGTTGGTCTCAGTCTAGCTGACTTAGTTGATGTTAGCTTTATTGTACATCTAAACATATACATATAAGCTCGCAATTAAAATCGAAATCATATCACATCACTGCTAAGTAGCTCAAACTAAGTCGCTAACTTACTATTTGCTATCTCTGTTTCATTTTCTTTGTGCGTTGAGCGTGCTTTCTTTTTATAATCATTATTGTCTATCGTTATTTGAACGAAAATGTTTCACAGCTTAATCCGAAAAAATCTAAAGATAAACAAAAGATTAAAGACACTAAAGAGAAAAATGTATTGCCAGCAGTTGATAGCTCTGAAATCAATGAACTCAATAATGAAGTACTGGTAAGTAATTGGATATTTTGACGCAACCAGTGCTTGGAAGTTTTTGGAACGAATATCAATATAAAACCATGAGCCCAGCTATCCAATTATGATATTAAATGTACATAGTATATACCTTTTGATCTCTCTCAAATGAATAACTGTATCACCCACCCTGCATGAATTAACTGTATTGTTTTAGTATATTTAAACGCTGTTGATTATTTAACAAAATTTACTATAAATTGGCGTATTTTGCTATAAATAGCCAAAAAAAAAACGGTTTTCTTCAAAATTAAAGTTTAAAAGCAACTAAACTTTCTTTGGACTATTTTTTGCTAAAACAAAAATTTCTTCAACTTTTACAGGGACACCGTGAAGGCAGCTCGCCGGCGCACTGGTACAAAAGTCGCAGCGTTGTTTTGGCCAGCATGAAAGCGCGGCAGATGCTCACCTGGCTACTTGGCAAAGAGGACTCAAAGTTTAAGAATTGCGAAAATTTACAAGTGCTCTAAGCTAAAAAAAATAAAACAACTGCAACTAAAGCTCAAAGCATTTTAAGATAATTATACAATATGCAAAATAAAAAAAAAACTAAAACCGAAACAAAATAACATTAAATTACATCTGCAAAGGTTGCACGACCCCTGTTCGCTTGGTTGCTTGTGCACCCTTTCATATTTGAGCATTCATTGTGAAAACTGTGATTGCTTCTTCAGATGCTTCTTCTTGCTTTAGAAAACGACTGCTATTTCGTTAAAAAAAAAATTATCGAAAAAATGCTATCACTTGTCAATGTTAGTCACACATTTTTGTGTGAAATTGCGTACAAACGCACAAGCGAACAAGTTCTCGTGAACAGCCCTATAAAAAAATGATAAATAAACAATAAAAAATTACAATTGCTGTTAAGTGTAATCGATGTCTTAAATGGTTTCGAATTGCTTTTATTCTACAGATTTTTATTGAAAATATTCCAACCTTAACTACATACATTTGAATGTAGTTACTTAAATTTGAATAAAGCGCATATTAAATAACGGTAAAAATATTATTGTTGTATAAATTTCTAAATGACTTACGACGAGTAAATCAATAATACAAGTAGAGCCTGATTATAATCAAAAATAAAATGGAAATTAAATCAAATTTAATTGACATGAAACTAAGAAAATCAAGAAAATTGAAATCTGGAACCAATAATTCATAAAATTACGATAGTCAAAATATAATAAAAATAAAACCTTTGTTAACTTTATAATTTAAGAAACTGGCAAAATACAATAAAAACCAATAAAAAAATTGCCCAATTAATTATAGATGTAACAAATGGAAAAACTGTAAAAAAAAAAAATATTTATATTTGCTTACTATTTATATAGGTATACATATTTGTATTAAACTTTTAAATCTTGTAAAATCTTTTTGACATACAATATATTGTAACTGAATTTTTCAACTTTTCTGCTAGGAATACATATGTATATTGTATTTGGTAGTAAACAAAAACAAACAAACAAACACTATTGGAAGTCTTACAGGGTTTGAGGTGTAGTTGCGCATGCAGGCGATTATATACCTAGTTACTTAAGTACATAATATGATTGTTATATGTGACTAAATATCCTCTTTGCGTTAATATATCTTTCACACTTGAAATTTATTTTTTTTAGTATTTTTCTAAATAAAAGCGTTATAAAAGGAAACGCTGTTATAATAACTAATAGTTAATTGTGTGAAGCATATAACGAATTCGGTTTAACCGAATCTCAAAAAAATATTTTCTTTAGTTTAAACAGACTTATTAGCACTTCTAGAGACAATTAGTTCCACTCACTAACTTTGCTTGACAGCTTATAGTTTTCAATTTTCTTCAACTAGTTTGGTATACTGTAAAAAGAATCTTCCTATCGCTTCCTCTTTTTGTATAAATTAAAGTGTAAATTTAAGGTTCAAAAGAAATCAAATGCATATATAAAATCTATACTTTTGTGTCTTCCGTATTGAAAATTGTAATGAGAAGCAAATAATCAAATAAGTGTAAACTATTTTTAGATTGCTGTAAATTAATTTCAATAAATTGAATATGCAATGTGAGGAATTTATAAATTATTTCGATAACAGAAATTATGTGCAACAATTAAATATATATATATATATATACAAATACAATAACTATGTACATCTGTATAAAACCGTATGTCAATGTATATTAAATGTAAATGTGTAAACCAAATAATTGTCAGCAAACATCTAAAATAAATGTTATACAATATACATGTCAACATATATCTGTGATTTAAATGAAAGAGAGAATGGACTTTCGGAAAGTTTTTTAGTTATTGTCAACCAAAAAAAGGAGTGTTATCCTTGCGTGAATGAAGAATATATGTTAACAGAATCCCGACAAAACTTAACATTGAGCTAAGCCCAACGAGTGAGAGAAAAAGTACATGAAACTAACGCGATTAAGTTTTTTAAGTATAAAAATGTTCTTATGCTTAAACTTAGCGCATGTATGATGACCCCATTAAACTCCCACGATATCTCACGTTATGTCACATGAACCATTGCAATATCAGATCACGCACAGCATCGATTATTTGTGGCATAATCTTCACGGCCTGGACAACCTTCACGAATTTGTCCAAATACGAACGACGTCTAAGTGTGATGCTTTATCGCCAAGAGGTGAATGAATATATCGATACACATTTTTTTTTTTTCGTAAGTGGTTTTGTACTTGACAAGTGAAATGGAATGTTTATAAACCATTGAAGCTAAAAGGATGGTATTTTGTACATATATAAAAAAGAAAAAAAAAATCTTTATTGACAGATCTAAGTACTAAGCTGGCGTTCAACCGTCGATAGGTCCTGGTCGCATTCAGGAAAGTGCACCAGCTGCTGTAACCTTGTGAATGCCAAGTAGGGAGAGATCTCTCCATACCTGGTCCTTCTAACGCGTCCTTCAATTAAATTTGAGCCCCAATATAAATCATGCGTGCTAGAGCTCGTCACCGACTCTAATAGGACCAAAAACTCTACTTCTGCAGGACCGGGAGTATCAGCGTCTTATAGATCTTATTTTTCGTCTTCCGAAAGAGGCCTTTAATTATGATTTATTTGCTCAGCCCAAATCGATGCTTTACAAGAAAGATTCTTCGCCTGATGTCCAGGCTGATGTTGTTTTTGTTGCTGGTCATTTCAGATCCAAGATACACGAAGTTTTCTACAACCTTGACTGCGACAAAATAGTGCTCCGAGTCGATGTTGCCTTCCGTCAAACAGAACATGATCAATATTGTTGCGCGTAATTTGATCTGAACTCAGACATGTAGTCTTTTGATGTTGAGTTGTTGAAATCTGGTGCTGCTAACTACCATGTTCCGATCTGCGGCGATATCAATTAGCCTCTCTCCAATATTGGAGATAGTGCCATGAAGGCTATATTTCCGACGGTTGGACCAAACATTCCTTCCTTCACAATCACTAAAATTCTCAAGCACGATTGTGACATCGTGTTTGGGACAACGCTCGTATAGCCGCTCCAAGCGCTCATAGAACTCATCTTTAGCATCGTCGTCTTTTCCGTCGGGGCGTGAGCACAATTCAGGCTTATATTCAACTTTTTAGCCTTGATGCGTATCTCGACTAGGTGTGAATCTGGAGACGCAGTTTCCTACTCACCACGACACCGCATCCAAATTCGTGCTTACTCTCTTGGCAGCTATAGTATACGTCACAGAATGCTGCTTCGCAATCATGTTCTATCCATCGCATTTGCTGGATCCTTATATCGTTTGCGGGGTTCGTCATCATAGGATTCCATCTGAGGCTTCGTTTTTGTTTTCATTAAATAATTTTTTTAATAAAATAATTGCGTAACAAAAATAAGTGCTTGAACAATAAACTATTTTTTTAATATACTTTTTTTTATAAAAAATTTCTTAAATTTTTAAAAACGTAAAATGGTTCTAATTGCTACAATGTTTTATATATGCGTACATGAAGTGGATTACTTTATATACAAATAAATATACAAAAGAGTTTTGATTTTTTATAGATGAATGCTAAACTAAATGCTAGATTTTTAAATTAATACGTTTTTTTTTTTAGAAAATGCGCTGCGACTCAGCCGAATTGTCTCGATTGATTTGGAACTTGTTTCGCATACTCGGCGCGATAACGGAAGAGCGGACGGAAGACATTGATTTCCGCCAATTCCATATCATCAGCACCAGCATCCGCAAAATCATTGAGCTCCAAATTGCTCAGAGCACGCTTTAAACGGCGTAGTGAATGTTCTTCACTGAGCAATTGTGCGATTGTGTCAGCTCTACTTGAAACGATGTCGGCGTCATTTCGTAGCGAAGTCTCTTTATATGCAGAACTGCTTCTCGGCGCAAATTTCTCCAAGCTATATGCATCGTCAGCTGCTTCTATATCATAGGTTTGGCCATAGGGATATGCAACTGTCAGCTCGAGAGTAACAAAACAAGCCAGTATGCGAAGCATTTGCTGTGAAGATATTATTCAAAGCTTAATAGATTGTTCCGTTGTTGCACAATGAAATTTGAACTCACCTTATCGGCCAACATTATATTGGATATATGAATTTCTTTTTTCTAATACGCTGTTGATAATATAAAAGTTAAAAACTTTCTTAGCTCTCATCAGCTTGAGTAGAATTACGCTTTTAATGTGTTCCGCTTTTGTTGCAATGCTTTTTATACCGCAGTTGCAATTTTCGTTGCAGTTGAGCGTTCTCAGTGATTAGCACCTCACCTCAGTACATATGGATCGTTCTAATTACCACACATTTGAATTCTATGAATTTGACACCTACACATCTATCGATCTATCTATCTGCTGTGTACAGTCACATTTAAAATAAAATATTATCCGCTTAATACTGCTTACCGATCGAATACGGATCATGTGCATAGCTTTGCTTAATGATTCGCTGCTGGTAAACAAAAAAGGGAAAAGTTATTTTTTAAATTTATTTATTTACTATTAGTAAGTGTCGCGTGTCAGCACGAATAATTAACTCATGATCTCAATGGGGGAAATCCGTTTAAACTGATTTTTCGAGCACGTGCGTTGCGCTGTAGGTTTCTATTAGGTTTCTATTAAGAAGAGAATTTGCGTGTCGGGAATAGTAGGTATACACCAATGCGTACCAAAATTTATGGATGAAGAGTGCTTTGATTTGTATAACCAATTTTTTTTTACTGTTGGTAACTATTTCATAATGTTAATTAGATGTGCAAATAGCTAAATTATCGGACAATATGGAATCGCTGCAGCTGTCTACTAATAAAAACAAAAAAAAAGTGATATAAAGTAAAGCTAACAGGTCTGATATCTTCTTCTAAAGTTAGCAAAACAAATATTTAGAAACGTAACATAGTTTTTAATTAGTACATAAATTTATACAGCGCACTATCAAAATATTAATTCCTGCGGGAGTTTTACATTGGAATGTAGAGAACGCAGTCATTCATTTTGCGATTGAAAAATAATATCTACTGAAACTGAAAACAAAACAAAGTCAGCTCCAATTTGGCGCCAATAGAGTTTCATACAATTTGTACATATTACATCACAACTATAAGATGGCAACGGCGGAAGAAATACAAGAATAGAAACTTATTCACGAAAGGATTACATGACGACCAGTATTTCATTAAATGATTTCATGAATAACTCCATCGTATAAACGTTCTTTTTAATAAATTTTTAAACACAATTGCAATTTTTAGTGTGGCAGCCTTGGCACAGGTCATTGCAACAGGTGGCAATGAATAGACTGTCAAAATAAATAGTATATTTGTCGACAGTGAAGAATTTCCTTCAATTAAATTGAATTTCTATATTTGTGATGTTTAGAAAACGTAAATCAAAAAAGCAGCAAGTGAAGCTTGCACAACGAAAGCTGAAGGCGACTGAGACTGCAGCCTCCAAACTCGAAGTACACCTTTGCGGAAATCTGCTCTGCGAGCTCATCTCTTCAAAATATGCTAGTATCGCATGGCCATTTTATAGACCGCTCAAAAGAATGGATCTCGATTCAAACGTACTTAATTTCGACCAGGTCGCCCATAATCCCATGTCTCTGGGTGCCATGCAATATAAGCTGCACAATCACAATTATAAAACGGCAATTGAATTCGTAAATGATATGCGACTCGTGATTAATAATTGTTTTAAATATTACAATGTGGACCACTACATAGCCGGCTGTGGGCGTAAACTGAAAATGGTTTTTGAACGGCGCTTTATTGAAATTGCATATAAGGGCGTAACGGATGTTGATGCCAACATAGACTCGGTCGTTGGTAAGTAAGTCCAGTTAGGTTGTAAGAAACTAATCAACGATTTTGTTTTTCTAGATGCCACAATTTGTCCTAAGAATATTAGCACTGTCCACTGTATTAATGCAGCACCGGTCGCAATGCCACAGATGATGGAATCGAAAAAACCACAAATGAATATATCAATTATCACTAGAGGACGTGGTCGACCACGGGGCAGAGGGCGTGGAATGCAAGGACGTGGATCGATTGCTGGTGTTGGTGGTGGACGTAGCAACAACATATCTGAATCCAACGTTTCTATTAAAGAATCAGATGATACCATAAGTAAGGTGGAGATGGATCAACTGATGGCGTCAATAAAAAAATTATCGCACAGCGGATTTCAGAAAATGGCAGAAATTATTGAAGATAACGAACAAGAAATGATGATTATGAAATCTGATGGATTTGAACTTGATTTTAAAAAATTCAAGGTGTCCACGTTGCGTAAAATACAGACTCTGGTAGCAACTTTTCCACCTAAAATTAAAAAATCAGTTAAACAGATTTCGCAGCAAGTCGTTGAAAAGTTTAATATTAAGGCTGATATTGAAGCTTCTAACGAATCAGCTACTTCTAGAAGCAGCACCTCCAACTCCAACAGTGATACATCGTCTTCTTCGTCGTCATCGTCAGATTCGAGTGATTCAGATGATACAATAAGTAATTGAAAATGTTGTATGTCTTCATTAGAATGATATAGTCCGCATAGGTATTTATACTACATTACATCGACTTGTTTTCTAGCTTGTATTGTTAAATATTCAAAAAAAAAAAAAAAAAAAAAATTATTGCTATTTTAAAACTACGAACGCCTTTATATATGTAGGCTACGACACGAATATGCAACAAGAGAGTTGTAGCCATGAATAGCACTCTAAACCGAACATGATATATTCTACGTACATGTTGCATTTAAGTTGACAACCATTCAAACGATAGTCCGATAGCCTTCCAAGCAAAAACCTCTTGAAATTAACTGAATTAAAATTAAATCAATTTTTCATTGTTATGCTTTTTCTTATCAACTAAGCTAGGTTTCGAATGCTCTGCATATTAAGAAGCAAATTACATGGGGTTTGGGCTTTGATTCTGAGTATCTGATGTCTCTAATTTATTTTAAGTTGATTTAGCTTAAACCATTCAAAAATATAAATATAACGTTTTCCTTCGAATAGCAATTGATATGTGTTTGCTTGTTATCGAAGAACTCACATCACAAGCTAGAGTATTGCCGTTCGTACTCGTACAATTTTCCAGTCTGCACAAAAGCGCGTATACAGACGAATTTTCCGGCAACAACCGGTCCGAATATCGTATTCTGGAGCAAATAGCAATATACAGCTCAGCTGTGACGGAAAAAAAAAACGTCTAATGAATGCTTAAAGCATACAAATCAATAAAAAATATTTATAAACTTTAAAAATCACAAATTCTGGTGCAAAGCAATAAGTAAAACTTTGTTAAAGTGATTTTTTCATAGAAAAAAGCTATTTTTTTGTGCATACAATGTAAGTTTCTGCTTATGTATGTGTGTGTGTGTTAAGTGCATTTCTTTTTCTAAGCTTATTAAAAGAATTCTAGAATTATGGCGATCTACATATGTATGTATGTGTGCGATGATGAGGTTATTGACATTAAGTTTTAATGCAAACTAAATACAATTATCCAAAAAAAATATAGAAAGAATAAATAATATTCGTACTAAAATAGATCCACATGTGTATGTATGTATAAATATAAGCGCGTCTTTCACCTCATCCAGTTTATTTGAGACCGGTTGATCGATCTATTTATACCCCCCGCCAAACTATATTTATGTTACTTGTTTTCTCTAAAGCGAAATCCACACAACGAACACATGTTAATGCATTTGTATAGAAAAACAGGCAGCGATATCTCGCCATTTCTCATATTATTGAACAAACAACAGCAAACATATATATATATATATACATACGTATGTATTTTATATTCCTTATATATGTTTGTAATCTTATCACTTATCTCTTTTGTTTGTTTCATTTTGTTGTGACCCTCATTCGTCCGTGTTTATGCGCAATAAAAAATAATAAAATTTTAATCAATTTAGCGCAACTGTGGGACACGATGCTTTCCATCGTACATGTGTACAGTGAATGAAAAAAATATTGGTACCTACTCTATTTTTAATAAATGCGCCTGAAAGTATCCATTCGAAGTTTGGATTGGTTTTCACCTGACCAAAAATATCTCTTTTCCATCATTTATTAAAACTAACATGATATCTTGCAAGAATTAGAAAAGTACATAAAGGTACAGAAATTTCGTAAGTCTGTTGAGAGGTAAAAAATCTAAAAGCCTATTGCAAAACTGGCACCAAAGGTTAGAGATCATATACAACTGTACGAAATATATTAAAGAGCACTGCAAATATGCCGGAAAGTGAACATAAAGCAAAAATTATACGATATAATACTAAAAGGTTTAATTAAATATATACTTAATAATAAGTATCTTTTTCCGTGTGTCTATTCTTTTTTCACTCACTGTATGTGTATATATTAGGGTATATAAACAGCCGACGCTTTGCCCGTTTGCTTGTCTTTGCTTGCCGGTGGCTTGTTTGCCGGCTATTTCATTCTCGTGCGTTCATTCGAGCAATAAACATCGAGTCAGAGCAGTCACAACAACAAAACATCAAGTAATAACAAAACACCAACGACAACCACAACAATTTTCATATATATAGAAACTACTACGCAGTACGTATTTCTAGAACCGCGTGTTGTTTTTTTGTATATACAATTTTTGAGCAATTTAACCCAAATATTACATAAGCCCAACGCATATCGATTAAATATAACACATATTGTTAATAAATAACTCACAGCAAACCGGCATACATTACGGCTTATCAAAAACGACCTTCAGCAGATAAACATAACGTCACGAGTTTATAGATATATGTAGGTACTACTTTATCAAAAAGTTTCCCAGTTTGATGCATCATCAAATATTATCAATAAGTAAATTCATATTTACTTTCGGTAATTAAAATATACATAAGCATTATATATTTACAGTTTATGTGAACAGTGCGCGTGATTTAATTACATATTTGTAAAACTAATTATACCAGCAATAATTCAACCAATATGACTAAGAATATTTTGTAGAACGCTACAATTTACGCTTTCGATTTTTACATCATTAAAGATCACATTCTTCAATTGGTTATCGTAGAATCTTTTTATAATGACAATTTGATATATTAAGCATCAGTTATCAAATAGTTGCTAAAACATCGAACTTTTGGGTCAACATTGATTTCTCGATGTTTCCACACAAGTAAATAAATACGTTGCGAACAGTTTCCAACGACAGAAGGGTGATTTAGGAGCATTTAAGTTTTTAATAAAACAACAAAACTGTGGGTTCTCGATTTGTAACAATTTTTTACAATCGGTAATGAGGGACAGGCTCAGTTTGTTAAGTTAAATTACTCAAATTCCTTTTTTTCATGGATCATATTTTTATGACTTCATTTTAGCAAATACAATTATCATTATCTCTATTACTATGATATAAAAAGTCAGCATCTAACATTTGCTTCTTAGAAAACAATACATGAAAATATAGTACACGCTAAAGTTGTCAAAAGAAAAAATTTTAACTTCCCTATTCAAATTATAAATTAAATAATTCATTCGTTTCTACATAAAGAACATTTTAGAACTATATAATTCAATAACAAACCCCACTTCATTATAAAATGTATGGATAAAATTAACTACAGAAACCGTATCTTTCCTTATCAACAATAATTTATTTTGTTCCAGCTAATCATAAAAAATACAAACAGAAAATTTCAATTTTTTTTCAAATTTTTCTCGTTGCAGAACCAACAAAGTTAACTGTAAAATATTTTCAGACAAGTGTTTGTGTATTTTATTAAAAAAGAGAACAAATTCATATAAATTAAAGAATATCAAATAATTGCAAAAAGTGTAATTCAATAGTCAAGTATTTTGCGCGATAATTTCAATAATAATTACGAATCAACTGCGAAAGTGTGTGTGTGTGTTTGATAGTGCGCTATGTCCTCCAATGCCACTTCATCGCGTAATAAACATTTTAAGAGTGCACTCGATGATAAAAATCTAGATATTACAAAGGAGGAATTCAAACGCATACGCGAAGCGCTTGAAAAAGAAGAGTTCCGTAAGCTTTTTTTTGATTATGTAGAAGAGATACAAGATCCAGAGAATCGTAAGATCTACGAGCAGGAGATAACGCAGTTTGAAAAGGAACGCGGCGTTGAGGTTACTTTTATAAATCCGCTGCCAGGTTTCGTCCTAAAAACTTCAATCGATGGCGAACTGAAATGTTTTGTGAATATTGCCAGTTGCGAGCATATAGAACCACCTAGGCATGAAAACGCGCTAAATCCGGAAACGGGCAAGCATGGTCTAAGTTGGGCCATACCTTTGGCTCAGGCACCACCTCGTGATGACATAGACGCCAAGAACAAATTATGTAAGGTGTTCGATGTAGTATTTCATCCGAATGCATTACAATTGGCTCAACGCAATGGCGATTTCCATAAGTGCCTTATCGAAACGGCCTTGGATGCGGTGGAGCGTGAGTTTCACGTCAAACTCGACCGCACTAATCTCAAATATCCGAAGATGCAGTACAAAGGCATTGCGCGTCCGACTGTGATACGTAAATTGGCGGCAAATGCATCAGCTGAGTCCCAGGAACCACATCCACTTGATGATGTTTGTCCGGCGCGACCGACAGCCGATAGTGGCAAGCCGAAGCAGTTACCGATGAAGTCTAAAGCAACAACGCCGGAGTTTACGACACCCAATTATGTGATAAAACATTGTCGCGACATTGATCTGTCGGAGTACACGTACGAATTGGATGCCAAAATGAATAGCACTGTGCCGCGTGCACTCATCGTCGAAATCGAACTGCCGTTGCTTAAGTCTACAGCAGATTGTCAATTGGATGTAACAGGGAAATCGATCTATTTATTGAGCGACCGGGCTGGTGCTAAGTATCGTCTCAAACTGGATTTGCCCTATGAGGTCAACGATAAGAAGGGCAATGCACGGTTCGATACCGATCAAAGACGTTTATGCATTAAATTGCCCGTATTGCGCGCGAATGCGCAACAGGAGCGGGACTTGCATGATGTTGTGCTGCGTAACTTTAATCGTGAAGATAGCGGAGTAGAACTGCACTCAAATAGTGAATCTCCTGTCGAGGAGGAGGAGGAGGACGATGAAGATGACGACGAAGAAGGAGATGGAAAAGCTAAGACTGAGCTAAGCGATTTATTAGAAAATCAAACAAAAGTTGCTAATTCTAACGACCGTAAGTAACTGCATGTAAAACAACTACAACTAATTTAATAAATATATTTTCTCTTTAGCAACACACACTGCCACCACACCAGTACACTCGCCTCGCAAGTTCCTTCAAAATTCCATACACTATCAGTTTCCAGCAAAGTTCGAATGCAATGTAGTGGATAATGTCATTACATTTGTGCTACATGTGCGCAATGTACAACCCGATTCGTTTGTAATCCTAAAGCAACCAAGCAACTTACACATACAATTTTCAACAATTGGTTCCGGCTTTTATCCGACGTACTACGCATTCTTTGTTCAGCTGCCGAAGTTAAATGGTAGCGAGTTAATCATTGATACAGCTGATTCCGAGGCTTGGGAGAACAATGTTTTGCTTAATCTTTATCTAAATAGTTCATGTGAGCAACTGGAGGTTTATATGGCTGGCCTCGAACCTGCCAAACTCAACGAGTACAAAATAAACAAAATATTCCAAGCTGATGAGGTAGCGGCAGTTACGCCCAACTCACATATCAAAGAGATTGCTTTGCTAGCAAAATCAATGAAGGAAAAGCAAATCTTTGCCGTCACCACCACTGAGGACGATGATGATGACGACGAAGACGATTATGCATCTGCATCGGGCAACGCTCAGAAGGCTGAAAAGAAAACAAACAAAAAACAACGTAAACGCAACAAAAAGCGCAGATCACTCTCGGAATCGGCTTGCGATGCTTTAAAAGCGATTCAAGTTGTGCAGCAGCAGCAACAAAATGGTGAAACAATCAATGATGAGGACTCATCTCCGGAGCGCAACACTGAGGATAACAGCAGCTATCATCTTGCCATACCCGGCAAGAATCGTAAGCAACGCAGTTTTTCCGAATGTCATGATCATGCGAGCGTAATTACCAGCAGCGTTGGCAGCAGCAAAGGTATATTGAAACGTTTTAGTCGCTATGGGCCGCGTCCCTCCATCTCCGATAGCTGCTCGTCGTTTGACGAATACCACTCTTCGTACTCGCGCTCAGTTGACGCTGGCGTCAATAGTTTTTCGCATTTCTTCGGTGGTATACCGGAGGAACATGGTGGCGATGGTGATGCTGGGCTATCGGAGAGCTGTAAGAAGACTGTGCGATTCAACGATCACATCATGAAACAAGTCTTTAGGTAAGCTGAACCTATAAATTTCAATAATAATTTTGTGCAATGGCTCAATGTCAAGCCATTTCGCACTCGTGCAAATGCAGCAATTGTTCTAATCTTTGTCAATTGAAAATAATTTGTACTCAATTACGCTTTGTACAGACTCGATTCAAGCATTTTGGGACAGCGCAAGAAGAATCAGAAGCGCCGTGACAAGAAGAAAATCGCTCTGCAGCGTAGAGTCAGCGAAGGCGATTCCGCTGACTATGAAGATAATAAGGTAGGCAAAAGTTACAAATACTACTATAACAATTCCACTTAAATGCCAATCATAGATTGTCTGGTCACGTCTAAAGTTGTTAATTAAATAAGTGCAAATTAGCATAAGAAGTCAATCGTAAAGCAAATAGCTATTAGTTATAACGAAAGAAAGCAGTGTTGCTTTTAGTTTCATTTGTTTAAAGCTTTATTATACTCTTCACGCAAAATATACAGAGTATTATAATTTAGTCACAATTTTTGCAACGTCTTAAAGCAAGCATCGTGTTAAAGTAGTATTTAAGTAATTATTTTTATACTAACTACTAGTTAAAAAAATCAATGCATATATATTATGCATGTTTATGAAAAATAAATGTGAAGAGTATTAAAGTTTCTCTTCATGGTGTGAGTCTTGTAAGTCAATATAAAATAAATATTGATTATCTTTCGCAAGCAGAACGTCTAAATAGGTTCGGAATGTGTTAGTATTTCTAAATAAATATAAATATAATGTACGATATTGCTAGCTCTTGTCTGGTGGTCGGGCTACGCCCGTCAGTATGGTGATGGCAAATTGCCATTGGCAATATTTTGTAAGTGAAACAGTCTGAACATCCGCAATTGGGGTAGGGTTAGTGTATTATTTAATCGACCACATGAATGAGACGATCGAGGTGTACTCTAATTGTTTTTTTAATATTTTTATTTCTTTTTTTACAGCAGGTTGGCAGTACACAGTATCTCAAGTCAAACAACACAAATGACAATAGTAAAAAATCTGCCCATCACGACAGTGGACTCGATTTGAGCAACAACGAAAACGCTAAGCAATACAACAACAAAACAAATAAACCGAAACGTGATTTATCGATCGAATCCGATCAGAATTCTTTAATCTTTGATATGGATGATGATATATAGAGAAGTCAAATAATTGTTAATCAAACAAAAAAAAGTTTTAAAAATGTAGAAATTACTACTTCTGCCTTTATGAAGAAACGCACCAGGATGCTGCTCAATATAAGTACAATTACAAATTGTTTTATTCATGAAAAATGATTGCCGCTATTCAAAATTGTAATCAAATATTTATTGTTTTTTATTTTATAATCAAATTGTTGAATATTTTTTGGATTTATCATAAGGCACGCCGAAAAGATGCATACATAAATTAATATTATATACTTGAAATTTAAGAAATCATTTATTATTAAATCAATATTTCACACGAGAAAATAACTCATTTACACACGTACACTACTTAGCAATATTAACAAGAAAAAATCGCAGGTAGTATTGGCAACAAATTTTAATAGAATGCTACATATAACACTGTGGAACATTATATACATCTTATTATACACATAGCATGCAAAAGAGGAATGTATTACAAATATATATTGATATGTTATGAAACTTTTATAATCAAAGAAAATTAATAAAAGTTTATATGAAAAAAATCTAAAAACGCTCAATGAGCAGCTTGCGAAAATGATCAACCTGCTGCAAACCTCTATGCTTCCCCTCAAGCACATATAGAACCGGGCAATC
The DNA here is from genome assembly GCA_035044805.1 of Leucophenga maculata. Taxonomy (NCBI): domain Eukaryota; kingdom Metazoa; phylum Arthropoda; class Insecta; order Diptera; family Drosophilidae; genus Leucophenga; species Leucophenga maculata. Next base: position 235,075 of record JAWNNP010000446.1, read on the forward strand.
CAGTGATGCGCATTCTAGTTCACCCACGCGGCCACAACAAGCTTGACATATCTGCTGTGTCAAATGATAGCCACGTTCGTATTTGGCTATCTTTGTTTGTAAGGTTGTAATACATTTTAGAGCATCAGTGCCACAGCTCAAACAAATGCTTTGTTTTGTTTGTCGGCCACAATCAATGACACAATTTGTGTTAGAGAAATATTGGGAGATTGTGCTCTTCTTCAGTTGTTTAGCATTGCTTTTGCCTATAAGTTCATTGGCACTGCACAATGCTGGCGTTAAGAGAATTTTGCGCGGTAGATTTGTAAACCTGCAAGTAGCATTTAACTGAAATAGTATCAAAAATTAAAAAGTCCACAAACAAACCATTCGTTCACATCGGCGCCGATGAGCAGCAAACAGCGATTTAATGGTGGTATAACCGCTTTAGTTATATAGTAGATAGCATTTATCTTGTAACCCTCATTCGCTAGCAACTCATGTGGACTGCGCACCAGGCGAATTAGTTGCGTACCGGGCGGACCATTAATAATTATAAACGGCACACGTTCGCCACGGCGTGGTATATGTCGTGGATCACTTTGTAACCATTTGCTGTGCAAAACGAAAATTAGAAAAAAAAAAAAAAAAAAAACATTTTTAGTTAATTACCGTGTTAACTCCAGTGCAGGTACGCAGGCAGTAGGCTTATAACCGTTTAAACCACGAAACTCCTTAGCAAAGATTAAATCCTGTAAGTTAGCGCGTCCAGAAAGCAGCTTGGTAAACTGACGACATACATACTGCTTCACTTGACTAACGTCAGCAGTTTCGAAAAGTATGCGCAACACTTTCTCCAACATTTTCGCAACAGCCGGGCAACCATCGCGTCGCACTGTCTCAATACCCTTCGCTTCATAGACTGGCTCGGCTTGATCCGACGTCTCGTACATATAACCGACATAACGCTTTTTTGTCTGCAGTATGCACGGCTGATAAACTTTTTCCAGTTTTAACTTTACTGGATGTGGATTAATTTTGGTTACAGCATCAGCAATTTCCTCGCCAATCTTGAATGCCTGATCTCTATTGCGACCGGGCACGAGCACAAACATAGAATCAGTATCACCATACACCACACGCACGTTCCACTTATCATTCTGCTCCACAAGCCTGATGGCACGTTCCAGTGTTTCACGCCCTTTTGAAACGACGGTATCGCCGACCTCCACAGATGGCATACGACCACTAAAATTAGCCGCTGTATATCCGTAGGTTACATTTGCCATTAACTTTAAACCTAGTTGACGGGAGTGAAGTATTCGTTGCAGTGCGGTGTTGTGCTTATGCAACTTCATGGATTGTTTAACCATTTGTCGCGTATCGAGTATCTCAGTTAACATGCGTGGTAAGATTCCCTCGCGTACACACGACTTTACGAAGACTACGCCACAAGGAGAGATGTTGACCAAATTGGATTCAAGTAACTTTTGAATCATTTTGGGTGAAACACGTAAGTGAGAAGCACCGAATTCAAATGGCGTGGATCTTAGAAAATGTAAATGTAGTAAATAATTATTCAGTTATTGTTTTTGTAAAAGCTTCTTTGAAGCTCCATTAAGATTTTAGCATACACGAAAGTTTTTCATATTAGTGTGCCGAGACTAAAAGTAGGGGATCGAATTTTGGATTGTCTGACTAAGACCAACAGCAAATATGTCAAGTGACTTCTCGGTGGAGACGACGGCTGGAGTCCTGAGGTTGCGAGAGGTGACTAAACTTACATACAGAGAAGTAGTAAAGGCATTTTGTCTGAATAATAAAGCTCAATAAAGCCTCAAACTCAAAGTATGCCATTCATTATTACCGTAATATATTAGACAGCTTTCTATATTTTCGGACAACTCCAAATATCGGTCAAAATAGCATAATTAATCGCGGTACGTGCGATTGGCAGTCATAGTATCAATATCTATAACAATTTTCTCACCCAACCTTACATTATTATTACTTTTATTTAGTATGTACCTCCATTTAATTGTATTACTTAATTTATTTACTTTAATTACTTACTGTCCCAAGTGCTCAACACGTCCTAGGCACGTCGAAAAGCAATAGTTATACGCAATAATCATGCTCGGATAAAGACTTTGAAAGTCCAGCACAATTACTGGATCTGTATAAAATCTCGACAGTGGCTCCATGATCAATGCCAAGTATTCTGGCGCACGCATGTGTGCACGTTGCTGTACACTAGGCGATAAAGGTACTAGATTTTTTGGCTTTGCTATTCTTAGCATCATACTCTCTACTCGGAACTGAGAGCCACGCGATAGTACCTCATAGAACTGTATACCAATTAACTTGGCCATTTCACTTGTACGGCCGATCAGATCCAGCTGATCTAATAACGCCAAAGTACCACGTACGCGCTCCAAGTAGTATTCAATGACAATCCAACGAGAACAAGGCGATGCAAACCAATTGGTTAGACTACGGTATTTATGTAGAGGACAACGTTTGTGTAGTATATGGTACATGACATTTTCAAAAGTGTAGGAGGTAAGTGCAATCTCTGAGCGCATGAGCCGCCAAACATCGAGGAGTATACGGCCACAGATTTTCATCTTTAAGTTTGAACATTTATACAGTAAAATATTTTGCTTTAGACTATAAATATACCCACCTCCACATCCAAATCGGTGAACTGCTCACGATCCTCATCCACAAATTCTCGCACATTTTGAGTCGGTACACGTGACAATCTTGGCGCTATATTGAAACACAAATACTTGGCACGTTCGATAACAAAACCCCATGAAGACATTTCGATTTCATAGCCAGCGTAAATATCTGGGTCCCAAAGTTCAATCAATGAAAGTAATGTCTCTATAGCTTCCACTTCGTTATAAACCACCTGAACCTGAATATCTGTATCGATTCCATGTATACGACCCTCAGGCACCATGTCATGCTGAAGGTCGTTGACAATTATGTAACCACAGGCTTTTGAAGGTAATTGCTTCGACTGTGAATTATCTACGTTGGGTATACTATGCTCAATGGCATAGAATAAGCAGCGCAGTTCGTCGTGCATTGGATCGGGATAGAGATCATCACGTGTAGGCACAAATATCTCCAAAGTCATAGTTGTGAGATAATTGAATTCTATATCAGCTTTAGCCAGCTGCAAATTTTCCAGATTAACTTTAAAGCCGAAAGTATTATTCAGACTGGCACTCGTGAGTCCGAAACTTTCATTGTGCTGCCCACTTGTATGTTGCAGTTCACGCACAAATGACGACCGCTCGAGTTCCGCCAGTGCAGCCTGACTGAAATTGCTGCTTTCACTATTTTGTGAGAACTTTAGACTGCCTTGACTAGTTGGTAACTCTTCCATATTAGTGCTACTACCTGACGCCAATAGTTGATCACTTGCAACGCAACGAATCTTTGCCAATGAGGCAACTGCATTTAGTTTTTCATTGAGGGACAGTTTCCCTCGCCGTGAGGAGCGTCGGCAGCTGCGTTTATGTTTGCTGCTTCCAGTTGATATGCCTTCATCATTTTTAGTTGTTATAGGTGTAAAACTTTCAATATTTAATAACGATTGATTGGAAACTTTCTTAAATGGTGTGCACGGCGATATAGGTGTTAATGTAAGAGTAGTGGAGCAATCAATATCCTCGCCATCACTGCCCCCCTCTGCACCATCCTCATTCAACATCATCATCACTTTTTGTCGACGTATTTTTATCGGACTATCCTCTCCATCTCGCTTTTCCTTCTCAAATTCCTGCCCTTTGGCTTTGAGCAACTCTCGTGCTTTTAGATATATCTTAGCATCCTGTCTAGATGGCGCACTAGCTGCTGTTTCAATAACAACTTTTTTTACTGTAGCAAAGTACTCCTTTACCTGGGCCGCATTACGGTAACGGTTCAACATTACTGTGCCACCAATTTCAACTATCTGCTTTTGCCGCCATTGTTTTAGGTTCATCGCACCATCACCAGTCAGCAGACTTTCGAATTCCGTACAGTCGTTTAGTTTGTTTCCAGGAATTTGAAGCACCATAAAACCCACTTCTTTTAGTTTGGTTATATCATCAGAATTGCTATAGAATGGTTGTTGGAATTCATGTTCATGTATATCGAACTTCCGACAGCCCTCAAGCACTTCTTGGTAGGTGGGGGGTAAATCAAGTGGCGTTACCAAAATATTACCTTCAGTTGCCGAATTAAACGAACCACTTGATGTCGGCAATGATAAATATTTAGGCGGTGTGTTGCTCAAGCTTTTTAGAAATATTTTTGAAGAATCGTTCGAAACAGTCGGTGTTTTGGTTACAGCACAATTAGCCGGTAGCAGTGGACTTGGCACATCTTCACTAAATACTGATGGGCTATTGACCAAGAAAGATTGCTCGTAGAAACTTTGCACTAGATTTGGTTCATCATCGTTTGAGAAATTGCTTGATGTTGGACTACATAAAGGAGTTAGAGATGGAGAATCCTTTTCGGTTGAGTCTTTGGATTCATTTTCCTTGACAGTCTGTTGAGCAACTGCCGACACTATTGGCTGGCTGTCCAGTTTTACATAGCTTTTTTCATTAGCTCTTTGCATGCGCTGGGCCAGCAACCGTTCATGAAAACTACGACGTAAACGTTTCAGATTAGGTGTTTTACGTAGTTTTATAATTGTTACATCATTCTCTGTATCAGATGCAACGATTTCATCTTCTCCCGAAGAAGAATTATGTTCAGTATACCGTGGAGATATGGTTTCTTGCGTTTCTGGAGTAACTTGTAATACAGGAAAATCGGACGATTCACTACGATTTGACAAACTTTGATCCGAATTTTCACTATTTCCATTTAATTGCTTTAAACGAAGTCTCTTAATCAGAACTTTACATTTTTTGGTTTTTAACAATGTACTGGATTCAAGATGAGATGCTATTTTTGCATTTGTGTCTGAAGTAGGTTGTATTATTCTTGTGATAGGTGTAATGCAAGGATCTATCGTTGGTTGCTTATTCTCTCCCAAATTGTTTTTTGTACATTTAATGTTTTTAGAGCTATCTAAATTTTGAGAAAGTGTTTTGGGATTTCCTAATTGATGAGTCACTGATTCATTTTGTGCATTGCATGCTGCAATTTTTATAGGCTGAATCGCGCCATGTGTATTTTTGCCCGGCGTGTAAACTTTTAAAAGGCGTTCACTTTTTCTGCGAGGCATAAGAGCACAGGTTATATGAGTTTTATCTAAATCGAGTGTTCGTCTTCTTTGACGTTTCGGCATACTGTAAAAAATTAAATTTATTCAATTTAATTCAATAGTTTTTTAATAGGTTTTCAGTAATGCTGTACAGACAACAAAATTTAAGTGCATTTTCATTCATTCATATTTTTAACTACTATGGAAGCTCAATCACCAACAAACGACCAATGCATCATTGTCGTATATTCCATTTTATAAACATAATTCTACTATTTAATATTTCTCATCTAAAGAAAACTATAAAGGTTTTTATGCATCTATTTATCTAAATTTACAAATATAAACAACAAACAAAACTTACCTTGCGGTGTTTTCAGCGATGGATTGTGCAGCATGTGTCATAAGCTCTTCCGGTGCTGCAGCTATACTTTTCCGACGCAATTCCGTCATTGCCATTTTTTTACGTAAAGAAGCAGCTGAACTGTAATAAAACTAAGTGTAAGTTTAAAACTTTAGAAATCGGCGAATAGATAAGGATCTACATATGTACCTAGTCGGTTTGTCATCAACCTTGAAACTAACACGTACTACGTTGGCTGATTTAATTGGTGTAGGTTTTCTCTCCGGTTGAAGTAATTCTGTAACGATGTTCTTGTCAACTGTGTATCTACTGATTGTATACTTTCAAAATGACTTACTTTGACCAGATTTTGAATATACCATAGGTAATGGTGCATACTTGCTGGCTCTATTCGATTTCGGTGTGCGGGGAGAACGGGTAGGCGTAGCCTTCATTGCTGTTCGTTGGCGTGTCTTTTGATCACTAGGTGTGCCCGGCGGCGTACGTTGTTCTCCATTAGAATTTTGGCTACCTTTCTTGGGCGTACAAAGCAACGCATCATCCGCACCATCTAATTGCGGTACACTGGATTGTTCATTTTGAACATCCAGCGCAGCATTATGCAGCGACGTTTGAGTGCTTCTAAGAAGCAAATCGTCTATATTATCCAAAGCTATAGAAAAATCATGCAAATTATCATCGGCATTTTCCGATTCCGAAATAGACTCATTTGCAGCAGCTACCATCGTTTCCTTGTTCGAAAGCTTTGGAGTTAAGCTAACTAAAAAGCAATAAAAATAAAGACTGTATTACAACTCAAAAAAGAAAAATAAAAAAAATATTGAAAATATACAATCTTTGTCCGGTTGTGACATTGGTGCTAAAGAGCTATCCAGATCAATATGGTTCTCCTGTTCGTTCGCTTCTTCCAATTGTTGCAGCACATCCAAAAGTTGCATATCCTCCTCTCGTACTAGTAGAAAAAGATTTTAATTGAATATAAAAATTTAATAAAATCTACTAAAATGCTCACAGCTTGCATTTAAAGGCACCACTGCGGGCTGTTGCTGTGTTAAACTCAATACTAGTTCCTCATCAATAATAGTATCATCAAGAAATGTATCTTCATTATCTTTGAAGTTTGGTATATTATTCTGCTGTATATTCGTAAGACTATTTTGAAAGACATTATTATTGGATAAATGATTTTGTATAAACGAAGCATTCACAAGTTGTTCTTCTTGTTGTGTGCACTCCTCGGGGTACACTGCATTTGCTAAGAGTTTTGACAAATTAAAAGTGCGTCGCTGTTCTTTGGTATTAGCTGCGGTTGCATTTAAGTTTGAACTAGTTGTAGTTGATAGCGTTGTATCTGAAATCGTTTGATCTGCTATGCTTCCACTGGCCAAAATGGAGTTATCCAAGGAAAACAATTTACTTGCAAGCGCTGTGCTATAGAAGACCTCACTTTCAGCAGTTTCAATATGCGAACGTTCTTGCGTAATTGGTACTTCTAGAACAGGTAGCTAGAATTGAGTTTGCATTTATTAGTTTGTAGGGACTAATTAATGAGTGAGTAAAGTAAGTATACCGCATTAAGTTTCTCTTCGTCACCATTGTAACTTTGCGCCAACTTTTGTCGTCGCATGCGTTCATCATGCCAAATAGCTTCGATGCCAGGATTAGTGTGTGTATTTTTTGTTTTGGTAATTAACTGAAAGCGATTAAGTATGAAATTTGAGCCAATGTCTACTTCAAGTTCGCTGCATGAAACTTTTTTGCATGTCAGCGTATCCAGTAGTTGCGCCATTTGAACGTTTGGAAAAGGCACCACTAAGCGAAAAGTCAGAATGTACATATATTTACGTAACTATGTGATTATCAAATGTTTAAGATATATAAATACCATCTTCGTCATTTACTTTGCGAAACTTTATAATCTCAACTGGTACGTGTAAGAAACTCATGCCATACAGATTGTAGTCAATCATGAATTGAAGCACATAAGGCACATGTGACTCATGTGGATTAAAGTTCTTATTCAGTATAGCGCCGTTCTGCAAAAGATTAGCTGCGCGACGTACAAAACGTGGATTAAACATGTAAATCTTGAGAAACTGGTGTTCACTGCGATGGTAGCCATAAAAGGGGCTGTTAATGGCAGTAATATTTTCGTATTTAGTTGCGACAATCATTAAGTACATGGCATTAAACAGAGTTTTACGTACATGCCCTTCACCAACTGTATCTTGAAGACATGCTGCGCATCGGAGCTTCCTTGCCCCAGTGATATGTTTATAGCCTTATCCAAACCGGTTGCTATTTGAAATATTCCGCGCTGCAAAGTTTCGAAGTCCTGCTTGTGGTAAGGTATATAAAAATAGGGGAAAACGCCATGTATGTGCATGCAGCTCTTTTGACCGTTTGCATTAGGACCGAAGACGCGTAAGATTGGTACCTATATATGTACATATATAAAAATAAATTAGGCGAGTTATTAAAAATACTATGCTAAATTCTCACTCTTTTAATTTCTTTTCCACGCAGCTCTGAGTAACATGGATCTAGTCCGAATATCGGCTTTTCCATATAAAAATCAGCAATAACAAGTCGAATAGAGAATATGCCTTCAATAGCAGACATTTTAAATTTAAAGAAACTAACCAGTTAACATTTACGAGTAGTTGATGTATATGTGAAACTTGTGAAATAAAAACAAAACAGCGATGCGCAATTTAGTACTTCAAAGCATAATAATAAGTAGTATCGTTTATCGTCTCATCTCTAATTCTGATATAGGCGGGAATTGTACCAGGGAAGTGTAGCGTAGTATGTACACGGAGCAGTCATATCTAGTCGAAGCAGTGAATATGGTATCACTTAGCGAGTAGATTTTAAGATATTTATAAATCAATTACGATATAAAATTGTGAGCGGAGGTCTGTCACAACAAGCGAAGTAATAGCAGATCCACCAAAAACAGCAGACCAATTATTAGGGAACAATTACGAGAGAATATCATGAATTGGATAACTTAATGTGATAATCTAGATTTAACAGAAAAATAATAACAAGCCCAAAATAAGCATCTACTTTGGCGGCGGCCACTAGGCTCAGGTTATTTACTATACTTAACAAAAAATTGTAAACGTCCACATTGTAAATAATGTATGCAGATCCGGTTTTGTTTTTTAATTCAAAAACAATTTTTAGCTTTTGAAAGTATTAATTCGATAAACAGTAAGCTTGTTCTGCTGCAAATTATTATCTGATGTAATGTTCTACGGATGTATTTTAATTAGTGTCGTAAATATGTCATGTAGATAGTGACTTAGCGCTTCAGCTTTTTTAGACTCGATTCTAAAAGTAAGAATGATGACAAGCCTGACGAAACAGTTCATAGCACTAAAATGTACTACAAATTAAAAGAAAATGGTTTTCATAGTTTAAGGTTTTATTGAAAGTTTATTTTTATGCATAATTTTCACTTAACAGCTTTTCGAACATCTTGCTTAAAATGGAATTTTATTTTTCCTACTTTTGAAATATAATCTCGATTGTATTGTAAACTGTTAGTAACGTTCGTCCTTGTTTCATGCAACGATTTATTAAAAAGTAAATTTGTGATTTTATTATATTTAGATATAGTTTAGCATATGTAGATTTTCATGCAAAGACAGTACAAAGTCAGTAGTTGTTAATCTTTATCGTATGTGCTTCTTCAATTTCTATGCTTTTTTTATTAATTTCATGTGGATTTTCTTTTGAATAAGTGCGAAAACACTTTTAAAAAAGTTTCGAAAATAAAATATTTTCGCGGCGGTTCAACAATCATTTCTGGCTTTACTTTAATTTTATTTTTTAACTATATATTTTGTTGTATATATTAGTAAATTACGCTTATTTGTAGCTATATATGTATGTATTTTGTTCAATAATGCATAAGTATTGTTAAAATTGCTTTTACATTCTATTGATTTGTTATTAAAGTCAATATGGGGAAGCGTTCAATTTCATTTCGCATATTGCAATATTTTGAAGTAGGTTGTGTGTCATTTCGTTATTTACGCATATGGATTCAATTGTGTAATTAATTAGTCTGCTTGTGTTGATTGTAGCGTTTCGTGTTATAAACTTTAATGAAGTATGCGTTTTTTTTATTTTTATTAAGCATTTAAAGTGTTTTACAAAAAGGTGATAATAAAAAATGTATTTTATTTTATATGAGTGCATAATTAAAAAATATGTTTTATATTTTTAATTGATTAAAGGTATTGAGTTTTTGTGTTGTTTCGTTTTTAATGTTTTAATATTTTTTTATGTAGAGTGTAGTTTTGTCTGTGTTAGCAAAAGCGCTTAGGAGATTGAAATATTGCGGCGGCGCTCATGCAATTAACTCACTTTAGTTGCCGTCATTTTTTGTTAATTAATGCTGCGCTTTTCTTTTCTTAATATGCCTAATTATTAATTGAAAAATTGCTACAATTAAATATTTAGCTAGTTTGTTGTTGTTTTCAATAGAAAAACGTATGACAATTTTTTTTTTAATTGTTATATATTATTATATTATTTAATACGTTAACTTATTTTATAATTTGCAAATTGTAATAATCTTTGTTTCTTTAAACTTTTTGTGTACAATATTGCAAAAGTAGATTGTTAGATTTCTCTTATACGCATATAATGAATGGTGATAGGTTAATTATTTTAATTTTTTAATAATTTTTTTTTTCGTTTTTTTGTTATTTAATTTATTTTTTACGTTTTACTATTCAATTAAAAATGGTATTCAAAATGTTTTATCGAACATATTTAGTGGTGCATTAGATGATGTCAGTTAAAGATATGAAATTCTGAGTAATGGCAACTACATTGTAAATGTATTACTTCTCTATTATTTTCGATTTATTATTAATAAAAAAAATTAGTAGCTTTAGAAGAATTTTTACAAAGTACTTTTAATAATTATTTATACAGAACTAGAGAGTACACTTAATAGACTTATATTTAGTTTAATTAATTAGTGATTAAACAATAGCGGAAATTTTAGAAAAAATCAAGTTGTGTTTGGTCATCTGAACTCAAGCTAGTTGTTATATTTTTTTTTTTTTTTGTTTTAAATTACTTGAATTTGTCTATTTGATCTGAACTATCGGCATGGCACATAGTACAAAAAATAGCTTTTAAATTTTACTCGACATGTTTGGCAGAGGCTTAATTGTGTTAAGAGCAGTATATTATGTAAAATGTACAACATCAAGTGACTAGAAAAATCAAGGCTTATTTATTTGTTTTATTTATGATAAAGTAGTACTGTGTTGTGAGTTAAAATGACATATACACTAGCAATATTAAAGCTTTTCTTCATCAATTCGCTTCATGTAAGCTAATTTTGTTTTTTTATGGCTCGTCACAGCCATCGTCATCAAAACCGTTGTGCGAAGCTTCCATATTCGAATATAGAATGCATGTTTTTCGGTTCGATACGATCTGGATTAGTTAGTCATGTTATCTCGGGAGCCCGTATTAATCAGTTACACAGAAACAATGTATACACGTCATTCATTCATTGAATTCTGGCTGACTCTAATTTCGTAATTGGTTTCTAATTTTTTTATTTGTTATTTATTTGTTTTATTTTTTTGTTTTTTTTTTTCGCTCAATTAAATATAGATTCGTATATCGATCGATTACTGCTTGACTTGAGTTTGGCATTTGGGTTTCGTTTGTATCGTTTTAAAATATAAATTTTTAGAGGTTCGGGTTCGTCTAACGTATAACGTAGCGTTGTGATACGTTTAATGCACTTTAAAGTTATAAGTAGTATATATCGAGTGTTAAAATACGAGAAAAAGTCGTATATATAGTTATGTATATTCGAGCTTAGACACATAATTCATATATGTATATATATATTTATATAATAATATGTATAATATGAAAAACGTTTGATTTGTGTTGAGAAACGTTCAACGGATTTGCTTTATTCCCTTCATTTAAGTAATTATTTATGTGTTTAATTTATTAATTACGCTTGTCGTTTGCTTTTTTCATTATTTCATTATAATAAATTATGACTATATTTTTAAGAAGTAGGAGGCGCATATTTTTGTTTGTTTCTTTTTAAGTTTACAACTTACAAGTAGAGATTTAAATTGTTTTTTTCTTTTTTTCGTTTGAAATGATATTCATTTATTAATATGCAAAAGGAGAACGAGTTTAAAATGAAACAAATCTACTAAAAACCGAAATAGAAATAAAAAGAAAAAAATAAATAACTTTTTAAGTATAACTTTAGATTTGTAGCGCGACTTTTAAACATCAACAACCATTTTTTTATGTATATCTGTATTGCCGACAACCGAACAAAACTCATCGAAGGAAATTTTACCATCCTCGTCTTTGTCCGCGAAGCAAATTGTTTTATCGACAATTTGCTGTAGCTGTGTGTCTTTAAGATTATTGCCGACCATCATTTTTAAAACCTATACAATTAAAAGCCATAAAAAGTTTTAATAAAAAAATATTTAAAAATATTTATGTTTACTACTAACCTGAAACAGTTCACCGTTCGATATGTAGCCGTCGTTATCCATGTCATAGATGCGAAACGCAAACCGTAACTTTGACAGCTTATCGCCCTTGACACTGAACTGTGAGACACCTTGTATAAATTCCTTAAAATCAACTTCTCCGTTTCCATCTGCATCGAATATATCAATTACGCGCTGCACCAATGGATTCTGTTGCAGTTCGGGCAATGACATGAACTCATCTACGCTCAGCGCGCCCGAGTTGTCTAAATCCAATTTCCGGAAACGTTTGCCCAATCGACGTATTTCATCGGCATCGACTGTAAAAAATGGGGAGTACAAGATTTTCATTAAAAACAAAAAATAAAAGGTTAAATATTATTCACGCATGCGCTTTGCTTGGCACCGCTGGAATTTACTAGTTTTCCAATTTTGAAAAAGGTTTCTTACATAGTTTCTGTAGGGTTTGTCAAATTTAGAATAAATTGGTAATTGATTAAACGAAAATTAATGGAAATGAGTAACATTTGATATTTCCACCGTTATGCTGTTAGCCATTGAGCTACCGAGAACTTAAATCTTTTTCACATAAATGTTTAATTTACACAATATCACCTATTATTAATGGAACATTAGGTCAGACAACTTTTGTTTACATTGTGCAAATTTCAGAACAATTTATATTTTTATACACTGTACATAGTTGTTTTAAGTTACAATGCCATACTATAATTAAAAAAAATGTTTTTTATGAAACCTATTACTTTGTCTATAACTTCTGGTTATAGAAAGTCTAAGACAACTATCAAACCAATATATCAACGATTTCGGGAATATGTATAGACAAGGCTAGAAAAACAGGGCTCATGTAGCTGATCCATACAGAGGATGATATAATAAAAATACGACAATTCACAATTGGCTATACAATGAGTTTCTCAAAATTTCCCCAACTTTTATCCAATGCATTTTCAGGTGGCTCTACCTCTTGGTGAGGACCTGGATGACGACGAACGTTCGGGCCGGCCGAAATCTTCAGTGAACGAACAAAACATAAAAATTGTCCGTGAATTGTTGGAAAATAAGCCGAAATTGTCATTGCGTTTCGTGGAATCCGGATTGTCCAAAGACTTAATCCATCGCATTTTGGTCGATAATTTAGGCTTCAGGAAAGTGTGTGCACGATTTGTTCCGCATCAATTGAAAGACGAGGAAAACGCGCTTCGGATTCAACATTCGAAACACATAATTAAAGATGCCAAAAAGGATAAAAACTTCCTTTTCAACGTTGATACTGTTAAAGTGAAATGGTGTTTGCAACACGACCCTGAAACCAGGCATCAAAGTGGCGAATGGAATCCGATGGTCAAAAAACCCAAAAAAACAGGTTTGGAGAAGTCAAAAGTGAAGACAATGTTGATTTGTTTCTACGATAAATTCCGGAAATTTTGAGACACACCTTGTACTGCAATTGCTTAAACGACAAATTATTTTAATTGTTTTATTCGTACTTTCGAAATTCTAGAGCAACGAGTGTGTTTATAGAAAATGTGACCAATGTTATTTTTAGACACGTTTTATAAAATTCATTCAGCATATCAATGTGATCTAAAGAGCGCGCAGCATACAATTCGATATAGACATTAGAAAATTATATATGCACAAGACGCAGAGACACACATAACACAAAAAATCACATAATATAAAAAATCGAATGGACGAACGAGTCTGTGACAAAATATATTTAAAATCTTGCTTATTATGAATAAAACATAAATAAAAAATATTACAGACAAAGAAAAATTTTTTATATCAAAACAAAACAAGCGAAAATATTTTATGAAGTCGAAACGTAGTTCTAATACACTACACACATTCAAAACAAAATATCATAACCCATAACATAAATTGATTTGTTTTTTAAGAATTTAAAGCAATATCTGCTATAGAATATCTTGGACTCGTACACTATAAAAGATCAATATTGAAATTCTCAATCAATTACACAGTAATAAAAAATGGCATCAATATTTCGACGGCAGGGGTGGCCAACCAGTTCATCGCGACTATTAGTCCAGTCGATCGTGGCAAGGCAAAAAATATAAATACTGTTGAATCGGATGTAGAAAGATGAATCGAAATATAAATTATTTTCGAGCAACATAAATATTGTAATCAAATATTATGAGATTTAAATGCCACGCTGGACTAATAAATTAAGCAATCCAAAGTATGTACTATACAAGTATGAAATACAGCGTTCAATTCTCAAACACTTGATGGTTTTTGATGAAAGATTTGACAGATATAAATATATTTATTACCCGTACAGCAGCCATATTTGTAACCTATTTCTTCCTAGTCGCAGCATGATTTCTATTGCTCAGAATGTAACCTAGGAATATGTTTGTTTCCTTAGTACTTGTCTCACGGCCCAGTAGGGTTTCATTGTATATATAATATATAATCTTATCTGTAAGCCTACCTACAGCATATTTATTATGTGTTTCGTTTCGTTAACCGAGTTATCCTTCACGTTTACTTTACTATTTAGCAAACTTTCTTAAAAACCAAACACAAGCACATTTTAATTGTTCAAAGGTAGTGTACACAGAAATATGCCGCGAAAAGTGTTTAGTAAACGTGCAATGCCAAGGAAAATACAATGCATTGAAGTAGACCACAAAAACATGTTAAACGAATTTTAATTTATGCAGACATTAAAATATATTTAAATGTGTATTGGAATAGAATTGACTCTGTGTCTAAATTAAATAAGCTGGTGCATCGTTCGGCAGCTTACACCGCACATATTTACTTGTTAAAACGCTGCCGCTGAACGCATAAAGAAAAACGCGTTATGCTTTATTTACAAACATGGGCGCTGGCTGCAAGAACAAAAACATACGGGCGAATAAATCTTCGTCTTATACATATTAAATGTATTTATTAATTAGTAATGCAGGCGCAAAATATACGTTGCGTAGAATTTTGTCTAGAATTTTGTTATTTTTTTTTAGTCTATATATAGCGCGACAGCGTTATTGTTGTATTTTCGTTTTTGTGCTAAATTTACTGCGAGATGCTATAATTGCATTTTGTCTCACTGATGGCTGCGACTGCAATGTGTTTTTTATTTATGTTTGTCTTTCGAATTTGGTTCTTTCTTATTTTTGGTGGTTCACGTGATGAAATTGTAACTATTTCGTTTAAAAAATCATAAGAACTGACCAGCGAGCGATATTTTCGATATTCAAGCATCTTGTACATAAAGCGGATTTTTTATTATTAAGTTGTCTTGTAAACTTACAATTGGAGCACATTTCCATAGGCAGCGATGTCTCATTTCCCTGCAATTAAACGGATTATTTATAACGATTAGTTGATGTTTGTGTGTGTACAAGGAGTATAGGACATTGAAGCTACAAGCTTAAAGGAAAAAGAAGGGCAAATAAAACGGCGCATATATATTTGTGTGTATGTGTGAGTATATACATATGTAGCGAGAATCTACAAGTATATACATGTCTGTATGTATATATATTATTTAAGTTTAAACAGTTGTACAGCCACCCAACTGGGGCGTGCCTACGGTATGGTTGCGTTAGGCAGCAAAATATTGCTAAAAAATTCGCAAGAGATTTAGTAATTTTAATAAGCCAACATTTGCGTTTAGTGCCACACGCATTGATGTTAGCAAAAGTGTTGGTTAGGGGGGAGTAGGTGGCGCCTTGTGCCACTGACTGGTCTTGTTTGGCCTGACCGATTATTTTGACCACGATAGATTTGCCTTAATTTCTTTTTCTATTACAACTTGCACAACAATGTCTTACGCACGATTATTCTTACCATTTTGTATATATACTTCTACGGATTTCCTTGAAAATTCTATGTATAAATTTAGTAAAAATTATCAATGCTGCTGTGCTTCGGTGAGTACTAATGCTGCTGAACACTTAAAAATCTCGCTACTTTCTGCTTATCGCGTCGATCGTGTAATTTAACACATACTGCATAAATCATACGCGCACTAAGTTAAACAAATAATTTATTAGAATATCTGCGAATTTTTTCTTCCACTGTCCTTTTTTTTTTTTGTATCAAGTGCAACCAAGTTGTTAAGCAACAAATACCAAGCTCTTCAAAATAAACTAGAAAACACCAATGTGAATTTGTCAATCACATAGCATTAGTCAATCACATAGCACATACATATATCACATTCGCTATATATGTATATTAATATTCGATATTAAATCTACAAAATATTTTTTGCATATTAGTTCTCATAATAGTTCTAAAAACAAAAAGTGTCAAGAAAAAAAAAACATTTTATTTGTGCTAAAGGAATCAAAAAAAAAAAACAATTTGTAACTGCAATGGCATCTACCACCTCTGCAAGTTCCATGACAGCTTCATCGTCAATAGCTAATCTTAATCAAAAAACTTTTACGCTAGAGTTGGAGCGGTTGAACTACGAAATTCATCATTACTCCAGTTATGCGCCAAATTATTTGCCCGAGTAAGTGTGAGTGAGCATAATGCGGCTCAGCAAAGCTAATAAACCATTTTTGCATAACTTTGGCTTTTGCACTGTGTGCATTGTTGTGGCCTACCGTTCCTTTTGATTATACCCTTCACATAAAGCTTGGCAAGAAAGTATTATCAGTTTCTTAGAAAAAATGTGCACAATTCGACAATCTTCTAAGATGAGCATAATCATAAATTTTAACACATTTTGTATTTTAACCTTCAATTTTATTATTTCAATGCGAAAGACCCGAAAACCTGTTGAACCTTTAAATATGAAAAAGTCTAAACAAAATAGTATATTCTTAAATAAGGCTAGAGAACAGTTTACAATGTTATCCTAAGTAAATAATAAGACTAACCCCAATTCTGAGCCACAATTTAAGGTATTTTATAAATTTCTTAAATTGCAAAAATCAACAACACCTTCAGCACAACTGACTGACTTACTGACTTTAATATTTTTCACTTCTACTCCATATAAATATAAGCGTAAGTGGTCCGTCCAGCAGATAAAATCCAAAATGTATTTAATTAAGTTTGTGGTGCTTCCCATTTAATAGAATAGACAAGCCCCTTCCCAAATATTTAAGCATACATATATCCATACATGCCTGCTTCGTGCATTTCAAATTAAAAATTACTGTAGTAAAATGTTTTTGGTGCTAAAAAAACCAACATTTACATTCAGACGGACATTACTAGATTGAATCTTCTTTTTGAGTTAATTACAGAAATATATATGTATGTATATATAATGACCTACACCCTGTGTAGGCTAAAGAAAATTCGACACAGCCGAAGTAAACTGCCTATATGGTAATTTTGCATACGCCTTGCCAAGTGCGCCAAAAATAAAAAAACGGAATTCAAGTGTTTTTTTTTTTTCTAATTTTTACAGAAATGTACTTGTAGACTGTCCAAACGATCAAACTTCCCGCTGGTCGGCCTACACAAACAACCCACCACAATATCTAACTTTAAAACTGCGAAGACCCGCCATTGTTCGTAAAATTAAGTTTGGAAAATTCGAAAAGTCACACGTGTGTAACGTTAAAAAATTCCGTATCTTTGGCGGTCTAGAAGACCAACACATGGTGCTCCTTTTGGAGGGGTAAGTGTTTATCATAAATTATGTTATGTGTTTCACTATTAATTACAAAATATTTCGTTTCTTCGTAGCGGTTTGAAAAACGATAATATACCTGAAATATTTAATTTACGCTGTCTCATTGAGAACGGTACAGAGAGCCTTCCAATACTTTATTTGAAAATTGTGCCATTGCTGTCTTGGGGGCCTTCCTTTAACTTCAGCATTTGGTATATTGAACTACATGGACAAGATGATCCAATGTATACCAGTCCCAAAATGGAAAATTATAATATGGTTAGCTAAAGCGCTTATGCTCTATAATTTTTATTTATTGTAATTTCTTTTATCCATAGTTGCGTGAAGTTGAAATTATCAAGCTTTGCCTCAAACATTTCCGACAGCAAGGTTATACGTCTGCTTTTGAAGCGCTGCAACAGCAAACAAATGTGCATCTAGAGCATACGCTTATCACAAAGCTTCATAAATATTTAGTTGAACAGGGAAACTTTGAACGTGCTGAGCAATTTTTGGTCGATTGCATAGAAGATGGTTTAATGGATGAATATCTTAATATGCAGGATTACAAGCACTCTTGGGAAACACAACAAACTAAATGTGAAGATAAACCTGGTAAATTAGCAAATCTATTTTTAGGCATACTTTAATTCAACGCTGCTTATCTGCCTTTGCTATTTATATAAAAAAAACAATAATGAAAGTTCATTGGCTCAACGATGTGCGCAAAACGCTTTTAAGATTACACCTAACACATGAGAATTATTATTTCAATCCTTTGCTAATACAGGTAATCGTGGCGGCCATCAACTGATTATGGATACCAAGAATGGTCATGTGTATTTGTTTGGCGGCTGGAATGGTTTTCAGGATCTAAGCGATCTGTGGGCTTTCAATATTGAGACAAGTTGCTGGTCTTTACTGTTTGAGCACTCTGACCAGTTTAATGGTCCTACGCCGCGCTCCTGTCACAAAATGGTATACGATCCCATAAGTGAAAATATATTCATGCTAGGCCGGTATTTGGACAATTCGATAAGATCTACCGACTATATGAAGGTTGGTTATGTTTTATTATTATTAAAAATGCATTCCTATGTATGGAAAATAATGAAATATGTATTTTTTAATTCAATTATAGAGCGACTTTTTCTTGTTTAATACACGTGTACGCGCTTGGATGCAAATATGCGATGATACCAATCAAGTCGGAGGTCCGCAGCTAATCTACGACCATCAAATGTGCATCGACAGCGACAGACGCACCATATATGTTTTTGGCGGTAAAGTGCTTACACCACGCAGTGTCACGGCTACATCGTCCAATGAACCTGAGTACTCAGGTCTGTTTTCCTATCACATTGCAACAAATACGTGGACACAGATACTTGTCGATTGCCATCACCCAAGCGCAGCTCAAGCAGACGTGCTTTCAATAAAATCGCGACTAACACACTGCATGGTTTTTCATTCCGTAAGCTAGAAATTGTGTTATTTTCATATTATTTTTGTGTCTTAAGCATACCTTATTGCAGAAAAATCGCAAATTGTATATCTATGGTGGGCTGCGTGGTAAAGAGGATATGAATGACTTTTTGAGCTACGACGTTGATACGCAGGCTATTTCCGTGCTCAATAAAGATCAACTGAACTCAAATACTGAGGCAAGATTTGAACCGTCTCCTAACTATACTCTCCGAGCTACAATTGACTGTGAACGTGATGAGATATATATATTTTCGGTAGATAACCTATGACTTTCGATTAGTTTGGTTTTGGGCTTATGCGGTTCTTTACTATTTTCAGAGTTTAAGTAAGATAAAAGAACGTCGTGATATACAGCACGTGGACGCTTCTAATTCTTTCTGGGTATACTCGTTAAAGTGTCACAAGTGGTCGCGCATTTATAACTGCCGACACAATTCACAAGATGCAACTACTATTAACAGGGATAACATTTTAGGCGCTAGTAATGCTGAGGGCAGCATCGAGCCATGTCCGCGTTATGCACATCAACTGGTGTACGACGAAGTTTCAAAGGTCTATTCATTTTTTTTATCAGTTAAAATGTTTTCCAATTGATTAAGTATATGTATGTCTCATTTTAGTTGCACTATTTGTTCGGCGGCAATCCGGGCATATTTCAGCTGCCTCAGTTACGCTTAGATGACTTCTGGCAACTAAAATTAGAAAAGTAAGTCGGATTGAAATAATTATGAAACAGATTGTTTTTCATTTTTCATTCTTCATAATAGGCCAAAGCGCGATGAGATATTAAAACACTGTCGATATTTGGTGCGCAAACTACACTACGAAGAAATGACGCGTAAAAATCCTTTGAAAGCAATGGAATATCTACGCAAACATATTGCGGAGGTGATAGATCACAATGACACAGAGCAGTTAACCAATGTAAGTGTTTATATAGTGTGAAAACCATATTTCTTATTGATTCTCACTGCTGCAGTTTCACAAATTGGCATCGCTCCTTTTTAAATGTGAGGACAGCGGAAATGAAGAAACTTCATTAATTACGCCACCATTGGGCAACGTTAAACACGATAGTTCAAATGTAGCGTCAGCGAAACATAACAATATGGGTTCTTTGCCAGCTACAGTTTCGCATAGTTGTAACATTGGCGGCAATATAATTACACAAGAAGGATATGCCCCGACATCCGCTGAGGATATGTCGATTGAATCGTGTGAGAGTACTGGTACTTCTGGCATATCAGATACGGGGTCTTCTTCTTCGTCGTACTTACACTATCAGCGTGCTGCTTCTGAACCAAAACGTGCACGTCGCGATCGAGACTATGAAGAGAAGAGCCGCCGCGCATTTCTCTTTAACAAACTCGTTCAATTGATGCCATCCAGCATGGTACAACCCGAGCGCAATTTAAGTGATTTTGTTGTTATGTAAAATGCTAGTAAAATGTTGCGCTTGTTTATATTTATTTTAGTTCATAACTTTGTATGTAAGTTAATCGTTAGCGTTGTCTTTGCGTTCATAGTTTATATTTCTACGTATGAGGTTTTGTTAATTTTTATCTTTAGTATTTAGTTAGAAAATGTATGTAAATTGAAATATTTCTGAAAATGTGATACTCAGTTAATGAAACAAAAAAATGAGAACAAAAATAAGTGTGTAATATGTTTATCGCAGTCGATGTCCATGTGAACCATATATAATATTTAAATATAGCCGTTAAGTTAATTTAATGCAATAAATTTTTAAATACCTACATAATTGCGATAGTGGATTGATCTTCTTTATTTTCGACTAGTATACACGTTTCAAAGACGGTTGGGGAGACTTGAATGACGTTCGGGCCGGCCGAAAGCTTCAGTGAACGAACAAAACATCAAAATTGTCTGTTAATTCATCAAAAATGAGCCGAAATCGTCATTGCGGTTCATGGAATCGGAATTGGTCGATCATTTGGGCTTCAGGAAAGTGTGTTCACGATTTGTTCAGCATCAATTGAAAGTCGAGGAAAAGGCGCTTCGGATTCAACATTCGAAAAACATCATTAAAGATGTCAAAAAGGATCAAAACTTCTTTTTCAACATTGTGACTGGTGACATGGTGTTTTCAATACGACCCTGAAAACAAGCGTCAAATTGCCGAATGGAAGCCGCAAGGTGAGCCAAATCCCAAAAGTTAAAAATGAAGACAATGTTGATTTGTTTTTAAAGAGTTCGTTCCGCCGGGCCAAACAATTAATGGGCCATTTTATCTTGATGTTATGAGGCGTTTACTCCGTCGAATCCATCGTATTCGGCCAGCGCTATGCCATCCAAAAGGCGTGCACCGACGTCTTAAACGTCATTCCGGCCAACGAGCTAAAACACTCATTTTATTCCAAGAGTTCGAGAAATTTTGAGACACACCTTGTACATAACCACCACGAGCAGGTGGTAACGGTCGATGCATTTTTTTCAAAAAATTTTTATAAAATAGTTTTTCACACGATTGCTCCCTATGCACGACGCTCGAGTGCCTTTATAATAACTGTCATTCAGATATTTGCCCTTCATCTGCTCTTGAAAACATATAAATAAATTAGGCCGAAAATATACTTACTTTTTTTAACTACTGCACGCAAAGTTCTGATAATTGAATATGATTGTAGTGCATTTTTTTATATTCTTTTTAATTATATTTTTGCTTTATAATATTAGGTGTACATAGATAATGTTTTTTTTTTTAATTATCTAAAATTTTTATTAGTTTTCATTATCATCATTATATTTTTGGTTTTTCATTACGATCGATTTATCTGTATAGATGGCATGCGTGTCTGTTGCAAACCGTTTGCGAGTCAAATAAATATTTTGTATTTTTGTTGTGTAAAAAAAATCAATAGATTGGTACAAAATTTGAGAGATACCAGACTCGCTGGCGGTTACGCACACGCTTCATCATATACAAACCTAAGCACTGCCCAATCATATAGCTAAGAGTTTATAATGTACGTAAATATGTGAAAATAAAACACACATTAAATCCCCCACCTCACCCCCATACATACGACGAAATGTGTACATTATTAATTTAATGCCCGTTTTGTATCGTATTATCATAGTACATATTAAATTAGCCTAAAATTATGAAATAGGTTTCTTTGTTTTAATTTAAATAACTTAAATATTTTTTTTTTTTAGTACAAGAATTGTATAAGTACAGATTTTAAGTTTGTAACCTTTTCTCTTATTATTTTTTCCTTTTTTTTGCATTATTATCTATTTGTTTTTTCTAATTCACTTCCGTGCCAATCATTTATTTATTATTGTATATTTTTTGTTATTTCAATTTTTATATTTATAAATCCCACACTTAAACGCTATTTGACGTTACTTAATTTGATTTTAATATTTGACATGCTCAAAGTTAAAATATTGAATTAAATAATTTTCGGTTCCACATGCTAGCCTGTAAATCAAACTGTGCACCATATGCGCCTTGGTTCCTTAGTCGCACCACGTTCGGAATCAAAGTTAAACTGTATTTTCAATGTAGAATATTCTCATATTCCAGATTCCGCTAAATACTTTCAAAATTCCTTACTGCAATTTTTGAAAATACGATACATAACTACAAGTATTTGTTACTTTTTTGTTTAAATTACAATTACACAGTATTAAGCTTAATATATATTTATATATATGTATATATATATATATATATATATATATATATATATAAGTAAATATGTACATACATATGTATGTATTTAAATGTACGTACATATTTATTATATACATATTTTTTTATTTTCCTTTTGTTTACGATTATTTTATTTTTTTGCTGCTTTTGACTTTAATTATATCCAAATTATAAATTGTATATAAAAATACAAAATACATATATTTACTTTTTTCTTTTAGCCAGTTTACATAATTTTTTGTTTATTAATAGGTATTATCAAGAATTTATTTGTTTTATTTCTTCTTTTTTTAATTATGGATTTATTAGTTTAATCTTTTCTTTGAATATATTATACGTTTGATGCATAAAATATATTTACAGTTCAATTGCAAAAAAAAAAAAAATTAATAAAAAACAAACAATATAAATAAAATTATATTTTGGCTAAGCAAAACAGTTTACACATAGACATCTTTTAGTTCATTAAAATTACTACTACATCATTTGATTTTTTTTTTTTTTTTTATTATTATTTACTATTATTTTATGTTTTTTATTGTATTATTAAGTGACTAACACTGCGTTTATGTTTCAGATAGATAATTGTGATTTTCAAAAAAACAATTAATTATAATGCGCGCCTAAATATTTTAAATGTATCAAAACTAGCAAAGAACGTTTCTTTAGTTAAAAAAAATAAGTGTAACAAAGTAGAAAAAACGTTATCTAATGTAGAGCCGATGTCTTAATATCCTTACGCGTTGTTTCAAATTGTATACTAAGCAGCTATAAAGAAATTTTGTTTGGAAGCTAGGATTTTAAGTTTAAAAGTGGTAGCAACTGTAACGAAAGTAGTTAATATATAAATACTCAAAAGTGAGTGGTGGATTTAAAATACATATATGTGAAGCGAGCACCCTTAAGAAAGTTTTCAATACAAAAAGGGTGCTGCACCATTAAACGGATACTACGATACTTTAATAGACTGCAACACATTTGTCGGATATAGTCCCTTAGTAATCATGCAGTCTTACTAAAAATCGGTACGTTGACTCCTTTAGGCAGGTATTAGGTTTAGCTTACCACGCCAATTTTTAAAGCTAGATCCCATACAAACTCCAAACATAAATTACCTAAAAATTGAGTTTTAGCGCTGAAGGCTTGTATACAAAAATACTTAATATTCGAATAAATGGCTGTGACACGTCCATTATTAGAAGTGCACGATTTAAAATTTTTAGGACTTTGTTGAGCTGATCACACGATATGAAATATTTACATATGAGTGAAAAATATTAAAGTTGTGGTAGTACCAAAGTTAATAAGTTAATCAAAGTTATCTTATTTTCGTTCTACGACAAATCATTCATTAACCCTTTTAAAAATACTCTAAGTGATGTACATATGTATCTGTAATCCTGCAGCATGCTGGTGTCTATTTTTGGGTTTGCTTCACATATTTTATTTTTCTACCGCAACAATTTTCATCGACTTTTGAAAATATTTTTTTTCCTTATTGCAACTTGAATAATAATAAAAAAGCTTAACACCATGTTATACACTCAAATATTGTGACTCTTAATCATCATATATTTTTAGAAATGCGATTGTTGAAAATCACAATTATCTGTCGCTCCCTCTATTTTGCATAAACTCAGTAGTATATGTGAATCAGAAATATTTTATAAGCATTTTGTTTATTATATGTACTTGTATAGTGCCTCCTTTGTTGGAGTTCCTCAATATTAATACTTGAACGTCTTTTAAGTGGGGCTTTGAAATTTATGACCACTAGAAAGGCACAAAACGCTAACGAAAAACAAACATTTTTGTGTCAAATCTTTTCATAGCATTGAATTTTAATTTTCTATAGCTTTGTTTCTTTACTGCTTTATAGTAGAAGTAGAAAGAATTCTTGTTGAATGAGCGTTTGGATTTGGTGGTATAAAATTCCAGATACAAGCAACATAATATAACTAATTATCCTAATTTGCTTGTATCAGTTTCGTAGCGACCATTGCAGCATAAACTGTTTGTAGTTTAATAAAATGTATTGTAGTTTGAAAAACGTATCATCATGATGCTGCGCTTATTTATATATGTATATTGTATTTACTTTACTTTTGTATATTTTTTAATATTTGGTTTCAAATATGAACTAGACGCTAAAAATGTATTAATTACCAGCTAATGGTTCACATTATGTAAAACTGTAGTAATTGTGATTTTCTTACAGTGCTTACATGTTGTTTGTTTTTTTTTTCTTTATTTTTTTTATTTTTAATATTTTATAAATTTTGTTGACCATTTCTATTAAATTTTCACCATTGATAGTTTTTGTCATTAATGATTAAAATATTGGTACCGGTTTTGTAAATGTAGCTTTAATATAATGTTCTTTATGAAGAATGCTGTTTCAAATAAACAAATTAACTAAAAAATATGACTTTCAAGCATTGCCTGTTTTTTTTAATTCTTTTTTTAATGTTTTAATACTTTTGGACGGAAAAAGTAAAATATTTCGCGTCGTTAGTGATCTGATCAATCGCAAATGTTCGAAGAATGTTATTTTTGCGCTATTTCTGAATTTTTTTTTACTCAAACATGTATATGTAGCTTTTCATCAATATTTTTTATGATGTATTTGCTTATTTCACTGCAAAGCGCGACAAACAAGGATTAAATTTTATATATGTATGATATCGATTACGATGAATTTATTACCTCACATTTATGCATATAATCGTAACATATGTATACTTGTAAATAACCTTTTATCAATGTTTTATTTAGCTTTTTAAAAGCTAATTAATTAATTAATTAAATTGTTTTACTATGCTCGGATTAAAGCTTTATACAACACTCTGGTTGAATCGTACTTAAACTAAAGTGCTTTCGAATCGGAGGACATTTATGCATGTAAAATTGTTTTTTAAATATTTGAGAAATACGGTTATATGGAAGTGTTGATAGCTTGGTTGGTTGTTTGTTTGGTTATAGCGTACTCAAACGTAGTATCAATGTTGAGCTTAAATAAGGCGGCTTTTTAAATTGTTGTATAACTTCGGGCGTGTAAAACTAAATATTGTGTAGCCTCTGCAATTGCTATATTCATTTAAAGCGGGCCTGACGGGATGACGTACTTTCTCGGCAGAGCAACTTAAAATGCTTTAAATTAAAAACTAATAAAAAATAAAAAAATGGTTGCATTGTATGCCAAATGTAGGTTATTAAAACAGAATATTCTCTTTCAGATTTTTTACATATGTATATGCGCATTTAACACATATGCATACAAATATATGTATATATATTTTTTTTAAAGATACTTTTTACATAAATAATTGTTTTGTTTACAGTTTAATGTGCGTATTTTGTTAATTAATTAATTTAAAATATAATAATATATAAAATTAAACTAAAATTAGAAAACAGAAAACAAAAACATATTTGATATAAAAAATAATTAAAAACAAAATATAAATTATGTTAATAACGAAGCATGTTATACAATTAATTTACTTCTGTTACGTCTGTTGATTGCTGTTGTTTTTATTGGTTTACACAATTGTTTCACTTATTGTATTTGCTGTTGTTGTTGCTGTTGCTGTATATACGCGTTTGACTTTTTACATTTTATTATATTTCTTGTAGTTTTTTTTTTTTGTTGAATGTATTTATGTAGAGCGACAATTATAAATATTACATTTAGGTAAATATTTATTATTATTTGCACACTGATTTCATACATCTTCAGTTTTTCTTTTTTTTATTTTTCCATTTCATTTATTTATATATATATATATATATATATATATATATATATATATATTGTATATATATATATTTAATGTTTTTTTCTTTTGGAATCAATGCTTTCGCTTTCTATTTCAACGTTCAATTGCTACTTCGAGCTATTTTATCTTTATTATTAATTTTTTTGTTTTGTTTTTTTGGTAGAATGAATATTCTTCTTATTTCTGTGTTTAAAATATACATTAAATGGTTCCTTGAAATACATATACATACAAATTTTATTTTCATAATTTTTTTGTTTTTTTTTTTTATAATTTTTATATATAAACCATAATTACTTTATTTAACATACAAATTTCTTTTATATTTTACTAATTTTTATTTTTCAAAATGTTTCTTCCGTTTAATTGTTTTATATATTAAACGCAGAAAACACGGTAGAACACGCTAGACCAACAAGTTTAACTTCTATCAAAGAAAATCGATTGTGTGAACTACCAACTACCGGTTGTTGACAAGTCTCTCCCTAAATACTACGCTCTTTATATTTTTCCTCGAAATTTGTTTCTCTTTGAGCATCTTATTTTGGTCGTAATTTAATGCACAATTAGGGAAACATTTTTTAGCATTATTTTTTTTAAATGTTGTCAATAACAATACGATGGACACTCAATGCTCTCGACCGGCATGCTCTACAGTGTGAATCGCGTTTTAGAAATCCATTTATGCACGAAACAAAAACGGACTAAGCTAAAAACCAATTTTCGCTTGCCTTACTCTGCTGACATATTTGAAAAATTTTTCATATTAATTTCTTTTTTTTAGATATCGGAGCTCTGTTTGTTAGTTATAAATTTCATTTAGGCCTGATGTATGCTTTGATACTCTATTAAAACATACATTTATCATTTATGTAAGTATGTATGTATGTATGTATATACCTTTGCATTTGTTTTCTTGTTTTTGTTTCTCATTTACTTTTGTTAAGAATATTTTTACTTATTAATTCATCATCATAATGTATGCGAAAAAAGAAGTTATGAATATATAATAAAAATCACAAAAATAGTTGTCCGATCCAAATCCAGTTCAGACCAGATTATATTCCTTAAGATTTGATTGGAGAATAGTATCCTTCACAGCGGCAAATACAAATCTTATATTTTCCGTATCTGTGAAAAGATTAAACAAATTTTAAATTTAAATAAACGTGCAATTCAACGTTGAATATAAAATGATAAATTGTTAAATCAGGTTTTAATTTCTCACGCACACAATTTCACTCAAATAAAAAAAAAGCATTGACTATAGCTGAGGAGGCGAAGTTGACTTTTGAAAAAAAAAAACTAGAGCCGGTACACTCCTCGTCAAAAGTAAAAACACACTTCAATCAAACTTTTAAAAGTAAATACAATGTGCAATCTTAAAGTAATACTCACTGAATTAAGAAGACACTAAAATCTCCAAAAAGGCGTAATTTACTCTAACGAACTCAGACACATAGATGAGAATGAGATTCTCACAGAGTTGAGAACACAAATAATGACGGAAATACGTAAAATACTTTTAAAAAAAACTGGATAATAAACTAATAGAAACAGATCTCATCATCGTAAAGTTTTTTACACATCAACTTCCTGAAAAATAAATGATTGGCTACGACAACGTAAACGTCAAACCATATATTTCACACACATCACTTGACAGAAACTGCACCGAATACTCAAAAACAACTGGAACTATCAGCAATTAAAACCAACAGCAACGTAGAACACAAAACTGATAAAGCCATATACCAGGAACGGCACAATCAAAAACTTTCTTTGTCATTTGCAAACGGCTTAACTAAAACCTACCAAATACACTAAGTAGACGCATAACCCATCACAAAACACATATCAAAATACCACTAATAGAACACAACAAAACCAACACTCTACCTCCTACAAAGGATCCCAAGCAACACATTTAACCAAAAAATCAACAGATACTCATCATTAACATCATATCAACCAGCACAACATACTTTTCAATGTGATGATTGTCAAGATGATCAAATGGACCTGGAAACGATATACACCTCTACTCATCACAAAATACATCAGATCTTAAACTAAGTCTCTTTATAAAAAAGATAAATCTAGTAACTTAACTAATTGATTTTTGTTTAGAGAAATAAACAAAGTTAGTATGAAATTATTCTCCATTTTATGAAAGCAGTTTAAAATTACACAAAAAAAAAAATTATTAGAAATATTAACACAATTTCAACCAATTTATAATATTTGCACAATAATTAAATTTAAATTTATCTGCTCAAAGATAACGCACAATCATTGTTATGTGCAAATGAATAAAATTCCCGGAATTGTTCATTGTGTAATTTAAATTGGTTTAAAGTAAAAAGGGCGTCAAATATACGAGTACATATGTTTTAACATTAAGATGTTTGAATTACTTGAGTGCATTCATCATAATTGTGTATTTGACAGCTCAGAATTTAATTTTGCAAAGGTTAAGGCTATTTTATTAAGTTAAAATGAAACGTATCCTTCAAGCAACTGTACAAGTGACAAAATGGAATAGTCCATAAAAAAGAGATAAAGATCTATGAGACATTTAAGGCCAGCATATTTAGATAATTAGACTGTCCCGTTTTATCTAAATGATCGTGATAACCCACTATAACGGGGAATCCCAAGCAAACCAGACACCATTTTTCAATTTTCATTAGTAAAAAAATTAATCCATGAGGTTTGAAATTCCGTACCATACTATTTCGTAGAAAAAAACATCTTAATTATTGTATTTTTTAATGATATATTTGTATCGTTTGATTCGCAAATATCAAATTTGTTTGCTGAATTTTTCCAGAGTACGGATATATCCTTTAAACATTACAGCATATGATTTCGTATATACTCCTATTATCTCTATTCAAACTATTTCAAATAAGTCTTTTACCCATTAAATTTTCTTTCCTACCTGTACCTAATACATTCTAAAACAGAGTTCTAGCTCCATTGGCCCTCCTTTATCGATTCTTTTCAAGTAGTATTAATTTCTAAACTTAAATTTATCAAAATGTAAATGTATGACATTTCATTCCATTTATAGTAAATTATTTGTTAAATAACCAGAATATTGTTATAAGGATTTGGGTATTCTTATGGAAAACAAACTTATTTATAATAATCACATTGAATCAATGGCAAACAAAGCTTAATCTATTCTTGGCATTGTTAAGTGTTGGTTTAAGGAGTTTAATGACCCTTATACCACTAAACTCCTCTATACCTCGCATGTTCACCCCATTTTAGCATTTGGTTCCTGTGTTCAAAACGGTTTTTTTCTTTTTGCTCTTCGCAGTCTTAATTGGGATACCCATGTAAATATTCCATCTATTAAGGACAGATTAAAATTAATTGATATTCCAGAAAAATTGATTCTCTAGAAAATTGTTACTGGTGAAATTGATTTCCCTTACTTGCTTCAAATCACTCTCATTAAATGTCCCCTTTTGCACGACAAATTACGCTCTCAATAACTGACTTCATACTCTCTGTTCTATCTGCAATAAATTCTCTCCTTTTTTGTCTATCCATTCGTCTTTAAATTCTGTTAAAAATGCTGTACTCACCAATTACAATTCAACCAATTTGTAATTTTCATTTTCTTTAAATTTCCTTATTTTTGTACTGCCAAGCTGTGATTAGGTGCACAGTCGGCGGCTGAACAAAAATTCCTCTATCGGATCTGATATAATTTTAAGTAACTTTAGATTAATGTCTATTGTTTTAAATAATTAGTTTTAAGCGCCTGTTTTATTATGTAGTTGCTGTTTCAAGAAATAAATAAAAAAAAAAAATGATTCCCGAACTTTTTATTTTTAGTCTCTTAGTTAAGAGAAGATTTAATTAATAAGAAAAATAGTTTAAAAAAACTGAGTAGTTAAAACAGTCGCTTCTCTGACCAGAAGGAGCGACTTCCTGAAACATATCCGTCTGCTTAGATACAAAACATAATCATGCAGATCACTTTAAAATTTGTCGGTAGTCAAAAATTTTAAAAAACTATACATGCAACCTTCATACCAGATGAACTCATCTTGACACAAACTAATCAACTAATTATGTGGCCTACGATACCTTACATACTTTCTGATAAAATGGATTGGCGATGAAATTCATTTGTATTATTAGTAGAAACAATATTTTCCTTATTCAAGTTCATGGTTGTGTAATAAATTTGCACATTTATTTGCGTGCAGAATGTTGAAAAATTTAATAAAACGAATACACTCAAATTCCACCACTCACGCGTTTAGACAAACATACAGCAAAAGTTTATTATTTATTTGAATAACAAAGTTTCAATTAAAATTATACATTAAAATCGTTGTATATATTTAAACATATGAAAATGGTTTGGATGGAATATTATCTCGCTTCTTTATAAATACACGTTTTATTATTAAATTCGAATTTATTTCCTGAAAGACCAAAGCCAGTCGATGTCAAGTGCAAATAAGAACAAAACGATTTTATGTACTAAGTTGCACATTGTTCGGTTTCGCTTCAATAAAATAGTATTTTTTATAATTTTTTTATGTAATTTTGTAGTTATTGTATGTAATTTTAAAGTTTGAAATTAGCAGGCAAAGTGTCAAACGAACGTTGTTGAATTTAACCCAGATTGAATTCCTTCAGAGCATTCTGCATAATTGTATCTTTGACAGCACAGAACACAAGTTTGATGTTCTCAGTATCTGTGTACATACGTAAAATTTTTGCAGCAATTATAAATAAAATTAAATAGAAACAATTAATAAAATATTTGTCATTGTGCATATTTGCGTTTGCATTAGCCTTTTTACTACTCGAAAGCATTTGCAGTGAAGCATTGAAATTGTTTGTGTTACCTTTGCCCGAAGACTTGCCGTAATATGCTTATGGAGTAAAATTTTTAATTACACACACACACACACTATCTGTCAGTTGCATTTATTGATTTTATAATCATACATACAGCCACACATTCACTTTATTTTAATACAGTTTAAGGAGAAACAATTATATTATAAAATAAATTAAAAAGTTTACAAATTGTATGTATTATAGCTTCGACGGAACTTACCTGTAGCACATGTGAAATGAGAATAAATAATTTTCTCGGAATCTGGATTTAAGTCTACAAACATGCGCAATATAAATTCACGGGCGGCTATTGCATCTCTTTGTGGACCTGTTAACGCATAAATAATAAATGGGATAGCAATATTTAATATATGGTGCACTAGCATACTTGTAAATTATTATAATTACTAGCAAACTAATTTTTATACATATAGCAATACATATAAAACAAATTTAACCAACATTTTACAGCACAGGCTTTTTGCACTAGATTTTAATTAAATAGGTTTATATATTTTCAGAAGAACACCTGTAGCTGTAGTAAAATGCGAATAGCATTGACGTTCAGGGTCTGGATTAGCCGCCAAGTATTTTTTCAATACAAATTGTTTAGCTGCGGCATGATCGCACTTTGGTCCTGTATAATTTGTTAGTATTTACCAATGTTGTATTGAGTATTACCATAAAGACATTAGTTTCCTACTAAATAGCATTAAACTTACCATCATACTCGGGAAAGTAATCTACCAAATGCGAATACATAATTTTTTCTTCCAACAAGTCTTTCTTGTTTAAGAAAAGAATAACTGATGAGTTCTGGAACCATGGATACGTAATAATAGTTCTAAATAAAGCTTTGGATTCTTCCATACGATTCTAAAAATAATATCAATTTAGTATCTGTATTTATAAAATATATTAAATAAGCATAGCGTTTTACTTACCTCATTATCAGATTCGAACAAAATTTGATCATATTCCGAGAGCGCAACCAAGAATATGATTGATGTTACATTCTCAAAACAATGAATCCATTTTCTTCTTTCGGAACGTTGGCCGCCGACGTCAACCATTCTAGATTATTAAATCAAATATAGGCATAGATTAGTACATGATAATAATACGATTTTCAGCTACAGAATTTTTTATATAAATAGCATGCATAATAAATAGGTGTTAGTAGAGAAGCATATAATTTTTTTTAGTTAAGCTTTACTACAATATGTACTCCCCACAATTTAGCCTACTTCATTTAGCTTACAGTGGCGCAGGCTTTAATAATTCAATTTGCATATACCTAAACACAATGCCATCCAAATCGAATGGATACTCAAGAATTCCAGTAGTGGGAACTCGAGCACGTAAAATATCTTGCTCAGTAGGTAGAAAGTCAGGTAGTTCAATACGCGGTAGATCGCTTAAATAGCTAAGTAACAATAATCAGTAAATAAAATATTAAGTAAAAGCATAAACAAATTTATATAGTAAAAAAAACGGTGCGTTCGATGTCGTTTTTTTTTATTTTCATCTCAGTCCAAAACTCAACATTCAACTGCTAAAAATCTACGTTAATCTTACTTAAAATACTGCTCAGAAATGCCCTTCAAAAAATGAATATAACGTTGCACTTCCCTTTAATATTATTAGTAAACAATGCATCATAACAATGCGGGAAAAACCATGCAGAGTGTGTTAATAGTTAATCAATAAACCAAGACAGAAGACAACCAATAAAGTAACATGCAAAAGTGTATTAAATTAGAATTAAAATACCTAAAACGTATTTCTTCTAAATCAAAGGGATACTCAATAATCCCCGTTGTCGGCACACGAACTCTTAAAATATCTTGTTCTGTGGGTAAATAGTCTGGTTGAGCCACACGATCGAGATCCATCAGATAACTAAATAGATAATGTGGAAGCAACAATTAAAACATACACATAAAGTATAATTTAACAGATAATTTCAAATCTGTGAGTATTCCGGTAGGTCTCAGTCATTTATAGTTCATAGTCACATCTTTTTGCATTAAGAGCGTTTTACTTACTATTTGGCTGAATCTGTTAATTGATATTCTCTTCGTCGATCGTAACATTCTTGTATACCAGCATCGCCCCACAGATTTTTTATGGCTGACAAATAAGGATCCTCGAATGTTGTTACTGTTTCATAATCAATGCTCATAACCAGATCAGCAAGTTCCTGAATTTATAAAATAAAAATCATTCCAAGGTATAATAAATATTTTAACCATACTTACGCTATGTTCACCAACGCCATATGAAATTTTTAACATATCCATGGCTTTAATCATTGACTGCATGGCCATGAATATGTTTTGGAACACCAGTTTAATGTAACCACGTTTGTCATCATCGGAATAACCGCTGCCGTGAATAATACGCATCTGTTTGATGAATGTCGATTTGCCGGACTCACCAGTGCCTATGGAAGTGCGGTTTTTATAGATTGAGTAATAATAATCAAAATAAATGAATGATGCAAAAATAAATAATATTCCTTGCCGTTTTTGTTGGCATTTCTGCTAAGGCTTCAGTTTAAAAATATGAAATTAGCTTAAAATACTTGTATTGCATTTGCTTGTAAATTAAATTATTGACCCACTCACTATATATTATATAGCATACTGTCATAATTAGCGAAAATGCATAGGTAAAGTATTTAAAAAAGAGATGGCGACTGCATGAACAACCCCCATATAGACTAATGCGCAATTCCGCATATGCATTATCATGCGGCATGGAAGCCACTTTCATTTACAGCTTGTCGCACGAGTGAAGTAATATAATTTCATTAAATTGAACTCGGCAAAGGCCTCAACGGCGGTGCTATATGCTTGGCATGGCATGTTGAAGCTATGGGCAGCTGCTAGCCGGGTCTGGTAATGTATGTACCGTATCGGACAGATCGATGTATGCCGCTAATGAACTTATATTAATGATATCATGGCCAACGTTAAAGGTAAAAATGCGACTTGCATTGGCAATGACAATGGCCGTGACAGTGACTGCATCAACAAGGTGGTTTCAGTTGTATATATGTATGTAATCTATTATTGAGTTTATTGTTACACTTACCCAGTAGCAATAGCTTTAGTTCTCTTCGCGCATCGCGTTTGTCACGGCGCAATTGCTTCTCGATTTCCTGATTGATGCGCTTCTGTTCCTTGGCCTCTTCTGATAAACAGCACTCCATGCTAACTAGATTTGTAAACGCTTTAGCGTTTTTCCGTTTGCCAGTAGCACTGCACTCTTTTGCTTACTAATAACGTTGTTGCAACCTCGCTGAAATCACTTCCACTGTTATTTACGCCTTCTACTATGTCGCTTTATAGATGTATAAAAATGTATATAGATTTTCTATATAAGTATATATGTGTGTTTGGATATATAATTTGCTTTGTTTTTCACTAATGTATTTTGTTATTTAGCTAAAAGGTTTTTCCTGCTCAGGTTGCAGTTGTTAAAGTGGCATCTGCTGCTGCCACACTGCATTCACTTTGAGTTTTAGATATTGCTTTGCTCGTTCGTCTTTCCCTGACTTGATTCGCGTCTGACACTACCGGTACTTCCTCTTCTAATGTTGCTCCAGTTGCGTTTAGTTACTCAGAAGCATTTGTACTTTGGCGTTACTTGCTTGGCTGATGCTTCACTACAAAATTTTGCCCAATCCAGACCGACGTATTGTCGCACGCAGGCTGGCAGGCAATCAGGCAGGCTCGGCTCTCTTTGGCTATTGCTTGCTTTACTTTTAAAGGCTTCACACGGTTTCTCCTTTTGTGCACTCCTCTCCTTTCTGCTTCTGATTTAGTCTAGCTTGTCGCTAGTCTTCCTGTGTTAAATCTATGTCGCTGGCACAGCTAATAATTCACGAGTCGGTTGCTGCAGTAGCTCTAAAGTAGACAACATCGACATGGACGACCAACACAATAATTTATTTCTTTGATGCAGTAATGTGATTAAAAAATCCATAAACATCTGTAAAGAGTATGAAAGAAAAGGTGGTGGTGCACCGATTTGAAATGTTAGTATTGCACTTGAATAAAGAAATACAATAAATAAAATGTAATATCTTTTAGAAAGCACTCGCCGACCAAGTTGTTGTTTACTCAACGAATGTCCGCAACTTTATGTCAGGTAACATTAATAAGCATTAGGAATATGCACGAACTGGCAGTATCACATAGATTTTGTGCTCATGCGCAGAATAGCAAACCGGGCGGCACGCACGGCATTGCAAAGAACACAAATTGAAATTGGTATTAGATGAAGCAATGCTCAGGTCAGAATTTTGCTTGTTGGTAAGGTAAAACAACAGATTCAGGAAACGTCGCCTAACAAATTTACCATGGTCTCCCTACTAATGCTAAAAAGCTGATTTGGTACATATACGGCTTCAACCTATGCAGTATTCAAACAGTTTGGTATGAAGCGTTGCACTAGTTGAGCAACCTCATATGACTGCAGGCCACCCAACTAGTATATGCGTCTACTAATCCAATTGTCCAACCAATTCATAGACCAATGGCAAGGTTGGTAAATGTTTAAACGGCAGCAGAGTAGAAGGGAAGGTGACTACACATCACATAGTCTTTAAATATGTATACATCTACTTAATATTATAAATTTACAAGCAAGTTTGCAATCTTTAAAGTGCGATTCGAAGACTCTACAAAGTATATATGCCTGATCAGATCTACGAGACGATTCGATCCATCAATGTATGCTCATTGAGAGTAGTTGAGTTACATCTTCATATATTTTTCATCGAAACACATACAGTATCTACATATGAGTATAAGTTCTACACAATTTCTTTTTTTTAGGGAGAATCGGTTATTATAAATTTGTAAAGCATGGGAGACGACTTCAGAAAAAGCATACTGAGTGGCTGCATCTCATTTATATTTTTTACTTGTATTATTAAGCGTCACCCGAACACATTACTTAGAAGCTTAGTACATATCTGCTATTAATTCGGGTAAAACATGAATACAATTAGACTAAATTTTAATTCAGTCGAACCCCAGATTATTCTAGTTTATGAATAGTTTTTGATTCGGTTTCTTTACTCTCTAATTATTTTAAGTTTCCTGCTACTCGAAGAACACATTGTTGCGGCAAAATCTAATTAGCAAGTTGCTGATATATACAAATTGTGGGTGGGTGTACTGATGGTCGGACAGCACCAACTATATCTATATCTTTGCTTAAAAAATCAAATTGGCGCAAAACAAATACTTTGACATGCGATTGTGACTTTTCATTGCTTCCTATTACTTTAGTTTTATATGTTTATTTACAATAAGTAATAAAAGATGGTACACAGAGAATCTTGTACCATTAGTTTATTACACTTAAGTTTTCTTTACACAAAGAAATTTTATTTCAAAAAGACATACAAAAGAAAAGTATTGACATTTCTAAAAACAAAATTCCCCACTAAAAATTTTTTTTTGGGGCAGTGTCTAATTTTTAAATTTTGTTATCATTTAATTTTGGTGCTATAAAATTATTTAAACTTTTATAATCGTATTTAATAAGTGTGTTCTATTTTATAGATTAGTCCACAATCAAAGACCCACAAAGTGGTTTGTGGTTTCGTATTTGAGCTAACATATGCAATCTTCGAAACGTATGCTTCGCCAGCAAGCTACGATATGTATCTCTTTAACTGCGTAATTAACGCCAATACTGATCCCATTCGAAACAAAATGTATCCTTTTTCGAAGCAGATTGTGACCAACTATAGAAAAATGGTTTGTTCAGAGTGGT
Source organism: Leucophenga maculata (assembly GCA_035044805.1). NCBI lineage: Eukaryota > Metazoa > Arthropoda > Insecta > Diptera > Drosophilidae > Leucophenga > Leucophenga maculata. Next base: position 272,406 of record JAWNNP010000446.1, read on the forward strand.
AAACGATGTGCCACACGCTTGTGTGAGGCCAAAATCATTCTATATCAAGAGGAATATATGTTCTTACAATGTGACTTGACCATGGGTTTTTATCTGAGCTGGTAATTATTTTTGCGTACAACCGGAAATAATTTTATAAATTAAATTTTAGTTTTAAAAGTTTAACTAAAAATTAGTAATTTCTTTCCGGTAACGGCAACAATGGAACAATAAAAAATTATTGATAAAAAAAACTGAAATTGTAAATATTGCCTTTATTCTGAATTATTATTTATTTATTTACATATCAAAATATAATATATTATCAAAAGAAGAGCTAGTTAACAACCAAACATATATGTTTTAAACATGTTCATATATATGTATTTAATTTCGTATTCTAAGTGGACATAGCTAGATTAACTTAATAATATCTTTGAAGCCACATTAGGGATGTCACTTTGTGTCTAAATCAATATACTAATCACATTATGTGCAAAAAGTATATAAATCAATTAACACACTATATAAACTACTGAAAATATAAATTTTTTTTTTTAAAGAGTACTAAAAAGCGATGTTACATACAGACGAAAATAATTGAACGACTCTTTAAATAGAGCGGATAAATAAATTGGTATGCCTGTTCAAAGATATCTGAAGTCGTGCTGGTGTAAGCAAAAATGAAATGAGAATTATAACACTATGACCATCGCAATAAACGAAACAGTAGCTAAACAACTTTAAATCAATATAGATCAAAAATGGTCATTCGATATGAAAAATAAGAAAAATCTAAAGATGATTTTCAAAAACCTATCCAAAAGTACCCAACTTTATATAGTTGATCGTCTTAAATTTTTATTTTTTATAATGTGGCTTCGGGTTGTCGCCAATTAGCATCGAATTTTCATCTCTTCAAATCTCGAACTAGAAATTGAATTATTTCAGTCTTGAAAAGCGCCACGTAATAAAACTGACAACTTGAATAGTTTTTGGAGTGTGGGCGTCATAATAATTTTTTTTTATAGAACATGAAGGATATAGTATTTTACATAATTAATCGGAAGTACCTATCTCTATATAAGATTAAACACTTTGCATAATTATTTAATTTAAATAAGTGATTTATAATTTATTTAAAGCAATAATTTGAAGCCGATATTAAACTTTATCGTCTACAGGAAACACAATCATAATTTTATTAAATTCTTTGGTACTTAGTGCACACTTCACCGTATGCGCAGCTTGTTTACTTACCGATTAAAGTAGAAGCACATATATAATCTGGTTAAGTTCGAGTTTTGAATAAAATGTTAAAATTTATTTTTATATTATACTCTGTTGCTGTGGTTGGTTTATATTTGCCGGGGTTTGGTGTGTTGAGATGATTTTATGTGAGAAGTGCGACGACTACCACGTTGATGTAGTATGTAGAAGACCGTTTGTTGTTTTGCTTTTACTTTTATTCATAAAAAATTTGTTTGTTATATTATTATATATATTTTTCGTATTGTTTCCCTGCAGTTAAGTTGAATCGGTGTGGGTTTTTTTGTTTTTTTTTTATTTATGTATATATAACTATTTTATTTTTGATAATGATATTGCTTTATGGATTACGATTTGTATGAAATTGGTGTATGTGGTTGTTTGGTTGTCGTTGTAAAAAGGAGTCCTTAAGTGGACTGTCTACGAATGATGCTGATCCTTGATGTGTTGATGCTGCTGCTTGCTTGTACGCCTATTTGTTTTATTTATTCTTAAGTTAATTGGTTGGTTGAATTAAATAATTTCTTTGTCTATTTATCTATAAATTGCATATTCGCTTCTTGCTGTTGTTGTCTTCGTGGTCGATTGTTAAGGAACGTTTAGTTGTGTTTTACGTTATTGATTAAGTTTTAATATTGAAAATTTGTTTTGTTTTCCTATATATATATATATGAACTATTTATTTATGTATATGGCTGCTGTTTTACACTACTCTTTTCGCACGTTCTCTAATAAGTTTCTAAATGCGAAATTTTTTTTAACATTATATATATAAGTGTATATAAAAAAAATTAAACATATGCGCCACACTCACAAACACCTAAATTTATTTTTATGCATATTTTTGCCTTTCTTTATATCTTTATTATGTATGTTTGAATTTATTTTTATGTATGCATTGGAACTGTAAAATAAAAAGTAAGAATGGCGCAACAAGCGGTAGTAGGTGCAAACGAGAAAAGGAGAAAGAGAGAGAAAAAGAAGAAAATGTGGTGATTAAATTTTTAGTAACATTTGTTAGATAAATATTTAAGCGTTTTATCTATAAGCCAGACAGCCAGCGGCGTTAACTGCATCAGTTTAACTTAGCTGGAACCATAGTGTTCTTTTAAGCATACACTTATTATACACTAAACGTGAAGATATGCGATTCTATGAGATGTTTTGTACACAATGCGCGATTGCTATTCACTTTTTTCCTTTTTAATTTAGCTACAAATGTTGATATTAATCTTTAAATAGTTTTTAGTTTGATTGCACTGTAGGTGCTTAGAGCAGCGTATATCTCGCGCGAGTATCATTTATTTAATTAAAGTACACAGCGTTGTGCTCGTTTAAACGTTTGCGTGTCGCGTTATAACTGCTGCTTATTGTTTACTCTTTTAATAATAAATTTAAATAAAAAAATCAACGCACTCGCTCAGTCGCTCCGGTGTGTTTAAATTTTCTTTTTTTTGTTCTTGTTGTTTTTGTCGCACATTGATAAAGGTTTGTTTATTATTGTCACTGCAACACTTGACAACTCTAGGCGCACTAGAGCGTTTTCGCTTACTCGCACCGGTCTTATCGTATGAAAGTTTTGTGTGCTCGCTCATACGCACAGAATATTGCGGCACAGACGACGAACGATACACACAATAGCCGACGAACGACGGGCGAGGCCAACAGGAAAAATGAAAAAATGATTAAATTTATGCAGCTATTTTCGCTAAAAAACTGGCAATGCAGCCTTTCGTAATAGCAATTATTTAAACACGCTGCGTGTTGTACTTTAACAGCAAAATTCAGTTTTTGTTTGCACTTTTAAAAACAACACTCGGTAGCCATTTCGATTTTGTGTATTGTGCATTGCTTTGCTCGTTTTTTTCGCAAGAGGACGATCACCGGGCTTTTAATCTCTAACGTAATTTATTTAAAGCATGCACGAACGTGCAAAGTCGTTTTTGGGTATGCAACAAACTGCACCGTTAATTGTTTAATGTAAAGCACCAATATTTAATTTCAGTATTTTATAAAATTACATTTCGTTTCTAGTGAAGAGCACAGTTTCACCCCGTCGTTGGTGATTCATTCACAGTGTTTAGTGACACACAGTGCTGAATGGTACGCAACATTAGTGATTGTCACGGCAACAGATGGCGCACACTAGTAACTGCTTCTTCTTTGATTAATTCAATCGCGCACGTAGGAATCGGCCTGGTTAGCGATAATCAGACCAACTACGACCTACGATGTATGCCAGTAATATGTCAGATAGATAGCGCTGGTGAGCAACTGTTAAATTTAAATAAACAAATAAATAAAATGAAGTGCTGACTGTAATTCTGAACGCTAGGCAACCAAGATCAAGAATATGAACACGCCCGAACATAAACATGTCTCAAAAGTGGCAGTGAATTTTGAAATGTTTAGAAAGCGAAGTGAAACAAAAGGTAACGAATTTTCAAGAATTTTCATAATTTTTCCGTCGATTTATAATCGTTTCAAATTTTGTCGTACAAGCATTTGTCCAATATGTTTGTTTCTTTCACAATTGGGTATTGCTAATAATGAGAAACAGGGTACTTTTAATATCAGGGGGAAGCGAAAACAATTATCCAATCTATATTTGCCACATTAAGGATCAGAGCTTAAACAAAAAAAAAAAAAAAAAAACGTATGAACTATGAAATTTGTTTAGATAAAATAATCTGTATAAATGAAATTCGGTTTAAGAACCTGAATACAAATTTGAATTGTTTGCCTATTTTTATATATGTAGGTTGCAACATCACCACTATCTTGTCCATTATGCTTAGAACGGAGCATACAGTAACCACTAAAGATTGATATGAATGAAAATGTTACTAAGCGGAACATAACCCCCTAACAAATCTATGGTACAAGCGTATCTCAATGTCAAACATAATTGATTACAGCGTCATTACATCCTATTTTTATTCACCATATCCTTACATGACGACTAAGAACATAATTTCCAATGCAGCGGGTTCTGGCGCGTCACTCGAAACCAAAGCAGCGCAACAAACTTTTACACTACAAAGCCAGATTAAAACCGAAAGGAAGTTAATTTTTTGGGAAATATACAGAGTTCTGCCAGTTGGTGTATAGCCGTGAGCTATGACGTTGTACTTCGAAATTCGGTTATGTAATGCTAATTACTTTTTAAGTTTTATGTCGTGTACAAATTACAAAAACAAGTGTTAAATGTTTCAATTTATTTTATAGATAAATGTTTAATTGCATCTAAATTGTAGCGCGCCTCATAGAATCCCCGTTGGTTAGAGCGTATTTCAAAGTCGAGCATACTCGACTGCAGCTTAACTTCTTCCTTTTAAATTAATTTAAATACTTCATAAACTTATTTTTCAATCTATTGGTTTTATTTGTTGTGTTTTGTTCTCAAAATTATTAATTTGTTTATTTTTGAAAAATTAATATACATATAAACTTAATTTTAAAGATAGTTTTAACAATTTTGCTTTTTTGATTTTTTTATTTAGTTTATAATGACATTAAACAACAACAAAGTGATTTTAATTGTGTTCAATGCAGCGTTTTTGGGATTGCAATGACCAAATGCACGCATATACATATGTAAATAAATATTTCAAACACTCTTTTTTGTTTCTTTTAATAATTTAAAAAAAATTGTTGCAATTTTGTTACACATTTCATTTGATATGCCAGAAAAATGCCTGAAATGAAAATTTCTTGTGGCGCTTAAAACAAAACAATTGACTACCAAAAACTCATGCGATTCGTTTGTTCAATTATTTATTTAAATAAACAAACAATTGAAACAAGAAAATTATGTATTGTAATTTGTCGTTAGCGTTTAGTTAAACTAGATAAATAATAAATATGAGCACAATTCATTAAAAACTCGCTAGTTGTTCTATTCTTTTCTGTTCTGTTCTGTTCAGCTTTTGCTTTTGTTCTTTATAAAGTTAATAACAAATAATATTACTCCATTAACTGTCTTCTTCATCGTCTTCTTCTCACTTAACAATAAATATTTTCATTTTGTAAAGGTTTCAAAATATGTAATTATAAATATATATTATTTAATTGATTTATTATTCATTTAGCCAAATATGTTGACCAACATTAATAGAAAAAAATTGTCTTGGAAGCACTGCCAATTTATGAACATATTAGAGAGTTATTGAAATAAAATGTATATTTCCTTTTTTTGCTTCTTTTTGTTACATAAATTAATAACGTAATAAAAAAAATACAGTTAACATTTCTCTCTTTTTAGGTTTGCGAAGAGCGGAAGCCAAACAAAAAATTTAAATATTTATAGTCATAAATTAAAAAATATATTATATAATTTAATAACAAATTATTGTTGCTGCTCTTTTTTCTGACGTTGCTACTCTAAACGCTTTAAATTAATTAAAAAATAAAAAAAAAACAAAACAAAAAATAAAAAATAAAAACAATTCAGCTCAAAGCAGGAGTCATTCTGGTTGCTGTTGTTCCCTTATGAATCTTGACCCGATGCTTTGTCTACCGCTGCTCTGTACATTTTTTCTAAACTGGGCGTGTAAAGTTGGCGGGGAATAGGCCCTTCTCGTTTGTGCCTTCCTTCTGACCCATGAGCCAGCCTTCCTCCTGCAAATTATTAATAAAAAACTAAGTTCAATAAAACAATAGAAAAGTGTATGATAATGGTTTGAACGCAAAGGAAAGGGTACTAGCGTGCAGATAGATATATAACACAGGGCACCGAGTTTGATAGATTAGATATTTGCGACACCTCAATAAAGTTGACCGACCAAGTTGAGAAAACAAAATGACAAAATGCGAATTTAGTTCTTCCCTACAAAATCTCCAAACTTTATAAACATCGTTTTGAGGTATGTATATGTATGTACATATAAGCAATTAGTAAAGCAAACGTTTACCTGATCCTCTGGATCGTCATACTCAATGACACGTATCAAGTCCCCAATTTCGAAGCTCAACTCATCAACATCTTCTTTCACATAGCCATAGGTAGCCTTGACTCGATATAGAACACCTGGTGGCAAATCGGCGGTGGTAGCATCTGCGAAATGAGAAGTAAATAAATATTTCAAATTAAATATACACAGCAACAATAACAAAAAAAAAAATAACCACAGTAAGTTAAATATATTAGCACACTATATAAAAAAATAGAACTCATAAATCAATTCATTCTCAAAAAGCTATTAGTGAGTGTTCAACAATTGTCACAAAATATTAAGATATATTAACAGCTCAATCTAAAATGCCAAAAGGTTGCGCTTGCTTCATATTCTTGATTCCGTTTAGTAGGCACAGCCGCTTTTCGATGTGGATTAGTAGGAGAAACTTTCAATGGTGACCGATTAATTTAAAGCGTTTTCGAATTAGATGCAAAATCATATTAGTTGATGTAAGCTTATAACTTAAAAACATAAGACTTAAGCAGCGAACGTACAAATTTCACGCATGTTATGAAGAATGTTTTTCACATTTTGCATTTGAGTTGATTTTGTGTGTCTTGTAATTTTTATATATGAGTATTTATAATTTATGACGTTTTTGTTTCAACTTGTGATTCTTGTTTACCATATGTAATGTCAATTAAAACTAAAAATAATTATTGTATGCCATCCACTTCCAAACTTTCACCATGAACTAAAGATAAAAAACAATCAAAAGTATCAAAAATATGTTTTCAATAAATTTTTTAATGAATATAGATGTATCGCAATGTAAAATAAAAATAAATTAAATCAAACCAACACCTTATCGATGTTACTCCAATCAATATGTAATCCAGAAATTATATGTCATTGTTAATGTTTATGAACCTCAATCAATAAGCTTATTATTTATTTAATTAGCGCATTTGAAAATAAATTCGATAGAGTTTATCAAGAATGTATGATGAATTTGATTTGAAAAATGTCAACACTCCTAAAAGAGAATCGAGGGACACTATTTATATTTTGGGAAGTGGCAACATACCATGCCATAATGTCAATTGGTAAAATGTGGCAATATGTACTAAAATAAAGTTTGTCATTTTTTAGCATGAACGTACTCAAAACGTTTTTATCTACAAGCGCTATTTGTGTTGTTTACAGTGAGTTGAAAAATTCAATTTGGATTATCTCAACAATATTGTGTGGATGAACTCAGTTCTTTGTATGGCGATGAAGCACCAATACAAACCATTGTTTAACTCTGGTATGTTGAATTCAATCGTGGTCGTGTTCGCTCAGCGACGAGTCCCGTGAAGGTCGCTCTCACACAAGATAATATTTTGAAAAATGATAAAGCCATTTTCATTTAAAAATGTTTGTTATTATTTGCCATTCCCGAAACATAAATAGTGCCCCTCGTACACACAGATGCAATAAGGGACATTCGTTTATAATCTATAGATTATTGTGCCAAAGTAAAATTCGATAAAACTAGCTAACAAACGTAGGATTACTCGAGAGAAATACAAGCCGCTTGGGATTAGCAGTACACACATACATACATACATGCAGAGCATACACATTCGCTTACACTTCTTCGTGATGAAGCATTCGCAGAAATAGAAAAAAACAAAACCTTATTAAATGTGCTAGATGCATAATTTATCTTATGGAGAGAAAACGAACTTCAACATCAACAATCTTAGCTTGAAATATTGTTGGTGACAATTTTTAATAGTAGTCGTTTCGGTGAAGATTTACTTAAAAGAAAGTGTGTACAATAACAAAAATATATATAAAAAAGGATTCTGGCTATTCATTAAAAAAATATTCCGCAGTTCAAAAGGACTTTTCATGGATCTTTTCAGGTGGCATTTTTTATAGTAAATTCAAATCATTTGCAAATAACTAGAGTTGCAGATTTAAATGAGGGCCATTTTTTTAGTTGTCCGATCTGGACTTATATGGTATAATTCATTGGTATTAAGGTAGGTATTTCTAGCTAAATTAAACAGTATTTATTTTTACTAAAGCACCAAAAATAAGTGGGCTGGTTTGTATTGTTGGATTGGCACATTCTAAATGACTACAATTTTTTCTTCCTATGGATAATGAGAGTCCAAATATTGAAACTTGAAAGTCCTAAAGTCTCCAAGATTTCAATTTTCATTCATGATCGATTAAACAGAATTAAATAATTAAACTCTGTGTAAATTTTGTCAGTAAAATCGCTTCTAAAACAAATAAACAATTGAGTTGAAATTAAATTACATATTGATTGAACTATATACATATATGAGAGATATAATGTACAGGTATACCATAGCGCCAAAATTTTGAGATTTCAAATTATGCATTAGGTAGTCGACTTGTTTGAATACACGCTACAATATCAAAATAGTAAAATGTTGATTATGAAAATTGCTCTACTGCTTTAAGAACTGTGCTCTCTCCTCTCGACTATATAATAAATGCGGAAAATTCTTTACAACAATGAAGTTTCAAATTTTAATGTAAAACTGAAGAACCATATCGTATAGCAAGAGTGATATATAAAACAATTCAATGAGATTTATAGATGATGCTTTAAAACTATGGAGCAGTGCCAGAGACTTATTGGAGGGGAGAGAGAGATCGAGCGAGCGAGTGAAAGAGACAACAGCGAGACATTCCATACTTCCCATGCGGCGTACCATTAGGAAGGATAAGTAGTATGTAGTAGTAATAGTATGTAGTAGTACAAGTACAATATGCAGTAGAAGAAGTACATAGTTGAAAGACGTTGGAGCTTTCGTTTTACATAATTAGAAAACTCACCCTTTGGCACTTCGTAGATACGTTCATCGTCCTCATCGAAAGGATTCTTACTATTAAGTTGCTTAACTAAATCGCTACTATTTAGCTGTGTTTGATTACCTAATTGTGTTTTATCTTTATTATCCGTAGGAATATTGCCATTATTTGTGTCGTGCTGCTTGCGCTGCGGCGGTACATTTTGTTCATTGTTGTTGCCGTTAAGCTGCTGCTCTTCCGGTTCCGACTTCTTTGGCGTTGACGTCGTGGATGTGGCCGTATCAACTTTATTTACTGTAGCTGTAGCTGCAGCTGATGCCAAAGATGTCTCCTCATTCTGGGATGACGTATCTTTAATTTCCTCCGATTTTATTGTTGTGGTTTTTGTTGTTGTCGTTGATCTCTGCCTTGCCACTGCCTCAACTGGCGCTGCTGTATTCGCATTTGGACTGCTCAGCGTGTTATCATCGAACGTTTTAGATGTCTCCTCCGCCGTTGTTGTTGCTGTTATTGTGCTATTGGTCAATGCTGCTGTAACATCCTCCACTTTTGTTGCGTTTGCTACTGCTGAATTTTCATAAGATGGTTCCGATTTATTCGATGTTGCACTGGGCGGTGGTGTTGTTGGCGTAGTTGGTGTTATAGTTGCTGCTGCTACTGCTGCTGCTGATAATTTTGGCTTCTCCGGCGTTGAGTCTGGTGTTGAAGAAACTAAGTCAAATCGTGGCTCTTGCTGTGTGCTGGAGGAGCTCGTGGAGCATGCTAATTTATTTGACGTTTGTGTTTTGTATTTGATATTTTTTGGTTTGTTTTATAGTTTTATACATTTAATATGTGTTTTGTTTTATTTTATGCATGTTTTTTTTATATAGTCGTGTTTTATTTGCATTATTGTTAGATGCATTCCAACAAACAAAAAGTTATTTATAATTTATTTGATGAAAAAAAAAAGAAACGAAAAAACGAGAAAATAGTAGAGAAATAATAACTTAACACATGCACGGTTAAAATTTTGCATTTGCCTTTTTTGTTTTATAAATTTTTCTTTAGAGATATACTCGTACATATAAAAGCAACATGCAACATTCCATTTGAATTTCTTTCGATTTTATTGTTTTATTTTAATTTAATTAATATGCGCGGCATTTCTGTCCAAAGCAGCAGACTTCAGTTGGAGTTTTAATTGAATTAACTTTAATTTGCAGCGCTTTCTCATGAGTGTTTAAAATTTGTAAAATAGCTTTGTATTAATAAACGAAACCAGCTCTAATTAGTGTATTCCAATTAATAAGTATAGTATATACAGGAAAAAACATGGCATGAATTTTAAATAATTTTGCTACACATCCAACCTTGGTGAGCAACCATAAGCCATACAAGAAAATTTAAGGAAGGGGCCCAACTCTACATGTATAAATTTTACAAATGGAATGTTTCTTTGCTAATATATATTTTGTATACAATAAAATAGTAATTAGTAGCTTTTAAATTGCCAAAACTAAAAAATTCATTCAATTTTATTTTTCAATGCAATAAAATAGTTGATATATAAAATTTATTATTGTATAATAAATGATTATTTCATATAGAGCAAGTGCAATAAAAATTGTTTTTTTTTTTTAAATAAATCAAATAATTTTAATATATGTATTGTATATAAATTGACTATTTTGAAATAATAATAATAAATGAAAATATTTTTTTTTAATTAAAATTTCTAATTTTTTATATATTTTACAAAATGGCTTTAAAAAACTAAATGAATTTTTACAGTTTTTAGCAATTTGTTATATTAATTATTATTATTTTTTTTTTTTTGTAAAGAAAAAGAAAGCAAAAAATAGAACAAAAATTTGTTAAAAAAAAACAAAACAAATCGCTAGATAAAAATTTAAAAAAATATTTTTATATATAATATAAAAAACAAAAACATGTTCAAAAGCCTTTGTAAGCCATGTTGCCTTTGTATGTTAAAAAAAAAAGTACAGCGCACTTTATTTATGCACATGGGATGTGTTTACTTACGACTGTTGGCCAAACTGGAACCACCGTTTGTGGTTATCTGATTTTGATAGTTGTTGCTGTTATTAATATTTGCATTGTTCAATTGCTTGACTGGCGATTGCACTGGACTTGATGTTTTGATGGCATTCGCTAAACAAAAAAGGAAGACAAAGAGAAAAAATTCGAAAAAAGCATAAATACATTGTTTGCAAGTTAGAAAAGATTACATTTTCATACCAACACCATCACCAACAACCACATTCACATCATCAACATCACCAACATCATCACCACCGATATACGAACTGTCCATAAACTTACATGTTTGTTTGCGTAGCGTATTCGAGCCACGTTGCGATTCTGTTGCCAGTTTATCAACAATTGCCTCAAGTTCCGAATAGATCTGTATGGAGTTATAGATGAAATGCAAAATGAGCAAAATAAAAATAAACCCAGTTTTATAACTATATTATAAACTACTCGACCAACTGAATGGGTTCAACATTTTCAGTTTAGAAATGATTGTATATCTAAGGAGCGTTTTCTTGACGTATTTGTGATATCTTCTACCTTATCTAAGAATCTTAATAATGGAAAATGCATAGGGTCTTATTTCACGATAACATATATGTATATTATTATTCTATGGTTAGTGATTAAGACTCTATATTAAGCCATGTTTAATCGAAGTTATTATACTCATTATTATAAGAGTTTTGCAAACTTAGTTTTAGAAGTTGCAAGGAATTGTAAATATTTACGCTTAATTTTAAATAAAAGACATCCACATTCAACACTGTATAATGTTGAACAGGCGTTTAATTTTTAAAGTCACGAATACTACTTAAAAACAAAAAAGAACGGTAACTTAGGTAAATCCGAAGCTTTAATACTCTTTACACACATTTTACATATTTAGCTTTGGAACATAAATAAATCTTCATAATAAATTTTAAATCGATATTTTGATCCGAGGGACTAGTTTCGATAGACATAGCTGTGAGGTCTGCAAAGCTTCCTTAACGTTTATTATATTTCATACTACGCATGAAGATTATACACATGTTGAATCTATTCAGTGTAGGTCTTTATGTAAAGTTTAGAATATAGGTTGACCAATAGAAGATGGAGAATTAAGTTTAAATAAAATGCAAAGCGCCGTTTATTCAAATTTCTACACAACGGTGTCACTTTTAAGGCTTTGCATAAACAAGAAGTTAGAATATATTCAAAACTAATAGACTTGTATATACTCCATTTATGGACTTTAAACTTAGAAACTTATACCAATTCTTATAGCAAGCTAAGCACACAGCATAATATGCATTTATAATAACGTACTTTGGCCGTTTCATTGTGGAAAACTTGTTCTGTTGCGAATAGCGTCTGCAAGTTGGTAACCAAAAACAATATTCTCGAATCATAAAGCGCTGGCAGTTCATCGTGCAGCTCGGTATTCAAAATTTCATACGTGCGACGTGCCTCCTCAAGCTGTTCGCGTCCTTTGGTCAACTACAATAATATAAATAAGAGATAAATCAATTGAAAATTATTTAAAAAAAAATTTTTTTTCTATTTTTTTGTGTACCACCTTAACATCATCTTTGCGCTTGTTTGCATTGGCTTGAAGACTTTGGAACGAATGACGCTGTCCATCGTAGTCAATTAATTTTCTGTTCCGCTTCTCGACTTTTTTCTATGTGTTCATTAATAAAAAAGAAAATAAATTAAACTTTAAGCGACAGTTTTCATATAAATACATACCTTCATTTCAGGAAACTGTCCAGTGTATGTATTAAGTGGTATTAAAACCTGATCGCCCAATTTGTGTGCAAAATCCTGCCACAGGCTTTCTGAGGCAGCGGTTTGTGCTTGTAGCGCATCGTAGCCGCTCCATTGTGGTTCATAGATTTCGCAAACAGCATCCATCAATGATTTTGAAGCGGTTTGTGCAGCTATTATGTAAATATATAAATCGATGTTTAATAAATAAAATAAACCGCTTTAGTGCAAAATCAATAAATTACCTCTGATGCATCTTATATAGTTATTGAATTCCTTTTGTAATCTATTGGCACTTGCTTGTTGGCGATTAAAGTTATTCAAATGATCATCGAAGATTTCATCTGCGGTGCGATCAACTTTGCCCAAATTTTGTAAAATCTATAAATACGAAGAAAGGAGAAACAAACTCATTAATATACTATAATGTTAAATTGCTTAAATTTGTACGCACAATTAATAATATTGAATGCTATAAAACGGTGTAGGCACCACAATTTGGAACTCGCTCAGCGCCTACGCTACGTTTTGAAGCTGCAACAGCTGGTTAGCAGCGAGTCGTATAACAATTTACGTAATAACTGTTGTTAAATACAAAGCGTACTATAAACAGATTTGAACTCGTTTGATTTGGTTCAATTTGTGGGCGTCATTCAGAGACGAGACTGCAGTTTCTGCTGCGCCTGTTAGTGAGCTTGTCATGTGCTGAGCTAGGTCTGAAGGCGTAAGTAAGCGGCGCAGTCAAGGTCGTCGTGAACAAGTAATATTTTTTTCTGAATGTCTTGTTCAAATTTTACAGCCCCTAAGACGGTCTGTAAACACAATTTCATATGCAAAATATTCGGCTTGTGTTGAACCTAAGTTAACTGCTAACCAGAGTGTTCTCCTGATTAAAGGTTTAACAAATATTATTGCCGAAGAGCAAATCGACTGCGGCTTAAACTGATTTTATTTTAATGTCACACTTTGAGTTCATTTTTGGCATTTACACATATTCACAGCTCATTATGGGAAAAGGAAAAACAATTATTAAACTGATGTAGCCGTTAGTGAATAGCACTTCTATAGTCACTGCTTATTTATTATTTTAACTAAAAAACTATTCTATTTCTATTCTAGTAGGGCTTTTCAACAACAATGAATCATACGCGCAAAACTTTCTTGGCATGGCTTCAAACAAATAACAATTTCATAAAATAAATCTAAATTAATATTGAATTGCAGGCAAACATTTTATACTAATAAATATGAAGCACAAAGTTAAACGTTGAGAAAAAAGTTTCAAAAACAAACGCATTAAACAATTCGAAAAAAAGTTTTCAAAATAGTTGGCAGCCGAAAAGTTTGGTTTTGTGTTTTAAATTTTTACATGTGTAAATCTGAAATATAGAACATTTTCTATTTTTCACACATATGTACGCTACAAATGTATCTATGCGCAAAAGTATCTGTCTGTCTGTCTATATGTAGAGCGCCAGACAGCGCAAGATGTCTTGTTGTGCAAGTGTGTGTGTTTAGCCAAATTTTCGCTGTCAACGTTATTTGGGTTAAAACAAAAGAGCGATATATACATATACCGACGAAAAGTCAGAGCAAATATCACTCAATAAAATTTTTAATGTGTTCTATATATGCAAGTGACTTAAGCACGAAAAAAAACGCTTGCTTTATGACACATTTGTGCAATTTTTCATTTAACATTTAAAAAACCATGCTAAAATCTTAAACTCTTAAAAACTTTAAGTAGCTACATTTCGTTATATTGCTCTTCGAGAGTATCTCAAGAGCAGAAAGATGTCAACAGCATCAGCCTGACACAACCTTGTAATAGTTTTCCACACTGCTCACATGTCGTTTAATTTTTTTATTTAATGACACCCACGCCTCAGCTAGTGACCCAAAGCATAGCAGCTAAATAGATACATTTTTTTTTTGTACCGAGATACATTTTGCGTATAACTGTACTGCAACAGCAGCAACAATTTTTCATCAGTGGCATTAAATTAAATCGCGCTAATAGAATAGATAAGATTTATTTAGTTATCTCTTTTCGCTTTTTTACATAAACGTATTTATAATTTAGCCAAATATTTATATTTAGCTATGTACTGCTGCAGCCAGTTAGATAGCAATATTGTCTAATTAAATTTGCGATTCACTTTTATTTGCTTTGAAGATTAACATGTCGGACGAATGAGCAAAAAGAAAAATATGTACATATGTACATATTTTTATACTCTGCAATCATGCTTAAAGTTGCAAATTATAAAAGTTAATAGAACAAATGTATGAATTTTTGATCAGCGAAAGACCCTCTTGTATAGCAGATAATTGATTAATAGTTAGCTGAAGAGCGAATAAGAAAGTTCTTATATCCAAGCTAGAAGACTCATCTTTTAGTTTTTATTGTTCCTATATCGACTCGACTTTTAATACTGCTCAAGAATATACATATTTACTGTATGGGGTCAGTGTCTGCTTTTTTGGCTTTAATATCAAGGAAATGTATTGCACAGGTTCCCTGTACAATATTTGGGGAAATTCTATTTGCGGAATTTTTTTAATTCTAATTTTTATTCTGTTAGGTCTTCTAGCGAACAGTCACTTTTGCAAAGTATGACAAACTCGGAGGATCATATTACTTAAATAGATTTTTCGCTTTAATAAACTAATACAACGTTGACTGAAAAGTAGAGACAGTTTTCTTATACATATGTTCATATATGCCACACAGTCATATACAGTCATGCACGATTTAAAATTTTTATGAATGAATAAATTCATATTACACAATGACGAACATACATATATGATTTTTTATGGCTAATGCTGCAGACTACATTTGCACTTGTTGCTGTTCCAGTGACGCATAGTTTTTCAATCTTTTCTTTGGTCACTCTTTTGGAAATAGCCAAACTAAAAGTTTTGTTGCGCTTTATGGTAAGTAACGCAAAACTAGAATTAAAGAGAAGTTGTTTAAGTTATTTTATGGAATTTCTGTTTATAAATTGCATAAAACGCTACGCAAAGGCCCATAATTGGCTTTGTCGTCGTAGTCGTAGCTTGAGCAAAAGCCAATTCGTTGACGTGTTGTGGTGTCTTGTCAAGAAAGAAAAAGAGTTTTACTTGATTTGCATTGAGAACTGCATTCGAGTCATATAAGGTGCGCGCGAGTTCGGCTTGCAAACTCAGCATGGAGGTAGTTAGCTGCGTGGGTAGTTGCCAACATTGAAAATCAAATCATAATACATATAGTACAGATTATACATTTGTATATACAAATAGCATGAATTAATGCTTGCAAAGGTACAAATACTTTACATGTGGTTGCCGCTTGAAGCTGTTACCTGTGACTGCCTTTAATCTTTTACATGTGACTGTCTAATTTGCATAGCTGTATACAGCATTTGCATATAGCGCTGTCAATTTGCTTTCACTTTTTTCTTTTATCAATAAAAAAATTCAACGTAGTATGTGTATACAATAACTTTATCATTTGATTAATAAAACAACAATACTAAAAAAATATTAATTTACCCAAGTCGCATCGAAGTCAGATAATATGCTAATTAGTTTCCTATTCGAATATCCATATATAATTTGTTAGCTGGTTTCATGCAAATTTGCCACTTTCTTTCTGCATGGCTAAGATTTCTTGCATTCCACACGATAAACCGCATATTTCCGCATCTAATCTATACAACTCTTTTACATTGAGCATCTGTTATAAGCCAAATACTCATTTTGTCAGTGAATTTTCACTCAATCTCAAAGAGAAATAAATATACATTTTAAATCTGTCACACTTCTTTGCGTCATCAACTTGAAAATGAAATGAAAATTTTACTGATTCCATTCGTTCGTTTTTCGCTTTTCTTATCTCATAGATATATTCATACATTGTAGTATGTATATAGAGATTTTATGATCGTCGTCGTCGTTGTAGTTGTGGTTAAAGCCATATGTCTGTCTACGCGACGCGACGCGACTATATACTCGTACTATGTAGATGCGCAACAGCATTTGGTCATTTATTTTTACTTGCTGCTTTAAATTTTCTTGCCAAAAATTTGTTCTTCATTAAAAAATTTTATTTTGTTTCGAAAGCTTAGCGCTTTTCTGTGCGCTGTATTATCTGCATGCAGCAGCGTTTCTTTTATTTTTCGTGGGCTACAATTTTGGTTGCTCTGGTGTGGTTAAATTTTAGTTTTGGTTATGCGTCTGTTTGGGTCTGTGTGGTTGTTTGTTGGCTTGGTAAACCTGGTTTCATCACAGCATTCAATAATGGTGGGTGTCATAGAATAATGTGTGTAGCTAGCAGATGGATGACAGCATCATGCCTTATTTTTAGCGCAAATGAATCAATGAATCTCAAGAATTGGAACGAACGAGCAACAGCTGCAAAAGAAGTATTGTTGCACGCGAGTTTTATTATTGTAAAGATCACGATTCGTATGAAAGAATAAAATAAAAATACTATTAAATATCATGAGTCCTTAGGATCAGCTACACAAGTCTGTGTGTTAGGGTGTGCTAGAGAGAGGGGCAAAATCGTACTGATAAAATTGTATGTGGTCATGAAGACTACTTTGAGGATTGTGAACAGTTTGTACCAATAATATCAATAAATCGTCTTTAAAAAATATAAATTTCATGACTTTTCGAACGTACACTGTACTATTTCAATGTTTGATCTTATAACTAACTCTCTAACTTTACAAGTATCTGATATCAAAGCAATGCAAATAGCAGTAGCAGCAGCAAACAAAACAAGTGCTTGAAGCAAAATACGCAAAAGATACAAGACATCTACTAAGTACAAATGAAGTCAAGACACAAATGAGCGGGTTAAGATAGACGGCGCATAAGATACACAGACGTACTAAGAGTCAGATGTAAGTGTATAATAACTAAACGATGCCCCAGTTTGAAGGGAATTTAAAATTGACGTTTCGCGCGTTGTTCATGCTGTCGTTGTTGGTTTGCTTATTGTTGAAAAAAAAAACCACAAAGTAAAAAAATAAATATTAAAAAACTATACATGTATGTATGTGCATTATTTAGCAAATAAAAAGGTATTAACAAATGAGCAGCAGCAGCTCAGTAGCACACTTGGCTTAGACTAGAGATACAGAAAAAAAAAAAACAAATTAACGATGTGGAAAAAGAAAAACAAGTACCTACAGCGATATAATATATTTACAAGAGTTAGATATAAATAAAAAAGATATGGAGCACAGAAATAGGGGAGCGGCATCAACGCGTGCGCAAGAATCTTACAAATAATATGACAAACAACCTAGCCCCGGTCAGAAATCAGCTAAATAGATACATATGTAGATATATGTCAACCTAAGTAGGTTTGTTACAAGCAACAGCAGAACGAGTAACTGCTGGCGGGTGGGGCGGGGTGGTGTGCAACGGCGGCACTTGTCTTGTAAATTTATGCGAACAAGTGCGCACCGCGTTCCGATATTAAAAAGTGATGGCAAAGCAACAACAACTGCTGTTGCTGCGTCTCAGTGTGGCAACCGCCATCTATGTGCCGTGGTGCGGCATGTGGAGCTTTGCTATATTCTACATAGTTGCTAATGCAATACACTCAGTGCGCACGCACGTCAAGCGACTAGTTTAATGACATTCATCAGCCGGTGAGTGTGCACCGGTAAGTGTGCGCCTACCTACCAAAGTATCTGTATAGCTATACCCCATAACCCATTGCCACAAAAGTACATTTCAACTTGTTGCGTGGCATGCTGAATAGCGGTTGTTCATTTTATACCTATACATATATGTATATATATAAATATATACAAGTATAGAAGTGTATGTAAACCTCAGAGAGTTGGTTAAGATTTAGCTATATACATATATGACAGTTAGATAAGCTAAAAAATAGTTAATATAGCACTTTAAAGTGTATCTACTTGTATACATACCTACATATATGCATGTATGTGTAGCTCAAAGATGCTAAAGTAATTCATCATGTAACTAATTAAGAGCACTAAGTGTAGAGCGAAAGAGAGAGAGAAAGAGAATTTTAACGTCTTATAATTAAGATTAAGAATTAGAGAAAAGTTGCGACAACAAAATTTCATACGAAAGTTTTATAAAAAGTGGTTCAAGAAGCATGAGAAGTAAGCAGTACTACGAGGGGCATTGTTTATATTTCGGAAAGTGCCAACACACTAATGCCAATGTGGCAATACTAAAATAAAGTTTGAAACTTTTTAGCATGAACGCACTCACAACTTTTTCTATTTGTGTTGTTTACACTGAGTTGAAAAAATCAATTTGTCCCAAAAATGGAAGCACTGGAAGCAAATGGAATAGGACGGTCCAATCTGAATAGTACGCGATCATTTGTTTGCCTGAAGTCTGGGAAAAAATTCGCAAAACCAACCGCCATGACAATGCAAGATCTCACATATCGGCTCACACAAGTGAGCTCTCAAAATATCAAATTGATACGGTCATCCGCCGTACAGTCCTGATTAAACAGCCAATAATTTCCTTTTATTCCCAAAAATTTACTGCGTGGGGAACGTTTTTCTACGCCCGAAGAAACTGTTTATGCGTTCACAACCCATGTTTTGAAGGTGCTTCGATGGGTGTGGAAAAAATGATACAAAAATTGGTTTGCGCGAATGCTTACATTTTTATGGAGAATATCTTAAAAAACAATAAAACCATTTTCATTTAAAAATGTTTGTTATTATTTGCTATTCCCGAAATATAAATAGTGCCTCTCGTACTACATGATTTATCCATACCTTAAGATGTTGTTTAAAACTGTATAAAAGAAGTAAGAAGAATGCTACCGTCGGATAGTAAAATACGCTGTAATATTTTTAGAAATCGCTCTTCCATTTGAGCTTGGCGCGTTCTGGTGTCTGATGCTACTGATTTGTGTGCGAGATTCTTTTGTAAATTTTCTGTACAAGTTTTTATTTTGTTGAGTATTAAAACGAGGATTATGACGAGCTCTGTATTAAATTTATGGCTTTATAGATTTATGAATTTGGTTTATAGAGTTCACCAAAGCCATCCTCAGTAATTATTATTCTTATAGCGATTTTTACTTAGAGGAAAATTTAAATTATCATCTAAATATAGCATAATAATATGTTAAACAAAAAAATGTTTGCTTTTAACCGTGTTATGTAACCACCGAAACATATGTTAAATGAAAATGAAATTCCACACAGCGGAATTTACATACTTAATTTTTTTTTTTTTAATTTTTTAACACTTTTAAGTCACAGCAACTTAATATGAAATGTGAAATTCATACAAACTAATTGTCTACACAAAAGAAAGTTTTACGAAATTTAATGTATTCACAAGAAATGATTTTTGATAATTTATATCAAAATACTCCAAAATACATTTTAAATTAATTTTATTTTATTTCAAAAGCTGCGCATTTCGATCTTTCAATTATATAATGCAGAATATCATTTATGAGCAACCTGTTTTGTTTTTCATTTTTTTCAAGTATCTACACATACAAAATGTATCTACAACTTGTCATCGCCAAATGCACTGGTAAATGAAAACAATTAAAAACAATATAAGCGCAAAATTACAATAAATAATAGAGACAGTAGAAAAAAAACCTGTCTCAAGCTTAAATATCCGGTTAAGATAAAAAGATACACAGATACTAATACACACAGTACACATGTCTACGTACAAATAATAGACGATAAAAAACCAAACTCAACTCGAATTTTGTCTAGACTGCGTATAGTTCGTTTGGAATTTCTTTACAACAAATCTCAGCACAGGAAAAAGTTTTAGCAGTTCAAGATGGGCGATGGTTTAAACTTTTCACTTCATTGTGCGTTCACATCTTTTTACCTAGTATACACATGTCTGTAGTATATGTATCTGGCTGTTCATTCATTTATTTGCTTATTTAACCTATTCCACTTGTTTCTTGATTTTCTATTTATTTTACAAGCAGCTTAGAAAACAAAAATGAAGCCGCAACAAATTACTGTGATGCGCTGACTGATGTCGACAAAATGAGAAAGTTCAATATGGGTTTAGATCAGCGAAGTTGGCTTCATTCATCAAACAGTCAAGTCAGTCAATCGTTGAAATTGGTTTCAATGAAATTACTGTGTGGTAAATGTAATTTAAATTGAACAGCAATCAACTTCATGAGGCATTACAGACTACATATTTTAAACAAGCTTTTGCACGATTGAAAAGAATGTTGCAAGATTTGCATTGCAAATGAAATGTGTATCTTTCTGTATGCAGCGCGACTGCATTTGAAAGCAAAAGTAAAACTGCATTTACTCATAATGTATTTATAGAAAATGGCTAATAGTAGCACACAGCAGCTCCAAATACATTAACGTGCAATGCTACACAGAGACAATAAAAAATTGCTAAGAATGCGACAAACGTGAGTATACGACTGCGTTATACACTGCCAACTTTATCATGCGTTTTGGTACACTTCGACAGGTTCGAGCCTAAAATTTAAAACTGCAAAAGTTCCTTGTAATTATGTAAATAGCTACGCGTGCACATGTAGTTACGTAAGAAAAAAAAATCATATTTTCGTTAAAATAATTATTTACAATACAAAATTCCGAATAGGTTACGCAAGCTCAGGTGTAAAAAATTATAAGTGCACGCTAATCAATCACAAGCTTAAATGAAAAGGCACAGAAAGCACATTCGCGCAGCACATTTTAAGCACATTTGTGTCGAAAAACTTCTATTCAAATTGCGGTCAGTCATGAGTTAATAGTTAGCGCGTTCATCGTTCGTCGTTTATGACATCACATATCATAGGAAAGAACTACTGACCGGACGATTGTGTGTATTTTGGATACTAACTATGGCTAAGTAGCGCTTGTGCTATATATCAGATTCATTTAACAATGCATTGTTAATTAATTTGCTGCCTTAAGAATATAAAAGTATATTTTGAAAAACTTAAGCTTATACATATTGCAATTCTTTAAGAATTTATGTATGTTCTCCTACACAATATAATATATTTGATAAATGTTTACAAAACAAATAAAAAGAACTTTTACTATATTCGTTGCGTTCATTAAACTTTTATTGTTGTGCACTGAAACGTAGCAAATGGGTCAAGTGCAGATTATTTAAACAATTCTTATAGTTTTTCATTGTTTTCAGTTTTTATTTCAGTGACCAAAAACAAACAAATATAAAATAGTTAATATTTTTCACTAGTGCTTCTTTATGGCTAAACTCAAATAATACATATACATATATATTTTTTTTTTCAAATAAAATCCAAATTATTTAAAGCGTTGCTATGGCTAAATAATTTAAACATGCTAGACTTAGATCTTAGCCAAACGAAAATATTTTTAGTTATATTATTATATAAAAGTATTTATAAACACAATGTTGCACGACTTTGGTATACTCGGCCAAAACTCTCGTATAACCAACGCATCGAAATTAAGTTCAATTACAGCAGTAGTCGGTAGTTCAGATGTCAACATGTGCGAGCAAATGCTACCAGAATATGTTCGACCGAGCAAGTTCGCGCCCAATAGGTTTGAGCCTTATATCCCGGCACGCTTTGCTGCGTCCCGTAGAAACTTTTGTCAATATGAATGATGTGTCTATGTACCTATGTATTTTCCCTATAGATAGCCAAACCTTCCACACTTTTTCAAAGTATTTTATATCTGCTGGTCCTATTAACATGTATTCCAAATATCTCAATTGTATGCAAAGATATGATGAATTTTGAACATTGCTTATATGGGTTATGGGGCACCGTCACCTCCATATATGGTGGGTGGGGCAAGGCTCATCCGATTTTAAGAAAATGTAGCCTAAGTTACTTATCTTTTATAGAGCCCAGACTCAACTTAAACTGTTGATCAAGAATGAAGTACGCCACGCCTATTTTGCTTGTTACACCTATATATTATTAAACCTAATATACACTTTTACATAATGGTTACAGGGTATATAAAGAAGAAGGAGAGGAATAAAAAAGAGAACTGCAAATTAATAATAGCTGTCAAACGTCCCGAAGCGTGCAAAAGAATTTGGTCAAATAATCTATTAATAATTCCAAGATTAAAAAATGGTATGGTGTGTGTGTATGAGTTAATAATGATAAGTAGGCAGCAAGCGTAATATTACAAAATAAATACACTTCAACGTGTCTTATCAAAATTAAAGAAATAAAAAAATCATTTAGATAAGATGTAAAAAAATTATATATTAGAGATGAGCAACGATATTTATATATAAATAGGTATCCTTAAACACGACATATTCGCTCATATATATTCTTATTTTCTAGTACTTTGCAGCACATCATTTACTGTTCGATGCTCATCACTAAAAATCTTTTGGTACTTTAAAAAAAAACACATTAAAAATAATTTTGAGCAACGAACTATGTATCTATGTGATTACTTTTTAATTTTTTTTTTTTTTTATGCTAATAATTAAGTTGAAGTATTTTTCTTTTTAATGCACATAATCGAACATTCAATGAATGCCACAGCCATGAAATAACTCATACGTCGGGTTGTACAACAAAATAAAAATAAAGAAAAAAATGAAAATAAAAACATTTTTGCAACAATTTGTAGTTGCTGGCGCTTTATAACTATAAATATTATATGAACGCCCTATAAAACTCAGCAGCGTTCGTAGAGCATTTATTTAATATTTACTTTCTCTGTCGGCTGCGCGACAAGCTTCGAAACATTCACTTTCGCATGCGATTGGATCGATTCGAGTAGTAAAAACTTGAATGCGTACGCGTGATTAAGCAAAAAAATAAAAATTGTTAAATAATTATTAGTCTACAAAAAAAAAAAAACCACTGCAGTACATTTTAACAAACACAAAAAAATGTACAACAAAACTAAAAACTGAATGTGCAGATTTGCGCTTATTTTTTCTTAATTATTGCCGATTGACAATTTTGCTTATTATTTATTTATACTAAAATCTGCACATTATGTCGTCGTAGTATTTTTTCTGCACATTTTCTTTATTTTTTTTATTGTTTTTAAGTTAAGACAAAATGAATGACAGCCAAAGCATCGAGTAACGAAAATATATTAAAAAGTCAGTGAACTGAAATGTAGCCAACGAATGCCCGCAAAAAAAAAAAATAAAAAATAAATAAAATGCTGATAATTCACTGCACTGCGTTAACATAACTCTGCTGGCTAAATATTGTTTGTAGTTACTTATGAGCATAGGTAAAAGTATCTGTATCTTATAGTGGTTATGTGCGAGTGCAGATATGTATCTGTACATGCGTAAGCATTTTGTTAACATTTACAAAACGTAGTAAATAGGCTTATTAGTCAGTCATATTAAAAAAAAAATATGAACTAACTAGTATGGATCGCAAAGTTGCAGTAGTATATGTCTTTAAGATACGCTGCACAAGAGTTACGTGCACTTGAAACAAAAGTGAAAAGAGAGCTTGACTACTTTTAATACGAAAGCCACTGCTAGAACCTTCGACGCCATAATCATCTTACCAAATGAAAAAGATCGGAACTATAGTCATTCAGAGAATGAATGATCATAAGTTGTATAAAGAACAAGTTTGAATCGGAATGATCTTTATTCGTTTCGCAACATCATTATGATTCCATCTGTATAAGATGATGTTGGTACAAGAACTGAAATCGGTCGGCCGTTGGAACATTAGAACAGCTGATAATTGATTATAAATTTAACCAAACGGTTCTAACGATTTGTGTGAGGGCTACCCTCTCTAGTGGTCCGATCTTCACCTAGATGGTATATTTTCTTAAGAATCATGCAAGATATACCAAATGTGTCTTTTTAAGTTAAATATACAACAACAATAAAGAAATGTTTATACCAAAACTCTGAAATGTTGGACAGTTACGTATGGGGACTATCCCTCTTAGTAGTTCGATTTGGACCTAAATGGTATATTTAAGAATTAACGTAAGATAACCCAAATTTTGTGTAGCTAGCAAAACTAAAAACAACTAGAAAATTTTTTCATACAAAAACTAAGAGTTAGGAGTAGGTTTGCTGGTAAAGTGTCAACCACACCGACTTAGACATGGCTACACCGACACAGTTCGTCGAGGTGATACAGATTCTGACAAACTAATAAAACTCTAATATTAGGGGGCAGGTGCAGTTTTTTATGGGCGTGCTTTCATTTAAAACACTCTAAATTTTATCCCTTATAGCACTTAAGATCTCATTAATTGTACAAACAGCAAGACACGAATTTTCACGTTGAACAAGAACATAAACACTTTATAGTGTTTGTTAGTAAAGGGTATAAAAACGAAAGAGTTAAACAAGTATTTCATCGATTTTAAGAATATGTAGCGAAAAAAGAATAGGCTGCTCGCATAGTCTTTCACTAAAATGTGTATAGACATACATACATAATTATTTCCATTGAATTGAATTGCGGTCAAGCTGTCAATGCACGACTGCATGGTCAAACTAAATAATTTATTTAAATTTTTTTCCTACATAGTTTTCAGCAATTTTCTTTTCATTCTCAAACAAGTGGCTACAAATATGTACATAGTATCTACAATTGTGCTATATGACCTGTACGATGAGTAGGTAAGTAATTTTATATAATATAATAAATAAATATATGTAAGTATAAAAAAAAAAAACAGTGAAAAACTTTTAAGCAGGCAACAGAAAATAAAAAAAAATAGCTTTGAGGTCAGCTTAGTTGCTAATTAACTTGAAAAAATCTTTGTACATTAATTTCTATAGAGTAAATTTAATGACACAAAGTAATTTTATACAACCACGTGCTCTAGATTTCAGCTAAAATTTTATACTATTACTTCCTGAGATAAGAAGACACTTAACACTGAATGTGATATACTTTTATTGTAGAGCATTTAAATTTGCACAAAATAGGGCTTGAACAGTAATAATTAATTGATAAGCAAATGATCTGATTTGAGAAATCAAATTTATTAACAGTTCCGAAATCTAACTATCTTGTGACAGAAAATTAATCAAAACAAATTTTAAAAACTATTAATTAAAGCCTTGTATACAAATTTACAATAAACTTGTTAGATATACTTGAGTTTTTTTTATTGGCCAAGATACTTGAAGCACGTATTCAGACTTACGCAAATAGTTTACTATCGAAAAGCAAACAAACCCAATTTGATTTACCTGCAAAGATAAAGAAAATGGAACATTTTGTTAAATAAATTTACATAAAACGACGACAGTGACATTGAAAAGATAAACTAATCTGAGCAATCACAGTTAGGCGCAAAATGTGCGCATTTCCTCTGAGTTGCAAATTCTGTTTTTTTTTTTAAACTAGAAAACAACAATAGCCACCAATCCATGTGAATTAACGACAAATACTGCGGGTTATGTAAAAGAAAAAATATTTTACAAAAAGTCTAGTAATGAAAAAACAAGCGAAATGATTTCCAGCGTTTAATTTTTTATTACTATTATTATTTTTTTTTGTCTATGGGCACCAAGTGCACTGCAACAAATTGCTGCTGATTGCGTTGTGCAATGAGTTAAAAAAAAATATACACATCCACCCACGTCAATGGGAAAAAATGGTTTGTACAATCGAGAGAAAAAAGGAAATGCACCAAGATGAATGCAACAACCGGCCTAACAGCTTGACTACCTTGTAGCGTGAAGGTGAATTATGGCAGTGGCACATTGACCGAGTAGTTACAGTGGCGGAAAAAAATAGAAACTATGTAAATTTACAATTGAATCTAACGAGCCGCGGCGCGGCGTTCAACGCTATTTAAATTTTGACAGCGACTCATCTGCTGCTGCATCTTTCAATTACAATCGTCGAATTGCAAAAGCTGAATTTAGATTTTAGTTTATGTACGAAAAAAAAACCTCAACGGTTATGCAGCTATGCAAAAGCGATTTGTGTTCGTTGATGCATAACAGAGTTTTCCCAATTACGGAATTTAATAGGGTTTCCAAAACCGCAGCAATTAGTTGAGAAGACGTAAAAAACAGTGGTGAAGGTACAGCATTACTGTGACGCTCAATTAACGTACAAATACATTCAATCACTGCTGCTGCTTTAAGGCATGTTGAAATTACTTAGTTGTGTATTATAAATGTTTGCGAAATAAATTGAATGCTTACAGCTATAAGACGTCAATACTATGGTGTATCACAATGATACGTTATCGACCTGAGTATGTGTGAGTAAGCGCTATTTCAAGAGTGTTCCACTTCAGCGAATCACTCTTCGTATCGCTATTCTCTCGATATGCTTTTTTCTCACTCATTTCTATCATTACACGCTTCCCACTTGTTATGAATAGTATTCAAATTTTGTCAGAATATGTAGTCCGGTCTTGGCCTATATGGAATCGTGCAAGAAACACCGAACAAAAACTCAGAACAGATTTATATGGGGTTTGCCCTTTTTAGTAGTTCAAAGGATTACCGTAAGAATACCAAAATTTGAAGTTTGTAGCAAAATCAACAACAGCAATAAAATTTTTTTCATACAAAAATAGGTTGAAGTATGGATCTTTTTTAAGGATGCTCAGGTTTAGCAAGTTCATTGAATACAACTTAACTAAAAAATTAATAAGAAAATCTAAATTTGTAAAATTGAAGGCTCTATCTCTTTAAGTCGGACGGACATGTCAATATCGACTCGACTTTCGATGCTGATTAAGAATATATATACTATATTGCATCTGTTTCGCCTCCTTTTGCCTGTTACATACGTTTGCACAAAGTGAAGTTTGTCTAACAAAATTTTACTGAAATATTTTAGTAAATTCTAAGAATTAACTTCACAAAGAGAGTTGCTATCATTTATTAAAACCAACATTATATACACAGAGAGAAAAGATACTTTGACACTGTTCAATTATACCCAGTACAATACCCTATTTAGCTAAAATATTAGTATCTAAAATCGCGTGCTCAGCGTGAAACTCAATTCACAGCATAGTGCTGCGCATTGCACTTCACAGGGCAAATAGAAAAAAAAAAAAAAATAGAAAAAAGGGAAAAGTGCAACTTTGTATGCATTTATTTTTCGTAGATACAAATAGTGAAATACATTTATACTTGTTTTCTGTATAAATAGAATGCAGCGAATGCATCAGGTTGAGTGCTTCTATTGTTGTATATTTGACATTTCCGCGTATTGCATTGCAGCTTAGCTGAAAGCTGAAAACATACAATAAATCTGATGCTAGAGAAAAATAAGATACAAGTGCAGATAGACAGATAGACAGACAGACAGACGGACAAACAACAGAAGTACGAGACAGTTAGTGTGTAACAAGTAATGGCAAACAGCTTCAAGCAATAGATACATAGTTGACTGTCGTCTGCTGCAGTTTTATATAAAATATTGTAGAACATCATGCATATGTATCTAAATGCATCATTGAAAGAGTTTATTGTACGCGTTCCAATTCTTTACACAAATATATTAAAATATGCAAAAAAAAAAAAAAACGTCAGAACACCCACAAGTCACAACAAATAAGCGAACTAACTAATCTCTTTTTTTTTTTTTTTTTGCTATTCAAAAACTAGTTACAGTTCGTTATATTTCGGGGTCATATTTTAAGGATTTCCCACGTGTTAGAGGCTATGAGAAAAAAATATATGCATTGAAGCTCAACTTTTCTATTTAAGCCAAGCAGTTGCGGTACACTTTTTAAACGGGTATACTAAATTTGTGCAGTTGTATGTTACAGACTGAATTTAGAAAACAGCGCGATATCGCAGAATATAAAAGATAAACAAGACAGATTCATACACAGTGGTAAAGTGTAGAAAAAACTTGAAATGCCACGCCTACTACGTCTAAAACATACCTATTTATCTCTTATAAGCTAAAAATGCATTGTAAACCATTCAATCCAAGTAGCTCGATGTCAGGCACATTGCATTGCATGTGTCAACCTGAACTGTTGCTCTTTTTAGTTTTTTTTTTTCTAAAGGATTACTAACCACTAAAAAATGTGTTTGTTTTGCATGCGTCTATGGCTGGGGAAGCAAGCCGTCAGGGTATTTAGAAGTCACATAAGTAGGATTGCAGCATTCTGTCTTGTTTATCAATCAACTTTCTGACGCATTCGTTTTCTCCGCCCACAATTTTCATGTTTAATGAGGCATCACAAAAAAAAAAAAAAAAACAGACAACCAATAAAGTTGATATTTTTTAATATCAAAAGTAAGGTTAAAATTTATTTTTGATTAATGCGATATGAAAAGATCTAATTTATAAAGTAGAATTAAATTTTATGTACTATTAAAGCATCGGATAAAAAAAGCAACAATTTTTAAAATAAACTCGTAAAATTCCGGCGAATGCAAAAAGAACGAAGTCTTTATCTATTAACGCTTCCGAGATCCTTTCGTTCATACGGACGGACTATATCGACTCCTCTATAGCTTCTGCCCATATTGCAGGTAGCTTTGGCGTCTCCGACCATTATTTCTACCTGTTACTGTAAATTTCGGTGCTTTGTACCAAATCAAACAGATTCTTTTTTTTTATATACAAGTACATGTATTTGTATATAATATAAAATTTCTGCCAATGAACGATGAATTCTGTGCATCATTTCAAACAGATTATACAGTCATCAATTGTTTTGTAGAAGTTGACTGTTTGTGTTTATTATAAATATATTATAAGTATGCAACTCGCTTCATGCTTCATTTCATTTACAAACTATTAAAATCTATGGTTTCTTAGCCAATGTATTTCTTATTAAACATATTTCTAAGAATGCCAGTACAATTTCTAATATAAATAGCATAAAACTAATCATTTTAATTTATAACTTTTGCAGAAATATGCCTAAAGATTACGATTAACTATTTGAGCATAACAGACAGCCACCTTTAGGTTGCTCCAGTTTATTTCTCAGCAAATTAGAAACAAAAAAAAACAAACCCTCAAATCGTGGCCACTTTTCTTCAGACATGAGAAATAGATTACGTATACGCGCTGTAGTGTCTTGGGAATTAATTGACCTTGCCAGCATTTTCACAAGCATGCTTTCGTTTCGTTTTGGACTGCCTTTGCTTTCCATTAAATGTGCTATCGAAATCCATTTGAGTGCGTGTATCTGTATCTTTGTCTGTATTTGAATCTATACGATAAGTACGCGCTAAAAGTTTGTGTTGATTTTTCAAGTACTATTCAATAGATACATTTTTCGTTGTTTGTGTTTCTTCGCTGTTCTGGCTGGCGCTAATGTAAATCAACAAATTTACACAAGTGTTTCTCCATACTACAACAATAAATATTATATTAGCAGCGAAAAAAGAAAAACAAAAACTTAGATACTCTATAACTTTTCGCACTTGAACTTCAACGTAATTAAGTTATTTTTATAGACTGCCCTCGTCGTCGTCAATTGTCGTCACAAAAGCACAATAAAAAGCATATTCAAAATGCTGTTTGCACTTCAAACTAGCCAGAATTATGGCGTAGATACTATTGTACTCGCACTCGCAAGTAATGTCTCAAACACAATTGCAATAAACGTGAGAAGAGCGCGCGCGTACAATAAATTAACACAATCGTTATGCAAGTTTGTATGTATCTATGTATCTATTCTCTGCTGCTATGCTGACTGCTATTGCAATATAGCAATCGGAAATTATATTGTTGTATAAGCGGCAGTTGAAAAGTGAAAAATCACAAGCTTGCCATAATGACAATAATAGATATAATTGAAATTTAACTGGCAGATAATGTAGCTTATGACACAAGCAACTTCAAGTCTGTAGTCTATCTGTTGCTCTATCTATTATGGCTATCTGTACTCACTCGAATGTACAATACTATTAGTGCTTGATTCCATTCAATCAATGCACAATCTGTCTGCACGCATGATTGAGAATGCTCGCTTGACAATACGTGCTTGTTTACTTGCTTCGGACTGCTCGGTTGCCGCCCACTTTAGAGTTTATTGCTGTATTATAGAGCGTGAAATGAAGCGGACAAGATAGAGCTCAATTTTGATTTCAATATTTCTTTTTGCAATTTTTGTTATTGCAAAGCTTTGAGTTTTTTTTTCTTCTATTTATTCATACGATGAGCTCATTATTCGCTAAACAACAACTACAAGTGCTATCGATAATGCAAAAAAAAAAAAAAAAAAAACAAAAAAATATTTGTAATAATTCAATGATAGAACTGACGAACACGCAACTACCTGTTATTTATTTTAGAATCTAAAGATATAAGATACTTTTGAAAGCTCAAATGTTTTTGTATGAAGAGAACAGAAATAAAAACATCAAACGAGCGTAATATTTAGTGAAAGGCTGGAATTGTGTTATACAAGGAATGCCTTTATTGTTTTTCAAAACACTTTCCATGAAAATTAATGCACTTTTGCATTTGCTCAAACCAGGGTGATTTGTCTTCGGCGATTGTTTTGCGTATTTCTCCAAAGACTTTAGGTAAACAAACGGCGGTGTATCATTCAGAATTCACCGTCTTACGTTCCTCAAGCGGCACAGCGACCACATGGCCAATTGGCGTAAAGTGAAACAAGTAATAATTCGGAGAGATTCGGCGTAACAGTAGAAGTGTCTCAGGAATTGAAGATGTATTTATTTCGTTTATTTAATTATTTGCAAAACTACAAAACAAAACCTTTTCTAACGATTTATTTGTTTTTCACCTACTATATATGTATATAGACGAAGTTATTGGTACGACTAACAAGTGATTGCGCATTTGCGAATAAATAATTTTTCTCATATTTTATTTAACTATTTTTTTTTTTTTTTTTTTTTTGCAAATTAACGCGCTTTCAACAAAAAAATTTTATTGTTTATTTAATAACTTTTCGCAACTCAACCGCAGCTTTTGACGCTTTTGTATATATTTAATGTATTTATTTGCTTATTTACTTCTAAAGTCACACCACAGCTTGAGATACTTTTCCATCTTTGCTTTGATTTGTTATAGTACTGCGTTGTACATACATATATCTCTCGGGATCATGTTACAACTTTTAAGTTTATTATTTTTTGTTTCAGCATTTTATTACGTCTCAACGCAAGACAAACGCAAAGATGCACGTAAGTATGTGAGTATCTAAACATGAGGCAGTGGATTTTGCCAGTTTCAGGTTTTTTCTACTAATTTGAATCAGCTTTATATACACTCAACACATGTTTAGGAGTTAAGTAGAAATGTATTTATTAATTCTCTCCATTGGCGTGTGGGAATAACTATGGGAATTGGATATACGTATTTACAAGCTGCTATCTTTTATAATTTACTGAAGTTGATTTTATTTTTTGCATTTTTAGATTAAGTTGTAAACAAATGCATTTGCTTCATTTTCACCGCATAAAATTCCAGCGGATGAAAGAGCTCTAGCACGCAGGGGTTACATGGGGGGCCTAAACTTGATTGAAGGACGGGCACGCGTTGGATTGACCGAAGCGCCGAACGACGGTTCAATATCAGTACTCGTACTCGTATCATTGCCAAAATGATCTATTATGCATATCAAATTGAACTTTCTTACAGTTAAATTTTTGTAAAATCCTGCTTTAGAGTTGTTGTATTTATAAGTTAACAACAGTTGCGTACGTTATAAGAGTTTTCACTGTAGTTGAACGTAAGTTTTATTTTGGTTTGTCAGCGGCGACAAAGAAACTATTCTTCTCACATTTTCGTGGCATTTTACTTGTATGCAAGAAGTTCAATATGCAACAAGCAAGTTGAGTGTAGAAATTGCCTGCCAATAAAATGTCAATTGTCAATTTGTTGTTTTTCGCTGCTGATTCCGCACTCTAAATGCAAGTTTTCGGTTTATTTTTCTGCTTCATTTCGAGCTAAAAGCAAGCGATGAGCTACGAGCAGTATTCGGGTCTTTTTTTTGTTTTTTTTTTTTGTTTTTTGATATTTTGGCAGCTGTTGCGCTTAAAAATAGCAGCAACAATCAGCAGCGCGGGCGAATCGAAGCGTGCTGTCGCCCGCTTGCTTACTTCTCATCCAATAACTTAAGTCTATACATTTTGCAAATAAAATAGTGTGAAAAAAATTTGCGGATGAACTTTTGCAACAAGTTTCGAAATCACAAATATTTTGTTTGCTAGTCCGGAAAAGTAGCTGAAAATTTTTAGAGTAGATAGATAGAGCGAGCGAGGGAGAGGGAGAGCGAGTGCTTCTATTTAAAGATTGACTACTGCCAGTTGAGAAAACTGCACACAAATACACAAGTAATAGCGTCATTTGAAAGCTATTTGGGCGGCATTGTCGTGAAGGAAAATCGCTCTCAAAATTTTCTTCGATTTTGTCAACTGTGAGTGCCATCTGCCTTTCACTTTGCTTCGCTGGGCACGCACACACTTCTCAATCTCAAAAAAAAAAAAAAAAAATGTATTTCGAAAATCATTTTCAAGTAGTACAAAATATTTTCTATTTGATTTTCACTGCTTGCTCTCTACTTGTCCGTCCGTCTGTCTGACTGGCTGTCTGTCTGTCTGTCTTTGTTTCGCTACAAATTTTCTTTTGCGCTGTGAATTTTGAATTCGGCTAACGACAGACAGAGGACCGGCAAAAACGTAAAGAAAAGCAGCAAAAATTGTATCTAAAGATACTTTCTGCTTGGGCTGAGCTGCTGCTACTGCTGCCGCTGTATATTAAAATACTCTACATCAAATGTACATTGTCGCCCGAGCTGTAGGTAAAGCGCAAAAAGAAAATCGAGCGCAACACGCGGAAAAATCTCTAACAGCAATGAAAAGCTACACGTTTCAATATAAAAATAAATCATACGGAAATTATGAAATTTTTCCAAATACTAAACTAGCAGTTAACAGGAAGCAAGAAAAGTGAATTTTCTGCCGACTAAACAGACTAAACATTTGTTTCAAATGGCAGCACAAGGTTTCCGTTTTTAGTTCGAAATAAGTGTAGAAGAAATAAATCGAATTCAAATTGAAGTTTTTTTTTTTTATAATTGAAATTGAAGTCTATTTTTGTTTCGAAAAATTGTGCAGGGAATTCTATCTTCACTTCCTGTTATAAGGCAATAAAACAGTCTGATAAAGAGCTGACCTTTAAACAAGTTACACGTAAAAAAATCAACGCATTGACTTTAAAATTAGAAATACGACATTTCAGCGACTGAGTGGCATATTTCAAGTTTAATGACTAAGAGCGAAATGCAACGAAGAAGCGAAAACTCTGTTGCCATTTAAATATAAAATGAAATACCAAACTTAAAATACATTTCAATAAAATTCTATTTAAATACAAATTCTTGTATGCTCGAAGATCTTAAGATTGAGTAAGAAAATGTCATTGATTGCTTTTCCAATTCGTCAATCGGACGCCTATTACAGTTAGTTGACGTTGTGAGTACGTTCATGCTAAAAAATGCCACACTTTATATTAGTTTTGCCAGATTTTACTTCATGATAAAGGCTCGATTAGAATTCCACTGTGGAATGGTAAATTAAAAACAATACAAACTTAAATTTACTCAAGATCTCCTGCGGATGAGCGTATCAGATATAGCGAACCCAATAGAAATTATCATAGGTTACCGTATTATGGGCCGAACAAGCCAACTCTGTCACAGTCTCTAGCTGCTCAGAACTAGATTAAAACACTTGGGAGCTTACTCGTTTATTGATGCATAAGAGATCTTCAGCTTAACGACATATACATAGATCAAATCTTCAAAGTGTGATTCAAAAAATAACACCCAGCAAAAGGTGTAATATTTAGTGAGAATCTTTACAATAACCGCTCACTCACACATATTGGCTACCAAGCAATTGTTCCGAAAGATGAAGAACAGCTGCATAAGTTATACATTTTACGGCCGAAATATTCAACCGATATTGGATTAAAAGCATGAGAAAATACTATATAATTAGTGCCAATGCTATGAAATTAAGCTATCCTTTATATCGATATATCAATTTTAATTATTGCAACTTAACGTCCCTTTCTATGTGGTACGTCAACTACAAAACAATTTTTATAATAAATAATTTTTTTTTTTTTATTTCAACTTAATTGCTTTGATTATTTGTGGTGGGAAGCGGTACCTTCTATTGGCCATATCGCGGTCTACACATCGCCTTGTGGAAATAGAGCGCTTTAAGTATGCCGACTGAGGTACAGGCAGGTGGACATGAAACGTCACGCTGACCACGACTATATACACATTCTGTAATGTCCAACTTCTGTTTTAAGGCGTTGCAAACAGTCTGAATAAATTATAATACTGTCAAGAGTATAAAAATCAGTCAGATATAATACAAATATTTTTATAGAAAATAAAGCATATCGCATTAGAAACTACGCTACTTCGAATACTTTGGGTGAAGGGTATAAAATGTGAACAATGTCTGCTGCAAAGCAACTATTAAAATAGTGGCAAGAAAATGCCAAACTTTGCAACATGAAAGATTACAGCATATTTTCGTCTACAATTTGGAAGACTGCAATATCTAAAGCTGCAGCAGGTCTTCCAAGCGCCCCCCAAACGCTGCCCACGACACTCTGCTATATATAAACTGGTTTTGAGCAGCAATTGTCAGTGGCAGAAGATACGAAAAGCTGTTGCTGAGCTGCTATGCCATGTTATTGGGTCAGAAAAAAAAAAAAAGAAGAAAAACAGTCACAGAAAACGCACAACCCCAGGAAAATAAATGCACTGACTTGACTGCATTTGTCGCTGACTGCGTGTGAAGTGATTCTTCATCTGACTTTGAATTTTCTATGGCTTTTCTATGCCGGAATATTTTTCCTACGCATCAGCGTAAATTTCAACCTACAAATAATGCAACACACTTGTCGCTCGCTCGCTAGCTGGCTGGCTGGCTGGCCAAGACACGCATTCATTTAATGAATTGGCACAGGCGGCAGCAGCTAGTCTCAGCACTCTCGCTGCGGTTTGGCGCTGGCTTAGTAACTTTCACTCGTCAGCCGAGCCAATAAGCTAACCAGCCAATATCGTAAGCCAGCAAGACTGGCGGGAAAGATAAAAACAAAAACCAGAGCTAAGCCGAGTAAAAAAAGAAAGACGCTTTGAAATCGAAATATATTTTTATTTCACAGACAAACAGCAAAAAGCATTCAATAAAACGCAAAAAAGATCGAAGCTCGATTTTTTGAGATTTTTAGAGAAAAAGCCTCGGGCAGTACATTGGATAAGCTGTGCATCTATCTAGATAATTGGTTACGTTCAAATTATAGCTCCCTTGAAAGTGCTTTTTAACTATTTTAATAGTTTTGGAACATGCGCAGCACCACAGGTTTTGTTTACTGTCAAGAATATGGGTCAAGTGTAATTTCCAATGCACTGAAAATACAAATTTGAATGTGGAGAAAATGGGGCATGTTGCAGTAAAAAATTGTTGCAAAAGTAGTGAAAGAGAGCTAGTAACTATAGTTTATGATTTTTTTATTAACTTTCTTTGTTAACATACAGCTAAAAGTTAGCTAAAAAGGCCACTTCTAAGTAATTAGGCGCTATTTTATCCAAATATAATCGTTTTAAGATTTTTTTTTAAAGAAAGATTTATATTTCTCTTGTTAAGCGCCCTTTTTTCCCGTGGGAGATGTGTTGTCAAAGGCATCATCTTCTATGTCCATAAAAGCACAAATTGCTGTCCTTTTGGCTTTTATGAGATATTAAGTTGGTATAGGGCACTTTGTGTGGATCTGCCAGACCTATACGCATGTTGATTTCTATGAAATGGTTCAAACATTAAGTATTAGGTCCTGATGTGTCCACCATTTTTAACATGAATGAGGTAAGCTAACTGGCCTGAAGGATTTGGGGTGAAAGGGATCCTTTTTACCTGCCTTCGGAATAATCGCTACCTTTGCTTTACTCCACCAAAGTTTTTGAGGTCCAAAAAAAGCTAAGAAAAACAACTGTTAACCAATTGGGAAATATTGACAAAGTAAATACTTGTACTCTTATGGAATAAAATAAATAAATAGAACAATGCGCTTACACAACGCAATTCGATTGTAAAACTACAAAAGCATTTTATGCAAAATGGATTTGGGTCACGAAATGCGTGTATGACGTTTGTGCAATTTCGAGTACAGTAAAAACACGTACTGATGTACACTAGCAAAGTAGCCAGTAGTTCACTTTTTAAGTAAACTATTCGAAGGTAAATTGCGTTGCATTAAAACTTTTATTGAGGAACTCAAATGCTGCGCAAGCAATTGTTTGGGTTTTGTGGGTGGAATAAATTGCATCCGAATACAGGAAAAAAATCTCTGCGGCTTTCATCCACTTGCAACTGTGCATCTGCTGCAGCACACACCCAATTGGAATATAATACGAAAGCTTACCTTTTCCTTGGCACGTCCTGCGTGTTTTTGCATTGATTTGGCTAACATGATGCCTTTATTTTCGGACATTTAACACTTGTAGTTGTAAAATATTGTTTTGTGATTTGGCTTATGGTTTTTTTGTTTTTATTTCTGCAGTGCACACTCAAATTTTTGGCTATTTATTGAATGGTGTTGCTGTTTGTTGTTGTTGTTGACACAGGAATTTGTTGCACCTCCTTTCTGTTAAATGCACAAACACAAACAGACGGCGAGATATAAACACACGCGAGCGAGCGTTTCAAAAGTTTTATGCAAATTTATTGTCGAATGCGAATAATAATGTTCCAAAGCAGCAACAGCAGCACAGTTGAATTGAATGTTGTTTTTCGGTTCGGTTCGTTGGTCTAAAATCCAAAAATAAAATAAATAAAAAGACCCGCGGCGGCGTAAAAAATGACAGCAGCTATTGTGTTGATTGTGGTTTTATTTTTTTAATTAAAAATAGAGGCACTTGATTTAAATGTAATTTAATTTCTTCACTTAATTATCATAATATTTTGATCATAATATTATTCTTTTTATCCGCGCCTCACCTCAACACCGACAGCAACAACGTCCCAAACAGTACTAACCGCACAAACCAAACAAATCAGCAAATCAAGGAATACCGTGAAAACAGTGTTGCCGTTTCCAAACGGTCCATACCGGTTAAGACGATATACATTTTCAGTTAATACAGTTTGCTTTTGTATACAGCAAATTGAATATTATTATGAACGTTTATGTATTTTTACTCATATGTATGTATTTATGGAAATATATGTTTAAATATATATTTATCTAACATAGAATATTCATATATATATACTCATACATAACGTGCACTATAACCATATATGGCTTCATCATTTTTTGGTATAAATATAATGCTACACTTTATTATGAAATATTACTTTATTTTCTTCCAAAAAATTTTATAAAACTGCAAAATTCATCGATATTTTGCCAGCTCTATATGTTATCGTTCTCGATTCCATATGCATTGGAAACTATCGTGCGATTAGAAGTAGATTTAAAATTTTTACATTAAATTGCATTGATTAATAAATAATTTATTTATAGAATGTAGTCCTCACGTTCGAAGCCATATTCGCGGCCATTTTGGGTGAATGGCGAAATGGATCGTTTAATACACGCAATTGCCGCACCCGAGTACGCAATATTGCGTTCTAGATATCCGCAAACTCGAACTCAAAAATTAGAGTACAGCTGCAGGTGTTAGCAAATAAAATTTAATGTAAACGTTAACATCTTGAGAATCATGTTGAGAGCCATCATTCACGCCGGATTTGGAAGGCTAAGCCGCTATACGTTGGGCAAGTGGGATTTGGCTCCAAAACTCCAATGGATTGCAGACTTGGTAAGTAAAGTAATAAACAAATTATTAATATTAAAATAAGAAGCCCGCATTAATCGATCGAATCGACTGTTCGTTAAGCCGTACTATTTGCAAATAATTATGTTATATATATATTTACAGTATTGTCAAGATAAAAACATTTCAATTGAGGAATATTTGGGAGTAAGTATGGAAAAAATTGTTATTAATTACATTTTATTTACAACCGCAACAAAATAATAATAGGGGAATAGTAACTAATGTTGTTAGTATTCCCCCTATTACGCGACCACAGCCTGATAGATGAAGTTATGGCACCAGGTGTTTAATTCAAATAAAAGAAAAATAAGTTGGAGCAATTAGCCACGAAAATTGAACTTCAACCAAATAGAGTAATGTACATGTTAACAGATTTGAGACGGGCCGGATATGCACAGTTGAGGCGGAATACTTGGGGATTCTGGAATCTGGCCACAAAACTGAAATGAATCGCGGATTTAGTGTGTATTAAGGGCATAGACAGACTTCAGGGGGACCAATGGTACCAAAGTATGCATTATTGTCTGAACTGTTATGGTCTGGTCTCTATAGAGATGACAATTTTTTTGTTTTTTTTTTTATAAAGAAGCACCTTGTAGTGGAGGCACAGGGGAGTACAATCCATATTGATGCTTTCTAAACCGTTAGAGGCTACATTAGGCTTGAACCGTTTTTGTAGGTGATTTGCAAAAACATTCGTTACGAGCCCAATATCCAGAAAAGTCTCTAATTTTTTAGTCTGATTCGATCGGGGGCTTTCCGAGCTTTCCG
This sequence comes from Leucophenga maculata, assembly GCA_035044805.1. NCBI lineage: Eukaryota > Metazoa > Arthropoda > Insecta > Diptera > Drosophilidae > Leucophenga > Leucophenga maculata. The sequence goes on from JAWNNP010000446.1 coordinate 311,728, forward strand.
ATTAGAGATAGACTTTTGATGTATTGTCTTTGAGATAGATAGTCTTGCAACTTGAGAGCTCTATCTAAATTTCCAAATTAAGTTTTGCTATTTTAAGGCGTTTTTTTCGGGAAACCACTCCGTCTTCTCGATATATATGTGAGGAGTGGAAACATATCACCCGCTCCATGGATAGGGCTGCCAAGGATGTCTTTGGTTATACAAAACCTGTGAAGAATTCTTGGTACGACGAGGAGTGTCGCAATGCTACTGCAGAGAAGAACGCTTCATATCGGAGAAACGGAGAGAGGAGAAACGCCTTTTCACGCGCAAGAAAAAGGAGCAAGAAAGGCGGGAGTTTGAGGATGTTGAGATGTTACGTGACAGAAATGAAGCTCGAAAATTCTATCAAAAGGTCAAGCTTCTGACTGAAGGTTTTAAACCCGGAGTAACTTTCTGTAAGGATGACAATGGAAATCTAGTAACGGATGAACAGGAATCACTGAGATTATGGAGGAGTCATTTCTACAACCTACTCGGAGGCGATGAAGCGCACAATTCCGCCGATAGAGAAATGACACCGGAACCACCAGTTAATGATGGCACTATTGTAGAGCCAGCGGACTTTAACGAGGTCAATTCAGTTATTAAAAAGCTGAAAAATAACAAAGCGGCTGGCTCTGATGGACTGCCAGCTGAGTTATTTAAGACCGTCGGCGAAGAGTTGGTTAGGAGCAAGGTATATTTAACAAGGTAGGAGCGTGCTGCTTTTCTTCTTCTTTCCAGTTGCTTATTTTTTAGTTCGCTTGCGATAGTCAAACGGAAAGGTTGTTCCACGCATGATTATTTTTTTTATTCTAATACATACGGAAATACATTGGTGTGTGCGTTGTGTTTTTATTTCGAAAATTCAATATTCTAGTTGCTTACATGACTTTATACACACACACACACACGCAGAAAATACATTGCGTTCGTTTGTTTTTAACTACAAGTTGTTGTTGGCTTCTCTCTCTTTTGCTCATTCTGCCTTTCTCAAAATATGCAACTGCGTCGACGTCCGGCTCCTACCTTGTTAAATATACCTTGGTTAGGAGTATGCACCAAAGGCAACAGCAGCAAATCAGTGTTGCCGCTTTGCAAGGAATACCGTGAAAACAGTGTTGCCGTTTCCAAACGGTCCATACCGGTTAAGACGACATGTATTTTCAGTTAATACAGTTTGCTTTTGTAGACAGCAAAATTAATATTTATTTGATTTGAGGTTTTAGACTATATATTAGTTTACTACGATTTTGTGTACGTGCTTTCTGAGTTCACAATGTACAATGATGTTAGGATATAATATCATTGCCAATACATTTTTAGCTCCTCCGTTCTTTTTTTATTAAAAGGATCACGCAGTTACTTTTTTACTCAATCTTATGCAATCATGGTCTACGAATCCCTTACACCCTTTACTTGTTGACATTGATCTCTGCCCGAACATCCTATCCCTAACGATTTGAAGTAGCTCATCCGGCCCCTACAGACTCCAGCACAAGCTGCTTCATCCGTGAAGCAGCCGTCTGTTAACCAGTTTATAGTCCCCGGTTTAACATTATAATTTACGTTTAAGTTGCTTCATATTTATTACTTACTGAGTGCAAAGCTAAACCTTTGAATGAAAGAGTTTCAAAACCGAGGTTATTATTAATTTAGCACAATATCGGATCCCAACGGATTCTAACAGAACGTCACAGGTGATGAATTATGGATATATGCGTATGAGCCGGAAACAAAACAGCAATTGACTGTGTGGGTGTTCCAAGACAAACCAATTCCAATAAAAGTTGTTCGCCTGTCTCTTCGGCCGATTGGGTCATGTGGCCACTGTTCCGCAAGCTGCGGATATCAATTATGAAAATTAACAAAACGAATCGCCGAAGATGAGTCACCCTCCTCCATGACAATGCAAGCTATCACACATCGGGTCCACAAAATAGTTTTTGAGCACTCAAAATATCAAATTGATGGGTCTTTCCTCCTGCAGCTCTGATTTATCAACCAATGATTTCTGTTTTATTCCCAAACATCAAAAAGAAACTGCGTGGTGAACGTTTTTCGACACCCGAAGAAGCTGTTGATGCATTCACAACCCATGTTTTGAAGGTGCCTCAATCAGTGTGCAAATCTTCTACATCCCACTCGAAATATGCCTGATATGTAATTAAGCTTCGGTATAACTGAATTAACAGATTTTTAAAAAATCAAATGTCACGATTAAAATTATTCACTTGACTTTATTTTGCTCTTTTCAATTTCTGTTAGTTATATAATAAAATTGTTGTTTCCTGTTTCGAAAATGTTCCTCCACTTTGCTTTGTTTGTGTGTCGTCTTGTCTTCTTAACTGTTTCGGTTTGATGTTTTGCAACATTCTAAAAGACTAACATATGCATAATTCTTTACACTTAAATAAATGTAAAACATTTTTTTTTTATATATACTAAAATCAAGAAATTTTCAAAATGTACGAGAATTTATTGGCAACGAAATAAGAGTAAGAAACAAGTTTAAAATTTTATAATTTTAGCTAATGAGAAAAAGTTGTTTAAAATAATTAATTAATTTTAGAATTCTGGGTGGGATGGTTAGGTAATGTTCTACAAAACGAAATACGTTTAAAAGTTACAGAAAAGTGAAAATTAAACAGCTTAAAAAACTTACTCGAAAGGAATGACTTAATAGTCTTAAAACTAGTACGAAAAAAGTTTAAAGTTCTTGATTTGAAGTAAAATATCTTAAAGAAAGTAGCTAGGACTTAAAATGCATATAGCAAATAACAGTAGTTGTTTGTGTAGCTTGTAGTAGTAATGGGTGGGGGTGTGAGGTTGAACTAAACACAGGATAAAATAAAAACTAACCAAAAGTAATTTCGCTTAAAATTTTTAGTACTGAATTTAACAATTATGTCTCTCTTCGCGCGTTTGAATAATCTGCGTTTTCTTGTTTAAAATGTAATAATCGCTTTAAACTTAAATCTAGACAATATTTATAACATTACGTTTATTGTTTTTTCTCTCTTTTTACTTCTATTACTCTCCTCGATTTTTTTACTTTAAACTGAATTGGTGTTGTTATTAACAAAATGTCTTTTTTTTACATTTGAGGCATTTCTTTTGTATTCGAGGAAAGTGATGTTGTTTTCTTTTTAGAATCTACTTCGATTTCTTTTGTTTAGATACTGATTGCTGTAGTTTTATTGTAGCAATTTGTTTGTCTGAGAAACGTTTTGCTTAATTAGTAATTTGATTTTGCTTTGTTGATGTTTTATATAGTTGTTTTTGTTGTCGCTGCTTGAATTACGCTGATTAAAATAAACAAACATGAGTTTTATCAAAAATGATGTGTGTTGTGTGTGGTAGAGTGTTAGTTTTTGTGTTTGCGTATTGACAAACCAAAGCGAAGGACGTTTTAACCGTCATGCTTTCTCTTCTTTCCTCTGGCTTGAGGCTCTTCTGTAATATATTACAAAAATTAATATTAAAAAACATTCCAACATATGCAAAATGCAAACTAACCAGCAGCCTTCTCGTCATTATTTGCTGCAGCCTTAGCCGATGCAGTAGACTCATTTGCCTCGCCATCTGCTATGAAATATAAATAATAAATATTAAAACAGCTTTTCCTAAATACTATGAAGAATAGTTACCATCATCGATATCTGAATCTTCATCTTCATCATCATCGTCCCCACCCTCGTCTTCATCCCATTCGGAATTATCTTCGGAGAGATTATCATTATAGACCTCAACTAGAGAGACGTCGCCAATTTCAGAATCCTCTTCATCGGTGTTTTCCGAATCACCTTCTTCTTCGCCGGAAACTACAATAGACATAAAAAAGAAAAACAGAAATGTATCCTATTAGAACTTTGTTACAACAAACGCACAAAATGCTTACAACGTAAGGCATTCGCCAGATTCAAAATAGCTAAAAACCAATATAGTAATAGTGCAAAATTTATCGGTGCCGTGGCGGCGGCTGTTGTCGTCGTCGTCACCGTTGATGTACTACTCGCGATCTTTTTATCCTTCTCAGCAGCAGCTGTGGTTTCTTTTAATTTGATTTCTTTGAGTAGCTCATCTAAGTCATCGACAGTGCTTTCATTTGTACTACTACTATCCCCACCAACACCAACTACAGCAGCATCATCCAATGGTTTTTGCTGTTGTTGTTTTTTAGCCTGCACCCGCTTCTCAAGTATTTCTAATTCAGCCAAATCGATTTCTAAACCATTTAAGCAAAATACATTTTGCTTATCTGAAAATTGAGTTCGAGTTTATACAAATTGATGATGTTGTATAAGCTGCACAGCAATTTAAAATAACACACCAGCTTACAAATATTAATTATCCTTGACAAACATTCCATGTAATGGAATCACGCGCTGCATCCGAAAATGGAATTCAATTGAAAGCAATAAATGTCACGTTCAAAAAATTGGAGAACTTGGCAACTGTTGATTGATATTTGATCTGTTACAAATTATTGCACAGGATGTGTCTATGGCAGGGTCGGCCAACATTTTGGCGATTCCTGTCTATAACAAGACCTAATTTCATTTAAATTTTGCATGCCATCTAGATGTGAATACTTTCTAGTAAACACAATTTAGCAACGAAAACGCTGCGACTTTCTTATAATTGCATAATCCATATTCGATTTCAGCGCGCAATTTTAAATAGGAAATGACTTGCACATATCAAGATTACAAATCGTTGTAAACTAGTGTGATTAACGTGAATTTATGAGAAACAGCAAAAAATATGTCGGAATGCAAACTGAATGAGTCGAATTCATGAAAATTTTACTAACCATCTTCTTCTGAGTCATTGCCATTAACCTCGTCATCATCTTCGCCGTCTGATGGCGCCTCCTCGTCATTGCAATCGAAACTAAAACCATATAAAAATTTGTTTATTAATAATACACAATACAGTTAAAAATAATTATCTTTGTTACCCATCCAAAAACTTGAGCGATGGCAACATCTTGAAGATCTTCTCACGATAGTTCTCAACCTGTGTGGCATCGTTATTAAATAAATCGAGTACTGCAAGATTTTTAAATTCCTCTAACGGTTTTAGCGTTTCCAGATCCTTGATCTTATTTCCAGACAAATTAAGCGATTGCAATTTTGGACTGGTTGTTAGATAATTGAGTCCGTTCGATATTCTATTATCGGATAATTCCAATTTTTTCAAGTTTGGTAACTTGGGGAAACCTTTAAGTGTCGTGAGACCCACATTGATTAAACTCAATGATTCCAATGCGGTGTACTCTTCTGTAAGGCCAACAATGCTTGTACTCCGACAATTATCCAGATTCAGTTCTGTAATCTGCAAATGTATTTATAAAACGTTATTTAGTTTAATTTGGTTAATAATGTGGCATTTTACAGTTATCAGTTAGAACTAAATTTTTTTTTTTTAACAAGAACTCAGTCCCATAATAAAACAGACAAAATTCACTTAAAGCAGCATTTGAAATTAGGACTCAAAATATCTTTGCTTGCTTTTTGACCATTTGAATTTGGCGCCATAAACAGCCACTGGTGCAGTACCACTTCGCCGCGCAAACGCATTTACACATACCACTGTAGGCCAGCGTGCCGTATGCCAATATGTTCCGCAAGCTGCGGCGAATTGAACGCTGCAAATTTCATCGCCATTACTCGGCAACGAACGACATCGAATCGTTGCAGCTTTTGCTGAAAGTCAAGGTGCTAAACAAAGATGAAAATAGTCACATTTCAGCGTTCACAATGATAAAAACGCCGCCATGTCTACCTCTCTACACACATAAGTGTGTGCGCGCGTATAAAACTGGCTCACAAAGCGAAGCAAAAAAATCGATGAAACGAAATTGTACAATTTTTATTTTATCATTGTAACTCAACGCATATGCATGAAAGAAAATGTGCTAACGAAACTTTTAATTCGAAAATTTGCACTATTCATTTAAAATTGAGTGCGTCTGTCTTCAAATGAAAAACAAAATGTTTATGTAACGCATACACACACGCACATACTAAGGCATATTTTTCAGTATATGGCAACGCTGAACGAATAAGACAGCAGCCGGCAAAGCAAATGTGAGGAGCATTAAAGAAGTAACAACAAACAGATGCGGCGACTACAAATACTAATTTAATTCGTTTGCCTGTGTGTGTGTGTTGTTTTGATAGTAGTGACAATTATAGTTGTTGCGCCTTATTGTTATTGTAGAGTAGAGCGATATGTCACAAAGCCGCAAAGCAAAATCAATTTATTTTCATTTTTTGTGTATGCTTTTAAAATAAATTTTTTTTTATTTTAATTCTGGTTTGTTAGTTTGCTGTAGATTACTTCTGGTTATGTTGTTTTACTTAGCTGGCGGTTAAAGTATTCGAATGGCGTAAGTTATAGCTTGAATTTCTGATTGATTTTTGATTAGGTAATTAGTTTTTGTTTAGGGTGCGGAGATATGTACTTATGTAAATAGATAATGGCTACGAAGACTGTTCAGTGCAACAATATATATGCATCTGTAGTGTAATTTCTACAGTGGAATGACATAAGAAAAGAACTATACCTACTTAATCTTTGATATATACATAGTTCAAACCCTGCAAAGTAATTCCACATTTCACCGTTCAACATTCAAAGATCAATTTTTTAAACGTCCTCAACTTGATTTGTAAATATTTTAACATCATCGCATCACGTATATTAAATATGAAATATGCTGCAAGGAATTCAGCAATCTCAACAAAAATCAGGGTTCAATTCAGCTAAATAATCAGTACTGCACGCACGACCCCTAATAATCGAATATTTTCATCACTTTTACTTTTTGTCGTTTCTAAATTCTGAAGTATATTAAATTGACAATGGTTTTCGTCGTAGAGCGCTTTTTGAATGGGGTTACTTTAAGGTAGGCGTGGCGCTGCCTAGGTATCTCCATACCAAGTTTTAGATCGATATCTTACAAATTTAGTTACTAGTTTTACTTTATACTAACAGGTGTCATACGCAATAATAATTATTATATATATTTAAACCGCCTTTAATAGAAGCCAACAACCAAATTTTAAGCTGATATAAAGAAATTATAAAAAACCCATAAGTGGGCGGCGGCATTTTATGAGGTTACTCAAAAAACGATTATGCCTATTAATATACGAGTATGTGAATCGGACGACCACAAAAACACCATATCTATTTTCAAACAGCTATTGAAATAAACAAGTTTTTCATACAAAAACATATAAGCTGCGTTTGATTTATATGGGAGCTACTTGAAAAAGCGGGCGTGGCAGATTTATAATTATACTTTATCGGTAAAAACTGAAATTCAGTAGGTAAATATGTATATATTTCACTGAGTTAACTATGTGTACTTCAATGATAAACTGATAATACCATATAAAAGCTATCAGATAAAATCCGTGGAATTCCTGAGACATGTCCATTCACTTCATACACATTTTAAATTTTTTGCTCTATACAAATCCCTAGCGACAGATCCTGGTTACCAAAGATATTCATTGCCAGACCCGCACTAGTCATTCATTCAGTCAGACAGATAGACATCGACCGAGCCGAAGAGAAGAATATATTGATGAAAACAATTGTTTCGAGCAACGTTTGGGGGTTGTACACAGCAATGCAGTGCAGCAGCACTTGTTTCGTTTCAACTGAGTACAGTGTAAGTGCAATTGCATTCCATAGGCTGTATATTCGCTGTTCGTACGGTAAACTCTGTGGGCAAACGGTATGGGGGCGTTGTTTCTACAGTACGTACACCAAGCGTTTTTGCATGCACCATAGAGAAAATATTAATCAGTGTGTAGCAGGCAGGCAGCAGGCGCAAAACGAATAAACGTCCAACGACAAAAATGCAACGCAACAAAAAGCGCAGGTTTGTCGTCGGTAGCAACGGATTTCTGAGAGCACTAGTCAAAGGCAATGCAGACGACGGCGATGAGCCACTCACTGCTACCATGCTCTGCTCTGCTCATCGAGAGCTGTGTGTATGGTATTTGCGTCGATGAGGCCGGTTTTCAAAAAATAAAAGAGCTAAAATATTAAGGCTGTGTATTGAAGAGGTTAGCACAACTTTGGGTATGCGAGCAAACAGGCAAGGAGTGTGATGGTAGCTGCTTTGTTGCTGAGTGGTGTGTGTGTGTTCAATATACTTCGCATATACAGTTATGTTCCAAAAAGTAGAAACACTTAAAAACTGTTTTACTTTTCATAATTTTAATAATTTAGTCCATGACATTCATAGGGAAGGACAAATAAATTGTAAAAGTAATCGAACTTACTCTCAAGATCTAAAATATACAAAAGTTCATGGTCTGAATCCAAATCCAAAGAATCTACAAAATTTCAGCATTTTTGTTTTTGTTTGTATAAATGATCAATTAACAATTGACAAGACATGGATTAAGAGTCTCGTCCTCAGTCTAGTTTCGGTCGCTATCCCTCAAATTTTAAAGATTTCCCATCTAAGTACTAGTTGTCATGTTAAAACAGAAGGCATAGCAGACAGACGAACTGATCAATATATATTTTATCGGTGCTGACTGTTACAAAGTATGTGACAAAATAAATATATATATGTACTATTAGCTGTGTGAGTAGCATAAATATTATTTTATCCAATGTGTTATTTTGAAGTAACACTTTTTCGTGCATTTAACCAAACCCCACAGTACCACATACGGGCAGGCAATGCACGATTTGTCTTTTATATAAATTGGAGAGAATAGCAAAGCCGAGATAATGATTTATTCTTTCTTAGATCTATTAAATAGTATTCTACTTTGTGAGGAATAAATTAAACTTAGTTTTGGAAAATTTTTCATTTGCCATGTAAAATCAAAAGGGTTTTATTTTTTTGGCAAGCATATTTGTCATAATTCAATAAGTTTTGATTAAGGTTTAGTTGCAAAATAAGCCAATGTTATATTTGGGGTACGTTTTCATCAAATAAAAACAAATTTTCTACGATTTTGGTAAAATCAAAATCCTAAACGTTTGTAAAACTTTGAAAAAATCAATAGCCTAAGAAGCTAGATGACTATTCAAAATTTATTTCACGCTGATTGACTTTACAGGAGTATTGGATCTGTCAAGCCTCTTATTCTGTTTAACAGCTAAATTCGTACAAACTATTTTGTACACTATTTTTCTTCCATTGGATACAGAGTATAAAAATCCAAAATTAATATGTGTATGAGAACTTTCAGTTTGTTATTTATTAGAATTGGTTACGGACTCTGTGGTCTATGTGTGAATACCCGAACTTGCTTCAAGCTACATCAGCCACACAGTTGAACATAATTACAAAACAAAGCTAATCAGTATAATACGTATTTTTACGATTAGCAAAATAATTTAATTAATGTGCCCTATTATTGGGTACGTAACTGTAATGTGTACGTATGCCTGGTGCATAAATATGTTTGTGTATGCGCGCCGCTTGTTTCTACAGAGGATAATACATTGGTCGCAGGGCAGCGATAAGGAAAAAAGAAAGAGCTATAGTAGCCAGTAGACGAACATCATCAGATACTATAGTACAAGTGTGTAGTATCTACGACCGACCGATTTGGTCTCAATTGTGTGAACGAACGTGTCGATGATTATTTTCTGCATATATACATACGTTACATGCTTGTATGTGTCGACAAAGTCGGGTGTACAGATGCGTCTGCATGTGTAGATATGTTTGCAATGTTTTTTTTGTCCATCTTTTCGCTGCATATATACGTACATATTATAGATAGAATACGTTTTCAAATAACCAGAAATTACAACAGGCAATAAAAAAAAAATAGTAGGGTAATTGTGTGAGAAGCAGCGCATGATGCAAATTGAAGGCCAATTTTGTTTGAATTTCCACAAATTGCACGAAAAACCTAGAAGCAGCGCACTAACATTTACAGTTAGTGTTTGAAGTTTAAATACAAATTAGGCCTACTATGCAAATGACAACACCACATAAAACAATTTGTAGGTCGAATATATGTTTTTTGGCAACAATAGAATCGAATCTGCCTTCCGATTTTTTACAAATAATTTTTTTTTTGCTTTGCATTTTCCAGATTATGCTTTGACAATTATTTAATTAGAACTGGATTTATGAGTTTTTTTCTTTTCGCCGCGGCCATTGTAGTCGTCACTAATCACATACACACACTTAAGACGCGTGTGCATACACACATTTGCAATTACACGTATAAGTTTTTTTAAATATGCGCGAAAAATGTGTTTTTTATAACTTTCGTATTCAAAAACTCACCTGGTTTGCTTTGCGAGCGCGTTTCTCGAGTTCTATTCTTTTCTCCATTTTTTGCGTATGTGTTTTGCTATATTTTGCTTGATTTGTTTTTTTGGTAACTTTTTAATTTGCGCTTAACTCGCTTGGCTTTGGTTTCTTGGGTCTTTTAGTTGAGTTGAGTCGAGTAGCGAACTGCAAGCGTTTTAAAATATTTTGCACAGTGGCGCGTATGTAAATGCCAAAGGATACGAAGTAACGAACGCAGCAAGAAAAGGATAACAACTAGCAACGATTATGTCGTTCTCAGCGTACGTGTGTATATTGCGTGCATTCAATGCACATATACATATATATCCTTAACACACCGACGCACACAAACACCTTGCAATTTTTCGCCGACTTTACTTCTTCGTCTCTGCTTGCGTTGCCGTCTATCGAGCCGCGTGTCTTGACCGCTGCCTGCTGCTGTTTTTCTAGTCTGCAAAAAGCGTGTTTATTACTTAAATGCAACTAATGCAATTGTTCTTATTTGTATTTCTTATTTTATTAAGCTATGCAATGTGGCGCACATTTTTTCTTTTTTGAGCTACAGCTTCTTCATAAAGCAAAGAAAAATTGCGACGCGCTCTTTGCAAATTCTTAAAATGCATTTTCGGTAATACTTTTGTTTTGTCTTTACTTACCAATCTTTGCTCTTATATACAAAGCGCGTAAATATTTTTGTTATTTTTTTCAATATTCGTTTTTTAAATATTTTTTACAATTTTATTTATGCAATTTTTTTTTGGCTCTTTGCGCTTCTTGCTGCGACGCGGCTGCTTATGTGCTTCTTCTTCTGCTAGACTAACGGAATATATGGCAATATTCGTTGTGCTGCCAGATAAGAAGGCTGCCACATTCCAATATAATACATTTCACCGTCTACTACACTCTTTCACACTAATGATTCCTATACGTATCAACTATGTTTATCTCATGCGCACTCATGAAGTAAGCGCAATGAAAGTAGATGTACTACATGAGTTAACACTTAGTGCGACAGAGAGAAAGAAAAACCAAATTCAAATGAAAAAAGAACGTTTTTATTTAAATTTAAAATTATTAAGAAATATGAATATGTAGCGAAAAAGCACTTTATTTCGGATTTCTATACAAATCTCTTGTTTAAAGAAAAGTATTAAAGTTTATTTATGCTCAATAATAAATTTGGTAAATAGTACATAAGAGAGGGACCATATGACAAGTTGAGCGGCAAATTCAAAAGTTTAAATTGCTATTAAGGGCGATTTACACTTAGGGCTAAGGTGCCACTTTTGAGCATATACATATATGTATTATTTTTGAAAAATATGTTCAGTATTTTCAAAGACATTACGATAAGAAGAGGAAGAAGAAACCGAAGAAGACATGACTGGTTAAGTCTACTTTGAGAATATGAACAGATTAAAATATAAAAAAAAAATCTAAGCTACAGTTAATCAAAAGCAAAATAGAATTTATTTCTTTTATATATTTTAAAATTTAACGCCAAAAAATTACACGGATACGGTTTTAGCGATACATTTTCGTCCTTTATTTCGTGGCGCTGTTCAGCATATTCCATTAAGAAGCTATTGCAAAAATTGTGTACGGCTAGTGTTTCCACGAATTCTAATTAAAGTGCTGTCTGCCGGTAGCTTTTTGCTAATTGATTCCGCTAAAATGCAATTTGCTTTGCCAAAAATAAGCCAATTATAGTCAGCAACTTACTTCAACATCAACAGCAGAGCAGCAACAGAAGCAGCAGCAGCATTCAACAAATGCCTAACATATTGCACAAGGCTGGCTCGTGCAATCAAAGTGGCTCGCTCCGGTGCACGGCTATCAGCATTACGTGCTATAATCAAAATTAGCAGAGAAGCACATCTCAAAATACATCATTATCAGTGTCATGGTCGCACCTGTCGATCGACTGGTCGATGGTATTAATTATTTTCTGGTCGTCTGTTTTTATTTACAGGATTCAAGGACATCATGCACTTGCTGTTCGTGAATGTAGCGACATGTTTTCCATTAAATTGGCCTACATCTCTTAAGCTGTTGCTGCTGCACGTGCTCAAAGATATTTTACAGTTGGCTGATTTTTAAAACGAACTAAATTATTCATTGAAATTGTGAGAAACTAAATTTTTGATTAGTGTAAGGAACTTTCATAAAGGTAGGTCCTATATTTATAAAATGTGAAATAAGTTCAAGCATTTATGAGGCCACTTTGAGTTCAAAAAGGTGAAGTATATTGCAGCTAAACATTCATACATATGGATATATACTAAACATACACAAAAACAGTACAGTACATTTGAAAACTATGTTTCCGAAAACAATGAAACTTTAATTTCATAGAATTTTACGTTGTACCTAAATTATTATTTTTGTATAAATATTTATGGAAGCTCTAAATGAATAATTTATTTAAAATTTGTTGAAAACCGATGGGCATATACTTTTGCTATATGGAGGGTGAGGTTCTATCAATTCGTTTTTCTTTCTTAGACTCTTTAAAGCGGAATAATTTTATAATACACTGCGTATATTTACCATAAGCTGTCTGTGTACACAAACACAAAAATTTGTGTACGTGTCCTGTAGCAAATTAGTCAATTAAAAAGGCAACGAACGCACTACTAAGTTTGCTGCTACTCTTAGTTGCTGCCTCTTGCGCTCAATGTTTGCCCACTCAAGTATGGTAAGTAAAAATAATTTAAGGTAGCACCAACGTTGAAGTCGACGTCGGTGCACGTACTAGCTGGTAAGAAACAGTGAGTGCAAAAGAAATAGAGAGAGTGCTTGTTCCAATCGACGTTTCTAATTGCATATTTTACTTTGTTCGCGCTTCGTTATTATTTGACAATTGGTAACTCAAAATTGAGAGCACATTGCAATTGCTACCACCTTATATAATTACATTACTTTATCCTTGTTTGGTTTTGTTTTTTCACATTCCAGATACTTCACAAGGCAGCACCAGTAGCATAAAAAAGAAAACAAAATTTTTAGCTGGGATTCTATGTGCTGCGTTTTAAATTAGCTTATTAAACGTGTTTTTCTCAAAAGCCAACGACGTTGTTTCACCTATTTAAAGTAAACGTTGAACTGCAAACAGGCTGCGTCGTCTGCATTTAACTTAATTTCCTTTGGCCGCCAATGCTGTTTCGCCCACCGTAGACATCCTTGTAGTCGAATGAAATGTGTCGCGGCAGCGTAATGAAGAAGAAAATTAAATGTCAAGATGTCGATGATGCGCGCATAATGTGCACCGGAACGTAGCGCGGCCCGTTTGTTGATCTGTTTGCCGGTTGTCCGTCAAGACAGCCGTGCCAACTGCTAATAAGATAAATTGCACTTGGGGCAAATTAATATGCAGCACTAATGGCTAAATTATTAATATGAGATTTGTATTTAGCTAATAATAAAGTAGAAAATAAACATTGGCAATCTTTATTACAGATGCAGCTTAGCGCAATTGAGCTATTTTGATAAAATCAGATTAACAGTCAATGCCGTCGATGACATCAATGTCATACGCGTACGCCAGCAGCATTACTTCTTTTTGGAAGATCGAGCCCGACATATTCTGTATGTACGGGCACTGGCGTAGGATGTATTCCATCAGTAGATTGAAAAATCGCACGACAACACATCACCCTGTCTGAAACTTCCCTTCGTAACAAAGGGTTCGGAGAGGTTTTCCCCTATCCTGACAACGCTTTGTGTGTGAGATAGCGTCGTCATGCAAAGACGGACAATCTTTGCCGGGATACCTTGTGTCTGAAAAGGCGTTTGTCTCGATATTGCTCTGAAACAGCCCGCGTTCCGACTGCAGAGTTCGCTCATAGGAAGCGTTCGTCTCTGCAGTAGTATTGGGACACTCCCCGTCGTACCAACCATTAGCAAGTACAAACATTCTTCGAATGTTTTTTTGGTTAAAAAATTTTTTTTGTCGCATTGCTAGTTTGTGCGCTTTGGTCATGTTTTTTGAACACATGACCAAAGTTCAATCTGTACAGCTGTGGGCAGCAGCAGGAGTGAGCGGTACTTGCACCTGTATGTCCAATCGGATTTCGGGCGACTTTGGTGGACAACCTCACTTTAAATAGAGCTAAAAAAATTCAACTAATTTCAGCACTTTTGCAATGGCGTAGATGAAATATGTTTATAATTTACATTCTATTTAAGTGAAAGGTAGGGTAGCATAGATAATTTAAATACCGTTCTCAAATAATAGCACCAATGTGGCACAGTTGGTGCTCAACGCTTTTAAATCTTTTTACAGTGTCATAGCTTGAGCATTTTGCGCCCAGGGCAAACAAAATTTGACGTTTTTTGCCTACTTGCTTTTAAAAAGTTTTATTTCTGCAAGAAAAGTCAGATTAAAATTTTGATAAAACCTAAAGCCTATAAAAGTGCTACGATTTTTTATGTCAAACTGTTGTAGTAGTTTGTGATTCACAGATACCATATATATATATATTATAAGCAGTTCTAAAGGGCAAATTTTTACCATATATTTCTACCTCCATGATTGTAAACTTGCGCAAGTATTAGCTCATAATATCCATTTTTGTGTGAGTTATGGAGGGGGAAAGGAAAATCAAAAAACTCAGTTTTCTCGAAAACTACTTGACCGATTTTAATGAGCTTTGAATATGTTATTAATAAACATTAGAATATTTTAAGAAAATAAAGAGAATTAAAGAAAAAAAAAGTCAAAAAAATTTAAAGCTTGTTAAATTGTTAAAGCTTTCTTCTTTCTAAGTCCAAAATTTAATAAACAATAGTTATGTCCTTTCAAGAAGCCATGTCCTCTTTGCTACGCCTGTGCATACGCATACACACACTAGCAAACAGTGCTCTCTTGCCACGTGTTGCCTACGCTCGCATTTGAGAGAGGAAGCTGTGAACCAGAGCTACAAGTTGCCTTTTCGAATTTTCGAATAAAAATTAAAACGGCTAGAATCAAGAAATTTGCAACAGTTGCTGTTCAGTTCTTGCAAAAAGCGGACGTGGCGGATGAAAGCAAAGCAAAGGAAAAAATCATCATTATTTGATATAAAGAATTGAATAAAAAAAGTGTGTAAATGTGAAAGAGAGAAAGAGAAACACAAATACATAGAACCGTATAAGCGTGTGATAAGAGATAATATTGCTTTTCAAAAACTGAATTAAAATGTCCTTGTGTTGATTTTTTTTGTTTTTGAGACAAACACATTTAAAACAATAAACAAATGATCAATAAGTTGTTCAAATAAAAAAAAAAAACAAAAAAAAACCATAATACAAATGTGCACAATTAATTAACTGTTTGTGAAATTAAAACAACATCATTAAAAAAAAAGTCGATACACAAAATAAAATAAAATCCATTTATTATTTAATGAGCAATTTATGCCTGCCAGGCGTGCAAATTTGAAACTCAACGCAAAATTGAATTATTATTTGGCACATGTCAAGCAAACGCAGTACATATACAGAGCTACACCAAACACATCAGGACTTTAGGATGATAAGCCACACGAAATAATAATCAAGATGAAATACCAATAATAAAAAAGAAAAGTTAATAAATTTTAACTTTGGTAAAACCGAAGTTTCTATACCCTTACTATGCAACGTAAAAATGTTAAAGATAGAAGTTTGTAAGGAGTGAAATTAATTGAAATAAATCTTCATTTAATTAGTAGTAGCTCGTTAAATTTTTGTTTGTTTGTGTGTTTTATATATTTTATCTATATTTAGCTTAAAAAATGTGATTGTACGTATGGACCTTTTCTGGGTTTTACTTTTCGGATGATTTTGCAATTTGATTTCAGTTGCTATTATTGATGAAATGAAGTTCACGACACTCTAAAAAATGAAATTAAATTCAATTCAAAATTAAAAATACGTCGGAAATGTAAAATTAATCGTTTTAACAAATTCATTTTCGTAAAAGCTTCTCGAAAAAGAACACTGGAAAAGGTTCGTACTTTCTTACAACACAAGATAAAAACCAAAGAGAAAAAATGTCCAATTCAATGCTTTAAAAAGATTTGCTTTTATGCAGTTCAGCAATTTATAATCCTTTGACAAATATTATGTTATACAACTAGGACGCCTAGGAGCTTAAGTTGACAAAAGTTACATGGATGGAATAGGGCTAATTTATACACATGTAGAGGAGTTAGAGAGTCGTGGAGCTTGACACAATTCTTTAATACGTTGCTTATGAAGGGTATAAAATAATATAGTAGCGGTTGGAAAACATTTTACCAGTTGCCAACTTGATTTTCTTTTCCCAACGAATTATTATTTTTTTTGACTTGATGTGTCTTACGTTTTGTCCTTGGCAACATCTTCTTTATTTTGCTATGAAAAAATTTCGCCACAAACAAATTTGCAAATGCCAAACCAGCAAAAAGTAAAAAAATAAATAAAAATTATAAGCAAAATCAGAAAAAAAAAAAACAGATAAAAGAATTCTAAATACAAAAACAAAAACCAGAGGAAAACCCATAGCAACAACAGCAACAAACAGCTGTCTAAGGTAAGTCGTTATATTTGAGTTTCAAGTCTGAAGCTTTCCTTATAGATTTTGACATTTGAATTTACATTTCAAAGACCTTTCAACTTCGATTTGTGCCTTCGTCGTATGCGAGGCTTCTTCGTTGGCATTCACTTTCGATTATCTCATTTGTTGTAATTTATATATTTGATTTTTCAATTTCCATAAGGAGACCAGGCAAGCTGAAGTGCTTGCAGAAACATTGAATGTAAAATAGATATTAGATCTTGAAAATATGGATTTAGATTTTTTTTATGGAAATAATAAAGCTAAGAAATATTTTCTATAAATCAATCGATTTGTTTTAATATTGCGGTAATCACTAAAGCTATGACTGCAAAAAAATTTAATATGGCGACAACCAAACTAAATTTTTTTTCGGAAAGTACCTCCATTTGAAAAGATACCCAAAAGCAAATACAATAATAGTTTTGCCAACAAACTGCAGTGTTTTTAGACTCATCTGAGCAGCTTTAATTGTTCTAAAAAACGTGTATATATCCGGACAAGGAAACGAATAATTGAAAATCACTCACAAGCACTTGTAACTTGTGGTGCAATTAAACGCTATTGAAAGGATAATACAAATCTTAGAATGCACGCTCAAGCACTTGAACTTGAGGTGCACCTAAGTGAATACCTTTGCCTATATACACTAAGTACTTGGAACTTAGTGTTTATTTGCGTTGGTAGAAAACTAAGCACTTGGAACTTAGAATTCTTTTGATCAATCTTTGAAGAGCTCAAAAAAACGTATAGCCTTGTTGGTTGCCTTTCAAAGAGTGACGATTTATTTGAACAATCTTTGGGTTTATATACAATTTTTGTTCTTATACTAAAATATGAAATTACAAATAGATGTTTACATTATGTTCTTAACAGCTATTATAGTCGTATGTGCATGTTGTGGTTTTTCCACATAATGTCGTAAATTATGTACTTGAGTTTATTTAATGTCATTTTTTATTGGTATGTCATAAACTATCCCGCTGCATTATCGATATTCGGCTGTGCATACGCAGTGTGTGCATTTTGTCACTTCGTGGAACGTCAGCTAACACCATGTTGCAATGTACAAATCAATGCGTTGGTACTCGATGCTTGATTATCGATATGTTCGTGAAACAAAAACCCACATGTAGAAATTATTAAATGTAATCTGCATGTGTTCTTGCTGTTGCTCATGCGTGTAAAAACTATAGATAAACAAATAGAACATTTTATTGTTGTTTAAGTGCGTTTGAAATAGAATTCTTATTTTAAGATTCTACATTCTCCCGCCCGGTTGAATATTTATTTAACCTAGCTTATATTAAAAGAAAACGGTGATGGCTGCGTAGAGTTGCTGGTGTTGACTGTTGGTACTGGCAGTTGTTCTACATCACGTGCGTTAGTTGTTGCTGCTTGCT
The DNA here is from genome assembly GCA_035044805.1 of Leucophenga maculata. Taxonomy (NCBI): domain Eukaryota; kingdom Metazoa; phylum Arthropoda; class Insecta; order Diptera; family Drosophilidae; genus Leucophenga; species Leucophenga maculata. The sequence goes on from JAWNNP010000446.1 coordinate 330,008, forward strand.
TCATGATGGTTAATCTGATGAAGTAAAATAATATCGCTGCTAGTGAAATGCCCAGTGCTATATATGATATGATGCGATGACCTTGATTATCCATGTTTTCGAATGGTAACTTCAAATGTTTGTGAAGTTGTTTTTGTAAGCGTGTTAGCTCATCTTGGCTGTCTAGCGTGAAAGTGGTGATGGGCGGAGACTTGTTAGTTGACCGTGACGTATCTTGGCTGAATCGAGCATAAGATACTCGTACTGACCGTGTTGTTGCGCTATATCCAGTTACCATAATTTGTTGGTTCCGAATGGTGCAGCTGGAGTCGAGCGTTACAAGTCCCGATTGCTCCAATTGAAATGTAGATGCATATTCGCCACAGACTGCAGACAATTCCTGTTTTGAATTTGTCCCAAAAATCCATCTGTTTTTATGACGTAATGGAAACCATACAAACAATTTGTTTGTGTCCTCGAGTTTACAATGTTCAGATGTTTTGTTGTTGAACATTTGAAATTCACAACCAACATTTGTCGAGTAAATTGATTGCTTGTTATAGCAAATGAAGGATTCCGTGTTGAGTGCGTGACAGTTTCTTAAATTATCCCAGTTCATTAAGAAACCTTGGTCTCGATGATTATTGATAGCAAGAATAGGTGCTTCGACGCGGATCGTTTTAATACTTAAACCGCCAATTACTGGAATTGGTACTATGTTGAACAAATCAAATTGTTCATTCATTACCAGAGGAATAGTCACCTTGAACACAACATGTTCTCGAGTGACTGTGCCTTCTACCTTTAACAACTTGTATAGTTGAAATAAGTCTTCGTCGTTTATGGGAAGCGTTTGTCCCGGTTTTAAATGAACACGCATTTGTTCTAGTTGTGCTCTTAGTTGCTGCGCCGTTAATAATGATGGGCTGATCTTGTTATGTCGGGCATCAGTGAGTACATCTATGATTTGACTTTGAACTCTTTGCAAATTAGATGCAATAATTGTTAACTGTGTCGTCAAGGTGATATACCATTGGAAGACGCGATTTGGTCCTGCTGCCAATGAAATATCCTGTAATTGCTGTTGTATTTGAGATAAACGAAGATTTGTTATGTTTTCGGTTCTCTTCATTATATTAATTGTTGAGTCAATTACTGATGTTTGATTTTTCAGCAACTCCAACAAATATTGTTCATTGCTTTCAACTTTTTGAATCGTTTTCGTCATTTCTTCTGCGTAGTTAGAGTCCAGTACTCCAAATAAACCACGCGCAATGTTTCCGATAATGTCCAATGCTGCTCTGCGATGACGATGCTTAGTAAGCAGTTCATTTTCCATCTTTATTTCTGCTTCCGTATGAAGAAAATGCTGTGCCGTACTAGAACAAGTGGAGATGTTTGGTAGTTTAGAACATATATCTTGTAGTGCCTTTGTTCCGTTGATGAATGTGTCCAAATCTTGTCGATAAGGTTCCAAATCGTAATAAACTATTACATGCCAATCACTGATAGCAAGTCTCGTTGATCCAATGCCTTCAAAGAAAATGCCTGGTTGTGATGCAAACTTTGTCACTTCAACCAGTGGAGAAGCCATAGCCAAGGGAAGTAGTAGCAACGTTATAAGCATCGTTGTCCATAGATATGCTCCGGTTGATGTCCTTTGCTTCTTTGTAAGCTTGGGTGGATCATCATCAGGTTCATGTTTCCTTGTCTCCTCATCTTCTGGCATAATTGGCGCTAAATGTTGGATTGAACGTTTGAAAATTCCACGTTCAGTTTTTAAGTCTGCTACCCGTACATATCCATCTGCTCCGGGATATAATTTAGTGACTCGCCCCAGTGGCCATTGTCGTATTGGAACGTTGTCTTCTTTTATTACAACCAATGTTCCTTCCTTAAGGTTGTTAAAGGATTTGGTCCATTTTTGTTTTTGCTGGAGCTGTTGCAAATATTCCTCATACCACTGCTGCCAGAATGCATATTTTAACCTGGAGACCTGTTCCCATCTCTGCCCCAAAGACAGTTTTTTGTCTGTGTGAATCCTGTCTGCCTGTGCTGTTAGCGGTTCCCCTATCAGGAAGTGTCCTGGTGTGAGAGCAGAAATATCATTAGGATCGTTTGAGATAGGTGTTATAGGCCTTGAGTTCAATATGGCTTCTATCTCAACTACAACCGTTTCTAATTCTTCGTACGTTAGAGACGATGTATTTACGTTGTTCTCAAGCAGGCGTTTGGCTGATTTCACTGCTGCTTCCCATAGTCCGCCAAAGTGAGGTGATCTCGGTGGAATAAATCGAAATTCTACTCCTTTATTATTGCATTCACTAACGATTTTCTCCTTTGCTTCTGTCGAAAATATTATTTGCTCGAGCTCCTTTAACTTGTTATATGCTCCAACAAAATTAGTGGCGTTGTCACAATGCAAAGTTTTGCATTTGCCTCGTCGACTAATAAATCGACATAATGCTGCCAAAAATGCATCTGTTGTCAAGTCGCTTACCAATTCAAGGTGAATAGCCTTGGTAGCGAAGCAGCAAAACACGGCAATGTAGGCTTTATGTGGTCTTTTGCCCCTTATCTTATAATGAATAGAGAAGGGCCCACAATAGTCGACGCCTGAATTTAGAAATGGTCGCGCTTGAATAAACTCTCAATGGTGGAAGGTTACCCATGACTTGTTGCAGCATTTTTGGTTGCATTTTGTTGCAACGTACGCAGTGTTTGACAATACTTCTTGCCATTGTTTTCCCATTAATTATCCAAAATCTTTGGCGAGACTTGGCTAATAAGGCTTGGGCTCCGCAGTGCATGTTGTCTTCATGCAATTCTCTTAAGAGTATTTTGACGAGAGGATCGTTGTATGGCAATAACATTTGATGTTTTGCGTCAAATGATAAAAATGATTGTTCCAGTCGTCCACCGACTCTCATAACGGAATTTTCATCCATGAATGGAGTCAAACATTTTAATGCACTTTTATTCTGGACTGAATTTTCCTTATTGAGATGCATTATGTCATTTTTAAAATCAGCTTCTTGTATACATTTTACAATCACCTTCAAGGCGTGCTCGAGTTCATCCTGTATTATTTGACCCGTTTGTTTGGTCTTAAAACGCAGAATATATGCCACAATTCGTTGAAGTCGCCGGAAGGAATTTCCATGATTTATGGTATATATGAAGTCTTCCGATTGTATTGCTGTCATAGTAACTTTCGAAATCGTAATCTTTTTCTCCAAGTTACCTATGATTTTATCAGAATTGGCCTTAAATTGTGCTGGCCAACTTGCTTCAGATCCATATAGATATAATGGACCATAAAACCACATGCTACTTTCCAAGAACCTCTTGACGGATGTTCCTCTTGAAAGAACGTCTGCTGGATTCTCGCTGGATCTGACATGTCTCCATTGAGTCGAAGACGTGTTCTGTTGGATTTTAGCTACTCGGTTTGCTACGAACGTATGAAATGATGATGCAGTAGCGTGTATCCAATATAAAACGATTTCGGAGTCAGACCATAAGAAAGCTGTAGAATTTTGTAGCCTTATGTCTTTTTGAACTCTTGCTAAAAGTTGAGCTCCTAATTCTGCTGCACAGAGCTCTAGACGCGGTAACGTCTGCCTTTCGACTGGTGCAACTCTTGATTTCGCACATAGTAACTGAACTGTCACTTTTTTGTTTTTGTGAACAGATCTGATATATGCAGCAGCTCCATACGCCTTTTCGGATGCGTCAACAAATATATGAATTTGTTGGCTTACCGCAACTTCTCCATTGCTGACATGCCTTTTAATTGTCGCTCGATTAAGGTTAATCAAGTCCTTTCTGTAGGCTTGCCAATCGGCCTCCAGCGAGCCCGGAATTTTATCATCCCAATCCAATTTGCGATGCCATAGCTCTTGCATGAATATTTTCCCCCGTACTACTACTGGAGCAAAGAGACCGAGTGGATCAAATATTCGAGCTAAATCAGAACAGATGCTTCTCTTGGTAACGGGAATGTTGGTATCAATTTGCACCTTGCCACAAAGTTGATCAGTTTTGGGGTTCCAAATCATACCCAAAGTTTTTGTTGTGTTCATCTCTGATGAGTCAAAGTTTAACATAATATCTTTGTCTTCTGCAGGAATATTTGTCAATAGTTGGTGATGATTGGCGCACCATTTGCGTAAATTAAAACCAGCTCCATACAACATTATTTTTAGTTGTCGTTGAATCTCTAAAGCGTCCATTATGTTGTCAGCTCCAGTTAAGCAATCATCTACATAGAAGTCATCTAGCAGAGCCTTAGCTCCCAAAGGATAATTGTTTTTCTTTTGAGACGCCAAATGCTGTAGACATTTTGTTGCTAAATACGGTGCCGATGTAGTTCCATATGTTACGGTTTTTAAACGATAATAACATATGTCATCTGTCGGTTTCTCTCTCCACATAATCAGTTGATAATACTGATCTGCAGGATTGATCCAGACTTGCCGATACATTTTTTCTATATCGGCGGTGAATACATATTTATGTATTCTAAAACGTAGCATAATTGAAAATAATTCGCTTTGCACCGTAGGTCCCGCATGTAAGATGTTATTAAGTGATTTGCCTGACGATGTTTTTGAGGAAGCATCAAAAACTACTCGTAGCTTTGTGGTGGGTGCTTTGTGGTTTCAAAACACAATGATGCGGCATAAAATAATGTTTTAAAGGCAGCTCACCACGTCTTAACTTCTTCATGTGACCCAGGGATTCGTAATCTGCCAAGAATTTGGTATACTCGGCATGAAGACCTGGATCCTTTTGAAGCCGTCTCTCGAGTGCTAAAAATCTTCTGGTAGCAATCTCTCGTGAGTCTCCAAGTGCATCAACGCTGTCTGAAAACGGAAGACGTACAATAAATTTACCATCCTGTGCCGTTTGTACGTTATGCTGAAAATGCTTTTCGCACTGATTTTCCACAGTTGTTCGTTGGGGCTCTGCTGTATTTAACTCATCCAATTTCCAGAACCGTTCCAATAATTCATCCGTTGATAACACAGCGCAGAGTGTTCTTCCGGGCCCAAAAGTTTTAATTTTGCCAATCACAACCCATCCCAACTTCGTGTTTTGGAGTATAGGTTGATGGTTGTTTACATTAATTTGTTCTGGTTTCATCAGGAGCATGATAGAACTCTGCACCAAGAAGCAAATCAATTTTTCCCGGTTGGTTAAATCTTGGATCAGCTAACTGCAGATCTTCCGGTAGTTGACAAAGACCTTTTTCTATGTACTGCGACGGCTGATCATTTATAATGCGTGACAGAACGAAGGCCTCCAAACGAGTGGAATAATCTCCATGACGAGATTTCAGTGTAACGTTTGTGCGAGCTGATGATGATTTCGCCTTACCACCAATACCTTCAATGCTTAGCGCAGAGTTTGATGTTTTAATGGCTAACTTTCTTATAATTCTTTCTGATACTAGGTTAACTTGAGAACCCGAATCTAAAAGTGCTCGAAACTCGCCAGCTAAACCATTATTTCCTTCGATAATGACTCTAGCTGTTGCCAAAAGAACATAGTCTTTTGATTTTTTATTATTTGCCGCAGCCACCAACCTTGGTTCTGAAAGATCCATTTTAACTTCTAAATGAAGCAAGGTGTTATGTTTTTTGTCACATTTTGTGCAGCTTCTCCAAGTGCAAGTTTTTGCTTGATGGTCATTCCTAAAGCAGTTTACACAAAGACGTTGTTTTTGCACCCAATTGAGGCGCTCTTGTGCCGATTTCTTCAAAAATTGGTCACAACGAAACAATGGATGACTTTCTTTATTACAGAACTTGCAAATAAACGGTTTTGATGTTGTAGCGGTTGTGATCTTTTTGACCTTTTCAAATGACTTCTCCTTCCGACCAAATGCTTCCAATGCTCTGAACCGTTGTTCAAGGAAAGCAATAAATTCAGTCAATGACTGAAGATCTCGCGAATTTGATGTTGATTGCTCGTATAACATGTGATTATGTTTATCGAGTTTTTTTGTGAGCAAATATATTAATATTGGATCCCATGTGCTTGTATCAATATTTATATTTTGTAATGCTGACAACGATTCTTTTATCGTGTCATGAAAGTCCTTGACTTGATTGCATTCATTGCTTATTGGAGGATGATCAAAGAGCTTCTGGAACAATACTGAAGTTGTGATACGTTTGTTATCAAAACGATCCTTCAATGTTGCCCAGGCAGTTTCGTAATTGCTCTCTGTCAATGAGAGGTGGCGAATTAATCTTTCTGCTTCACCTGTGATATTTGTTTTTAAATACCACATTTTCTCAATTGATGACAATTGAGTTTCATGAATCATTTTATTAAAAATGTCATGAAATTGTTGCCATTTAGTGTAGTCACCCTCAAATTTTGGTATGGCTATTTTTGGCAGATGGACTAATGTCTGTTGAGGTCCACATTGTGTTTTAATAGTTGCAGCTTGTGGAAATCCTTGCATCCTATTGACTGCTGATTCGGCTTGAATATACATATTCATATCATATCCATGCTCTAGTGGATTTACATGATTTCCGAAAATATCGAAGTGGAGTGTTTCAATTAAAATCCATAGCCGTTCTACTGAGGCTTTGTTTGGACTTTCTTGCTCCAAAAACCTGGCTAATGATGCCAGCATAGCTTTTTGTCGTCTGATTTGTACGATCAACGGGCTATTTTCTGTAGTTTCTGTCAATATCTTGACAGAATCAGTGAACTCTTTTGTGTATTCAATGCATGTTTTTTGTACTTCATCGAAATACAACTTTGTAAAGTACTCATGCTGTTGATATTGGAGAATATCAGGATGACTTTTCAATACATTATCTCCTTTCTCCAATTGTTCCTGCAACATCTGCAACTGTTGCAATCGGTTTTCGAAATATCCCTTTTCATTCTTCCGATCTTGGGAATCTTTTTTATAATTGCGAACCAACTTCAGGATTTCGTTCCCGATCCTGCTTTGTTCAGCAAATAAATTTACAACAGTAGCCATTTTTTCTTTGTGTATATATATATATATATGTATAAATTAAGTTGGTGCTTGTACTATATTTGCTTTATCTTGACCCGTTGGAGGTAATTTGGTTTGTCTTGGACTGGCTGTGCCTCTACTCACAACCGAAGATTGGTCTAAAGATAGCAAATAAAATATCTGTGCACACAAAAATAATTTAGCGAAGGGAATCTGTAAATGTACAATCTATTGTATCTTTTACTCCCTATTACGGATCCTTAGTCTATCTTGACTTTGAAGGATTTATCCGCTGATTATCCAGAACTATCCTCCAGGATTTTTTGTTCTAGGATATCTGTGATTTTTTTCCTTTTTGTAGGGGTCACCAAAAATGTATATATCCGGACAAGGAAACGAATAATTGAAAATCACTCACAAGCACTTGTAACTTGTGGTGCAATTAAACGCTATTGAAAGGATAATACAAATCTTAGAATGCACGCTCAAGCACTTGAACTTGAGGTGCACCTAAGTGAATACCTTTGCCTATATACACTAAGTACTTGGAACTTAGTGTTTATTTGCGTTGGTAGAAAACTAAGCACTTGGAACTTAGAATTCTTTTGATCAATCTTTGAAGAGCTCAAAAAAACGTATAGCCTTGTTGGTTGCCTTTCAAAGAGTGACGATTTATTTGAACAATCTTTGGGTTTATATACAATTTTTGTTCTTATACTAAAATATGAAATTACAAATAGATGTTTACATTATGTTCTTAACAGCTATTATAGTCGTATGTGCATGTTGTGGTTTTTCCACATAATGTCGTAAATTATGTACTTGAGTTTATTTAATGTCATTTTTTATTGGTATGTCATAAACTATCCCGCTGCATTATCGATATTCGGCTGTGCATGCGCAGTGTGTGCATTTTGTCACTTCGTGGAACGTCAGCTAACACCATGTTGCAATGTACAAATCAATGCGTTGGTACTCGATGCTTGATTATCGATATGTTCGTGAAACAAAAACCCACATGTAGAAATTATTAAATGTAATCTGCATGTGTTCTTGCTGTTGCTCATGCGTGTAAAAACTATAGATAAACAAATAGAACATTTTATTGTTGTTTAAGTGCGTTTGAAATAGAATTCTTATTTTAAGATTCTACAAAACGTTTACTTTGATGGACGAAAAGACAAGACTTTGATAAATGAGAAAATAGGGGATCGTTACCATCGCAAAGAAGTTTCAGAAGAGCACATCTCTATCAACTTATTTGTGGCACTGCAAGGAATTTATAATAGAGACCTCATTCGTGAGCTTACATTGCAAAGGATAATCAATTTACAAATCTTTAAATTGCGGTAGAGCCCTCAACATGACATTCTAGTTTTTTAAATCTGTATCGTAATCTGTGCAAAATTACGCAAATTTTTATATCTCTTGCATAGTACGGGAAACACTAATGTGTATGCATTAAAAGACACAAACGGAGCGTGAATCATGAAAGGGAAAATTAACGTGCGTCACTCGCATTGATATAAAAATGTCAATCAAGTCAAAGTTAAAAAAAATCTAAGACAGTTCGTTTATGTTCATTATTTTTAGTTTAACTTTTACCCAAAAGAAATGTATCGGTTAGATATAACTGTCCGTTAAATTTTAATTTGAAAAAGCCAATCTGTCAGTTTTTGTTAGAATAAATTTGAACCGCACATAGAGTAGATGTAGCCAAGTCAATACATTTGTCGAGTGTCATTTACTGATTGACAAACGTTAAAGTGAATACCAAACAGAATGGTTACCTTAACATAAACATTTACGCTTGATATATGCTTGAGATATGCACTCATACACATATATGTATATGTGGCTTTAATATTCATTGACTTGAGTCAATAATTATATGCGGCGCAAATCATTTGAAAAGCTTGAAGAGCCCTTCTTCTCACGTGCTTTGGTTGACGATGTTTTAATTAAATTGAGTCAATTAAATAATTATTTCGAATTTCGCACAACTTGATTACTGCTCCGCCATACACACAAAAAATTAGAGAAAATCCGCTTAATATTTTTTTAATTTTTATTTTTGGTTTGCTGCTCGTTAAAAATAATTTAAGCTCGAAGTTATTCAATTATGCTGCAAGGTGTGTATGGTTGCAGGAAAGCCAGTGTCTCCAATATGAACATCATCATCCTCATGGTCATTATTGTCGTTTGCTTTCACTGTAGCTGTTTTCACTGTAGGAGTCTGTAATTTAATTGGCCGTAAATGAGTTTCCTGCGAAAAACTTGTGCTCGATCATTCCTGGCTGCACACTAACACATTGCAATGTCGACAGCACCATACTACGCTGCAGTTTTTGCCTGTGCGCTAAAGTTCCCTGCAACATTAACCCATTATAAATATGTAGTTTGGCTTCCTGACATCTTACTTTGCTATTGGCCGCCGGACATGTTTTGTCCTCTGCTACTAACTGGTTATTGATTGTTGCCATAAAAAATTTATATAAAGTGTTAAAATGTTAAAGAATTTAGTTTTACATGTGTTTATATGTGAGTCTATCAATGGAGCGAGCTCGTTTTTTCCAAAAGAATTTTATGTGCAATGTGTTAAATATATAAAAAATAAAACCATATACAGTATATGCGCGTCCCAGCACAAATTTTCGCTGCATGGTTTATATGGGTTGGAAAAAATAAAAAATTAGATATGCAAACAAGATAAAATTAGAATTTTAGAGAATTTTTTAATGCAGTATTTACATTTTTTGGTTAGCTTGGTTTTCTGTGTTGTATAGCTGAATAATGGGCGAGTGATTTTCTAATGGAGACTTTTTCACATCTGTCAGAAGCAGACATAATTTGTGTGCCACTATGGAGCAGTCAAGCCATATGTCGACACTTAGCTTCACAGCACATGTAAGATTAGTTTGCTTCGGAATTCAGTGGAGACACAATCGTTAATGAAGTGCACTTTTGAGACCTTGCTGTGACGCGCATTGTCGGATACTTTCGAGCAGCTTTGAGCCAATGATTGTTGTACAAAACTTGGCGAATAAATCTAAGGAAACTCAAAAATTTTATATGCCAGTAGCTGCTTCATATGTGAAAATTAAGAGGTGGTGAAGTATTTTAAAAAGGGTAAGGCAGTGGTGGACCAAAGACACCATTCTGCATAGATATTAAGACGCCGAAAAATAGAAAAGTTGGTGTTTCTGAAAAAATTAACATCAATGAGGAGAGGATTTGCATGGTAAGTGCCCCTTAGTGAGGGTGGTTAGTATGTTCATTGAATACAAGAATAAATAAAATAATGTAAATGTGTAAACTTGAAGGTTCTATCTTTTATAGTCTCCAACAACTCGATTTTCATACGGACAGTCGACTCGAGTTTTGATGTTGAACAAGACTATATAAGCCCTGCCAAGACTACTCTGTTAATTCATTTAATATGAATCGCCAGGTCGCCAGCTAACACTTTTTATACCTTGTCCTGTAGGCTTGAGGGTATGCAGAGAGGCGTGTTCTCGTAGACTATAAAAGATAGAGCTATCAAAACCCGATTCAAGCTAGTTTCTATGTAAAAGCGAGACTGCTTCAGATTAACTTCATAACACCATATGATTGGTAGCAGACCAGTTGTTTCTGCAACTAAACTTCAAGCTGTACTTGCTCTAACCATATAAAAAGTTATTAAAGTCAATTGTTGCACTGCAAAAACATGTTTAGTACTTTTCTTTATATATACAAAGCATTCCCTACAATACTACAAGAATAATAATATTCCATGAACTGCAAGAAAGAAAAGCACTCAGCTTGTGGTACTAAAAATCATTTTACTTGTTAATCGAAATAAAAATAAATTCAAATCTCATGCAGCATAAAAATGTTTACAACTAAAACTGTTTTGCAGGTAGATGCTCTACCTACTGCGTGTTTTTTTTATTAAGTTTTAGAAGCAGAAATATTCGCAGTATTTCAATTAGTAAACAAGAAAGAGTTTTTGAAATTTGTCGATAAAATTAAAAAGTTTTATCTTTCATTACATCTAAATTTAGTTAATTAAAGCTAAATGCGACGAGGTAGATCCAGCGGATGATATCATATCTCCAGCCAACATTGTAACTTTTGTTGACCCACTCGATATAGCCATGTCCGTCTGTCCGTTGTTTGTGCGATTTAAGAGATATTGAAGATTAGAATAACAACTGGATTACTGAAGGATATTTTAAAGTCGTATACCAACGATTGCAGTATTCATAAACTGTTTCCTTTTTTGCACGAAGGAATAATCATCATATTCTTGCTTGCAATGAAATTCCAGCATTAAACGTGCATTTCCGTTGAATTAAAAAAAAATAACACTGAAAATAAAAAGAAAAGCCACCAAAGCATAGGAAAAACGTTTGGATGAAACATAATTTTCATTTTACTTGAGAGAAAAAAAAATTGCAGGCGACGCTATTTTAAATGCAAAACATTTAAGTTTTTTATGTTGTGTCAAAGAATGCTTCTGACAAAAAAAAAAAAAAACAAAAATAGGCGACAAACAAGAAGGATACGCAAGGACGACGACAAATATATGCAAACGCTATGAAGAAGTATTGTTATGCTGAGTTTATGTTGCGAATTACTTAAAATAAAATAATAGACATTGTTTACACTTTGTCTGAGTATGTAGATTATGCACTGAGATTTAGTGTGAAGAAGTGTAGTAGAACAATGGAAATATTTTAAATCTCCAAACTAGAAAATAAACGACCGGTTGCTATTCAGTGTTGGGTTGTTGTTAATATACAAGAATAAACGTACAAATGGCCAGCATTTAATTGTTTTGTGAATAGAAAAATAGAAGTTGAACATTGGTCTGTAACTTTTGGCTTTTCATTTCAAGTTTTCCCTTTTTAGTTTTGCTTTTATTTAAACATTTGTAAAGCATCAAATTACTTTGAGCATTTATACAGATTTGACCATGAACTCTTACAGTTGTTTGCTAGAATTTAAGTAATATTAATATTATGAATAATAGGGTGGATTGAAAAAAAAAATTGTTTAAGAATCGTTTTCTAATAGTGCGGAAAAGTTGCCTTTTGACACCAATAAAACGTGCGCAAAATTTTAGTTTGATCAATAATTATTGCCCATCCAATCTTATCTACCGCCTTCTTGGTAATCTTAATCTTAATCATGCTCGCTGGTTAACCCTCGCAAATAGAATCTTAGAAGCTAGAGAAGTAGGTGCTACAAGCCGAAATCTTGCAATGCGAAGATTACCAAAACTAATATTTTCTCATGAACCAAGGAGCAGCTGTTATAGTCCGTAATTTTTAAGACAAACTTTATTTGTCATTATACAATTAAATTCCTTTGATCTTTAATTAGACTTCTCTAATATGTTAAATATTTACGCGTATTATTAGTCTCTACTAATATCATGAAATTCAGATAACATTATATATATGTATATTGTATGGAATCTGCTTACACAACTGTAATGCCACCTGCTTCACAAATGAAGAAAGATGTCAAGAGCACGTTCGCATTTAATTTATCGTTGTATGCATAGTAGCCTGTTTCGATGAAAGGAAAAATCATATAAACAGAATTTCCACACGAACTGAGCGTATGTTTACTTTACATACCCCTACAGCACACTGCCGTGCGCCCTAACCAAACACCAACCCATTCCGGTCCATTCAGCACTGCACATTGTATCCGTACACTCCACGTTCAATGTTTTTTTTTCGCCAACTGCTCTGTGTGCTTCATATGATTTACTTATAAGCTTAAATAGCCATATTGACTTACTGCCTGACTGGCTGGCTGGCTGCCTCATCACGTTTGTTTATCTTAATTTTCACATGGACTGCGACTGTCTATTATTTTAGTGAATTTTAGCAATGATTGATCTATGCGACGCTTGCAATTACGTCACGGTTAATAGCTCTCTCGTTTAGATCCGAGTGCTATTGGCGCTTAAATAATACATAAAAAGATTCAAATTGAAGCAATCCGTGTATATACAAACTGTTTATTAGCAATTAATTTGCATATTAATTTATGCAAATCCTTTAAATTTTTTTTTTTTTAACGAAAACACGCGTGTTTTAATATAAACTTAATTACAAAACGATTTCTGCTTGATTGTTTTTAATAAATATAAAATTTATTTTTATTATGGTACAATACATCACACATGGTCTATGTCAGTGTTAAAACGTTTCGTTGTTTTATATGTACGGGTAATCGGGTATCGGGGTTAATTTATAATCAACAGTTGTAAAAAATTCTACATGGAAAAAGCACAAAAGTATCTGAAATATTTATAAATGTTAATTGAAATGCGCATTCATGCAATGCGGCTGGTATGTCAGCGTGTATTTTTAGTGCAGACTTCTATTATTGTTTCGCCGAAATAATAAGTATTATTATTTTTGTTTTTTGATTATTTTGTGTAGCCTTGTTATTGAAATTTCATATGAGGTGAATGCCAAATAACAATTTTACAATTTGAAAATAAATTGTGCGCTTTTAAAAACAATAAAATCCATAAATAGAACAATACAAATCCAAATGTTGAACTTATTTATAGTGCAAAAGTATGTCGCGAAAACTATGGGACTCCGGGAGACTGAAAAACTGCAAACTAACTATGTAACAGGCAGATGGGTGCGAGACAGACCGCATAAAGTATATATAAATTGGCATATCGGCTCTTTCGATTTAAGCAGCCAACTTCGCAGCTATTTCTATACCAAAATTCATACAAATCGGTTGAGCGGTTTAGGCGTAATGCGCCTAAAATTTTATTGTATGTATAGATACGCCAAGGGGCTGCCCTCATACAAATGCTTAGGAACAGTGTAACTCGTCTTCGAGACCACAGGACTGCAGCGTGATTTCTTGCTTTGGTTTTTTTATGTCTTAATTTTAATTGCCTTCTAACATCATTAGAGATAAATGTCCTTAATAAACTTAATCACTTCTTTTGCTGCAACACATACACCATTACATACTCCATTCAGCCAAAAACTATTCTTTGGAACTGCACAAGCGTTTTGTTGATTTTTCAAGCTGAACAATGTTGATAGAGAACTTCAAAAAAAAAAATATGTCGCTTGTGCAAAAGCTTTTAAGTTGATGATTCGCACTGGGCCATAAGCAAACATTTGCAACAAGTTAGTAAAAGTGGCTAATGGAAATGAAATAAACTTGATATATATATATATATATATATATATGTTGTATACGATTTGGCTTCTTAAAATTGGAAATAATAGTCTTTACACTTTATTTAAACCTTAATTTAATAAAATTGCATACTCCAAGGACAAAAGTGCACACAATATTAAATTAAAAATTTAATTCTACCATTTTGGGATTCTTTTGTAAAAGATATGCACAGATGAAAGCTACGCAATTCTATGAAAATCAGTTCAATGCAAACGATTATTTCTAAGAAAATCATAATTCGCTATTTTTATGCAATTTTAGCAGAAAAAATATTACTAATGCGGATTGTAATCGAAGCAGAAAGTCAAGGTTGTGCAGCAGATGCAATCGCTGAGCTAATTGTTCGCTTTTATGCTCTGTACGCAGTATGTAAAATAATACAAACAATTTGCATATATTCCTTCGCAATCAACTAATAATGATGCATGGAGCAAAAATATTTTTTTATCTTTCGACATTTTACAAAGCTTGGGTTGCAATTGTTATTACCAATCTACGAAATAAATGGGTAACAGGAAAATATTCACAAAATTAGCAAATATGAAGTATTTTACTTGTACCATATACAACTGTGCAATATATAAAATAAGAATTTTTATTGCTCTCTCGAAAGAATTTATTGCATCAAAACAAATAATTAAATTCTATAATAATGCACCTCTCTGCTCTCCACATAAATGTGTTAGCTTGATTTATGGCGGCTTACATATGTGGTGGCTGAGCTGTAATAACATTCACCGAAATCAAAATTAAATTTCCAAATTCCGATGTAAATTTTGAATGAATGCTTTGATGAATGCTTCGATGCACATGAAAAATATTTGGTTTATATTTCAGTGTTTATATTATACACAAAAATTTAGGCATGAAAAGCAATAAAAAAAAGTTCTTTAGATTTAAGAGAAAAGTAAAATGTAATATTTGAGCTTCTATATAAGAAAATGTTGAGAATGGTTGGTGGGGAGAAATTTAACAAATATTATTAATTTATTGCAGTATGTTTTATTTGCTTTGAGGGAAGTCTAAACGGGTAAACGGACAGGTATCGACGAGACTACATATTAATCAAAAACACATTTACCTTATAGGGCCAGCCAAGGCTCCTACTGAGAAATAACATTTCTTTACAATTTTGAGTTTAACGAATTTCATTTATTTATTATGGTTCGGTAAATTTGCCTTAGAGCAAGACTAAGCATAATAGACCTCCACACCACCCGATTGGGAAAACACTCGTTTCAACTTATAGCTTTTTGGCAGATTTCTTTTCGCTGCTTATTATTATTCAGTAATGAAAAGAAAACAATAATAAATTGAAAATATTTAGTTAATATAGTGCAACGCTGCACTGTGGTCGGCAGAGCACAATATTTTGCAACATGGTTGCAGCACATTTCAGAGTTATGAAAAATATGAATTTGAGTCCTTGGCTTAAATAATTCACAGTTCCGCGCTACAGTTTTAGACGTTTTATGACGCGCATCCGCACATATTTCCGAATATCTGAAAATTTTAAGTTAATAAAATTTTTCACTTGAAAAATTCTACAATTCAATCAAATTGTTTGCTTTTATTTTTAGATTTTACGTTTACAATTCCATTATTTTCCAAATTTTTTTGATTATATATACTTTTATAGTAGATTAAGAATTCAAGGGTGTTGTTCAACAATTATTTACATCGTCTGCGGTTCGTTTAATATTAATTTGCTTGCACAGCTACACAGCTCATTGAATTTGATATATTTTGGCGTTTCGTTTCTTGCCAATAATATATCTGAAGTTCTTAGAAATTTTCGTGCAAAATATGCAAAAATAGTTTCTCAATGAAGCTTTAAAAATTTTTTATTAACTTAGGAAAAGTTTCTTCTGTATAAATGCAAAAAATTGTTAAATTCATCGATTCGCATGGTACTTAGTGCGATTTCATGCACAGCACAGCAAATAAAATGGCGAAAAAAGTTTATTTTCTTGTTTAAGATATAAGAAATAAGCTTTACTACACCATGCTATATGTGCTGTTCGGAGTCCAATCCTAGACCATGTTGGCAGAGAAAAAAAAAAAAAAAATTGTCGTATGATTAAAAATTAAATAGAAATATAATTTTTCCGAAAAACCTTAGAAGAAAAAACACAAAAAATAAATGCAGTGCCTAAGGTGCGCTGTAAAAGCAAATAATGAGTAGATTTTGCCGTATAAAGTAGAAAAAAAAGAAGGAAATATGAGCACAAGTAAGTATGTGAATGCGTTCGCGCAAACCGTCCGCAAAAAAGCCAACGAATTATGCTTGGCGGCTTCTATCCTGCCAAGCTGTGATGCTGATGATTTGGTGAAAACCAGCAGCCAACAAGTGCCGACGGTCATAAATAAATTAAAGTACTTTGCTCGTTCCTTGTCTATTTGTCTGTTTGCCAGTTGGAAAATTTGTTTAGGGAGACCAGCAACGTTTTCCAAATATGAACTCATAATTTAAATACACAACTAGCCGAGCATGCCACCCAGTTTGCGTCTAAATGCGGTTTAAAAAATTTGTTGCAAATTAAACTTTCCAAGCTAAAAGCAAAGAAATTTTAAACAAACTGCAATACTAGCAGAGACTGCAACTAAGGAGAGTTTTTAGCACGCTTGGCTGTTGTAGCCTTAAGAAATTTACAAACATTTATTTACTGAATTATTTATCAAAATCGAGTTTAGTATTTATATTACTCTGTCTAAATGCAGTTTAGTTTAATGGTTGGAGTTGCAAAGTGCAACAGAATAATAATCGTTAGTTAACAGGAAAACAGAAACACTGGAACAAGTGAAGACGAGTATATTACTTGTATATTCCACCACTTACTTAAATGGCCTTCAACCGTCGATTGAACGAATTCAGGAAAGCAGACCAGTTGCTGTAGTTTTGCATGCCAAGTACGGAGAGATCTCTTCATACCTGGTCATTCCAACTCGTGCCCAGTCATCCTCTACTGCGATGTTCTCCATGCGTGCTGGAACTCTTTCATCCATTCGATTTTGGTGACCAGCCCATTGCAGCCGCTGGAATTTTATTCTTCTGCCTGTTACATACATTTGCATAAACTTGAAATACCATATTCTTAATCGGAACCCTCTTCACAACTTATCAAATAAAAATAAATCTCATGTCTCTTTATGTATTTTAAAGGATTCCTTGGCATCAATGTTATCTTTAATGTTAATACCTTGCCGTGAAGTAGCAGCATAAACTATGATACTAAACATATATCCTTGACTAGTATCAAAAGTTAAGACGACTCAGTTTTTAACTAAATGCCTCTTCATTAGCGTTATTAGTTAACTGACTGCATGAAGTATGTTCTACACGTGCGCTTTTGCATTCGTTGTTAATAAAATCTACTTTGTTTAAATTTGCGCAAGAAGTATAAATCGCGTCTAATGAGTGCAGCGAGTGCTTATTCTATACAGTTTCTGCTCTTAAGTAAGCTCTTATTATCATTAATAAGCGTTGGTTGCTGGAACACAAAGTCGATTTCAGCCCCAAACGAACCGCATGAACTGCTGCGAATAAACAATTAATAGCTGTAATGTCTAAAAGGATTAGTTTCTCGTTTTGCTGAATACTTCTGTTTGCATAAGCTGATTATGAATGCATCTTCGAAGAGACGGAGTAAGTAGACAGTGGGAATGCTGATTTCGAAATACCTCCGCCACTTTCTCATGTAGACAAACAAGTAGGATATGCATAACCTTACACCTAATCAGACTTCAGTACTCTTTTTGGGCCAGTACAACGGAGAGAGGGCAATTAAATCAGGTTGTAACATGCAATATGTTGTCAAGTGCGCTCACAATAAATAGCCATAATAAATAAAACAGAAGTGAAATTTCGATTGCAATCTTTGTTTATATTGTATAGATTAGGGAATATAGTTTAATTGATTATAAGTTTGTATATGGCATAGGTAGTAAGTCAAAGGGTAAATTGTTCTATTGTTTGTCAACAATGCGATCGTTGAAAATGATGGTCAGATCGGTCTTCGCCATATTGCTAAAGTTCGTGGCGAGCGCTTGCAGATTGTCACCTGGCAGACGGCGATCGAATGGGAAGCCCATGGTGCGCTTATCAGGATAGAGTTTGTCCTTGAGGCCGCAGAAGGAAGCAGCATCGCCGCAGGTATCGGGACTGCAGAAAATATAAAAAAAAAATAAAATCCATTTCACACAATTTGTACGCTTAATACGCACCCTGTATTACGCTGCTGCACAGCATCGCCTTCATAATCCGAAATCATGACGAACAAGTCGAAGAGCATGCCATTGCCTGTCTTGCCTTTAGGCAGCAATAAGTGCTGTGGCCAGCCACAACCGCAGAAACGGAAACGTGCAAGCTCATCGTTCGCTGTGGGTTGGAATTTGGCGCCGACCGGGCGGAAAGAGCGCTCAAATGGTATGGTAACAGACGAATCAGTTGAAAGGCGACGCACGGTGTTCTGACCAGGATTGACTGTGGAATGAAAATGATTTTACGGTTTAAATTGTTAGTGTACAGAGTATGTTGTGTTTTTTTCTTACGATCGACGGTGAATTTGTCCATTTCGACAGCCATTAGACGCACATCCTCCAGGCGTAATGCTGTACCACGCTCGTCTGCTTTCGGGCAAATGAAAATGCGGCAAGTACCACGTTTCTTGGCACCCGACGAATTGTCAATGTTAAACGTGTAGGTGAATGGTGCATTCTGCAGATGTGTGAATGAAGCATAAATATTGCCATTGGGTCCAAAGTCAAGTCCAGCTGCTAGATCGGCCGCTGATTTCTGCCAGTAGGTGAGCAATGTATTGGGGCGTGCATTGCCGGCACCGATCTTTGCCTCAATACGAGAGACGGTGATGCCATTGAAACCGAGTTCTGCTTGAGTGTATGGTGCCTGCAGTGCTTTGTATTTATTGAAGACCTGATCAATGAAGCTGTGCCATCTGTAGAAGATGGGATCACGCATAGCGGTAGTAACATCACCCATAACACCAAATTCTTCCAAATGGCGTGCATCGGGATCGTGTGCGAATGAGATAATGGTATGACCTTGATTGTGTAAATTACCATAGTATTGTCTGTTAATCGAAAGCGAAGAGGCCTCCACCATGTCGCCGAGTATATCAATACCGCGCACATCATCAAGTGGTACACGTGTGCCTGAGGGCTGTAAGCAAGTACATATGTTAAGCTTATTTACTTATAAGGCATGTCTATAGCGCTACTTACATCCTCAACGAAGCCCTGATCGATGGCACCCAAGATGCGATCGCGCCAGCGTTCAACCTCAGAGATTTCAATGCTAGCATCCTCACGATTGACATCATGTAGATTCTGATTTGAGGTACGCGCCGGATAGGTGCGGTTATTGACGCTGCTCAGTATCTTAGGGAAGTAGCCTTCCGGCACTGCTTCACGCAAATTGTTTAGCGGACGCACACGGCCGAGATTGTTGCAGAAACGTTCGCAATTGTAACGTGCAATGATCTGGTGATGCATGTAGTAGAACAATTCGCCGCGACGATCCTTGGCAACAATTTCACGTATACCCTCAGTCGGGTAGACGAGATGCCAGTGCCAGTGATGGCTGTTGACGCCGATATCCTCGCGGAAGTAGGCCAAACGCTGTTCATCCTCGCGATCAGATGCCGTGTAGTTGCGTGGTATGTCAATGTGTATCTAAATAATTAGTCAAATAAGCAAATAACTTTGTGCAATCGAAAAACTTTAAAATTTGCTACTCACTCGCTCGCCTGGATTGGTAATCAACGAAGCCTCCTGACGCGCATCCTGAAATGTGGACGGCTCAACGAAATTCGCTGGAAATATTTGCGAAACTGGTGGTATCTCCACTTGGCGCGTATCGGGACGATGTCCCACAGCCACAGAGAAACAGTATTGGAAAAGCATTGGATTCACACGATCCTTGCAGTAGGCGGCTACTGATGTAAAATTACTTACATCGGGCGCATCGAGAAAGATCTTTGTCAGCTGACTGGCAATCTTCGTGTGGTTGTCATTAAATAGCGAGAATTGATTGCGTTTTCCTAGTTTGCGTGCAAAGTCCAAATTGGGCTTAGTTTTCAGCTCACGCAGCGGAATCTTAACCTCAACATCATCGCCGAAACGCGATTGCAGTTCGACATTATTGCCGCGGTAGCGATCGGTGTAGTAGCTGTCGGGCAAATCGAAGGCAGCCTTACCATTGTCCCTGGATGTAAAGACCGGTTCCAAAGGACGTTCGAAAAGCAGTTCGAGTGCCTT
Source organism: Leucophenga maculata (assembly GCA_035044805.1). NCBI lineage: Eukaryota > Metazoa > Arthropoda > Insecta > Diptera > Drosophilidae > Leucophenga > Leucophenga maculata. The sequence continues at coordinate 350,475 of JAWNNP010000446.1, forward strand.
AGTATCATTGGCAGCCATGATATAATTGGATTGTTTTTTTTTTCCTTTGCTTTGCTTAAGTCGCGAAGGAGTATAAAACTTGTTTGCACAAAAGGCGTAAGTCGCACTGTACTGAATTGTGCGCTGAGCATGCCTTTTTATACTAGCGACGTGACATTTCGGCTGACCATAATTCCAATTAAGCTGACCACACACTTTGCTGATAGGCATTGTTTGCTGCTCGCTTCAGCGATAAGGATACGTCGCAACCGCAAGCCGCTGTGCAGCATTTCAAACAGAATGTTTGCTTTGCTGCATTTGGGCGGTATCGCATTTGTATGATATGAATAGCAGCAGCACATTTCAGCGTTCAATTAAAGAATAATATTTATCTATAATTAACTCAGCCGCTAGGTACTAGTCATATGTATAAACATAAGTGTGCGCTGATAAAGATTTATTACTATATCTCTAAGCATGAGAAAAGGTTTGCTCGATGAATTAGTTTTATAATTTGTTAATTAATTGTGACACTGTGTATGCAAAATCTCATAGAGTTAGTATATATTCTTAATCAACTGAGCTCTACTTTGAAATCTGGGAGAACTAACTTGTTATTAAAACTTTTTTTCACAAGAAATAAGACATTTTTAAGATTGTTGAAAATTACTGAGCAGAGCCCTATTTTCGTTCAATACTTGGTTCAAACACATCAGTTAAGTTCGGTAGCGACGTCATGATTTCATTATGGTATAACACCTTCCAAGCAAATTCCCAGTTTTCATAGACATTCATTCAATTATAAAACTATATAAAAACCCTTAATTTTCTTTCGTTGGAGCACATTCAATGATGATGAATTATTGATAGATGCCAAAGTTTTTCCGTCAAATTTGACTATTTTAAGAAAACTTGCAGAATATGTAACTTCAGGTACGACACAGACCAATTGGCTGCTAAATTATTACTTGCTGAGCTTTATTAGTTTCATTTAACTGGAATGAGAATCTATGTAGCTCTCTAATTGTGTTGTACAATTTATTAAGAATATTTACGAGTCTGCAACAAAACAAGTAAACTTACTTTGCGTTAATAGATGAGAAATTTTCAACAAATGAATGAATAGAACGTAGGAACAACTGTGCCCTCACATACATCTGTACACTTGCGTTTGCTATTTTTATTGAACAATTCATTAAGAAGCTATTTTGATTTCCAAACAAGAACCGGAAACGTGTAGGGAATGGAATATGGTGGATGTGCAAATGTACAAATGTACAAATGACAGTCACAAGTGTGAACAGTAGCTGATTGTTGTTCAGAGAAAGAAAAAGACAGACAGCTAAATAGTAAATTTGCCATTTTGAAATTCATGAAAGTAAAACGTCAATAGTTCCTGTTGAATATCAACAGTCTATCGCAATCTGTCCGTCTGTATGTAAAGTATTTTAGCTATTCATACTTTATATACAAGTACTGCACATGAATGTGTGTCTGTCTGTTTGTCTGTCTAAATGTCTATCAAGTACAGACATTGAGTTATCTAGTTGAAGCAGCAAGTTCTTACTATCAACATATGTACCTATATCTAGAAAAAGGCGCGCTGTAACGCTGAGATCTTTCAAACAATGCCACAAACTAGCTGACATCGTAGCAGAGCTGCGTCGCATACGAAAGTAATTGAACAACATTTGTGTTGAATGGTTTGGAACAAATTGTTAGCGAATGAGTGAAATATAGACAGACAGACAGACAGACAGACAGACGGACAGAACGGCAATGTTACAGAATGAAAGACACACTGTACAACTAGAAGAGTGAAGGACAGACAGCTTACATAGAAGAGCACATGGTATCTGGCATAAAAATATATATGCACACTTTCAGGCAGACAAGCTGCTGGCAGTCTGACATTTTTTATGAGGACACAATTGACTTGCCTCGAGAGACAGGTGGCTGATTTTCTGCAATATTACCTCGAGTTAAAGGTTAAAAAGACACAGCTGTTATGCAGCGTTTATATTTTACACGACATGCACACATTGTGTCGCCAGCGTATATGGTGTATTTGGATGCTTGTATTCATGAGAATATTTTTTCATATGTGCACTTATATGACAACATTTTATGTTCCACACACATTGTGTGCAAAGGAATATAATCAATTTGTCGTTTAATTTCAAATGTTATAAACTGTGACTGTGACGGTGAAGGTTTGGTAACGTTGAAGTATTTCTGTTTGACATAGTGAGATGTTTTGACCGAATTTCGGGTTTTTTTGCATCTGAAAAGACGTTTTTCCTCCCTCTGTTTCTCTCGATATCGCTCCGTAACAGCTCGCGTTGCTCTCCACTGTAGAGTTCGCTGGTAGGAAGCGCTCTTTTCTGCAGTAGCATTGCAACACTCATCTTCGTAACAAGAATTGGTCACAGGTTTTGTATAACCAAAGACCTCCTGAGTGGTCCGAGTTGATGTTGGGACCTCGTAACGTTCGCACGTCCAACATGTGCAATTTGGTTGCGTGTAATTTGATCTGGACTCAGCCATGTAGCTTTGTGGATGTTGAGATGTTAAAATCTGGTGCTGCTCAGTACCATGCCTCTCTCCATTATTGGAGGAAGCGTCGTGAAAATTTTGCGACTAGGCTGGTACTCCGTATTTGCACCGTGTATGCAAGATTGCTTATCGGCCGAAGGTGTCTTAAGTTCTTTTAAAATCGACGAATAGTACAATAGAAATTGTGTCTGAAGTGCAGAATCTTTAATCTCACTCACTCATTTTATGGTTGATATTAAGAAGTTTTATACTCCGTCCAATTTTTAACTATCTCAGAACGTTTCTTTAGAATGGTGATGGTACTTTTTTTCATTCATTCGAGAAAAATTTGTGGCATTTGTGCAGTTAACATGTTTTCAAACAAGGAAGCTTTCAGGTTATTTAAATTTCTGATTGCTAGGGCAAACTTACTCTGTCTTGTCATTTCTTTTCTGAAGTCAGAACCTTACCATCTTCTGCATTGAGTGGTGTCCCTTATATACTGCTCTGTTTGCATCCATTTAATTTGTGATTTTCTTCAACGCTTTTTCTCAAAACAAATAAAATGAAGTCATGTTAAGCTCGGAGCTAAATAATAGACTATTTATTATTTTGTATTTGCTGGTTACAATGCTGAGTCAAAAATTTTGATAGATACTATTTTCCAATATATTAACAATTCTAGGGTACATCATTTTTGTAAACAAAGTGGTTCGTGTTTTATTGTTAAATGTTTTTGTTTCAAATTTGGTGTTCATATTTTCTGATTTTGGGTTACATCTTTATATGCACACATCTGCAGCTTTGGAATAAAAATGTCTCCATTGCCTTACTTTAGCAGTTTGACATTTAAATTGCTCTTAACTGCAACGCGTCCCTCAATGTAGGCTTTGCTAAACTGCAGTTTACCCTTCTGATAGCGCCAGTGCACATGTACTGGTGTCTCCATTGACATTGCTGGTACGCGTTCCAAATCCAAACGAAATCCGCGTATATAATAGACTTTGTTCCTTAGAAATGGGCACTTTTTCGGAAAGTTGCTATAACGATCAACCACTTCACGTCCGATTTCGATCAGAGGAGCTACCTTTCTCTTCGCTAACATTTGACAGCCATCCATGGTCAGATTTACAAGCTGAAGGTCGCCAGTATCTCGTGGCAAGACCACGGATATATAAAACTCAAAGACGCGTAGATCTTGCTTGAAACTAAACTCCAGATTCAAAGTGCGACGCTTCGTGCTCTTGTTCAGGCCACAGGTTTGATATTTCAGCAACGTGTTCGATTTGTCATCCGTTGTGCAGGTAAAGTTCTCAAAAAGCAGTTCATATTCGTGCTGGAAAATTTGTTTTTAGTTCATGTTAAACATTTTATTTGTCGCAATGCACAAACTGACCTTTGAACTATGAACATCCAATGCATAACTGCATAAAATTAAAAATAATAAATGCATTTTTGAATGAATAAACTCGTAGTAAGTATTCAAACTCCAGACGTCCAGAGCGCTTAGACTTCCACAGCAACTATTTGGCAATTCTCAGAATTTTGGTGCAAACTGTTTGCAAATGATTTCGTAATTACGCTCGGCAACGCGTAATTAATGCCTTTGAAAATGTGCTCGTTTAGTTAATATTGACAGCAATTAGAAATATGAATCTGGGGGCATTGGGAATGGCGTAGGCAACGAACCATAGCGCAGCATTTGCATAATTGTTTGAAATTATGGATTGACAGCATTAGACACACTATTCAACAGGCGTTTATATAGCGAAATGAGTTGGTACTCTATGGAGTACAATAGGTTCACATTTTATCGGGCGTGCTTAAAGTCGCCTCCGTTGAGTGTTGTTAGGAATAGCAAATTAGAGCAATTGTATATGAAACTCTTGTACCCTACACATGCATCGTTATTGTGGCGTAAATAACATTAATCTCTTAGCACAGTCAGGTTACTGATGAGCTATCATTTGCTTACCAGAAACTCCATTGTTTTACCAGTCAAATTTTAATATTCAAACTTTGCGCACAAATAATGCTGCTATTGTTTCTTTTGCATTGAGAAAATTATGATTTATGTTGGCAAAGAAAGTTTCTTTCGAACGCAATTCTTTTGTTCAGCGCCAGTTCCAGCTTTTAGAATCATCTGCTCGCTGCCATGCTGCGGACTCCACCTTCACTCTATCGTCTTCCTTGCGTAGTTGTTAGCAATGACTTGATTCCTTTGAATAAATGAAAGGAGCACCGCATAAATAATTCACTCTTACATTTCGTTGCTGATGTTAAATATTTTTCTTTATTAATTCACGAAATTCTGGAATGCCGACTTGAAGCTTCAATGTTTTATATTCTTAAATTAATTAATGTTTCAGTATAAGCGAAATTTTGTTTATGGATTTAAAGAGCAATATGGTGCGGAATTGAGTGAAATTATTATAAAATTTATATCTTCGAAAATGAGTTGGTGAAATTGAATTATTTTAGTGTGTCTATGTATTCAAAATGAAAATTCGAAATTTCATTTAGCTAAACTTAAACTTAATATGTCAGCAGTGATATATTATCTGGGATTGTGCCCTTCATAGTATCCTGGTGGTCAGATTCTCCGTCATCTCAATAGGGGTTTTGTAAACGCTTTAAAAGCTTCTACACGTAGAAGCCTTCTCAATGGCTAGCACTTTTGCTTGGTGCAGGCTACAGTAATAAGGAAGTTTGAACGGTTCTTTGATTCGCAGCATTTAGGATTCGTTAATTTTAGGATATAAGTTTTTGTATTAAGCAAAAAGCTACCCTTTTGAGTGCTACGATCTTATTACGAAATAAATTTGGCCTAAGTTAATAAAAACAATTAAAATATTTGCATACAAAAACTCAGTTGACGATATTCAACACTCAAATACCCCTTTTGTGAAGAGTATATAAATTAAAAAATAATTTGTTTTATAGAACAACAAAAACATACAATAACAACAACATATTTTCATATTAAAACAAGCTGAATATATTATGTTATTAATTTTTAAAGAATTGTTTGTTGAATTTCAAAGAATTGAAATTTGTTTCTCCACAAACAAAAACCTTGAATTGCAAATAAAGTATCACAGCTTTTGATTTATTAAACATAAAAATTTGCATAACGGTATATGGGAATTGTATAAATCAGCGCCCAACTCTTATGAAGACAAGCTCATCCTGCTCATCTCATTTGATACAAATTCGTACTCATTATTCGTTTTATTTTGTTCAATTGAAGGCTTTGATATTCCAAATGCAAATTGATTGAAAGCATTTGAATAAACATTTCCACCAAAATAATGAATTATAATTAGTGAAATTCGCTTAGTAACTATACTTAGGCTAATGATTGAAGGTTTTTTTGCATTATTCAAAAATTTAATTCAACTTTTCGCTAATATTCGCAAATTAAAAAACAATTTTGGTCTAATTGTGAAATGATGTTCGACAAATGAGTGTAATTATAAAAGGTTTTTTATTTTGATTAACCATGAGCGAAGAAATTCAATATAAACAATTTAAAATATTGTACATCTATGGGTTTTATGCTGCATAAATTATGTGCATGCGAAACTTTAAAATTATGCAGAATTTAAAATTGAATTTCATCCGCTGCCTATACTGAACAGTAAATATGCCCGCTGAGTTGCAATTCGCAAAGGTTGTGCGTCGCTTTTTGATGTTTCGCTCTTTAATCTCAGTGGTGTCGATGGTTGCAGTCTGCTTTCGAATGAAAATCAAATTACCTTCGTGCAAATGGGACGTAAGAATATGGTTCACTATAGCAATATACCGCACAAATGTCCTTTTCCACGTGATACGTGGCAATCGCATGGATATGCAAATGCTACCGGCATTCATTTTTGAGTCTGATATAAATTTCTGGTTTAATGTTGTTGTACATGAAAAAAAAAAAAAAAAACACATCATACAGGGCTACATTGAAGGACGCGTACAGCTGCGTAAATCAAGTTCATGTATAAACTGAAAGGTTGAGGCTGTCGACTGTTTGTAGTGAAATATCATATAACTATGTTTCATACCTGGTTGCATAAAAAATAAATGCTCCGAAATTATATTAAATATCTACAGAAAACGTTGCACGTACATTCATTTTGTTGAAAAAAAATGAGAAATTGGATTCAATCTCTACGTATGCTCTTGTAGTGTTTGCCATTCGCTCAAATTGTATTAAAAATGCTCGGCGCGTATTTCATGTTACAAGCCATTTGTGCTGCTTTAGGCCTAATGCCAACTTAACATTATTATTTTTTGCTGCTCCAGCGTTTTTTCACACCCTACGCTCGAGGGCCAACGGTATAGTAAGTTTGTGTAAATGCGTGCAATTGGCAAATTGTTTTTGTGAAAGATGACGTCAGGTTCGAAACTGTTGTGGGCGCACTTGCTGACGTGTGGCATTGCATGACGCCCACTGCTAGGCTAATTGAACAAAACGTCGTAATTCAAGTTAAGTATGCACATCTCCTGCATATGAATATGACTACATGTGAAAGCTGGGCAGCGTATATCGCAGTCGTGTTCTCAGTATTGCAGGAATTTTACTTGGTTTTTGTTCGTTTTCGCTTTGACATCCTCGTTTCCTGTTTACAAAAAAATATTTACGAAAAGGGGGAAAAAAAATGAATTGCCGCAATGCAATGCAGTCGAAGCCGTGTAAAAAATGTTTTATAGGTCTTTTTGCCATCATTCTTGCCGGCTACGAGTGTGAACTGGAATTAATACCTTTGTGCCACAGGACAAATCAGTTTTTGCTGTTGCTCCTGTTTGGTGTTATTTATGCATGTACAGAGCGACTGATGGGAAAAGAGTACAAAAGTGGCAGAGGTAGAAGGCAATATTCGTTATTGCCATTTTTTATTTTCGAATAATATTTATCGAGTTTTTGTCATTGCAGTACCTCGGGGGTATTCGCTTTGTCGCACATTGCTGCCGGAGTGTCATTCGTAGCCAATTAGTTCATCTGTTACACGTCACATGCTAACGCTGCATGTCACATTCAAAAGGTAACCGTTGAGAATAAGAAAATGCTTTCTTCGTTTTGATAGACTTGAGCTGTAATAAAGTTTGAAATAATGGAATAATATTTTAAATGAATCAAAATAAATAGACAGTTTTGTAAATTGTTCCATGCAGACCGGACTTTTAAATGCATCGCATGCTGTGTTTTGTTAGTTTACCTAAGCAGTATATCATGTGCTTATTTTGGTTACGTTTCCTAAATTTCCTTAATTTCGCAGTATCGTTCCGTAAAAAAAACATGAATCCACCACACCACATCAATCACGTGTGTTTTTCCTGGTGAGCATGTACAAAAAAGGCTTAACACAGTTTTTTAAGAAACACGCTATGTCATACACAAAAAAGTACTTGGTTAGATTCAATATTTACTTGAAGCAGACGCGATCGCATTAGGCAAAGAAAAAGTGTTGTCGGCCTTCTCTTCCTTTAGCTTTGATCCGTATCGCGGCTAGGAGCTCGTCCTTATATCGACCGTCCGCTGAGATGCCGCATTTGCTTAGTTAACTTAGCTACATTTAGACTCACACGATACATTACATTAGCTATTAAAATGCAATTTAAAAAAAGCTAAGCTGCAAATCAACTGCAAAAAATTGACAAATAGCTTCGATCCTTACATTGATTATCTTTCAAGTCTTATTGAAGCATGACATGCCTTGTACATTTATTTTAAAACAAAAGCAGAGCTGACAAAATTTAGTAAATTTTTCTTCTTGAACTCTTGACTGCAATACTTCTAAGCAAATATAAATCAAACATTTTCAATATGTATCCATGCCAAAATAACCAAACCGAGTAAGTAGCTTGTTTGTGGTTGCCACAGGATACCCTTTACCAGTGCATGCGCTTGCTGTGCACATGCAGATTTTGCTTCAGTCTAATCATGTGGAATTGTGTGGAAACGGAAATTATGCAGATAGACACATGTTGCATAGAGCTACGGAGGTGTATTATACATAGGTATGCAGATAGATATATAGCAGTGTGTTTGCATGCGGATTTGTATGAAGGCAATTTGATGAAATCATATTTTAATATGCACAAAGTCGAATTGTAACTATGCAAAGTTGATACGCATAGCTGCAATCTACTTGTACCATGGCAGCTAACATGCTCTTTGTGGTTTATTGCATACATTTCCAGTAGGAAATGAAGGAAATGAAACTTTTGTGGTTGGAATTTTGTGGCTAGTTGAATGTATGTATATAATGTACATACAAAGCTACCACATATAATATTTCAAATATGCAACTCAATTTGTGTACATATGCTGTGTGGAGATAAGCTAGTGACGAAATGATAGCTTTATGGTTTGCTCAGTCTGTCGCTGTTATCTATAATCAGCTTTGCCTGACACAAGCTGTTCATGACGTGCTGCTATTGTTTTTTGTTTGGTATCTCAACTAAAAAAAACACACACTGATTGCTCCAATAAAGCTCGCGTATCGCACGAAATATGAGCGCAGCGCATTGCAATCAGTTGGCAGCATTCTCTCGTATTATTAATGTTTTTATCGCCTTTTTTCTACCTACAGCTCAAATTCATGTTGATGTTGTTGTCCTAGTACACATACAGCCAACCGTATATAGGTAGTTCCTTTCATTGGGTTCGAATTCGATGCGCAGCTCTATTGCAAAGGTATTGAATTGCTGCGTTGATTGTATGAACGTGGCAGTTCTTCAATGTGTAAGCGTTTGTTACTAACAGTAGCGTACCGAGGAGTTTTGCCTTCTGCAGGTAATTGTTAATCTTGGTAAATTTCAAGAATGTAGTAGTCTCAAGTTGGCAAATAAAAACAAGCAGAGTAGCAGACTCACTAAGATGATAAAATGCAAATACAGAGCCCAGCCGATCAGGGCAACAATACTCGCATGGAGATAAAAGGTCAACTGCGGCTGGACATATCAAGGAGATGAGTTAATTTAATTAATTTTTTAGGACCACGCTCCATACGAAACCAACACTAATATTTTCATTACATGCAACAACAATTTCAAACTTAATATATATATAAGCTAAGGGGGCTTGGTGCGGCCCTGCTTATTTATGGCTCATTCTACAATATTTCTATACATTTTGCTGGTAGCAAACCAACAAGTAGCTTCGACTAATTGGAAAAATTCACTAGCAGAGCTTTCAATTCATATCAAAAAATTGTTATCAGCGCTTATGGAGTTTTTTTTTCCTTTCTAGTCTTTTGTGGTTTAATATATTTTTTTTTATCAAATGCATTTGTCTACTCTTTGACTTTAGTTCGATTTTTTTTTTGTGCTCAAATTTAATAATAAAAGTGGCAAAATTAATTAAATAAAAATATATGCAGCAAAAAAATGTATAAAGTATGGCGCACAGTTTGACGTGCTCGCGACAAAGGCACAGCAGGCATTTAGATGCAGCACAGAGAACGACGGCAAAATGTAATTAGAATAAATATTAAAATATGTGTTGTAAAAAAGAAATATTAATAATTGTTAATTTCAGTAACATCACATCGCTTTTAAGTTATAAATTTCATAAATATAATAAGTATCCCTTTTTGCTTTAATTTCCTTACAGATTCGCATACATATTGCAAAAAGCGTTCGCATCGACGACCCTCTAATCTAATGCCAGCCCGGAAGGGGCTGCTTGCGCCCCAAAATACATTTTTGGATACGATTGCAACACGTTTCGATGGCACGCGTAAGTAGAACGACTGCTGCTTTATACATTTGTACATAGTAACTGCTACACAGACGAAACAATAAAATTGTGCACGATTCTACGAAGTCGATTAAAGTTTTTTGCTATAGAAAAAATTTATGACACTGAAAAAGTGCAATATATCAAAAGTCATTTGTTTAAAAAATAATATTTAAAAAAAATGATCTTTTATATATAATTCTCGTGTCACGTTGTTGCTCACGATGTACTCCGAAAAAATCGAACAGCTTATAGGATAGATTTTTTACACGAGCTGTTGATTGAACAGCGTGAAGAGCGGGTTGAGGAAAGTAGGTATTATAATTAATAAACTTTGAAGCGTTCCTTATGCGTAGAAGGTAACAGCAGATATTAAGGAATTAACGTGACATAATCTCGTATAAAAAAAATACAAAGAGATGCATAGCAGATGCTCTCTATTAACAGCGCTTATCAAGATTGCAGCTTAGTGCAGAGAACATGCCCGCTTGTAAACAAGAATATTTATTTTTTATTTCAGCTCTTTGGTGGCATATTTTAATAGTTCTTGCCTTGTAATTGGTAACATAAAATGGCACTCAGTTTCAAGTCTATATCGACTCGAATTTTGATGCTCATCAAAAATATATATACTTTATGAAATTTAAAACAAGAATTACAAATACTATCTAGAATTTCTGTATATTGCCGGGCAATAATGCAAGAAGTTTCGTTTACAAAAGCGTCAAAGGGTAAACTATGCCCCAACTACACGCTCACGCACTCATTGAATGACATAAACATAAATACACGCGCGACCGCATATAACTACACATCACACAGCTATATAAAACACACACACATACAGATCAATATATGTATATGTATGTACTATAGATACATATATACATTTGCAGACACGCAGCCTATTTACCCGAAGCCTTTTAAGTCTACATTTCAAGTAAATTGAAACAGTTGACGCCAAGATGGTGTATGTTGCTTTTCCTTCTTACGAGGAGAGTTCCAGAAACAAACGAAATTTGAGCTAGCACATTAAATTGGATACTCTCCTGTCTTATTGGTAGATCTATAAAAGTTTTATACAATAAATGTTATAATGTAAGATTATTCTACAGCGCAGTCATTTTTTCAGTCAGTCTTCGATTCGAACTAAAAGCTATATTTAAAGTCATTGCGCGTACTTCTGAAATTTCCCTCGTACGTTTGTCCGCCATAAAGTATGCTATACTTTTCTTGCTTTATGCTTTACCAAAATTGTTTTACAAAATCTAACCCTCTGCTAGCTAACGCAAGCATTGAAATTGAATCCATTATCGTCGTTGTTGGGCCGGATTGGAAACCTCAAAAATAAAATGTTTCATGCGTGAATGAATCGCTGCTTACTTATACGAGTACCGTGTGGTGGGTGTTTTTGTTGAGCACAACGAGCGCACCGTATAAAATTAAACTTCAATTATTAAGGTGTACTTAAGGTGAAAATGTGTCATAATAGTACGGAAGTTATTAGGAATTATGGCTCATAATTTTTCACGATATAATAAATAGCACATTTAAGCTTTTATAAAAGCAAAACAGCTGGTTGTTGTATGTGTAAATAAGAGTGACTCTGTGGCGGTAAATTTGTGGAAGGGTTTTATTTGATGTTTGTACGGAAACATATTAAAAAGTTGAAAAGTTAGGGTTCTCATTAGATGGAGAGTTTGAATTTGAAAATTGTTTAAATTTAATTTGTTTACTTTTGTCTTGTTCATGTGGTATTAAATTTTTCTTAGGTTTTTTTTTTGAGAAAAGACAGAAAACGAAGCAGAAAAAAAAGAAAAATAATGGTTAGCAAAACTTTTAGAAAAAATAGCTTCTAAACTTCTTTATTCTTGATACTTGAAAGTTCTGACACTGAAATCGGGCGTGTTTATTTAAAGGTGCTCGCAAATTCGCAATGTTTTATTTACCAAAAAAGCTGACTCCTTTGATAGTTGAGATATTTACTGCAAATCACGCACAAACTAAATTTTCCTTTGTTTATCTTTGAAAACTTTTACTCTCCGATGCCTGTTTTTTCTAACATTTTAATTTGAAAATGCGTTCAACTACTAATTAATCGACTTGGGGTGACACAAAATAAAAATCAGACAAGTGCACACATACAGGTGTATATATGTATATACACACACACACACACACACACAGCCTTTAACTAACTATTGTCATTATTTTCAGAACAATTAACTTGAAAGCGCGCACTCGACCAAGTACTGCAATTCTCGATTTCGTCCTTCACTGCTCTCAATCGTTCGTTTACATTGCACTATATATTCCCTTAACGATTTTTATACTCTTCACACAGAGTGTGAATAGTACTTTAATTTAGTCAGAAGATTTGTAACGCCTTAATGGAAGTGATAATAGCCGATGCGACGCATCTTTCTAGCTAGTGAAACCTAAAATATTGTTGAATCGCATCGTTTCCAAGATGTTCCTTAGTACATTGCTACCAGTGCTTCAGCTTCAGAGCAGTGTCATCGTATTGAATCCGAGCTCATCACTTCAAGTTGTTTGTTCACAGGGTGCATCGTAATCGAACATATCCGATTGCCAGGAGCTTGCGTGCTTTATTTTTCTTTTATCTCTGGACTATTTCAGGCAAAGTAACGACAAACCCATACACCAGCGAGCCATTTGCAATTCAATTCAACGAGTATCAGCAACATAGTGCACCGTGTGCAGCGTCATTTCTTTGTGAATATATACCTATAGTCCTTCCCACAGTATAGCCAGTGCACTTTCATGGAGACATCAATTCCATTTGATTGATTTTTAGCCTTGTGCCGCACTACAGCAGCATACCTACATACAACTACTTGGAATGCTGCGTACATCAGTACATCAGCATCTCTAATTGATTAGTGAGACACCGAGAAACGTGCCTAGGATGCAATACAAAGTCGTTTGTAGACAGTGGGAAATGCATGTTTGTCTGTGTCGATAATTTAGTTTGTACAGCGTGTTCGACACTTGTTAAGTGTGTGCTTTATTGTTTGTGCTGGTCTGATAGTCTGATAGTCTGATGGACTGGCATATCGTTAGTTCATAATGTTTTATCCTTGTAAGTAATCTCATTGACCTATATTATATAGTAACAAGTTGGCCTTCTTTTAACGTTTGTTTTAAATAGATTTCAAAGATAGCTACAGCATATAATGCCAATTAAATATTATGGCCAACATTACGTATACGTATTATGTACAATATTGCGTATACGCATAGTGTGCCATCGATGGAATTTTTAATTAAATTTTACGCTTTATGACATTAAAAGTTCTCTGCAAACACACGTATGCCCAACTCATTTATCTAAGTGGTCAACGCTAAAGTTGCATTTTATACGTTGGAAAATTTTAACTAATTTTGCAAGTCTATGAAATGTTTGTTGTTTGTTTATGCTGTGCTAATAAATTGCTACATTTGCTTTGCTCGTAATAAAACTTTGTTAAATATTGGAAATGTTATAACAAAACGAATTCATTGAATTTTGAATTTATTTGCCGATTTCAATTCATTTGAAGTCAAATCTACCTGCAAGCCTTTGCATTGCTCAGCAGTACCGAATGCTTTGTGGGTCACATTACAATGCAATACAATTGAATGTAAGCAATATTTTTTTGGAATTTCATCTATGCACAAGTTTCTATACAGCAAATAATGTTAGTTACAGATAAAAGTAACTAAATAAGAGCTGGGTCATTTCCCCATCGGACAACACTCGCATATATTCAACTATTCACAGTTTTGGCAAAATTTATAAAGCTTCACAGAATATGAATTTATCTATTTTAATTTTCTGACTTGTATTTCAGATAAAAGATTCATTTTAATTTCATAAATTTTTTTACATGTTTGATTTTAGTTTTGCTTATATGTTTCCTGTATTAATTTAGTTTATAGAAGAATTTGTAATTAAAAAAATTACAGCTTTGTGCATATTTTTACAATGGTTCTGACAAACAGATTTTTTTCCCACGGTGGAAAATATTTGAGGACATTATATGGCTAAAGACTGCGATGGATGGGTACATGTTACGTGTGGAAACGAGAATATTATGTCTCATTAAGTTTCCAATGTGAACAAAGACTGTAGTGGAAAAGCTGTGACTCTGTTTGAGCCAAAGAAAATAATAGCTATTAAAAATATTCACTTGTATGACTTTCAATGCTTTCTTGGTAGACAAGGTGTATCATCTCTGAAATAGCATGGGAAATATTATTATATATATTATATTAAATCGATATTATAGACTCTTAGCTTTGATTGTTGATATTTTCGAGTGAGACTTCTTTAGCGCATTCAAAACTCGATGAAACACAAAAAATAAAACGAAAACGGAAATGGTTTCTGTTTTATATCAAAACTTTGCATACTTTTAGGCATAACTCTGTATAAGCTTATAGAACGATGGGGCGCTATGTGTGATAATAGCTGCTGAAATAGAAGGAGATCAAAATTAAGTCAATTATTTTTGTTTACTTCAATTCAGCTGGAACTACTTGTTTCTTTGCTTATAGACACTCTTAACTTTCCCATATCAAATTGACTCTTTTTAAGCGCTTTACCCAAAGCCTCCAGCTTGAATTTGATGTTCGTGCGCTCGAATTTCGATCAAGAAATTACATTTAAATTTATAAATAGTTAATTTTGATATAAATTCAGTGTATGGTAGCATTTTTATCTGTTTTCATATCTTGTAAGTAGCGAAATTTAATTAGCATTGAATCTTTACCAATTAGCTGTCAAAAATGCCAATCAAATGCACATATTTTGTTTATAGCAGCTTCTGACATAAACTTGACAACAGACAGGCTTATTGCTGCATACTGGAAAGTGTGGGGGCTCAAAGCCGGCTATGAAATGATTTTTGCTATTGTAAAAATTCGCACAAAATCATAAAAGCTGCGTTCCTTTTGTCTTTTAAACTTGAAGACTGGCCCGGTATTGTACAGAAACATCATTTCATACAGGATATAAAATACAAGCATTCGCAGATTAAATATAAATCAAAGAAGATGAATTTGAAAAAAAGCATCTCACAAAATTTCGGAAATAATTTTTGTATTGAACGATTTTTTGTTTCACATTTACATTGCTGTAATTCATTGTGATACGAAAATAAAAAATACTATAAGTACTGGCGCCCGAGCAGGGCTCAAATGCGGCAACTACAAATGCTATCAAGTATCTTGCTTATATCTTTTCAAATATTTTTTCGCAGTTAGACAAACCAACTGTTTCGACAGAATATAAAGATATGTACAAGCGTACAAGCGTGCAAACATCATTTCATCGATGTATAGGTACAGGTACTAATGATTGTTTTTCTGACCACTTTACACGGTGCGCTGAGCTCAGTCAAGCACTAAAGCGCACAGATTTGCCATTAAATGCTTTTTTATACTTTGGGTATTTCGCATCAAATTCAGTTTGGATTTTTATGAACATGCTTTTGTTTTTTCTTTACCAAAAAGGAATTTTATTTATTAGGATTACTTCGCTTTATTTTTCACATCATTCTGAGCTTATTGCCATGGGGAAAGCATTGTTATGTTTACTTTATTCACGCATAATATTAAAAACAAAGCAGCGGCAAATAATAGAGAGAAGATGTACAATAAATAAGGCGAAGGAAAATAAAATACCAGTCATATTCCACTTTTAAGAAAGGTAGCAGTATAAGGACCAAGCACTGCAAGTGCCATCGAGCTGTATGAGAAAACAATGGAAGGACACAATTTTATAAACATACAGTGAATACAGTCTTTTGACTTTGTCAGAGTGTGTCAGCATCGTACGTATGAATCAGCGAGAATATTTTACGGGAATGATGACAAACGAAAAAAATCTGAAATTGCGCAAAATATTAGCTATTTATATGTTTGGTTGCGCCTCAGCTTCAACACTCTTTAAATATGTTTAGAAAATATTAATTAGCAGTTCTCACATCATAAAACTAATCCCAATGGCAGTTTTTTACTCCATAGCAATTGATGCTTATTCAAATCCAAATTGTTTCCAATTGAGGAAAAACATTTGTATGTAGAAATTGATGCTCAAAATTAAAGTTATGTTGGTGGAACAAATATATAGATATTCTCAGTACCGATATTCTCAATAAATCTTGCTTTAATAAATATAAATCAAACCATTGCATGCTTGGGTCTTCGTTGCTATTTCACGAGAAACAAAAACATTTAAAAACAATACAAAAATATACAATGGAATATTTTCTTTTCTTACAAAATTTTCAATTCATTTTTCACTTGATTATTTTCATGTCTTCGCTCCTAAACAGATTCAAATTTTGTGCTCGGCAATGCGCAGGCAAATGGCAATCCAATTGTTTATTGTTCGGATGGCTTCGTGGATTTGACGGGATATTCACGCGCGCAAATTATGCAAAAGGGTAAGTTTGCATAACATTTAAGTTGAAGACTCATTTACAAGAATTTTCTGTGATTTTATTTGTTGCTTTCCGTACACACGTACAATGAAATAAATAAAAATAAACAGGTTGTTCCTGCCATTTCCTGTACGGGCCGGAAACGAAGGAAGAGCACAAACAACAAATTGAGAAAAGTCTTCTAAACAAGTTGGAACTTAAGTTGGAGGTTATCTTCTACAAAAAGGATGGTAAGTAGAAGAAGA
Source organism: Leucophenga maculata (assembly GCA_035044805.1). Lineage (NCBI taxonomy): Eukaryota > Metazoa > Arthropoda > Insecta > Diptera > Drosophilidae > Leucophenga > Leucophenga maculata. The sequence continues at coordinate 367,418 of JAWNNP010000446.1, forward strand.
AAGCACAAAATGAATGAAATAAGAAATTGTTTTCATTTTTAATTAAAAATTCGTGAAAAGTTCATTTGGCATTTGCGCTTCACAGCTACGCGCAGCCGACAAAAGCTGGCAATTTGCGCTGGTGTTAAACTGCCAACAAAGCAATAATACGGCTTTCAACAACAAGTATTAAATCGGCTACAGTTCTTGTTGATGTATGAGTAGTATTTACGCTGTCAGTTTTTTGTGTCAGCAGGAAGTCAGGCATTTAGAAAGGACAGGACAGGACAGGAGAGGCTGCTGGCTAACTGGCTAACTGGCTAACTGGTTGGCAGGAAACCAGACATCAGATGACAGAGTGTGTTGAAAAATTAATAAACTTAAAGCTTAGTTAACCGATAACCACATTAAAAGTTTTGCTCACGCGCCAACAACAAAGCCGATAGTATGCCCGAAAGTTTTGCTTTGTAAGGCGGAAGCCTGAAACCAAAGGATTAATACAATTTCTGTGAGAACTTTCTGTGGCCGTGCAACAATTGTGGCTCTGGCAAAAAAGTTTTTATACAAAAGTTTTTTGCTCGTCTTTATCGACTTTGGTTTTAGATTGCCACAAATTGCGGTATTGACTTTTAATTTTTCTTAAGCATAAGAAAACGAAGGAAAGACATGAACTTGTTATTTTTACGTACGTTCGTTCGTTTGTCCTGCATCTGTACGGGGGTGGAGTAAAAATTAATTACCGACAGTTTCAGAATTACCAGGCTGCCATTGTGCGCTCTGTTGGAAGATCTGTGCAGTTAACAAAGATTGCGTTTAAATTGAACTGTCCAAAATTTTGTATTGATATCGAAGGTGCAGAGTCTTTATAAACTTCGTGCATTGCAATGTCTTTTTATCATAAATTTTTAAAAAGAATTTTTTGTGTACGAGTATTACAGGCAAAGCCTATTACTTAACGCTTACCTTTCTCTCTCTCTGTGTTTTCTTGATCGCACATGTTTGCGATACTTTATTGAGTCAACAGACAATGGCTCATAGCTCAGCAGCGCCTTGAACTGTGCTTTGCTTCCTTCGCCCTGCATGCAATTGCCATTGACATTCTCGTTGTGTCCTGGCCGTTAGTGCTTTTGTCTTTGCATTGTGCTATGCCATGATGCGTAACTTATCTCCGAGGGACGGTAAACTGTGCTGCCCGAGACAAAGAAGCTGTTGCGCGCATTCTGACACATTCATAAGTACTCGTACAAAGCGCACAATCGCACACATACACTTGTACATAGTATGTACATATATATTTTGTGGAGCAACAATCCAGCCTCAGCTACTGCCATGTCGAACAATAAATATGCCAGAGCGCTCGCGCATTTGTCCACGTTCTGAACGGTCCACGTGCTGGGGCATTTTATGTAGCTTAATGAGGTCACGATTAATCAGCACAATAGAGCAAACTATGCCAATGTTAATTTATATAGAAGTATATATAGAACTGCCATCACTCCCTTACGTTTTTGTCCTACCGCATTAAACGCCGTCATTAACTTGACTCGACCCACTAATTTATAAATTTCAGAGCATTTATAAGTGCTGCCCATACTGCTCGAAATTTTCTAATTAGTGGCAACATTTAAACTTTACCCAAAACCTTTGAATGCCGTCGATTCTTTTGGGCGTGCAAAAGGCGAGGGTGTCAGTTCCGCTGTGAAAATTATTAATTATTTCGAGACGAAGCCTTGCAGCCATTCAATCTCTATGCTAATAAAGTTCTACATAATTGATGAAAGGATGCGTGCAATTTTAAACTTTGACAATGAAACTTACAAATCGATTGAATAAACTGATAAGCACTTGATTGACATAATAATTTGGCTTAGTCTGATAGTCCTTATTATTGTACGAGTATAATTGGAAGATATTAGTGTTGTGACAAGCAATATTTTTTTGAATACGCAAAATTGTAGCCAGTCAACATCCATCTTGGGATACACGCTTAGTCTGTAGTCAGTACACCGTACTTTATATTGCACTTGGTTTATTTGCTTTTACTGCTTAGCCACTTCTGGGTTGTAGCGTATAGAAATTGCATATTTATGAACGACAGCAAAGCACTGCGTTTTTCGTTCATTCTACTAGAATTGATTATGATAATTTCGAAAACTATCATTTCACATTTACGGAAAACTTCATTAACCAATTGAATCGTATTAGGAAAATGATACCAGTCCGTAGCTGCAGGCTGACACATGTGTAGCGCAGATACTTACACAAGCGAAACAGAAAATGACCGCAAAAACCGCAAATTGCTAATGAATTTCGCATCAATGCTTTCTCCACATGGTGTACATGAATGATTTGCATGACATACGAACAGTTCCGTGCATTGTGGGTGGATGCCGGATGTGCAAACAAATGTGCATATGCGGTTATGCTGTTTGTCTTGAGGCATGCAACTAGCCAGCTGTAAGATACAGCCACCGTAGCACATGAGGCCGGCTGACGCAAACCGAAGTTGATTTTAACATTTCAATTAATTTTGCTACAGAACTTTGCAAACTAACTCACTCTCAAACTGTCCGCATTTTGCAGGTACGCCATTTTGGTGTCTCTTTGACATTGTGCCCATCAAGAACGAGAAGCGCGATGTGGTTTTATTTCTGGCATCGCACAAGGACATCACACACACTAAAATGCTCGAAATGAATGTCAATGAGGAATGTGATAGCGGTAAGTAAGTGAAAAAGTGAAAATATAAAATATGCATTTTGAAGTGAAGCGTACACGGACCACAGACAAACTCAGTTAACAAATTACCATCAGCTCCAACACATTTTCAGTATAATTTCAATGGTATATGATTTTGTGGTTTTAATTTCATATTTATTTAGCACCTTCCATATTTCAGATTTAACCAGTTTACAGAATGTGGTACATACTTGTAGTAGCAACACCATGAAATATTTTTGTGGTTTTGTACTTTTCTGTGACGTTTTGTTTGCTTTTATTTCTTGAATATTTTCAACTTAAATATTTGCAACTGACACTTATTTAAATTTGCTCTTTCTTTCTGATAGATTTGCGTTTTTATTTGCTTTTGACGTTTAAAAATTCAACTTTTCACTATTTTCTTTTTGCCATTCTGGTGAATTGTGGCTTGTCGAGCTTACTCGTACTCGCTTATGCATGTCTTTTAATTTTTTTTATTTATTTTCCATTTTTATTTCCTTCAATATGTATTGTTGAAGTATGGTGCATAAGGATGTACGAGCAAATGTGAAGTGCTTAAGCATCACATCGTTAAGCAACGTGCAGCGTGAACGCTTTTTATTTAACAATTTTTCCAGCTGAAGTGAGAACCCACTTCTAAGCTTGTGTTTATATTCATGTCCTAGTCGTTATCGAAGGCAAGGTGATGCGTTGTGCTATGCAAATTCACTCTGAACTGACTTTTAAGCGTATTTAATGACTTGTCTTGCAAACATGAGCGAATAAATAACAGGAACAGACAATCAATAAAGAGTATAGAAACTATTTGAAATGCAAAGAAACTTTTTTACACCTTCTGCGTGATTGAGAAATGTTTTAAAATTTAATGATTTAACTCGAGAGAGTATTGAATTTTACTAAAAATGATTATAAATGTTTATAAATAAATTTATAAAACATTTGTTACCTCAAAGTGTTCAACAAAAAAAAAAAAAACCCCAAAGTTACAAAGCGCTGCTCAAAGGTTTACATTTATCGTTTTTCAAATTCACGGTGATCTTGCCACCTAAACACTCCCCACTTTTTCAATGGATCTTACACATCGCGGTTGCATTAACAAATATAACAAATTTGATCCCTCTCCCTCAAATGGATGCAAAGACATGTTAAGTTTTGTTTATCGCTTGTATGGTTTGTGAGGCATAGCCCCATACGTTTTCGACCAAACTCAACCGGAATACTTTGGTGACCTACCCGAAGATTGTCTGAGAATTTTAGTTCAATCGGTTGGATAGATACAGTCAAAATTGTAGTCAAAATATTTTATTGTAACCCTCGTAAATTTCTTGTAGATATTGCGAAATATTCAATGGTGCTTAAAGTCATACACTTATTTAACAGCTTAATTAATTAGTTTTCCAGCTGCAATTTTAAAACAATCCATTAATAACAGCTTAGCTGGACTTGATTATTGCAATTTAAGCACAAATGAGTTTTTACGGCAGCATAATTTATTTACATTGTATAGCAATCAATTTTAGTAATTCTATGCAACACTTGCAATTAGACAGGCGTAAAGTCGGTGTATCTATTATAAATAAATCAATATTAATTATGGGTCTTAAATGCATTAAATGAGTTTTTGCGATACACATATATGTATGCACAAATTCAATAATATGACGTACAATTGCGCACAGGTGTACGCAATCAAATCGAATCCAATTTAACATAATCTAATAAAGCACGGAAATATTTGCAGCGGTCAAATACATCTAAATCGGTTTCAGTGGGATTCATGAAAACGAGCTACTTTGAAGTAATTGGTAATAATTGCGAAACGGGCAACAGTTTGCTTTGGCGCAAGGAGTAAGATAGATTCGATTAAATTTCATTTATTAAAGTAATTGTGTTCTTTTTTTAAATCTTTTCGCGCTACTTTATTTATACTCTGCTCTTGGGCGTCAAGGGTATACTAAGTTTGTGTAAAAGTGTATTTGTGGTTGGTCAGTATGGAAAACCGAGTTCATATTTCTAAATATTTACTTATCGGCAATTAGATTCGCCTGTATTATCATAAGCAATTAAAGCATAGAAAATGTTAATTACGCCACGCCCACAATGTGCTTATTAGTCCATTTTAATAATTTTTAGATCACATTAGCTGCTATTCTGATTGGACATAATCTCAAGAATAGTACTAAAATTTATAATATATATAGTACTCGGCATTATGTCTTCATGAGATGGTTGTCAAAGTTGTTTACGCACTATCACATAATTTTTACTTATTTATGGACTGTCAACATTTTCAAATGCTGTCGCAGTTCAACTGTGCATAGGACCTTCATGAGTCAGTTTGAGTGCTTTTGCTGTTCAACGGTAACCACAAGGAAATTGTTGCTGACAGGCGCAGCCACAACGATAGCTGCCGATAGCACACTGAGTTGTTTCACACATCATTAAAGCTGTCAAAAATGTATTACTACCGCTGTGCCAGGAGAAATTCAAACGGCAACAAGTCAAACGACTAAGAATAAAGTCTATATATTTTGTATATATGTATATATATATATATATATATATATATATACTTGTATATATATACATAGGTGACCGATTTTAGAGCAGCTCATGCCAAAAGCATTGACAAGTATAGAAATTTGTATTCAGTCAACGCATTTCAAGCCTCTTTCTTTCATTCTTTTACTCTTTTCCATGCAAGGCAACTTAATTTTGAGTTGGCAGCCATTTTGTTGCGTCAACTTCCGCTTCCGTTACGCTGCTCCAAAAATTCTGTCGTGGGTCACTGAAGTGTCATCGTTCCTAATTGGCATTTTGATATGGCAGGCATTTTTTCATTTAATTTTTTGCTTTAAATTGAATTTAAATTGCATTTCCACAAAAGTTTTTTTTATGCTTTTGTATAATATTTCAAAAAGTCTCTTTGAGCATGCCTTGCTCCACTTTTTATGTAGAAAAATAATACTGGTTTTTGTTTGTTTTTTTTTTTTTTTGCTTGCCTTTCATTTGCATATTTTTTTTAGAATGTCAAGCCTGTATCAAAAATTAAATCCTTTTAATTGTGTAAAATAAGTCGACAAAGCACTGAAAAGCAAATTAAATACCAAAAACTGTTGGCTTCATTTGAATAGCAGCTCAAGCATCTTTTTCCTCTAATTTTTAACAATGAAACTAATTGTAATTTATAGCCGAAACGATGTACCTACCTAAATAAAATACACAAGTAAAAATAGAATGAAGCTGTATGTAGGTATCTATGCCCGTCTGTCCAGCTTTCTATACGCGTGTGGGTCCTGCGGTTAGAGTATTTCCTTGCAACTTGTGTTTACTTGCCAAATAAAAGTTTTTGTTTTTGTATTGGTTACTTGAGAAAATATTACAACTAGTAGCAGTGGATGGCAGCAAATGTTTCGTTTGGTTCTATTTTCATTGGCTCCAAGCTGCAAGCTGTTTCCTGCCGAAATCAATAAACCTGTCTTATATAAATATTAACTCGTACTACTATTTGTTTTTTGTGTGTTTTTGTGCATAGAAAACAAATAAATATGGCTTATTGAAAATTTGTATTTTACCCCAAGGCTAATTATTAAATAAATTGTAGAGAAATTAAAAATATCTCAGCAGTTCAAAATTCAAGTTTAAAAATTTAGAACGCGCAGAGAATGTAGGTTTAAGGAATTTTGTTTTTTCGTAGGGCTTCGTGTTACGTACAACTTTACTTTTCTTGGAAACTGATTTTTACTCACTTTTAACAATTGCTTGGCAATGTATCTCTCTCTTTCTTATTTCCTTTTCTCTTCCCAACATTATTTCGGATATTATTGAGGATATTATAGCGAAGCTAGCTTTAGTAGTTTGTTGTTGCTTTCTTATCACTTATCACTTCATTTAAAGCTATTACTCTCCTTCTCTAACTCTTTCGCTGTGCGCTTCGCCTATACCAGTGACTTATAAAAAGCTTTCAGCCTCTTTCTGTACTCTTCATAAAAAGTGTGACTAGCACATCTGACTAGTAAGCCTTGCCAATGTTAGTACTTTTAACCACGTCAATTTTTTTTTTTTTTTTTGTAATATATGTTCAAAGCGTTTATAATAATTGTTGTGATTGCTTAAATTTGTTTATGTATTTTCTTTTTTTTTTGTGTTTCTAATATATATAGTTCAACACCACATATACACTATATACGCTTCAAATCTTTTTGTATAAGTTTTTAAAAATAAATAAATTAATAATTAAAAAGAACAATCAAATATTTTATGTATACAAAAGGAGTGCAACAAAATTTTGTGACGGAATGCACAAGCATTCTTCGAGCGTTTTAAAATAATTCAAATTTTTTTATAATAATATAAATTATTGAAACAGACCTTGTATATATAACCGTTTGTATTTATTGTACAATATATGAATTTTCGATTTTCTCTCTGTTTCTTTCTTTCTTTTTTCGTGTCTCTTGTTTGTCTCTTGGTCGCTCCCAATAACTCCTGCGCTTGCAACATGCCGATATTACGCATATTTTTCTGTTAATTTTTTTTTTTTTTGTGCAACCAAATAAATAACTGAACTACCCACTCAAACAACTAACCATCCAACCAACCAACCAACCAAACAACCGTGCGTTGGTCTTCGTTTCCGTTGGCGTTGCGTGTAACTCTGTTAAGTTTTTGCCCTTACAGCTGCATTGCTTGGCGCGCGTTTTCGCGCCGGTTCCAATGCCGGCATGCTCGGTCTGACAGGGTTGCCCGGACTTGGTGGCGCAACGGCTACCGGTGACAGCGATGCAGAGGGCGGCGAGGGCAACAATTTGGATGTACCTGCGGGCTGCAATATGGGTCGACGACGTAGTCGTGCAGTGCTATATCAACTGTCCGGGCACTATAAACCGGAGAAGGGCGTCAAGACGAAATTAAAACTGGGCAATGTAAGTAAAGATATTTTTAATAAATAAGTGAAAAAAAAACGAAAAAGCTGCTTTCTTATGGCTTTGTGTGTGTTGATTAATTGAATACTGTGCGTGCGTGTATGTGTATGCTGCTGTGTGTATGCATAAAGTATCTCACTGCCGGATTATAAAGCTAGCTTGAAATGTTAAAAATCGTATTTTCATGCACTTAATTCACGCTGTGCCTTTCAGTACGCCGAAATCCATTGTTCTGTGCGGTTTGATCCTTCTTTTTGCATACAAGCACACGCGTACACACACACACAAGATTTCATTAAAACCATTTCGATTGCTCTTGCTTTGTCTTAAGCCTTTTGCCGCAATCATTTTCCTCTTTCTCGTTTTCAGAATCTGCTGCATTCAACCGAGGCTCCATTTCCCGAGTACAAAACTCAATCGATAAAAAAGTCACGCTTCATTTTGCCCCATTACGGTGTTTTCAAGGGAGTCTGGGATTGGATAATACTCGTGTCAACATTCTATGTCGCTGTGCTAGTACCCTACAATGCCGCATTCGCTAAGGCCGACCGTCAGACAATGGTGTCCGATGTCATCGTCGAGGCACTATTCATTGCAGGTTAGTAGCAGGACAACAATAACACATCCGTTTTCTATTGTCATTTTTATTATAGTCTGTTATCCTTTTCGGTTTTTATGTTTGTCTGCTCGTATTTGTTTTTGTTCTGTCAACGCTTGGTCCACTGGCTTTTGTTTGACTTTTTACGGGCAACCTGTTGTGTCTATGCCATTGCCACCATCATGACCATCATCACCATTACCAACTCCATTCTCTTGCTGAAAATCTTCATCCATTGTATTTGCCCGTCGTCACTATGGCAAATCGAATTTGTCTTGCATTTCTGCGCACAGCTTTAGTCTCTAATAAACGTTTATGTTCTTCCGTTTTGTCTTTTATTGATATTTTATTGCAGATATTTTATTAAATTTTCGCACGACCTTTGTCTCGAGCAAAGGTGAGGTGGTTTCCGATTCAAAGCAGATTGCCATCAACTATTTACGTGGCTGGTTTGTCGTTGACCTACTGGCCGCTTTGCCGTTTGATCATCTATACGCTTCGGATTTGTACAATGGCGAGGTGAGTGTTGTTGCGTACTGAATTGAATTCAATTATGTTTTGTATTAAATATATTTTTTAATTGGACTAAAGTTTAATCATATTAGCGGTCCAACAATTTATAATTTATCGTATAAAGCCTTTGGCTTTTAAAAGGCACTTTATTCAAAGCATTTACATTTGGAATGAAAATAGGAGAAAATAAACTTAACGAGTATCCTTAAGAGCATATCATGTTATGCATAAACTCTACTAAATCATATTAAAAGATAATTGCGTTATTGAGTCGAGTCCATATAATATAGATATGTGCGTCTGTTAGGAGAAAAATGGTTTATCTAAGAGGTTTGCCTATACAAACAATTCAATCTCAACAAGTATAGTTTTTTTCTTTTTAATTTTTCTAAAGAAATCAAAATTAAAAGAAGAGAAAATAGTTACTCCGGTTGTATCGAAGCTTAAATGTTCTCCATATTTGTTCTTTTCAAATTAAACCAAACTTTTGGTAAAATCTAATAAAGAACCATCCTGTTTAATGTCTACAACATGGCGTGCAGTCTTTGAAGTACACTTAAATCAATTCGGAAGCAACGTACATTCAATACAAAAGTATATCACGCCATAGTCATAGTCGGGGAAAACTTTTCAACAATTATGCAGCTCTTCTCCAATATTTTTGTTGTTTATTTAGAAGTTTGTTATTTTTTCTCTGATTTATACAGCAAGAGAAATTCATGAAGCAATATTCTCGTAGCTTAGACAAGTTTAAATAACTTAAGCGTCCTTAAGTACTGCTGCAGACAATACGCTTTAAGCAAATAAACTTCAATGGAGAGCGTGCGATATTGTTCAATTGTCATGAATGTGTGTGTGTGTATCTCGGAGTCTATGTGTATTCGGTTTTTTGTAGTAGGTCACTTCAAATGATTTGTTGTTTGAAGAAGTATTACGAGTAGTTAAGAAAAACCAAACTGCGCAATCAAAATGATCCGAGGCGTGTTTTTTTGTTTGTTTGTACAGCACTTTGCAGCAAGTTCTCTTCGTCGGCAGCATTTCTTCATTGACATTTCAAGGATTTGTGCGTTTTTAGGCCCTGTACCGAAGGTACAAGAGCCTATTGGGTTTGTGCAAATGTATGTAACAGGTAGAAATAATAATCGGAGACCCCCCAAAGTTACCACCATTATGGTCAGGAGTGATAGAGGAGTCGATATAGCCATGTCCGTCTGTCCGTCTGGCCGTCCGTATGAACGAAAGGATCTCGGAAACGGTAATAGATAGAGACTTCGTGTTTTTTGCATTCGACTAGGACTGCTCCGGAATTTTACAAGTTTATTTTGAAATCTTGCCCCTCCCCCCTTCCCCATAAAATCACCCCCAAGGCTAAAAATTTCCTCGGCACAAAAAAAAGTAAGTATGCCAGTATAAAGTATCGTCTTTCTAAGCCAAAATCCAAAAAGTTCATCAAAATCGGATAATAAATAACGATTTTATAAGCAATTGAATTTGAGCGACCCCCCTTTTCGTTTCATACATAAAAAAATGTTTTATAAGGCACTTAGTGGTGCAGTGAGAAGTGGTCATGTGTTTGGTCATAAGCTAGGGGAACATTTAGTGTGTTTGTTAGGTGACCTGTGCTGGTACAGGGCCTCTTACAGTCGGTTACGCCCGACTGTGATTTTCTTACTTGTTCTTGCATAAGTTTTTTTCCCCCTATATTTGGTTTATTTTTTTTATCCATCTCCGTGAATACTGCTGTCATACGTCTGTCACTTTACTTTTTCAGTGAATTTAAGTTGCTTTCATTGGGACAAATTTATTAAAACTGTCAACTTCTTGCTACTATTGGGTTTCTAAAACAAAATGTTACACAATCTGTGAGTTTTTATTTCGCTGCATCTTTATTTTCTGTTATTTTTTGCCGTATAAACAAGTAGAATGCAAGGTATATAGATATGCCTACGAGTATATGTATTTATCTTTTACTTACTTAAACTTTTTTTACTTACTTAAAAGTCCCCAGATGTTGTTATAGACTTTGTCATGCCGTCTGTCATTTAATATACGCTTCAAGCGTTGTGAAAAGCTGACCATTTTATTTCTTAAAATATTTTGTATTAGCTGAGCTAATAATAATGTACTCGGCCAGTTTTCTACCAATGTTGGATCATTTTCCTGCTAGTTTTAGACCAGTTTATACTACTTTTCGACCATTTTTCTATAATTTTTCGACTAGTTGAGCTGTATATGTCTTTATAGTTGCCAATCGTCACTGGTTTATCTCAGTATAGACTAGCCACTATTTCCGAACTTTGAGGCCAATTGATGGATCTATAATACAAAATTATACTTTAATAGAATATTTGGAAGCTGGTATTTAAGTGTCAGATCTCCACTACAACTCTTGAATGTTAAGGAAATATGTACTACAAAAAATAAAACACTGCAAATTCTTTAATTTCTTAAATCGAATCTATTCGTGCAGAGCTCCAATAACTACCTTATCGCTTGCACTAATAATCTCCTATTGCTTAATTTATTTTTGTGATTTTCGCAGACTATATATGCATTCGTGTTCATTCATGCCATATTCAGCTTGAAATGCAATGCAGGGTATTGTAGCTTATTTGACAGCAAAGTATTTGGATTTTTGTTGAAGTTCTCACTCTCTCTCTCGCACAATTTCCGTTTCCGAGCGCAGTTGTATCCATTTTAGTCGCTTCGTTGACTTCCTGCAAGTTGAAAGAACGTGGAAATGCGCGAAAATTGTAAGCTATATCACGTATCTGGCACTTAAAATATGGAACAGACCACAGCAAAGCAGTGTCTACCAGTTGAAACACCGCTCATACCAGCGTACACGCTGCGCCCGCTGGCATTTTAAATCTGTGCGAAAGGTTTTTTTTTTTCCTTAAAAAGTTCCAAAGTCATTTGAGTGTTTAGGTTTTAAGACACACTTCGTTGTGGAGTGTTTTACTTACTTTGTAACATCAACTTTTACATTTTTGTTTCGCTTTCACTTTTACTTCTAGAAAACTTTAGTACGCTGTACATAATTGAGCTGCTCTACGCTGGTTGGGCTTACTTGGCCGTTTGAAAGCTGAGTTTAAATCTTTTTCACAAAACTTTAGGTAGTTTCTTTTTCAAAGTTTTAATTATTTTGAGTCCAGTGTACAGTGTATTCAAATTTGTTTTGCACTTCAGAATTTCGGAATCTCTATAAAATGTACAAAATATAGGTAAATCTGATGCCTTATGTGCTTATGCAGCAAAGCACCTTGTTCCTTACATTTGTTAAACATTTATTAGGCCCTGTACCGAAGGTACAAGAGCCTATTGGGTTTGTGCAAATGTATGTAACAGGTAGAAATAATAATCGGAGACCCCCCAAAGTTACCCCCATTATGGTCAGGAGCGATAGAGGAGTCGATATAGACATGTCCGTCTGTCCGTCTGTCCGTCCGTCCGTCCGTCTGTTCGTCCGTACGTCTGTATGAACGAAAGGATCTCGGAAACGGTAATAGATAGAGACTTCGTGTTTTTTGCATTCGACTAGGACTGCTCCGGAATTTTACAAGTTTATTTTAAAAACTTGCCCCTCCCCCCCCCTTCCCCATAAAACCACCCCCAAGGCCAAAAATTTCTTCGGCACAAAAATTTTGTGCACCAATATAAAGATAACGCCTCTCTTTGCCAAAATCCAAAAAGTTCATCAAAATCGGATAATAAATGGCGATTTTATAAGCAATTGAATTTGAACAACCCCCCTTTTCTTTTCATTCATATTCGCGCAGTGAGAAGTGGTCATGTGTTTGGTCATAAGCTCGGGAAACATTTAATGTGTTTGTTAGACGACCTGAACTGGTACAGGGCCTTTTACAGTTGGTTACGCCCGACTGAAATTTCCTTACTTGTTATTTTTTGTAGTTGACAAAAAAATCTGCTCTTCTTCAGGTCAATATGCAATGTTAAAATGTTCAACTTGAAGTCAAGCGAGTGAGTTGCTATGCCAAAAGTTTTACATAAAAGTGCTTAGAAAAAGTGAAAACTCTTGCTTGGTTCAATCTTAAAATGACTAGAGTAAGTGAGTGATGCTTTCGAGTTCATAACATGGCCGGATATACCGCCCATTACTAATCTTGGGAGGAAAAAACATGCGCAAATTGGAACATGAATAACACTTTCCGGATTTCCGCAAAAAAGTTGTTGACGATGTCAGTATAAGATTTTTTTTTATAGTACTTGTTGCAATTTTTTCACAATTTGCTTTAATATTTTCAGCAGAAAATAAAATAAGCAAGAAAAAAAAAAAAACACTTTTGTTAAAATTTCTTTTGTCGCTGGAAATCTTTGTAGGTTTCACACAAAAATTGTTTCTATTTTGTTGAATCTGCTCGATTTTAGATAAAAGGGTGCTTTTCCAATATCATAAAATTTGTATATTTTTTAAACAACAATTTATAATAATTTTCAAAATACTTTCCATGCGCATTTACACATTTTTTTTTTCAAAGAGTCTTCAAAATGACGCCTAATAATCGAAGATTGATAGTGAAAATTTAATAAATAGTCATCAAGGTCATAGTTCACTCTGTTGTGACCCTTCTCAAATTTCTTCAGTCACATTCTAACTTGCACAGACAGTGTAGCAGACTCTCTATAGGCTTGACGCATAAAGTTATCCTGACGTTTTCTCAAAACTGAAGAACTGATGCCATGCACGGATTTGCTGTTACGCTGATTTTCTCCCTCCCATCTAAACAGAGCAGTTCATGCTGGTTTGCGACCATGCACCCTGGTTGCTTTTAATTTTCTATGTTGCACTTCATTTTAAATTATTTTCCGCGTGTTGAGCTCTGCTAAGTCTACCATTTCAGCATTAAATATACAGATACATTTTTTTAATGCCGACTGACAGTGGCTTAATCTTAGCTTTCAAGCTGCTGTCAGATATGTTACTATTGTTTGCCTATCGCCTGCTAACGAACTGCCAGCTGCCAAGCTTTAATGTTTATATACTGCCTCAGCGTTACTTAGTTACGCAATGGCTGAGTCATAAATACTTTATTTAGTTTCACTCTTTCTCATTTTTTTATTACCATTTTTGTCCTAGTTAAAGCATAATTTAAAGCAACGCTTCGACGGTTTGACGAGCCACAAATTTTTATAGCATCAGCGCAAAATATTCACACAGAACCCTCATTTTAAATAATGTTGGCGATAACGAGTGAAGCGCGCAAGCGAATCCGCTCGAGTACGTTGAGATAAAGCGCCGGCTTCATAATGCTGTTGTTGATATTATTTTTTAAAAGGATTCTTTTTTTAGGGTTTCAACAAGCGAATCGACTAAAAATTAGCTGCCATCCTTATTCGCAACTCCTCGTTGCCGCTGAGTCGCTGTTAATAAGCTGGTTTAGGTTTATTTCTGTTTTTGATGCGGCGTATTTTGTGTTTTTGTTTAAATATATTTTTTTTTGCTATGGAAATTTACGCTGGGTGAGAGTTAAAAATGGAAAGCTTAAACTGTACATTAAATATTCAAAAATAAAATGGATAAATTAAATATATTAGTAGTTGTTGCACAGAATGGCGTAATCGCTGTTAATTATAAAGTGTTTACTTTGTTTGGTTAGTGTCCTTGGCTCCAATTATGTTTTGTTTGCTGTGAAAATAAACTTTACATTTGATAACTGATAGGACATTATGACAGTTTAACAATCTACTTTGCGTTCCCAATTTTATTTCAGTAGGTATTTAATGGTGAAGTTACCAATTCTTGCATCATTGCATTGCATCGCAACATAAGTTCGGGTGTTTGTTGCTCACAAGCGGACAGCATCAGAGTGGGGCAGCATGCGAATATCGGATATGTGTTAATACATTTTCTCATTTCAATATTTATTCTGTGTTCATTAAATCTAGAGTTCAGAATCGCTATGAATTACTTGTATTTTGATTTGTCTATAATTCCCATATGGCAACAAAAATCATAAAACCGACATTGGTTAGGAGCACAATTTGTATGAAACCGAGCGTTGTCGCCCAACTGCTGTCACAGCAGAATACTACAAACACAAAATGAAATGAAATGTGCTACCGATACACAAATTGGACGTAACACAATTTGTGCACAACCGAAATGGATATGTTTTTTTTTTTTTTTGTGTTGCCTACATAACTCAATATGCTCTATAAATAAGGACTTATCCACGGTCGTATGCTGATGTTGCTTTTAGTACTCGTACTGTGCTGAAATACTTGGTGTACTACTATTTAGTGTATAGTCTTCATAATTTTTTTTGTTCTTTGCAGGAGTCCCACATTCATCTTGTCAAATTGACGCGCCTGTTGCGCCTTGCACGCCTACTACAAAAAATCGATCGATATTCTCAGTACACGGCCATGATTTTGACGTTGTTGATGTTTTGCTTCTCGTTGGCGGCACATTGGCTCGCCTGTATTTGGTATGTCATCGCTGTTAAGGAGTACAATATGAACGATACCGGATGGGATATTGGTGAGTACTGAAGGCGGAAACAAGAATTTTATGTATGTATATGACCAGTGTGAGTATGGAGTAATGAGTAGTGGTGTGTGTGTGTGTGTTTGTCTGGCAAAGTTGTGGTAAGTTAATTTGCGGGCAAGCTTTAATATTGTTTGAGTGCTTTGTCAGGTATATACGAGGGTATTATCAAAAGTATTCGACTTTGTGTATAAAACTAAAAAAATTTGGCGAAAAAAAATTATGAATTTCTGCTTTTAGGTCGATACGCAATTTACAATGAGAACCGTCAAGCTTTTCAATTTATCCGTAAGAACACAGACTATACCACTTTATTGTTGCCAAAAATTTTACAATTTGGTTAAGAAAAATAATTGTGCGTGATGCTGCCAGTAGCAACTGTAACTCTCAAACATTTTTTTTTCTCAAATGCAATAATTTTTCCTTTCCGTGCAAAGAATTCATTAAATATTCGTCGTTAATAGTTTTTACTTTCTGAAGCTAGCAAATAAAAAAAAAATTAATAAAAAAAGAACCGACGCATTAACCTTTCTTTCAGATGAAACTGTTTTCCCCTTCTTTGCCGTTTCTTTGCATTCACTCCATTGTTTTGACTGTTGCTTCATATAGTTTGTAAAGAGAAAACTTGGCGGTATTGCTGTGAAACTCAGCCAAACAATTCTCATATCCAAATTTTCCGTTTTCAATATGCCTACTCTGATAGGTCGAATGAGGATTTTCTTACAATTTCTGGTTTAGCCACCACATTTCTCTGCAGTCTTTTGTAAAGAAAGACGCTGTCAGAATATAGTCTTGTTCCGCTTTCATATTCAATATCTCAGAACATCAACTAATTTCTAACCACAATCTATAGTCAGGATGTGTTCTTCTGGACCTACCCTTGTTAAATGTTTGTATATACTTAGTTGCGGACAGATGTGCTGTGACGCTTTAATGCTTTTGGGCAATCTAAGGACAGGCTGAGTATGAGCAAAAATAACTCATAATATCGAAATTAAATCCATTTATGTATATATGTATATGTATATGTATGTACATCCCGTACATCAATCATTTACGCCGTAAGCCGCCTTGCCTTGTCTGTATGCTAGTTGATTCACAATTTGTGGTTGTTGCTGTCACAAAAAATCAAATCAGCATTTATTGTAATTTAAAATGTGTTTGTATAAATCTTTTTATTGTGAAGCATGAGCACGAAGTAGATGGTGAAAAGGCGAGGAAAATATAAAGTTTGAAAATAACGAATTTCGAATGCTCTTCATTTTAAGTGAAATAAGTGGAGAAGTTTTTACAGATAACTTCGATTGGTTACAAATTTTAGAGGAAACGACTGTCTCTGCAATGATATTATCTGAACCATGAGCGCACAATGAGAATTGAATCATTTCCCCGCAGTTAATATTTTGCTTTTTTTTTTCTTATAAATGTCTTTCGTTTTCATTCTTCTACTCCTTTATCTTTTATGCTCTCTTTTTTCCCAATATTTCCTATAGGGATCCTCACACCATTAGCAGCCTACTTCCCATCTATGTAGCGCAGCGGAGTAGAACAGAATGGTACGGAAAGAAAAAATACGAAAAAATAAAAAAATACGATGCGTATGGAGAAAATAGTTTCAATATGTGTTAGGAAAGAATAAATTAGCAAACGGAGTGAACTGAAATGAAACGAAAAAAAAAAAACTATATTGACACCGATTTTTGTTGTTGTTTCAATTCTATTTAAATTGAATGAATGACTTTAAATGAGATTTTTGCTGACTGATTACTAATTTACGCTGATTGTTTTCAACGTCTGCTCTATATTTATTTGTTTTCCTTTGTATGATTTTTCGTAATAGACGTTGTTCACAAAGTAACCTGTAATCAGTCAGCGAATAGTTATGCTGAACGAGCACAATATTAATAGCTATGTATGTACACTTGTTTCTAGATTTTGCTCTGTCGATTCGCTCGCTATTTAAAAACCGTTAGCGCTTAAATGACCAAAAAAGAAGCTATGCATGAGGCAGAACTTTGAAGTTTTGAATATTCGCTTGATTTTTTTTTTTTTTTTTTTTGTTGGAAAGAAAGGGTAGTTTGCAAAGTAGGAATGTTTCATTAAAATCGTTTGCAACAAACATCATTTTTTTATACCAAGAAACAAATATCACATGATCCCTCATGCCAAATTTACAACCATTTCCAAAATTGAAAAGTTCGCGTTCAACCATTTGCGAAACGAAAAGTATTGGTTTTTCAATGCAGTTGACCAAATTTAAATAACAATTTTTGTATAAATAAGCCAGTAACTCTGTATCCTATTAAAATAATTTATCAGTTCTGAATATTATAATATTGTTGTGGCAACTCTGGTCTATTTCGAAACATTGTAGAAATGAAACATGTCGATAGCAAAATCTCTCGTGCTCTATCTTTCCCAGAATTGTTATCAATTAAGCTGTTCGCCCTATGCTCCAACTAGGAGTAATACTTTGAGTTATAAAAATAAAAGTATTTAGGAATTAAAAAGCTGTTAAAGAAATATCAATACCTAAATGTCCAAAGACTGAAGACTGTATCTCTTATTGTTCTTTCGACAGACCCGATTTTTGATGTTGATCAAGTATATATTATCTTTATGAGAGCTTCTACTAGTCTTGCTGTCTGTTACATACACTTGAACAAATTTAATATATCCTTTTACAGGGTATAGAAAAAAGAAAAACGCCGACATCAAAAATGTTGACGCCAACGACTGACAACTGTCAGCTGTCTGTCTGTCTGTCTGTCTGTCCGTTTTACTGCTGCTATAAGTTTGTACATTCTTATGAACAATACATTTTCAATACGAATAATATGCTGTCAATGTCATTGTTGTGGCGTTCATGCGCATGGCGTCAACAAAAGCAACAAATTGCTGGTTACATTCTGTAATAATGTTGATACGCTTAATGGCAGTAGCAGTAGCAGCAGCAGCAGCAGCAGCAGTAACAAAAGCTACAACAACAATATAGATGCCAACAAGTTGCAAAGTCATCTGCAAAATGTTAACTTATAAGCTATTTCCGCTTTGTGTGACACATACACACACACATACACTCATACAGACGGACACCAAACGCACGAAATATGCAGCTGATTTTTAGGCTGACACAAAAAGGCGAAATGTGTAACTTCCGTTTAATGCTTCCATTTCGTTTAAGTAAAAATGAAAAAGAAGAACCACTCGTCCACCACCCACGTTTGGCTTATGTGAATTGGGATTTTGTTTGTTTGTCTGTTTGTATGTATCCTGGTATTGTGTGTATGAGTATACATAAAGCGCGCACCAGCAACAATTGACAGCTAAATTCTGTACGAAAGTAGTCAGAGTAGCGTGAGTGATAAAGTTAAGGTAATTATTATTGCTTCAGTTGCCAGTACATGAACATACAGACAGACAGACAGACAGACAGGCAGGCAAACCAATCGATGCTTAGAAGACAGCCAAAGACTTTATTGACACAAAGCGCAGTAAATTGTATGTCAATTCAATATCATTCCATTTTGCCTCAACAACTTTGCTTGCTTTGCTCTAATTAAAGCGAAGAAATAGCAATGAAAGTCTTTTTTATACCCTACACAAAGATTTGTGTTTTGAAAAAGAAAAATGTTTACAGTTTATGAAATTTAAAGATTAACTTGTAACGATGCGGCACCTAGAGAATAATTTTTATCTCAAGATGAACGGACAGACAATGGCTACAAGCAACGTGAATGGCTACAAGCAAGAATTATATAGCTATCAACATTTCTATATACGCTATAAAAGGGGACGAAATTTCAAATGAAACATTTACGCTTTTGAGTGACGAATATATGTCTCTGCTCGAAGCCAGATTAGTGTCTTTTGTGGGTTATTAGTGCTTTTGTCAATATATTTCATTGCATAGCAATTGATTTCGTTTATT
Organism: Leucophenga maculata; assembly: GCA_035044805.1. Classification (NCBI taxonomy): domain Eukaryota; kingdom Metazoa; phylum Arthropoda; class Insecta; order Diptera; family Drosophilidae; genus Leucophenga; species Leucophenga maculata. The sequence goes on from JAWNNP010000446.1 coordinate 386,593, forward strand.
CAAACAGAGTTGAGTATGTTGGCAGGGTATTTCGAAGCCGTGTACACATATTTGCAGCATTTTTGTTTTATTTTATAACAATATATGAAGATATGACTAGTACAATAGATCGCACTTAGAATAAAACAGAACAGTTTTGTTTTTTAACTTGAAAGCAAATTAAAAAAGATTGTTTGTGGCAATGCTTTCGATAATAAATCGAGAAATTAAACAATTAAACATAATTCGTTCGGTGTGAGTAGCAAAATGCTTGGAGAATTTCGAAAATGTGCAATTTGTCGACCCTTAGAATGTTGTTTGGCAGTGGAAACAGTCTACAACTTATATACATTTTGTTATTTCAATAAACACAATATACTCTGCTCAAATATAACTTTCTGTAGGATATAAATAACAAAGTTTTTCCTTCTTTTTCTTGGCTTTATTAGCAATATTTTCGTTTTATTGTGTTTCATAGCATATACGAGTAGATATACATATTTTTATTTCAATTATGTTATGTAGGCTGGATGCATGCGCTGTCCGAACGCTTGAAGGTGCCAATTGCGAATATAACAAATGCTGAAGCCTATTCTACGGCGCTCTATTTCACCTTTACGAGTCTGACCTCGGTGGGCTTTGGCAATGTGTCGGCGAATACAACAGTGGAAAAGGCTTTTACGATTTTAATGATGTTGATTGGAGGTAAGCTTGCTTTTTTCTAACGAATAAACCTAAACAAGTTTTAATTAAAGTTGTTATTCAATTTTTATTTGGTCACAGCTATTTAAACTTTAAGTAGCTACGCATAATAAAATAAGCACAGACATAAAACGTTTATGTATATCGGGTTATATATGCATACATATGTATAAGTCGTACTAATGCACAGCTTTCGTGTTTTTTCCATTCTATTTGCAGCTCTGATGCATGCGGTTGTCTTCGGCAACGTGACTGCCATAATACAGCGGATGTATTCGCGTCGCTCGCTGTATGAGAGTAAATGGCGTGACTTGAAGGATTTTATTTCTTTGCATCAGGTAAGCATTGTGTATGCGATTCCACTGATGGAATGTCGGGTTGAACAATGTTAAAAGAAAATAGCATGAAACGAATCGCAATAGCTAGTCGCAATCAGCATATAATAGCATTATTTCATAACAACTTTTCGTATCTGTAAAAGGTCAAAATTAAATTTCAAGCCAACTATATTAAGATGGCATGGCACTGCTCGCCAAATGAATTCAAAAAAGTTAATCATAAATGTGAAGTGCACTGAAAAGCACTTGAGGCAACTGCTCATAAGAACGATATTAAAGAAATTCAAAATCGATTCTGCGAAATAGCTATGCAAAGTCATAAAAAATGGCAATAGAATGCGCACTTTAGCAGAATATTCAAGCTCAAACATATTAAAGTCTAAGCAAAAAATAAACAGTAATAAAAACGAAGTTCTTATGCCCTATAAAATGACACAAATCTGCATAGGATTATGGTGTAGTCACACGTCGGAGTTAATACAATTATTACTGCCAGCACTAGCAACAGCTAAGAGCTTAATTGTTTTTAATAAAGAGGAAAATAAATTAGTAAGCATCATCCACGTATGCTCTTAGGGAAAGTGAAAGTTCTTTAGCTGTAGATTTTTTATTATCATTATTCATGAAAATAAGTATTAATTTTTGTTTAATTCATATAACCTTTTTTAAGAGCTTTCATTTTTTTTTTATCCTAATTAATATCATTTCAGTATAAAAAGAAAATCAAGCACAGTGTAAAAGATTGTCCATCAGTGCCCTTATATATGAGTTTCCAATTATGTTCCATTTAGGCGTTTGGTATTATCTACTGAAATTTGAATTATCGACTGTTTTATTTCACATATAATGTCAATGTCATTGTGTCTTGTATATTCGAAGTGATCTAACTTAAGAACGCAGTTTTTTTTGGGTTATACCCTTCCTTGTTCATACAATACACAACTCGTCTTGATAAAAATTGTTTTTACGCCGCAAATTTTTGCCAAGAACATACAATGGAACATTGCTTGATTATTACTTCGTGTTGGCTCCAAAAGCGATTTCCACTTTTTAACGATGTATTACATTAATTTTTAGAAACTATATGAAAATATTGCAAAAACCATCAAGTTCCGTAATAAACATTTTCTATTAATAACTATCCATAAATAATTGTATTTATAAACCTTTCGAAAACAATAAAATATCACACAATATTAAATCGTTTTCGCACAAAATATGAAATTTGAAATGTAGTGTAAAGGCGATTAAAGCTTCTAAAAGTTCTACAGAAATTTTAGATTTTCTATTTTCTTTTTGTTTTACATATCATGTGAATGGTTTTACGCATTTGCCTTGACATGGCCTGGAGCTCAAACACAAGTATCTACAGTATATACTCGTATACACATTCGCAAAATAGAAATTCAAATAGAAACCTAAAAGTCCAGTGAAACAGGTTATGCAATAAGCTATTAAGTGGCATAACTACGACGATGCAGCAGTATATGACTTAGCTGGCGCTTTTATAAGAATATATGGCGCATACGCCATGTGTCACGAACATTTAGCAGTTGTTGAGATTGTGTATGGGTTCGGCTTGTCGGGAGTCCGCAACTAACGTCATGATTTCATTATACACATTCAAAATCCAATTGAAGTGCATTGCTGAGAATTTAAAGCAAAAAGCGAGGGCGTGCGAGCCTGTTAGAAATAGAAAATGCAATGGCGAAAAAACAACAAAAACAGTGGCTTTGTGGGTGTTTCCTGCAAAACACCAAGCATTGTGCACTGGTAACCTTTTAGTTGAAATTGCTTGACGATAAATAGAGCTTTTAATAGAGCCTTAGTTGTGTGCTAACTCACTCATTCGCCAGTTTGTTTATTTCTTGTGCTAGAGTAATGAGAGGAGGTTTCTGCAATACACTGCATAGCGAACCTGTTGATACTATTTATTGAATGTTCTATATATAGTCAGGATATGCAAACACGTGTGGGTACATGATATTACATTAACATTTTCTGTATTTATACACATATACATATATGAGTATACACATACAATAATTAGAAATATTTCCCCACCTACATATTTATAAATAATTCTGTATAGATATAAGATCTAAAGAGTAATTTAAAATATTTACCAGCTCTGTTCTGGCTTTCACTTTAGGAGACATCTCAGAAATTGAAATCACTGACCATTCACTACTATTTTTCTTCTCGACTTCACCTCGAATATACTCTCGAAAATTAAATTAAAATTATACATTTAAGTGGCTAGAAAGACGGAGAGTTTAAGCGAACATGATGAAGGCAAATCAGTTTAACAAATTTTCTGTTGCCAAACCATATCTGGCCTGCATAAACATCTCGGAATAGTTTAATTAATTCATACAATCTTTTCTTAATATGTTATTATTTATTCACTAAACTATTGAGACCATAATTGAACTCATGTCATTTAGATTCAGTTTCATGCAACTGACTCTTTATTAAAATAGTCATTCCTGAAACGTTTCTATCGCTCAGTCTCGTACCATTTTGCGCGCTAACCAATTAAAGTTTTGCACTTTAGTAATTGGATTTTCTGTTCTCCATACTCCGGGGAACGCTTTCTTTTATATAATATTTAACATCATGTCTTGCATTACTAATTAACTATTGATTGTGTGTATTTGAATTGCTTCGATTTCAGTTTACTAATTGTTCGATTTCTTTGTTCTTTTACATGTTCATATCATTTATTTTTCATTATAAAAATGCGTACAAAACAAATATACACGGGAACACCAAACAGATGCCCAAGGAGCTAAAACAACGCATCGAAGATTACTTTCAAACTTCATGGTCACTCAACCATGGGATAAACATTTACGAGGTAAGTGAGTCAAAGCGAAAACTTATTTTCCAGTTCCAACTTGATCTGTAGCTTAACTCATACGAGAGAATATATGTGTATGTGTATATAAACTTGATTGACCTTTGTCAAATCTTGCCGAACAAAATCCGAAAAAAATCTTTTGCTTCTCAAGTTTGTGTTTGGCATAACGATGTGCAAGCACTTCAATTAGGCAAAGACTTCTAGAGAACATATTTTTTTGCACTTGTGAAAGTTTTTGGCAAAAAAAGATAGTTTTATAGTTTCGCACAAATTTTCTTTTATAAATTGCAGTCTAAGTTCTACAGACTAAAAAGAAAGAAATTTGTAAAGAAACTACATATGTCTTCGCTTTTAATTGAATGAAGTTTAAAAGTAGAAAAAATTAATTTAAGATTCTCCTTTGGCAAATACGTATAATATGCAATATATATATATTATAAAATCGCATAATCTTATACATTAACAGAATATTTTATTTGACTTTATTTGATTTGCTTCTGTTAAATTTTACTTAAGCTTAACACAAGAAATTGTTTATTAGTAGCTTCCAGCTTTATTGTATTCTATTTATTTTGGCATTTCCTTTCAATTCAAAATTGAATTAACTATGCATTGAGTGGTTAGTTGAAGTATTTATTACTTTGTTAATTTTTTAGTGAAATATCATAAATTTGCCATTGCTGCAAAGCATTTCTGTTCGTAGTCTTTCGGCAAAACCAACTTTTATGCTGGCAGCACTTTGAAGTTTTACTTTTCGTTAGTTTGTTGTTCTAAGAAGTTGCCACAAAGCTAAAAGTTTTCTCTACCTTGCAAACTAGTTGCAATCAGATAAATATGTATGTATTCGAAAAGTTGTAAATGTCTGCATTAAAGTTTTGCACTTACGCTGATTTGGCTTTTCGCTTTCTATGTAGCTGCATTAAAAGTGATTTTAATTAGCGTTAATGCATTTTGGCGCTACTCGTTTGGAATGATCTGTTGCACAAATGGGAAAATACTCACTCCAGCGAAGCTTATCAGTTTGTAAGCGATCTATCTATTTTTTTTTAATTTTTATAAAAAATCATTTCATTTAGAATGATCAACAGCGTTGAAATAGGAAACAGTCTGAGTTCAACCGCTGTCGAAGCAAACTAAAGCCAGTCAATTGTTTAGTATACATTTTTAATAATTATGCTCTAATAATAGCTTAAACTTGTTTACATTTGCTTTGCTTGCGCTTTGAAGTTCTTACGTGTCAGTCTTCAGCTAGAGTCAGCTGGACTTGACACTGAAGCCCTTTCTGTTTGCGCACTACTTCGACTGAGATACATTTACTAAGGTGAAGTATCTTGAATATACATGCATACAGCCTTTGTATATTTCTGCTGTGTACTTTTTTGTTGAATAAAAATTAATTGTTTGTGTTGTACACTTTCTAGCGCACAGAACTTGTTGATTATATGTTTTTCCATAAAAGCTTCAATTGATATGACAAGCTAAGTTTCATAGAATAGTAGGAAACGTGCGTATTTATACACGTTTCAATGAATGTTTTGATGTTCCCAGTTATTTTATATTAATTAATGCTATTAACACAAAACTGCATAAGAGTTCAAATTAATGTCACAGGACATAAAAAGCACATACGACTAGTAATAAGAAAACATTTAGAAATCAAATTAAAATGCTTTCATGCATACATTAAAACTTTTACATTTCTGCTGTCGACAGCTTGTAACATGCCGCTGACAGTTGGAAATTGTTGGGTAGCCTCGAGGCAAGTAAATCAAATTTAATTTAATTACTTACATATTTTTCGGCATGAATTATAACTTACTATAAATAACTAACAGGCCGACGCCCGCAAACATTTACTTTTACTTAGAGCGAAGGAAGGAAATTCGCAAAGTATTTTGCAAATGTCAGAGTCAACAGCAGCAAAATATAGCAAATACATTTAATATAAAATGGTTCTTTATAAAATGGGAAGCATTTACTTTGACGTTAAATTAAAGTAAATTGTTAATTTATTACCCATGAAAATTAACTGGCTAAAAGGAAGCGCAAAAAGTGTAAAATACGCAAGTTTACTGAGCGCATTTTTATGGCATGTTTACTATACACTATAATAGTATAATATTGATTGAAATGTTAGTATAAATAACATACATTTAGTATAGAACTGAGTAATATGAGGTTTATTTATGGATATATATATAAATTAATATATGCAGAAAGACAATATACAGCCAGACAGACAGACGTACTACTTGAGTAATTGCGTATTTGTGCAATACATCCGCTCTGGTATTGAACATTTCTCTTTATACTCTACAGAAAATATAATTTTAATGTTTAAATTGTGTAAAATATCAACTCATTTATTATTTACTACTGGTAAGTGGCATTAAAGAGCTCAACTGATAAAAATTAAGCTGTGCCACTGTTGAAAGTCTTTTGCTGTTTGCTTTCCGTTTTTATCTTTTTTAGCTTTTAATACCATGATATGTTTAAAGAGCCATAGTACATATTTTTTTATAAACCTATAATAAGTTCAGAACCTATTTTAATAATCCGCAATTATTGCTTGTACTTGTATTAAAGCATTTGCATATTTTGCAATATTTTTTGTTAATCACCTTTAAATACATTTTTATTTTGATTTACAATAACTATTTAATTGGCTAGGAATTAATTCTGAAGTAGTTTGTGTGCAGGGTATTAAAGCTTCAATTGTACAAAAGTCAAAGTTTTTCATTCACTTTTTAAAATACAGCATATTAAACATATTTGCAGACAGTTATATGCCACACATAACTAACAAGTTTTATATGAGTTTCCGCTTCAGTATGTTTAGGTGATGACTGTGTACGTGTGCGTGTGTGTGTGTGTTTGTGCGAGTGCGAGTGCATTGGTGTGCCACCATTTTGTAAAACTCGTTTAAATCCTCGCCTAGGGAAATGTACTTGTTTATCGGTCTGCTTTGCTTGCCTTGCTCTATTCTCGGTTTCTCTCTCTCTCCCTGGGCACTAGCCCCACTAGTCGTCATACAATACTCGTACTATAACAGTATACATACTACCTACTTAGTTGCTTTTGTTAGTTACAGTTTGTTATTGTATTTAATTGTTGCTGTTGGTTCTGTGGCTTTTGTAGTTTTATTTTTACTTTTTTCTTTTTTTTCAAGGATTTTGTTTTTCAAACTTGATTCCTAAATTTCCCCTCTTACACTCATGGAATTCTTTCATTATACAAGTATTTGAATTGTTTCTTTTTGGTGTTTACTATTTCTAAACTATAAAAAATTGTTGACAGCAGCTGTTCTTCCATTTAAGCTTTCGTTCTATTTCAGTTTCAAAACAAGAGATATGTATATATTGTTCTGTGCATATATGCATGTACATATAACTGGGTTCGTAATTGTAATTTATTTAGTTTCGTGTAATTCTTTAGTTAGCCCGGAGTGATTTTCGTTTCATGTCGTGGCTTTTGAGATTCAGTTAAATAAATGAAGTAAATAAATGCATTTACAAATTGGTTTTATATGAAGTTAAGTGAGGTTTTACTTAAAAGAAATAATAGAAAAGATTCATATGGGAATATCAAAAATTTGAATATACCTTTTATAGAATTGACGTGCGTGCTGACGCCAGTCCAAGTACGCAGAGATCTCTCCATACATGGTCAAACCAAAGCATGCCCTGTTGTCGCCCATTACGTCTTCCACCATTTAAGTTTAGGATCAATGAAAATCGAGTGTACTCTGTAGCTCTGTCGGTCATCCAATTAAGATAACCAGCCAAATGGAGCCATGGAGTTTCATGCGCAGGACTATGTTAACCTAATCGAATAGCTCATACAGTTCGCCGTTCAAACCAACTCTAATAGCTCCAAAAATTTTGCGAACAATCTATTCAAAATTTCCCAAGCCTGTTCAACCGTCTACTTCAGCATCATTTGCACCAAAAAATAAATTTTTGTCCTACAAAAACTCAGAATGAGCAGTAGGGTGTAGTTGGTAAGTCCGAACTACCCCCTTATCTGAAGAATGAATAGGAGAATTTGAAGGCTCTCGATTTTAATAAGAACAAACAGACAGACGGACACATCTATATCGGCTCACCTTTGATGAATATATAAACTTTTTGGGATCTGTCACGCTTACTGCTACTTGTTACAAACATTTTCACAAACTTTACCTTTTTTTTTTACTATAAAGTATAAATTTAAAGTATGTTTCATGCTTTAAATATATCAAACGCTCCCAAATCAACAGTGACTGGTTTTTCTGCTTCCATTAAACTAAAGTAAACAATTTGCAAATAGATATGTTTCGCTTTTTTATATTTAGATAAAAATATTCACAACGCTTTGCCTTTGTATACATTTTCAATTTGTCAGGCGACGCGGTCGTCCCAGAGCAAATACATTAAAGAATAAATGGAAGAGAAACAAAAAAGAACAGCAAACCGAAAAATACAATTTGCGAGTCCTTTTGAAATGTGTGACTAATTCAGCAAAACGGTGTCATTGTGATGGGTTAAGGCAATCATTGACAGACAGTTTTCAAAACTAAAAGACGGATACAAAAACTATAAGAGGGGTGAAGAGTTTTAGTCAAGATACTCGACTGTGTTATACTCTGCATTACTTTATAAGAACGAGTTATTTCCAACACTTCAACAAAGAGCATTTGACACTACCAAGATGGATTGAAAGCCAGTTCTTAAACGAGGAATAGCTATAAAATGAATTTGTTTTTCTATTTCGTCGTACAAATAATCCTCGTTCGTTTAGTCAGTATAAGAGCATTTTACTTGTTGCTTCATGAGTAACCCCACACACCATGTTTTATCAAAGTAGTTTAACATTGGTTAAATATGCCTAAATTGAATTGTCTCGTCAGGCTTATCACGAATATAAACTTTATGCAATGTCCGATGCTACCTTCGCTAATTTATATACATTTTATGTATAATATTTCAACAAACTAAAATACTGTACTACAAATATTTTTGTGTGCAGGGTACAAAACAATTTATGCATAGAATATATATATATATATGTTATAAATATATATATACATATATATGTATATCTACTGAGACTGTCACAGCTACTACAACATGTAATGCCAAACATATTTGCCATTTTGTGTATTTGCATGAAAGTGAATATTGATACAAGTGCGTACACATACATATATGATATGCCTACATATACATGCGTTTATTTTTATATTATTTGTGTCTTACTTTATAGAAAACTTCAGCATTTTACTGCTGTTCATACGCTACGTCGCAGTTCGTATTGGAGTATATTGCTTTTGTTAAATTTCTAAATATTCGCAGATTAAGATTATAATTTCTTTGATAATCAAAAAAACTATATTATTAAAGCAAAAACTTTTTAGTTATAATTAAATTGCTCATTCACACTTCAATAGCTGAAAAGTATCTAGAAATAAGAGATAATCGCAATTTGAATAAATTTTTAAATTTGTTGCAGGGAAACTTTAAGTCGGTCAAGTTGAATACTTGCGCAGATTCTCATTTCAAAAAACTTTCATCTCTATGTTCTTTTCTTGTTGCTTACAGACACTGCGTGAATTTCCCGAGGAGCTGCGCGGCGATGTTTCCATGCATTTACATCGTGAAATATTGCAATTGCCAATATTCGAGTCTGCCTCGCAGGTATGTAAACTTGAAAAAAAAAAACAAAATAAAAAACATCAACTTAAGCAGCGCAAATGTCCTGGCGCGCGCTTAACGCTTTAAAAATCGATTTTTGTTTGTTTGCGACATCCTTTATTTCTTTTTTTATTTTCATTTTGAAGAACAATATTTCTGAAGCGATTTTCAGAAGATTTTCGAACAATCGAATGCCAATAGTCGATTAAATGGCACAGCATGTTTGGCTTTTTTTTTTTGGATGTGCCAACTCTGTAAAGAGTGAGAAAAGCAAACCAAATTTTTATTGTGCCACAGTGGCAGCAGTGGCTCAGCGTCAGCGCCGTATGCGAAGCTTAAACAAATGCCATAAAATACAGGTAAATCCCCGACATACTATACAAACGTGCAAACAACAAAAAACTAAGCGCACAAAAGATTGATGTGCTGGTTCGAGTATTTTTTTTGTGTTTGCGCATGAAAAAGTGTAGTGGCTCGCAGAACTTCTATGTTGATTTTGGTCCTGCCGTCGACTTGAAGTGTTGTTAGTTGCTCATTTTTTTGCTCTGCTAAGTTTGACCTTTCCGCACAAATGTGTGACTGTCAAAAACCCTTGTCTTCTTTTTGGCGTGTAAAAATGAAATACTTCATAAAAGTAGTGAAAAGTTTATTTCGGTTAATATGATGTCCTTAAACCCTACATATTGTACATTGCATGAAAGAGAGGGAAACATTTTAAATGATGCCCTAAAAGAATGACATGGTTAACCTAGAAACGTACCTTCAAACTTTATTCGATTTACTAGCCAAAACTAAATTCCAGACCACTACAGCCGTTGGAATTCAAAGCGCCGGACTATGTCAACATCGAATAGCTCATACGTAGGACCAAAAATCATGCGTCCTCTCAAAAACTTCCAACGCCGTTTCGTCTCACTCAATCAAGGTCAATGCCTCCGCAGTAGAACCACGAATATCAGCGTCTTATAGATCTTGATTTTCGACTTTCGAGAGGGGCCTTTACTTCTAATTTGCTTGCTCAGCCCAAAATAGCATCTATTTGCAAGCGTGATTCTTCTGATCTACAGGCTGACGTTGTTGTTGCTGCTCATTTCGGATGCAAGATTGACGAAGTTTTCTAACCGTCCAAGACGCTATGACGGCGTGCGAGAAGACACCAAGTACTTACTCTTGTACTCATTCACCGCCAGACCCATGAGCCGAGACTTTTTCTCAACCTCTAAGAACGTCTTGCTGAATCTCCGATTTTCTCGATATGGCTCGCGCACAAATCAGGCTTATATTTAAATATTTAGCCTTGATGCATATCGCGGCTGGCGCTCGTCAAGAGCCGAGAATTCGGAGACGAGACTGCTTGGGTCGTTTACACAAGAATGGCAAGTGAATGGCAGTCAACAAACTTTCCTCACAATGTGAACTTCTGTAAACGTTCCCATCTCCCACTTATTTTTATAATTTTTAGAAATATTTTGAATAAACTACTCTTAAACTTCTATTTTTGTGAAGGTTTTTTTCGACCTCTGCTTCAAGTAACAACAAACTTTCTATGAAACCTATAGAACACTTCCCAAATTATGTGCGAAGTGTATTAATGTCAAAAGTGCAAACACCTCGCTTGATATATGAGACACTAAAGTTTGCTGATAATGCACACCTGTGCTAATATTATTTTATTAGTTTTGAGTAAATTGTCCATTGGGACCAAAGTTGTATCTTCACATGAACGCACGCTATCAGCAATTTTTATATATTTTTGTTTTTAAAATAAATCCTGCAAATATAAAAAATTTAACCTACAAAACACTGATAACGAACCCAAAGTCAACATTGAAACGACTCGGCATAAATAGTGTATAAAAATGGAGCCAAGTAAATAGTTGCTTTGAAAATTTCCTTCAGTTTATGCTTCTACTTACTTAGCAAACATTAATAAAGCTTATTGAAAAGACAAACAAATGCAAACAAAAAGCACTTAAACGTCTTAAGCCACTTTGCGTCAGCCAACCCAATTGTGTCGAAGTGGCAACAAACGATTTAAATGTGTATTTTACTTAACTCTGTCCTTTCAGGCTCAACACTGTTGATTCGCTTTTATTTAATATTCTTTGCATTCAATAACATTTGCAGGGCTGTCTCAAACTATTATCGCTGCATATAAAAACGAATTTTTGCGCGCCTGGCGAATTTCTTATACACAAAGGCGATGCACTGAACTACATTTATTATCTGTGCAACGGCTCCATGGAAGTTGTCAAGGACGATATGGTAGTGGCCATACTGGGTGAGTATAAGTAGTATATGTAGTCGAAGTTGAAGTTGAAACAGCCGAAAGCAGTAGACAAAAAAGTATCTCACAGTTATTATATTTTTCTTTTCTTTTCACCATTGTCAGAAAGACACCTGGCACAAATGTACTATACTTAATTTTATCTACAAAAACATAAAGTGCGTTATAAAATTACTCAGCCATTTTCATTTACATATATCTTATGATCCACTTGCATTTAATTCATTATTAAGAACTTCTTCGGGAAAAGTGTTTAAATAACAGCTCAGATACTAATATATAAAAAAAATACTATGGCCCTTAGATTGGTCAACACCTTTTAGATTATTTAAGTAAATGGGTACATGAACTATATTTAGTAAATACTGTTTATTCATTTTGTTTTTTGTCCAAAATATGGAACCGATTTTGCTAAAATATAGTTTCAGCACTGCCTTCAAGTTTGTACCTATATTGTAGCAAAGATGTCTTATAATTTTAAAACGTACTGTTTACTAAACGTTTTGCTTAAGGCATTAAGTTCATTCGCTTCTTGTCTACGGCATACGCGTTTATTGAACCTGTCCATCATAGCTGCCACTCATGACATGGCCTTTGTTGCCACATCTGATCGATACTACGATACAGTGTATTCTATAATATTATTGATTGCCTATGGCGTATGTTTTCCAGGTAAGGGCGATTTGGTTGGCTCCGATATAAATGTGCATCTGGTGGTCACCTCCAATGGTCAAATGACAGCCACAACGAATAGTGCCGGCCAGGATGTTGTCGTGCGCAGCAGTAGCGACATAAAGGTTTGTAGTAAATGTTTGTTGCTGTGTTGCTTGCTTTCATTTCATTTCATTCATTCTATTCGCCTTTCTCTTTGTTTGCAACTATTTTATTTTATGACATTGCTCTTTAGTATTCATACGTTGACACAGCTTTAATGTGACACGTTAAACCTAAGCGTTTATTTTACGACAATCCTTAGTAGTAGCCTGGACGACAAAGCGCCTGCTACTCGTTTGTGTGTATTTGTGTGTGACCAGTGTCACTTGTGTTCCAAACAAATTTAATTTCTATGATATTAAATTGAATTTCTATTTTGTATAAAGCGGTTTTGAAATTTATTTTTGTGGCAATTTCTTACAATTTGTCATACTGGTTTGAGTTTATAATACCTGCTACAGATTCTTGTACTCAATAGTACTTCCAGTTTAATCACAATATTTTTTAATTTATAACGCATAATTATTCGAATTATTTTATACACAACCAAACAATTATTAGTATGAAGCAACAATAACAACAAAGTGACTTTGGTCCGTACTAAGTGTCTGGCATGGCAATGAATGACGTGATTTCTTATATAAAAAATATAAAATATAACGAAATTGAGGTGCAATTCTGTACACCTTTATTAACTGTTGCTTGCCAAAGCCACCACTACGCAAATTTCTGGCCGTCGCGGGCGCCAATTAAATCTATTTAGCCAATTCTATCGAAACACAATTAATATTTGCCGCGTTTGTGGTTAAATGCACTTCCCACAAATTGAATTTAACTCCGTAATGCGGTTGCAATTGTATCTATTATTCTTGCAAATTTAATTCACTTTAATTAAGCGTTGTTTGTTTATTTGCTTGATGGGTTGTCTTAAACGACAACTTTCTTTTTTTGCTATTTGTAAATGCAGATGTTATCCTTTAAAAAAAAAAAAATAAATAAAAGAAGCACCAAGTATTTACCAAGTGTTGCTTACAAACAGCGCGACAATGCTTGTCAAAGATGACGGAAGCTAAAGGCGGAATACTTCTGCTAACATGGCGTATGAGTGATACTTGTGCCGTGTTTGTTTGTTCACTTGTATGTATTCCACGTCATGTGCTATACCCAGTAGAACATTTGAGCCGTAAATACATTCCCATTTAAAAAAAAAAAAACCATACAAAGGAAATTCTAATTTACACGAAGTTGCAAATTTTCTACAGGGATTCTTGCTCCTCAGTTGCACTCGTATGTAGGAAAGGTGGTATTTATGTACGTTGGCTAAGCACTTGAGCTAAACTTGAGTTTCGTGTTAGCTTAAAAAATAAAATGGGAAAGAACGCTGCAGTCGAGTACGAGACCGACAACGAGATACACTGTACTTCCTTCAAGCAAAGCTTGATAAGGAGGCTCTATTCCGAACTTTAATCATTATATTATAATAAGTAATATCAACCAATTGTGGCGTTTCTAACTAAATTAAAAAGCAAAAAATCATATATAAACTTAAAAGTGGTGCTAGTCCAATATACCCTTTAATCATATAGGTGCAGGGTATACAACTCTTTGAAGTATTTCAAAACGTTTAATATTAAGTGTAATAAAAAAGCGGTCTTCTCTCGAGTGTGCATGTTTTCTACTTAAAGTCATGTGCCACATTTACTCATTTGTTTGACTTAAGCGCTTAATTTTCCCATCAGACTTATACTAATCCTTTGACACTGCATTTTTTTGCAGGCGCTCACCTATTGCGATCTGAAATGTGTGCACATGGGTGGCCTGGTCGAGGTGCTGCGTCTCTATCCCGAATATCAGCAGCAATTTGCAAATGACATACAGCATGATCTTACCTTTAATTTACGTGAGGGCTATGAAAATATGGATTCGGACATTGGACCCTCATTTCCGTTGCCCAGCATCAGCGAAGATGATGAGAATCTACAAGAAGCCGATGCCAACGAGGAAGCGGATGCCGAAAATGGAGCTGCTACAGCGACAACTGCTTCACCGCGACACAGTTCGAATACACCGTCACCATTGCACGCTGCACGTTCGCCACTCTTGGGCATGAATAGTCCGCGTCTGCTGAAACTGCATCAACGCGGACGTTCAATGTTGACAATGCGCGAACGTCAACGTTCGTTGAATGTTGCTTCAAGCATGGAGACCGCTTCGTCATTCGACGAGGATGTAGTGCAGGAAAATAATGTAGAGGCAGGCGATGATGTACCGCAAAAGCGTCCATCAATGGAGCGTCTTGATTCACAAGTGTCAACGTTGCATCAAGATGTGGCACAACTGAGCGTTGAGGTGCGCAATGCTATACAAGCACTGCAGGAGATGGCTTTCTCCACCTCGCAAATGGCATCACAGATTTCGCTGCAACCGGCACGTTCTATACCCAACATCAGTGGAAATGCAGCAATCGGAGCCGGTATTGCTGGTGGTGGACTGCACTATAATATTATGGGTGTCGGCGGTAGTATGGATGCCAATATCCAGGCATTACAACGCAGCAATTCGCAACCCGCTGAGATCTGGAGCCGCGAAATGCAAATGCACTTTGGCACGTTGAACGGCATTAGTGCACCCAATTCGAAACCCAACACACCTAGCGACGGCGGAGGCAGTGTGACAACTGTGTCTAATTCTGCTGCAACAATTGTGTCATCAGCGGCCAAAGCCACAATGGTGGCACCCCCACCAAAGCCGTCATTGGTATCACGCGCATGTCAGACCGATTTATACCGCATTGATTTTTATCCCACTTTCGAGCGTTTTGTATTGGCGAATCCACGTCTTGTGCTCGGACTTTTGGGCATGGAGCCAGCTATTAAGACTGAAATCGAGTTGCTGCAACAGCATCAAACGTTGCAAATTTCACCGCTTAATACCATCGATGAAGTCATTTCGCCGGCGTCAGAGTGCACAACGAGCGGCTCCAAGGAACGTCTGTTCAACAATGCAATACAAAACTATCCACAATTCGATGATGAGAACTCCAATGATTTTCGCTGGACAATGAAACATTCCGCAAGTCAGCAAAGCTGTTGTAAGTCAACAGATGCGCTACTCACAGACACAGACCAGTTGAAGTCGTTGCCTATGAATGGCATGGGTTTGAATACGGCAGCAGCTGCTGCTCCAGCACAAGCAGATACAGCACAATTGAAGCACATTTGCGAGTCTGAGAAGTCGAGTCGTATGCGGCGACACATGCACCAACAGTCGTCATTGCAACAGCAACACCACAGCAACTCCAGCCTCTCGAGCAGCTCGAGCAGTGGCGGCTCTAATGGCTCCACACTACACAGTTTGGGTAATATAGCCGCGGCAACAGCGGCAGTGTCAACAGCAACGCATGCGGTTGCACGTCGTACATCCTGGAAATCACAGAATTCACGCAGCGGTGAGTATAGGCGACTGCCGGAGAACGCAGTCGATTACGCACAAACAGCAACTAAAACAGTCGGTACAGGTGTCAACAAATACTCCGCCGTGCAAACATCGGATGAGCACAGCTCGAAGGACGCCCATGTTGAGACCGGAAAATCGAGGCATATGAATCGTTCACTGTTCAATGTGAACAACGGGAGCCACGCAAACGCTGGGCAGGCTTCAAATTTCCGCTTTTCAGCTGGTGATGCTGACAAATTGGAAAAGGGACTGCGTGGTTTGTTACCAACAGCTCGGTCGCTACGCGATTCCAGTGCTAAGTAAATATGTAGTGTGTACTCTTTTTGTATGTAGAAGTATCTACAGAGGGTTGCCGAATTTAGTCATTTGATTAAAGTTTGTTTAGAATTTAATTTGTAGCTAAATACAAGATTAAAGTCCAGCTAAGTCTTTCATTTTCGAATTAATAAGACTATTGTAGATTTATTTGTTTAATGTTAATATGTTAATTTAAGTTAATTGGTAGCTTTAAAAAAAAAAACAAAGAATACCTTTTCCGTCTGTCTGTTGTTCATACGTTTATTCGAATGGCAGTCTATCTGTCGGTCAGCATGTCTTCAAAATTTGAATAAATTTAGTGGCAACTTTTTAAATTTCAGTTTATAAATAAAATTAGATTGCCATGGCTTGCCCACTGGACATGTCCTACTCCCGTCATTAACAACTCTAATTTCGACATGATTACTTCGTATGGATATAAAGCGTATACACATACACATCAACTTTTGGATTTTTGTATGAGAAACATCTTCAGTTGATTTAATGAAATATTTTGGCTTCGATGCTGCTCGTGGTTCGATTTATGGTATTGTCCCATAAAATGTTGTTTGACTGTAATACGTTTTGCACATTTCTTATGAATGCTATTTAAATTTCAGTTGAACCGCAGTTAATGTATTTTAGGAAGTCTGTCAGCTTTGATATTTTTATTGCGAAAATTTGTGTTCTTTATAAAGCCCGAATGAGGATGCAACTTTCATACAAACCCACAGCGCTTTTTTTTTTTCGAAGAATCTGGAATCTGCATTCGCGCACTATTGTTGATTTTTGGAAAAAATATTGTTGTGAAATATGTCGCCGCTCTGTGCAACGTTTTCGTAGGTAAAACAATTTTTTATGTCGATCGAACAGCTCAACTACCGATTAGCTTGAAATGAAAAATAAATAATTTTTGCTCAAAGCATTTTAAGGAATAAACAATACATAAATAGCAGCCTGTGAAGTGTATACAAGTGTATTCGACTCTTTCGAAGTTAATATTTTTTTCTGTTTTTTTTTTGTTTGCTACTGTGTTATGGCTAACCATTTTCCTGCGTGGATACAAACAGATTTATATCAAATACTAAAGAAATACTAAGCTGCGTAACGTGCATACATTTGACTGTAAGGCTTGTAAGGAGGGCTTTTTGTGAAGGTTTTCGATCTCACGTAGACGAGAGGGCGTGTTAAAATGTGTGTGCGCGCACTACTCCATTTCATGACGGTTTTCAATTGTGCAATAAAAAAAACTGCTTTTTTGGATTTGTTTGTATGACATTACGCAGCTTGGTTTTTCAATAGATCTTAGTTACGTGTATATGTTAAGATAAATTTAATAGACTTATTTCAACTTCGTATAATTTATTTATGCTGTAAATATTGCATTTAATTCTCTTAAATTATTCACTTCTAAGCAGCTTTGTGCTGCACAATTGTTGTTTATAAGTATGTACCTAAGAATGAATTACAGAAAAATTTATTGTCATATCCATGGAACAGTTTATATGACTGTAGTGTAGAGAGTATCTATATCTATTTTTGATAAACATACAGTAGAACGGAGCAAGCCTGTGTGCCCAATTGCTTTATTGCATTGCATACTGAAAGTTCAAAATATGTTGCTCTTATCAAATGAAAGTGAGGCTGTTTTGATTAGGACATTCAATTTGAATTTAAAAATGTGTAAAAGCAGAATTGTAACAAATAAATATCAATTATAATATGTATATTGTAATAAAGCGAAGGACATGAATTCGAGTTGATTGATAATAAGCACAGCAAAGGATAATAAAATTTTAAATTAGTTGAAAAGTAAAAGGATGCAAATATAAAAAAAAATCGTTGTAATAAAATCATAAACTCTAAGCCATACAGTTGCGTATCAATGAGGAGCATATCAGTAGCAGCAGCATCAGTTGAAGAAGATCCCAGTTTGCACTACCGAAACAAATTTTTAGGCATTTGAAAAACAAATAAATAAAATCTATAAAAGAACTATTGATTGGTTTGATATTTTCGTGATAACTTCAAAATTTTTTCGAGTAGAGATTGCATGTTGTCGGTATACATACATGTTCGAAAAAGCTTTGTGAGCTAAGGAGTATTGGATTTATGGATTTTAAATATTTGAACGTACATAAACATATTTAATAAGCACTTATATACACTACAAAATACATACAAATATATATATATATATATATATATGATAATATATTTTCGATAAATCTGTTAAATCGGATGAAACTTAAATCAAAGCTACATAAATAGTATTGATGTTAAATTGGTGTGTTTCAATAAATGTATTCAATTAAAACATAAATAAACAAATCTCTCAAGAGTGTTGATACAACTTCTAAATGTGTAGTAGACAATGCGACATCAATTAAAATTTCAAATAATAATACAAAATAAATAAATACAACTTATACATGTATATTTTCTAATGACAATCTTTCTGAAACACAAGTTAAACTTGAGTAAGAATTTTGAATGAAAATTTGTAGGAGAAACATGCATTGAATTGCATGAATGAATGACTTGAGTAAATATAAAGTAAAAAGATACACAAAATACATACACGAATACTATACACAACTGCAGAACATTGTGATTTTATGTTGTTGTTATTTACTGCAATAATAACAAAAATAATAAAATGAAACAAACAAATTTAAAAAGGAGCATAACATAATTGAAAACAATCTAATAGATTATGTATCTGTACATTTCTAGTACGCTAAATTTAAGCGTGTTAACTGAGAGAATGACGCCTAAATGTATTGTTAAACATTTAAATGTATAACTTTTTCCATATGCATACATAAGACACAAAGGATACTGTATCTAGATACTAATTTTAAATGTTCCCGAACACAATATAAAAACAACTGTTAAGACTTGTGCTGCTTTCTCTCACTCTCGCTTTAAATATAAAATGTAATATAAGCATTTTAAGATATTTAAGTATTACATGTATACACTAAAATGCATAAAAAATATACAAAAAAAAAAAAAAAAAACACATGGATACACATATACAAACAACAACAACAACAACAAAAACAAACAAAAGAAAAAAGAAAAAGAAGCAGTGCAGATTTTTTAAATGTGGTCAATGTTTCTTACATTTATTTTATAATAAATATATACTAAAAAAATAAATAAATAAAAATCTATTTTAAATGTATTCAGACACTGATGCAAAGATTTTTGTGAATTTTAATGTGTGCCAAATAATGTTTTTAATTAAATGTTTTAATTGAGAAATATGCAACAGCAAAAAAGATTTAAAAAAAAAAAAATTATAAATATAAAAGCAAACTATAATATGTTAAAATAATCTGTATACATACTACCTAACAAAAACAAAAAAACATTAAACAATATTTTGATGTGAAACTTGAAACTCGATTTTTATTTTTTTTAATTCTCAACATGAGAGCAAGCCGAAGTGTAAGCGTGCAAGCGCTACTGTTTGTCGAATGCTGCATTAAATTCCTCAATCAACAAAGTATGCTGACCACGAAATGACAGCAAAATGCAAACCAGTTCAAAGTGAAATTTTAGTACTAGTAATTTAATTTTTAATTGTTATTAATAGATCAAAGGTATACTAGGTATGGTATCTGGTGAATGAATACAATGTCGAAGAAATCCCTTGAATTGCCTGTGACTTTAAGTTTGCAGATATTTTCAATGCAATATAAAACATGTGTCAGATATCTGGCAACTTCTGAGTCATTTTCCTTTTATTAATGCATTTATCCTTATTAATAAAGGTACGCTTTACTAATTAACAGGATGTGCAATTTTTGTATAGTTTGACCTTTTTGAGTTTAATCGCTGAAACAAACACAGAAAGCTCTTAATATGCGAGTATATAACTGCTTTATAACCGCATTGACATCACTGAAGCTCAAGTTTCGTGCATCGTCTTGAAACGCCTTTGGCCTCTGCGTTGTCCTTCGTATTACGTTACGTTCCCTGCTTCAACCAGGTTACACAGCATGGTTTTAATGCGATTAACTCAATTGTGTCCTTCAGTTGTCTTTAAGTGAGGTTTTTCGGCAATTTTGATTTTTCTCTTACATCCATTCAGCACAACGTCTTAATATTGATCGCATTTAGCTGTATTTGCTTAAGAAGATAACAAATAAATAATTTTCCATACGCTTAGCAAATATAATGTTGTATGTTTGGGTAGTTCACGTCAACTAAAACAACCAATTTACAAGTACCTGCTACTTAATTATTTTTTTATAGACAAAGTGTATGGTGTTTAGTTTTGCTTTCACTTTAAGCCTGCCTTAGTTGAAAATATCAATCGAATATGTTTAGATATTAAATAAAAATTTGTTCATTCGAGTAGAACTTGACTTGAGTATAAACGAATTATAGCAAAAAAGAAGAAAAGCTTTTACAGAATGCGAAGTAGTAATTTCCAACAACTCGCAACCGGTGAACTATAATCTGTATGGCATAAACTCAACTTAAAGATTATCAGAAGGAGTTGCGATACTTATACTCCTTCCACACAGATCTATCCAATATCATGAAATCACTTAGTAACTTGTGCGAAATCTTCAGCAATCTTTCTGTCCCCACTTGAATTACCGAGGACGTCCATTGCTGGCACCCTATAGGGGGCTTACCAAAAAGCAAAAAGTAACACTATCTTCAAATTTCTTAATCAATCTCCGCTTTTAACATTCCCTCAAACATTTAAGTCCCCATAATCCATTTATACTCCTAGTATCCGAACCCTTGGAAGTGAAAATTTCCGCATCATAACAACCTAAGATTGAAAACTACAAATCAACAAAAATTTTAACAAAGTCTCTATTAATTTGCATGCAGATGAAACATTGGGAGAGTTTGTTTTACTTGCATATATTTTTTACTTGCATATATACCGGCCTTATAGACTCAACTACACGCTACCAACACTGAACTGGTAACTTCATATTGTTTATTAATTTCAAAATCATATTTGTTTAATCTTCTGCTGTTTGTCAAATTTTTTGTCATAATTTCATAATAAAACAAAGCCTAGCACTGATGACCGTTATATGTAATCGCTATTTATTTAGCATGGTTTAGAAGTAAAGCGTAATTAAAGTTGCATATGTATTCAAAATTCTATTTTCCGTTACAAAGCGCCACCTACAGTCTAAGCTCTAATCAGTGTCCGCAGCGCCCTCTTTTATTCAGAACGGGTATAACTCATTGGGAAGGCTCGTTCCCACGAGTGGCATGACCAGTCAGACCGGTTCGCGTCAAGTCGCCGGTCATGCCACTCGGGGGAACGGGCCCTCCCAATGAGCGGCATGACCAGTCAGACCGGGTTCTTGGACGAACCGGGAAGGTCATGCCGCTGTCATGGGAACGGGGTGGTAATCAACTCACGGTTTAGAGTAATGCAGAACAGAAATGCACTGATGAAACCTGCCTGCCACCTATTCCTATATGTCGTTGCCACCTATTCCCACAGGAATAATAGTATGAGCCGTTAATTTTAAAAGAATATTTGAAATGCTAATAAAAGTGCAGAGATAATACCTTTCTTTATTTTGTTTTCATATAAAATTCTTGTTTTAGCGGCCAAGGTACAGGACAAATAAAAACAAAGTTTGTAGAGTGAATTTTACGTCTTTATCGAATGAATCCAGTGCTTTGTCTTTTGGATCTCATTCCTTGGCACAATTGCAAATAAATCGTCCACATATTTCATCAAGATCCTGAGCCTGGTTTTGTCAAGATGTTTTCTTGTCGCAAAACTCTTTCAAAGTGGCTGAATCCGATTCTTTCAGGGTCCATCTTTCCGCACCATACAGCTGAAACGATATTATCAGTGTCATTCTTCTTTCCTTAAGATGTTCCAAACATCGGCGAAATCAATTTACCTCTTTTCGTAAAGTTTGTATTATGTACCAGTAAACGGCTTCCAGGTTTATGGATACTCGCAGAGCAGCTATAGTAGATGTCATAGGAGCAGCCCTGCATAACCGTAAGCCGTCCTTAAATGGTTTCCTGAAGTCGTTATTATCGGGAAATCGCATTCGAACCATTCTAATCCTGTTCACTGGTATTTGCAATAAACTAAATATTTTAATCATCCCAAGTGAAAAGCAATCAATCAATCCCCAGTAATTTTAACTTCTACAAACGACTCCATTACGCCTTAAATCAAAAAATCAAAACATACACACTTTCCTTTTGTTAAAATTAATATGCAGTGTTTTTGAATGCATATAATTACGAATTTCATGATTTTAATAATAATCGCGATTAATGATGGTTTTTATTTCTGTATTAAATTTTTTAATGTAAAAGCTTCTATGCATTAACCCTTATTTTGCTTCGTTTGCTTCGATTCTGAAATCAGTACAGAACAGTTTCGAATCGTGAGTGCAATGAGCGCATTTTTGCTGCTGTTCGCGTCCCTTTGGCCGTTGCTATTGGGCTGTGATAATCAAATTTATTTAAAAAATATAATTTTTGATTTATGGAGAGAAAATAAATTTGAAACTCTACTCATGATGCAAAAAACGCGCTGTCAATTGGATAATTTGCAACTGCATCGAGACATTCCGGTATTGCGCTTGACTCCAAAAACTACTTTCCAAATAAGTGAGCGCTTCAATAGCCACATTTTGGCAGTGATTTGTCTCCACGAGGCATCCAATGATGATTTATTAGCTGCTCTCGCAACGAATCTACATACAATGCGGCAAGTGCCTATTGTTTTTTTAACGGAAGCCAAATATCCAGGGAAGATTCTATCGAAACTTTTGATTTACTTGGAGGCAAAGCGTATGACTCGAGTTCTATTTATAAATAAAGCTAAACTCAACGGCAGAACGACTTACTACCACATTGAACCATTTCCGATTTATAAAGCACTACAAATTGGTTCAACCAATATTTTAAGTTACTTTCCGACAACTTCACAAAATTTTGGAGGCAAAACAGCTCTTACAATGCCAACTCAATACGAACCACAATCTGTGGTCTTTCTCGATTCAAAAACTGGACGTCTACATCACAGTGGAATAATTACTTTACTCTTCGAATCCTATACAAAAAATCATAATATAACTCTAAAATATCTGGAACCTGTTGTACCTGGCAAAATCATACATCCACGTTTTTTATCTAATCTGACAAGACAAAATCGGTTAGATTTTTCAACTACTACCATATTTATGTCCCCTGCTAGGGAAAAAGAGTCGTATAGCTATCCACTTGGTTTTACAAAATGGTTTCTCATAGTACCCTGTGCACAATTAAAAACCACTAAGGAAATTTATCAAATTGTAGTTCAACGTCAATTTGGAATGCTGGCGATTCTTGCTTACTTTATATTTTCAGCATTGGATACTTTAATAGAACATTTTCCATTTACACAGTTCCGAGAGTCTGATAAAAAATTTCTATATTGCTATTTCTTACTCAATGAACGCATAATACACGGAATGTTGGGTCAAGCATTTATTTTTGGAAAACGCTCAATTTTAGCTCACAAGCAACTTCATTTGCTGCTTTTCATACTGGGACTCACCATGTCCACGTTGCTAAATATTAATTTAGATACGCTTTTAACCCATAAGCCTCACAATCAAGAAATCCTCTCATTAGAAGACTTACGTCAATCGAAACTTGAGATTTACTTCGCCAATGACGATCGCGAATTAGTCGAAAAATTTATCGGATGGCAGTTTGTCAAGGAAAATCTTCCAAATGCTAAATTTATTGAATCAAGAAAGATTTTCTTGCTGCGTCGCACACTCAATTCGAGTTATGCCTACGAATGTCGAAACCATTTGTGGAGTGTACTAAAATATTATCAAAAAATTCATTCAAAGCAAATCATGTGCACTGCGCCTGGCTTGGTGCTGGTTGAAAATGTTCTTCACAATTTACATTTGCAAGAAAACTCGATCTACAAAAAAAGTCTCGATGAATTTACGCTTAATGTCAATGCCGCGGGTCTAGACATACACTGGACGCACATTTCTTTGTATGACATGATGGTGAACGACATGCCATCAATGGACCCAGTAAATACTCAGAACGTAACAGAGCCGCTGCATGCAACCGATTTGAATATAATTTGGCGGCTTCTTAGTTTGGGATTAATCATAAGCGTAATCGTATTTTTGATTGAATTTTATTTCGGTCTCAATTAAAATATTTCAGTTCATTTCACATAAATAATTTTAAGAAGAGATACATGCACAAAAATATTTACTTTACTTCACAAACAGCAATTTTGTATTAATTTAAAATCAAAATATATATACTTCTAAAAATCTCATCAATCACTTAAATAAAGTAGTATTGGATTTCGAACCGACCTGCAATAAAACAAACAAAATACGGGACACGATTTTTGAATTTTAATTTATTATTCTGATAAAGTAGGCAGGTCATGATAGGTAATATAATAGATCCATGCATAACCAAGGCGGGAAAATGGCTGCACCACTATATTAAGTTTGTTTTTTTGTAGCTGAATGGTACTTGCGATTATCATATTCTTAATAAAGTTAACTATACTAATATAGTGGTTCGATCCCGATAAATCTGATGTTCGTATAAACTCCATTGTGCTGTAGTTATTCGATATACGTTTGTATTGGAAGTTTTATGGATTTATGGTTGATTTAAGAAATATCTGAGGAAAATAAGAGCAGTGCAGAGCCTTAGAATACATATAATGAAAACCAAACGAATTAATCGGTGAGCATGTGTGGTGTTATGCTACAAAGTGGGTGTGATTCGCTAAAATCCAACTGAAGCGATTCGATTTCGTCGAACATATCAATGTGAACTTTTATAATATTATTGTGACAAAATAATGACTTTGTGAATAATATTCATTTGACTTTTACATTGACTCGATACTTAAGTCAAGAGATACATTCTAGTATAAGCCAAGATGTCTTCGAACCTTGATTGGTCCTTCAGTTGTTATGAGAATCAATCTTTGAATTGCACGATATTAAATTTCGAATATTTCTGTAATTTCGCATCCAGAGAACTGTGAGAATGAAGTCAAATTTGTTTGAGTTAATTGTTATTTTTAATTGAGATTTGTGGATATTCGAAATTGAACTGCTTGCAATAATAAATTCTGTGTACATCACCTCATTAGATCAGCGTCTTTCGCCCTAAAATAGTTAGAAGGATACATATTACCATGAATTTGGGCACCGCCAAGGGACAAGTGACTGAAAGTGTTAATATCTTCGAGCCTACCTTTGCAAAAAAATATACTTTGATCACTCCCAAGTGAATAGTCTCCCCAATAAGCAACTCCATTACGCCTTAAATCAAAATTAAAACATTTTTTACTTCTGTTAACATTAATATGCAGTTATTTGAATGATTGCAATTACGATTTTAATGATTTTAATAATAATCTCGATTAATGATGGCTTTTATTTCTGTACTAAAATGTTTAATGTAAAAGCTTCTATGCATTAACCCTTATTTTGCTTCGGTTGCTTCGAATCTGAAATCAGTACAGAACAGTTTCGAATCGTGAGTGCAATGAGCGCATTTTTGCTGCTGTTCGCGTCCCTTTGGCCGTTGCTATTGGGCTGTAATAATCAAATTGATTTAAAAAGTATAATTTTTGATTTATGGAGAGAAAATAAATTTGAAACTCTACTCATGATGCAAACAACGCGCTGTCAATTGGATAATTTGCAACTGCATCGAGACATTCCGGTATTGCGCTTGACTCCAAAAACTACTTTCCAAATAAGTGAGCGCTTCAATAGCCACATTTTGGCAGTGATTTGTCTCCACGAGGCATCCAATGATGATTTATTAGCTGCTCTCGCAACGAATCTACATACAATGCGGCAAGTGCCTATTGTTTTTTTAACGGAAGCCAAATATCCAGGGAAGATTCTATCGAAACTTTTGATTTACTTGGAGGCAAAGCGTATGACTCGAGTTCTATTTATAAATCAAGCTAAACTCAACGGCAGAACGACTTACTACCACATTGAACCATTTCCGATTTATAAAGCACTACAAATTGGTTCAACCAATATTTTAAGTTACTTTCCGACAACTTCACAAAATTTTGGAGGCAAAACAGCTCTTACAATGCCAACTCAATACGAACCACAATCTGTGGTCTTTCTCGATTCAAAAACTGGACGTCTACATCACAGTGGAATAATTACTTTACTCTTCGAATCCTATACAAATAATCGCAATATAACTCTAAAATATCTGGAACCTGTTGTACCTGGCAAATTCATACACCCGAATATCTTAGCTAATCTAACTAGACAAAATCGGTTGGATTTACCTACTTCCATCTTGTTAATGTCACCTAGTAGGGAAAACGAGTCGTATAGCTATCCACTGGGTTATACAAAGTTTTTTCTCATTGTACCCTGTGCGCAATTGAAAACTATTAAAGAAATTTATCAAATTGTAGTTCAACGTCAATTTGGAATGCTGGCGATTCTTGCCTACTTTATATTGTCAGCATTGGATACTTTAATAGAACATTTTCCATTTACACAGTTCCGAGAGTCTGATAAAAAATTTCTGTATTGCTATTTTTTACTCAATGAACGTATAATACACGGAATGTTGGGTCAAGCATTTAAATTTGGAAAACGCTCAATTTTAGCTCAAAAGCAACTTCATTTGCTGCTTTTCATACTGGGACTCACCATGTCCACGTTGCTAAATATTAATTTAGATACGCTTTTAACCCATAAGCCTCACAATCAAGAAATCCTCTCATTAGAAGACTTACGTCAATCGAAACTTGAGATTTACTTCGCCAATGACGATCGCGAATTGACCGAAAAATTTATTGGATGGCAGTTTTTCACAGAAAAACTTCCAAATGCTAAATTTATTGATTCGGAAATATTTAACCATCTGCGAGGCACACTCAATTCGAGCTATGCCTACCACTGTCCGCTCATTTTGTGGAATGCGCTAAAATATTATCAAAATATTCACTCAAAACAAATCATGTGCACTGCTCCTGGCTTGGTACTGATTGAATATGTATTTTACAGTTTGTATTTGCAAGGAAACTCGGTCTATAAAAAAAGCCTCGATGAATTTTTACATAATGTCAATGCCGCGGGTCTAGACATATACTGGAAGCACATTACTTTCCATGACATGATGGTGAACGGCATGCCATCAAAGGGCACAGTAAATACTCAGAATGTAACGGAGCCGCTGCATGCAACCGATTTGAATATAATTTGGCTGCTTCTTAGTTTGGGATTAATCATAAGCGTAATCGTATTTTTGATTGAAGTATATTTCGGTCTCAATTAAACAATTTCAGTCAAATTAATTCACATAAATACTTTAAAGAAGATATATGCGTACACAGACTTGAACTTCAACTTTCCTTTGTTTAATTAACTTCACAATCAACAAAAACTAAATGTTTAAATCAATTTTGATATCAAATATATGAAACTCTTCAATGTGTTACTTTTAAGTCAAAATAAAATTACTATTGATAAGTAAAAAAGCCACCAATTATTAAAATGGAGTATTTTTATGTTTCACCTCCAACTAACTTACAGTGTATCGCCTATGAAATGAATAAAATACGTGACACGATTTTTGGATTCTAATTTATTATTCTGATAAAGTAGATTATAGGTAGTATAGTAGATTTATAGTAGATATATATATCTTCATATATTTAGTGTAATTATTTGCTTGTTTCATCATGTAGCTGAATCGTTGTTGCGATTATACATTTGTCATACAGTATGCCTGGCCACTTTGTATATTAGTCCTTAAAGCCCCGGCCAAGCACTGAGCGATTCATTACAAATAGATGGAAACGATGTAGGTATACATATCGGCCAACTTGGTTTCTTGATAACAAGAAATTTCTTATTGCTCGTACTACTTAGCGAATTTATCAGATGGAATAGTTTATAACGAAAATATATGTAAATACACACACATGTATGTACATATGTACGAATTTTATTATTAAAGTAGGTCACATTTGTAAAAGAACGCTTAAAACTGAGAGAAACAAATTCAAGGTTTCACTGTGCAACCGAGATCACCTAAAAGAAACTTGATTTTTAGGCTGCAGAAAAAAAATACCTCAAAGTCAACCAGAATAACAGCAAGAGCTGCTGTTTTTGTTGCTATCGTCCGAAAGATAAAATGATAACAGGAGGACCCGGTTTCGAGAAGTAACTACAGACTGAAAACTACAAAAACACTAACAACAACAAAACAAACAGAATTAATTCAATACGTAGTTACGTGACTTTTCGAAATCGATTAATGGTGCACTTTTTGAATCAATTTAATTATTGAAAACTGAAGAAAAAGAAAAAAAAACAGAAACGAGATAAGATGAGATGAGAGAATTAGCTTCATAGTTTTTCTCTCTCAATGGGCAAAGTTGTTGTCGAATAAGCCGGATTTGTGCAAAATGTATTATTAACAACAATAACAACAACAACAACGACTACTATAAATGCAACAACAAAGGTGACAATAATTGCTTTTGGGTGTATGTAATTTATTTTTAGCACACAGTAGCGGCGACAACTTTTTTGTTTCTTTTTTGATTTTCTTCAAGAAAAATAATAACAAAACAGAAAATGGCAACAACAAAAGCAACAGCGATAACGACAACGACATCATGTAGATACATAGATACATAGATGCATAGATACATAGGTACATAGATACATAGATACATAGATACATAGATACATAGATACATAGATACATAGATACATAGATACATAGATACATATTGCAACATTTCGTATCGTTTCTCTTTGCCACACGCTGAATTGCATTTTTTAAATAATTGAGTCTCTGGAGCCGCAACAATTTTGGCTCTTCTCCGTCTTTGAATTATTAATGTTTTGTTTTATTATTCAATGTTAGCTTAATGTTCGTTTGTAGTTCTCTCCATATCAGAGACTTCAAAAAATAGAAACACCACTTTTATGACTTTTTTCTTTTTAAAAAATCTAGAGTGATCTAGAAGGCCCATCTACTAATAATAGCCACTAATTCAATAAAACAAAGAAAATTATATGAAAATATGTAGTTAAATAAATTTGTTCATAAACTTTTCAATATCCAGGGGAGTGGAGCAATGGACCTCCTGCCGTGCCTCTTGGATACGCCCATGTATATATGTATGTAATTGATATGTTCCATGTACATAGCTCCACGATTTTGAACGATCTTCGCGATATTAAAATCTCTATACCACCGTTATAAAGTATCTATGGCTGTTGCTCCTTCATCAACATTTAAAACGACGGATGCGCTGTTATTGGAATAACCCTTTATCGAAATTATTGAAAAGTTAAACTACAAATATGTAAACTTTTCCACTTTGCGACCAAACTAGTTCAAATATAATTCAGTCCGTATATTAAAACTTTCCCAGTTATGAGTTCCATAAAACACATCAATATGATGTTTCAACTTAAGGGTTGCACAATTATTGAAAACTAAATGCCACCCTTTTGCAAATAATTATGTATTCAAGACGATACGTAAATTCTCGATATCGCTTCTTATGGACTCAAAATTTTTTTATCCAAAATATTATCCAATATGCAAAATAACCTAACACATCGCATTTATTTGAATATTCACTGAATTCACATTTCGTTCTGTTCAACTGAGTTTTTAAACACATGGAGCGTAGCTGAGGGAAATCTGTTTTCCAATTTGAAAATTCATTAGCTTGACTTAGGTTAGGTCCCCGTTCAGCGCAGCTACCCCCACCTTTGGCTTGGCTCTGCTATGTCGTCAGATTCAGTTATGTTGCCATGCACTTTTATTTTTTCGCTCTTTGATTGTTTTTTGCTGTTGCCAAGTGCGTTTTTTCGTATGTTACTACAAATTTTTTCCATCTTATTTTGGCTAGGTTAGTATTCGTGTTTGGCTGCACGTAACTGTTGCCAGTTTAAGTTTGAGTTTCAGTTTTAGGGGCTTTTTTCTTTTTTTTTGGTCGCATGAATTTTATTTTTAGAAACATGCGGTTTGTATTGGTGTTGTTTTTGCTGATGTTGTTATGGGTTTCTCAGCTTTATTGCAGTTTTCAGGTTTTGCCTTTCAACTACCATTTTTCAGTTTCATTTTTGTTTTGTATTTTAGTTTAAATTTTTTTTTATGCCATTCACACATAGTCTGAATTGGTATTATCAGTTTGTCTGGAAGCTTGTAACGCAGTATAGAGGCACCATAGGCCACATACATTATATGTATATACAGTTGAATCGAAAATCTCGGTTAAAAGAGGAATTACTTTCTGAGCAAAACTTAAAAGTTTGTTTTTTATTTTTTATATAAAATGTTAGCAGATATGTTAAGTTTGAAATAGTCATTGATAAGTACTATTTTTTCTTTAATGGCAAGAACTTTTCTTGCTCTTTAGAGGTATAAAATAAATCACTAAGCATCCCGGTTAACAGATGTTCCCGGATAAAAGAGGCCCGGTTAATCGAGGTTCAACTGTATAATAAATTCTTGATCAGCTCGACGAGACGACTCGATCTTTATATGTACATCTATATACTGTTTGTTTGGTTTTACTGGCTGCGGGTGAAACGTGCGTGGTTGTGAAGTGGTCTAAAAAAAGATAAACACAAAATATGGCGAAGCAGAGCACGGGTGTCAACTAAAAATCGTACAAAGCCATGATACACTAAATGTTGTAAAATTAGACTTAAAAAATTTCATTCTCGGCGATACCTCAACTTTAGAAGAAAAAAAGGCGGGCCTAACAACGCAATCTGGGTCCGCTAGCTGTAATATAGATAGGAATTTCCTCGGTATTGCAGAATCAGACTCCCTGGCCACTATAGCGTCTATAGTTTCTGTAGAAAGCAAAATTGGAAGAAAGTCAAAGCCAACTCTAACATCATTGTGTGTCCAAATACACATGACACGTCCACTTTTAAATGTAAAAAAAATTAAGTATGCCAGTATAGAGATAACGTCCCTCTTAGACAAAATCTAAAGAGTTCATCAAAATCGGATAATAAATGACGATTTTATAAGCAATTGAATTTGAACGACCCCCTTTTCTTTTCATACATAAAAAAATGTTTTATAAGGCACTTATTCGAGCAGTCGGAAGTGGTCATAAGTTTGGTCATAAGCTCGGGAAATATTTAATGTGTTTGTTAGGAGACCTGAACTGGTACAGGGCCTCTTACAGTCGGTTACGCCTGACTGTATTTTCTTACTTGTTTTTTTTATATTTGCTAAGATGCGTTTTTCATTTAAATATTTTTTTGTTTTTACCCAAACCTATATTCATTGTTACTCATGTTTTATGTTATATGTCTTATTTGGGTTAGTCTGTATACAAATTAATAATGGAATGACTCATATATTGAACAAAATTCCAGAACTTGTTTGTTTTTTTTTTTTTTTGTTTGTTTTATTTTCTATATCGCTACAGTTAGTCATTATTTACAAGGGTATCTTTTCGTTTATATGGATTTCGGTATTTGTTTATCTAGAAAGATTGATAAAGAGTGGCACAAAGAAATGCACTAACAATTTACTAGAAAGATGGAAAACATGTTAAAATAATTTAAATTCATAAGGGGTTGGTCGAAAAAAAGATGCAAGATGGAGGGATGCAGCATATTGGAGAAATCTCTTAAACATTTTCGCATTGTCCATAAGATCCGTCAACATATATTGATTTGCTGGATATATTTAAAAAGCGTCAATGGAGATGGAAATTATTTTTATTTTTCTCCGTGCTGTAGTGTGTGCGAAAGAGATATGTTCATGTTTTTACTCTGTTTTGTATGAAAATCTGAAAAAAAGCAGTTCATTGTAGCACCTTGTATATATTATACCTTTTTTAATAGTCTACTCTCTCTCTCTCGTGGCCGATCCAAAAAAACCAGTTTATGTTGTTTGAATCGCTATTTTAACACCCTTCGTTTGTGCACAAGATGTTAAGCTGTTATGGTTGAGTATAAAATATATATATATGAACACACTCTATAGGGTATAGAAGAGTCTGTTTTAATGTCGTTGCCGTTGCAGCTATTGCCGACTTCTCAGCTCAGAAATATATCGAGATCAGTTCGTTTCAAACACTTGACGGGGTTGGTTTGGTTTGTTTGGTTTAATAATAATAATTATTAATAATATTAAATTAATATTAAACCAATTTGTTGTCATACTCGTGAGAGAAAATAATCCCAAGTGCGCGAAAGAATGAGAAAGAGATCGTGCAGAGCCAAACAAAAAAAAAAGTGTTGCGTCTTGTTTAGTTTTTGTGTGTTCTGTGTTATTTTTTTCATTTTGTAAAAGTTAAACCACACAGAAATGTGTGTAAATGCATTAAATAAATGATAAAAATTTAAAAAAATATATACATATAAATTGTAAGTGCTGCTGTATTTGTTTGTATTTAAATGCAACAAAAAAGAAAGTAATTCAATTTAATAAATTTTTGCATTTTATGCATTTCGGCTGCTTTAATAGGCACGCACGGCAGCGAGTGAGTGAGAAAGATAGAGACAACTGTGCAGTGCGCTTTTGCTTTCGTTTGCTTTTATTATACAATAAACTAATTAATTAAATGTGACACATTTGTTAATTTGATTAGTGATATTATTGTGAATTAAATTTGAAATATCTGCTGCTGCAAAGCGATTAAAACGTGGCTCAACGGGGCGAATATTATTGGCAAATATACTTAAGATAAAATAAAAAAATTTCAAATTACGATAAAGAAAAACCACAAAGGCAAAGAAAACTAAAATGGCTGCTTTGCAGTTTAGCTACAGCTGCAACGAAAGCCACCCGCGCCAGCCTCGTCAATATCGACAAGACCCAAAATGCCAAAAACAAAGCCAACAACTACGCAATAGCGCCGGCGCCAATATTACTGTTAATAACAACAGAAAATGCAAAAATATGCTACAGCGTTGCCAGACTATGCAAATCTATGCGTTTTTCGCATTATTCGCGCTCATCGCCATGGTCCAAAGCGCTGCGGTTTCCTTGAGTAAGTAAGATGTAAATTTAGGTTTACGAATCACAAAATTATTCAAGAAAACACTAAAGATTCAACTATTTTAACTTTCAAGAAATGTATTGTTTTTTTTTGTTATATGTATATATATGTATATGGAATAGTCTTGTCTCTTAGTCTGTCTGTTGTTGTTTTCAATTAGTGAAGTTTGTTTTTGCTTATTTTTTCTGAATTCCTATTAACTCAATTGCTTTTTAAAAACCGGTCTCTAACGATTGTTGACCGTATTTGACCGCACGTTGTACAATACGAACATGCGCTGCCTTTTTATCAACGAACATACTTGTTTGTCTGTAATTTTTATTGAAATCATTATGGACAGCTTTTTATTCTGAGGTATCTTCTCAAGGTCAAACAGATAATTTGTATAAGCGTACCATGATCAAGCTTATCTGAAATTGCCTGTATATAACTCTATAGCTAAAACCAATCTAAAACTGCCATAGTTTTGCAGATGAGAAATTCGTTCTGCTGAACTTTGATATCAATTGTCTCTGAATTCGAAAGAAACGGTTCTTCTTAAGCTCATATGGTAACGCAAAGCCCAATGATTGTTTGCCTCGCATAATATTCGAAACTACTTAACCGATTTTGAAGTTAGAAGTTCAGAGAATAGAAATATATTAAACTATAAAATAATTACTTATTAAAATAATAATTAAAATAATAATTATTAAAATAATAATTTATTTAATTATTTAATCGACTGTTTATTTATAACTTTTATAACTTTTTAACACAAGTATGAGATTTGGTACATAAGTTAAAGACATTTGAATCAAGTGGACCATATATATTCTCTTTACTGACAAATTAAAAATCAGCCAAGCCGTTTGGTACCTAGAGTGCCACAAAGGAATAAACATTTATACATAAATAGACAGTTAAACACAATACCCTACGAAGATGTTAACTTCATTTTCTACAAAATATTGTAAGTAAGGCTGTTTTTAATTGCGATAAATATATATTTACTATATGCATATAATATCCATTAAAAATGCGGAAGCTCTAAATAAAAATTATTAAAAAACAACAAAAACAGCAACAAAGAAAAAGAAAAAGAAAATATTACGCTTTATGCCATACAAAAGCAGACTCGTCTGCGTGCATATTCTTTGTGTTTCAACTACAGTTATTGTCAACTTTAACCCAACCCTCTACATTTCATAGCTCCTACTCCCTTCATCTGTTAAACCAACTTCAGAGTATAGATGAATTTCGTGCGACGCCGCACTGTGCTTTGTTTCGTTGAACTTTAACTTCAATACATATTAAAGCAAAAACGATGAAAAAAACCGAAATAAAAAAAGGGAAAGAAAACAGTTATTTCAATGGAAACGAAGCCTTAATACCCTTCACTCATATCATATCATCTACTGTTTGTCTATGACAACTAAACGTATGCCAAATGTAACTGTAAAGTGAAAGATCGTATCGTATAATACAATTCCATATGATTATTCATACCAACTTTGAAGCTTCTGGCTTCGCTGGTCTTAAATATTTCGTTTGAATAGTGTAGCGCTCCATGAATATGACTGATTTCAATCTTCCAAGAATTAAAGAATTTCATTTTTAACCGACTTCAAAAAAGAGGAGGTTGTATGTTCGTCTGTATCAATGTGTGTTTTCTTCCTTTGTGGACCGATTTTGAAAAATTCAAAGAATCAGGATCTGATAAAGGGACCCCATCGAAATTAAGAAAAATATTTGTTGAGAACGATGTTTCTCCAATTTAATTTTTCATCATAAAAGACAAGTAAACGTGATTTATTCTTTAGACACAGTCGATTATAAATCTGCTGGTAAATAATCGCTCACTCCTGAAGTATTGCAACATCTTTTGCAAACAACATATGCTGAGATAAATTGAGATTTATGTTCAAGAACAGAATTGGATGAAAAACTATAAAGATTTATCGTGGTTAGTAAAGTTCTTAAATACATCCTAGATCTCTCTGTAAAATCACTTAATTTATTTCAAAGTGTTACAAACTCTTCGGCAAGTTGATATAATCTCTTTTCATACTTTTATTGAAGGGTATAATAAAAGAAGTATGTATTATTGCGGATATTTAATGATATTAAGCCAAATTGAGAAAGTCACTCAGTTGGTCTGCATTGTGGAGAATTAAGTATATTATGATGATTATTATTATTTTTTTTTAGATTTTAATTAAAGACGTTAAAAAAAGAAGAAAGGGCAAAATAAATGTGTATACATAAAATCATGTATTGTGTATTTCACAATCGGCGAACTACCGTTGAGAATTCGTTTTGTTACACTACTATTTTCTTTACATGTAACCGTTTATAATTTCCAGAAAGACTAACAGATTTTTAATTATTTAGTTTTTATTAAATTTACTTTTTAAAATCCGTCGTCACCGATTTTGCAAAACCAGTCTTAAACAAGTTTTGACTTAAAAAAAATCAAAACAATTCAAAAAAAGAAAAATAATAGAAATCGCATGAAATTTGCGTTATTCATCCAAAAAGTGGTTTTATTAAAATTAGAATTAATAAATATCCGTTCTATACATGTGCATAAATTTAATTTGTATGTTTTTTTTATATACATGTACAATATACATATATGTGTGTATAATAATGTCAACCGATTACAATGAAACGTGTTTTTGGACTTAGCTTATTTTCGATATTTTGTTAAAGCGATATTTATCGATTGAAGAAAGCTTAAGTCTTTTGATTCCGGATTTTTTTAAATTTAAGTTCGGCTTTTTATATGATTTAACAGAAGTTTTTGCAATGTATAAAGTTCGATTCTCTATCGGTGAACAATCTATATTATATATATTATTCTTAATTTGTGTGAAAATTTTGATCGAGTTAGCATCAATGGAGATCCCCAGTTTAAGTTTCGAAATGTGTGGTGGCATTCCAGTTGAAAGTAGTTGGCTGCTTGATCTTGATTTATGAATATATCAATTGATGCGTATGTTCTTGATAATGGTGGATTGTTATCTTCAGGCAGTTGTAATTAATTTTACTCGTTTGATTTGTTTACATTTAACTTGCACGTTCGCATAGTCAACTGTATTTCTGGATATATCTTTCATCTTGAAGTATAGGCTGCATTTAGATAATCTTTGGTGGCAATAATATACAAAATTTGTTGCGTTATGAATTGGAATAGCTTCGAAATTGTTTGAGCAGATATATTCTGCAGCAAATTACGCATATTAATGGTTAATGTTATTTTTTCGTCATTACTCCATAGATAAGACGATTTTAAACACGCGTTAATTTCATCTGCTGGTGTCTATCTTGGTATAACGGTCAAAGTTTGATAGAAGAGTTCGATTCGAAATAGAGAGATAGATAGACAGATACATAGATACAACATCCATTTTTATATATTTAGATGTAGTTAACATGCGAAGATTATAACGAGCGAAAATTAGAGTAAGCGCCCTTAAAGTTTGGATCACTGAATTGCACTGCCATCACAATGGTACACATAGCTCTTTTAAATCTGTAAACAGTTAATCTATTTTGGCGTCTTCATGGAATTGGTTTTTTTTCAGAATCTGTTTGTAATTCAATTTCATGGAGTGCTCATATATTTCCTCTAATTTCTACTTTACTATTTATTTATTGCTTATTAAATTTATGTACAGATGCGTTAGCTACTTCTCATTTAAATGAAATGTTTTCTTATATAAATACATAAATTATTCCGAATATAAAATTCAAGAGCATCTCTTGTAATTTTATTTACCATGAGAAACCAAACCATACTAGGAAAACAATTGTATAGTCTTAAGCAAAGTTTCATTGTACTTAATTGTAAGTTTTTCTATCACATTCTCTAAAAACATATTCAAGTTCATTGCACTTGATTTTCATTTAATGTAGAAAAAATGTTTCGAAAAAAAAAATTGAATTCACTTAAAAGTTTATAGTTTATTTATTTCACTTTGCATAACTAGAATTCAATTTAAATATCTCAACCTTTAGCATCATCATGTTATGCTTCATTTATGTCAATCACTTAACGAGATTCTCTAAATAGGCAATACGAAGAAGAGGAAGGAGCAGCAAGAAATGCTCAATTAAAATGCAAATTAAGTTATATGTATTTAGTTTGCATAAATTTCATAGCAACTAAAAAGCGGTAAAAGGCACTTTGCCAAATAAAATTAATAAACAGGAAAATTCAAATTAGCAAAAAAGCAGGAGCAAATATTGGCAGATCGCTTGCAGGCAAATGTGACACATTCACGATGGTGCACAGAAAATGTGGCAGCATCGGTAGCCACATAAGAATGAACCGTAATAAACACAACAACAACCATCGTAAATAGCAAATATCAATGTCCTGCTAATGAAGGCAATAACTTGTATTTTAGACAAATTAACAGACGCTCAAACACGCCCACTCAATGGCCTATTTCCGTGAAGCGAACCCCAGCTCCAACTAATCAACAGACTACGTACATCAACTTAGTCCGTTTGTTTGGTAACCAGTCAGCAGCCAGCCTGCCAGTTAGTCAGTCAAAAAGTGTACCGGGCCATCTTGATGTCTGAGCTATCTGGCACTATTGCCAGCACTCGTGCCCCCACAGCTCACGGAGCAGTGCGGTTGTAGATGTTAGGAATACAGCGGTAATAGTCTTCTGGCTGGCCTCACCGAACGGCAAATTAAAAGTATCTACAATAAAAAATATCAAGCTAGAAAAAGAAGACGGCGAGCAAAAATAGTTGCAGTTAGCAATTTTAGCTAATAGCAAAATTTGTGGCGTTGATTTATGTATGTGGCCATTAGAGCAGAAATGAACGAGCCGACAAACAAACAAGACCAACCGACCGACCGAGGGACCGACCGACTGTGCGGTAAAAATGAGGATGAATGAAGCATGGAGAAGGTAGGAGTGCGCTGACATGGCATCATGCAACATGCTGTGAACGGTGTGCGTTGTAGTCAATGTAACTGGTTCTTTGTGCGCTTTGTTGTTTTAGAGCTGCATGATGTTGTGCTTGGTCATGCAGCATAGGCAGCGTCGACAGCAGCAAACACGCGGCAGCCAGCGGCAGCAACAGTTGCCGTTAGTTGGCAAATGTTGCACGCAACATACAGCAAAAACAACAACAACAAAAATGGGTCTGCATGTTAATTGCTGCTTTTGAAAGATTCTTTTTAAAAGCATTTAATTTTATATACCCTACATTTATAGTTACCATAAAATAAAACTTTAATACATTTTAAAAGAATCGATCCAACTTGGTTCTACGGCTGAGCTGATAGTGAGCTGTACGACATTGCATCACCGTTCGCTAGCTATTCGCTACATATATGGTGTTTCTCTAGCGAAAAGTTTTAACGGATATTATTAACCAAATATTATTCCCGTACCTCAAATAGAGGCAAAGATATGTGAAAATTCAAAGTAAATGCCCTATTTTAAAAACGAGCAAAAATTTTAAAAAATTTGTTATTCTTATTTTTAGAAAATTCAAAACCGCCCATGCCACTGTTCTGATCCGAAAACCAGATACTTGAACATACAAATTTTCTCTTTTTCTTTCTTTTATTACCCAAAAATTTAAAAATTTTTAATATCCTTTAAATCCCTTGGTCGGACTAGTGTTTTAAGTACTTAATTTCTTGTAAAGGATAAAAAGGTTATTAAAGCTTCTGTTTGGCCGAGCAATTCATTGCTTCTTCTTCTTAATTTAGTTCGTTTGAAACAAGTTTATTTATTTTGTTGCAATTTATTTTTATTGTTCATGTCATAGAGCGTCGTAGTGTTGTTGTTTTTCTTGTTAGTGTTTTAGCAAACAAACATGAAAAGATTCTGACATCCAGCGCAACAGAGTGTGCGAATGAGATCGAAAAAGACATTTGTAAAGTAACGTTTGACCCATTAAAAAATTGGCCAACAGGAACTGTAAACTTTGTTCTTTTTTTTAGAAAGTTTGCAGCAACTATTGATGCTTTTCTTGTCGCACTTGCGCTGGAGATTTAAAACATCAAAGAAAGCAAACGCCAAGTAACCTAACCTTTAACAAGTGTCTTTGATAGTTGACCCATATATTTTCTTTTTTTTTTTTTTACAAAGCCACTTGGAAAAAAAGTTTCTGCAATTTTTCCATTACCAACTTTTTAATTTGATAGTTTTTGAACTTGTTCAAGTATTGCGAGTAAGTAATTTTCTTGTGGTCTCAGAAAATTTTGTGTAAACTTGCAATGAGTATTCAATTAAATCAACTTTAATAAATTTTTCTTGAATATTCAAAAATTTTTAAAACTTTATATTCTCAGCTCAAGGTTTTGAGACAATGCTCTTCGAAGTATAGTGCTTGACCTTCGGTTTGCAACGATTTTCTTCATTAAATTTATGTAAGCAGCTTGAATGACTTTAAATTTATTTTAAATAAATGCATAAAAATGCTTCAAGAGTTATAAAGTACGTCGAACATATGTATATAGTACTGACCACTGACAACAGTTAATGCATTCGACCTTATCGCTTGATACTCGTATCTGCAATCGTTTTATGGGCAATGATTTTTAAATGAATTTTAGATTTTTTCAATGAGTGCGCAATATTTTTTATGTCTTGTTTTCTCTTAATAATTTGTTTTAATCTCATAGATCAACAATTTTATTTATTTAAATTACACATGGTATCTAAGCTTTTTCAAGCATGAAGTCTTCTTACTCCGCTACACTTTCTATCAAACTGCCGTTTCTTGTATATTCATAATTTCTATATACCCCGGCTTTCTGAACACTTTTCTACAATAGAAATATCAAAAGTTCGAAAGTCGTCGTCGGAATAAATGCACAAAATACGGTTATGCCCCAAAAACCTCAGACATTTTTATATACAATGTGACTAAGAATGATTTAGTAAAGAGTTGAGAAAACACTTTCACATAATTATGAAAAATTGTTCGTTTAACCTCTGAAAAGATGTTGACAAGAAACGTTAAAAATAATTATTATTATACTCTTTTTTTGCAAAATTTCCCAACGAATGCATCATTTAACAGACTATTAAGCAGACTATTAAAAATATTTTTTTTTTTTTAAATTATTACCCTTCACAACTATTGTAAAAAAATGTATTAATAGCTAAGCGAAGCTTTAGAAAAGCGATAAAGCATACCAAGCACATGAAAATTATTTACCTAGTCTGTATTGCTGTCAAAAAATCTGTAACGCGCATAGCTTTCTTATGTCCAAATCTTGATCTAAATTGTGACATACCCGGTCAGTTGAGATCATCCACCATTCACCCACACTTTCATTTTCTGATCATCCATGACGAACTCTTTCAACGTTCTATTTTTGCATGGACACAGTTAAACAAAATGATGAGATTTCGTAATAGAAATCGAAACACGTGTCTCTGTTTCTCTTCACTTTAAAGATGTTTCAGTTAATTGATTTCTTCAAATTGTACCTTAAAATGACCTCTAAGTGTGCTTAACATTCAGATCCAACCAAATATAGGTCGCTTAATTGCAATGCATTAATAAACGTAAGTCTCGACGTTTAAATTCCTATATATACTTCTTAATAATGTTATTAATATCAATAAAATATGGAACATTAGTTAAGAACGACTCATTAAAGATAAATGTAGGTCAGACAAAATCCATATATTTTTGATCAGCATCAAGTTGATATAGACATAACCGTCTGTTTGTAGACTATAACAGTTAGAGTCTTTAATTTCGAATACATTGATTCTTCTTCTTGTTCAGATAAATTGTATTAAATGCTGTGTCAACTACCTTCCTCTCCTCCTTCTTCTTCTCTCTTACTGAGCTGTTGAATTCTAATGAAGTATCCCACATACGTTCAGATCGGACCACTAGAAGTTGTAACCTTCTGTGCCCCCTTTTTGGTATTTTATGTCAATTCTAATAAAATATCTTACACATACAAATCTACAAATTTAATTTTCAGCGCATCTCAAAGTCGAGCACACTCGACTGCAGTATTCTTAAATTTGTTTCTTCTTTTTTTATTTGTATTTGTAATTTTTTCGTTTAATACCATAAATGATTTTTCTTTATTACATTATAAACAAAAAATCGCACGGTGATTCGATTCGATTCGACTACAGACTGCGACGCGGCAGTTAAGTGGGCATGAAGTACACCAATATAGACGATGTTATTGTTTTGTCTAATGACCCAACACGCCGGAAAACTGAAGAGGTGGGCGAAGTTTGGCGACATTGCACACGTTTCGCTTGTTGCATTTCAAAATGCGTGACGCATACAGCAGATACAGACGCTCAATTGAACACATACCTACTTACAATGCGACATGTGTTACTGCATGAAACCAGTTGCTTTTAAAATCGGGTCAACTGAATTTAACGATTCTATGTAATAACTTTGTATGCACGGGTATATAATCGTACAATTATTTGGGAAGCGCAGTAGGGCGTGTGTGACAAATGGCTTAACCGCTTGCCCCTTGCTCGCTGCGTGCAACAAGGTCGCAATCATATAGTTCAATGGTTTGATTGTGTTTGTAGCTGTCTTTGAAGCATACCTTGTGCTAAATTTCATGAATGAAAAATCATAGAAAATGATCAAACATTTGCTATAATGTAGCATGCAATTGTATCTATAAATAAAAAAATGATTTTTAGACAAACTACGAATGTGGGGGTAAGCAGAAGTTTTGCTATTAGCGTCAATTATCACATGCAATCGATGATGTGTTTGCATGTACAACTAATTTCTGACGAAGACTCTGAATTGTCATTTGAAATTAAATACGCGTTTATAAAGTTTTGAGCATTTAGCAACAGCTACTAACGGCTAGTTTTACATTTTTCTGTTCACAAATTGCTCTTATGTGAAAGTTATTGTGTAGTGTAACTGCGGCGTTCAAATTAGAATTTGTGGTCATGCTAC
This sequence comes from Leucophenga maculata, assembly GCA_035044805.1. Taxonomy (NCBI): domain Eukaryota; kingdom Metazoa; phylum Arthropoda; class Insecta; order Diptera; family Drosophilidae; genus Leucophenga; species Leucophenga maculata. The sequence goes on from JAWNNP010000446.1 coordinate 428,888, forward strand.
AAAAAATTATTTATTTTTATTTTCATAATTGTTTTCCAACTTCTGAGTCAGCCAATGACTTGCCACACAACCCAGCAAGCAAGGTCAACTTAAAGTTGCATATAAAAGACACGTGTATGGGACATGCTTATGGCTATTAATTTAATTAAACACGTGTCTGAACACATGCAGCGCTGAAAATATATTTTATAAAATGTTTTCGAAAATTTGTATATACTTAGACAACATTTTAAATAATTTATTTATCTTCCACATCGCAAGTTGATAGCTTTAATAAGAAACAACGCTGCAGAAATTAATTTGCACACACTTCGGTTGTATAATCCATAGTTCCAACTTTAACATAATACTCGAAGTATGCTTTTTGAACTATATTCGCTCTGATACGCTTATAATTTAGTCTTTCCTTTTATGTTTCATTCAAACTTTTTAATAATAATAATTTTTTTTAAGTGTATGAGATAATTATTAAAATTTCTGTTCTCATTTGTGAAGAATAAAACTGAGATATTGTTTATATGAAATTCAGTTTTTCTGTATGTATATACTCGTATGTTATAGACATAATAATAATAATATTCACAGATTTTGTTTACAGACAAAGTAAGTTAAATATTGTTCCAGCTTTATAGTTGTCAAACCATTGAATCCTACAATGAATCCAAATATTTATTCTGTAATTAATCGTTGCCTTGGCTCTGAAATAAAACTATAAAAGTTTGTCAATTATAATTCATATATCATTTAATACAACACGCTATATCATTTTTACAACTTTCATAAGTATGGGCTTATTGTATATATCAATTGTTAGCTTATAAAGCATATATTTAACTGTGTAAATTTTCCACTTGTGCACATATGTATTATATATATATATATTTAATTGGAATTGTCTATATGCTTGCGAATGCTCATATACTATAAAGTTCATAAATTTTATTACACTTGCAGCTTACAACTATTAAATACTTGCATGTATCTAAAACGATTTCGATTTGACCCATACAGTGTACAGCCATTATACATATTTATAACCGTGCACACTTAAAGTCATTCTGCGAATCGTGCGCTGTTTTAATTTATGAATCTAGGAACGTTTCGTTGGTGATCTTATTTTGGCGCGCCGTTTTTGCTACACTTGGGCCGACTTTTGACTCCGCCATATTGCTGATACATTAATAATAAGTAAAGCAAGAATTCAGTGCAAAATAATTAAAAGAATATCTACAGTTGAATATTGAAATTGACACGTTAAGAAACGAGCATAAATTACAATGTAAACGAATTCATTTCAATATCATTTAATTTTTATTTTCCATTCATATTTGCAGGTTTTACATTTCAATTAATATTGCATGCGAGCTATCACAAAGTGACATAAAAAATTACATTTTTTTTTTAATAACACTTGACAGTGGCACTCAACTGCAAGATAATCATTGGCAGAAGCATTCCAATTCATTTCAGCAACATTTTGCATATATATTTCGATATTTTAGTTCGAGCAGTGACAGCCACATCAAACTGTCAAACCAGATATTTTTACACGTATTTGCAAAAGTTTGTCAATATTCTGAAACTTTTGTCATTTACCGAGTGATTGACAACGGAAAAGGTGTGTAACTTTGTTAAAGCTACAGCAGACGATACAAAGGACATTGAGTAAATGTAGTATATGAAAGGAAGCGACTGAAACGGAACTCAAATACACACCAACTTTCTACCTTATAGAAAATATCACGTATATACAAAATCCGATGACATATTTCAAAGTGATAATATTTCACAAGTTATTTGTGTGTGTTTGCTTAGCTCAAATACGAGTATACAGTTTAGTGAGTACATACTTCGTTTAATGGGATTGGTACGTGGCTGGTCAAAGTTAGTGTCTGGTACATTAGTTAGTTACCTGGTACATTACAGGGGTCTTAATTTTGCTTATAAATAGTTTCTATACATATGCAAGCGTTTCCCCGCCACCTGTGAAGTACTGTACCTAGCGCGTTTTTTTTAACGTGGTTTTTCCGGTAGGCCTATTCAACAATCTACTGTGGTCCTGTTAAATAAAATAATATCGTAATTAATAAAAAATGGTACTATTGCAAGTGATAAATGCGCTGTGAATTCTGAGTAATTGGCGAAAACTATTCGTCTGATTGATAATTATCTAATGGAACTTGAAGTAGTGTAATGTCTTCTTTTTCATCATTATCGTTTGTTTCTTCCTCTTCAACTCTTGCTTTTTCTTGTTTTTTTTTATATTATTTTTTGAAACATTTTAATGATATTTTATATATGTAGTTGCTTCGATTTGTTTTAAGCACATAAAGTATCCAAATTATGATGTCACGCCCATTTTTATCTGATTTTTATCTGATTTTTATCTGATTTTTAATTAAGTTAATTTTTATCATTTCAGATGTTGATCACCAAACAAACCCCAATTTCAAACAGCTTTGCTCAGTACAGCAAGAGCACTTCATCGAAAGTGATGGCAAGGAGTCTAGTGTTATTCTTGAATTTAAACCGAATGCATATGCAGCCAAAAGAAAGTCCTGCACACGAATTCTTAGTGCGCCGCCCGAATATGGATTTATTGTGCGTCTTATATTGCCAAAATTAAGGCACCATCAGGCCGGTAAAGCAACAGCCGCGTCCTCTGTAGCGTCGGCCGCTGCTGTCACATCAAGTTCAGCGTCCTCTGCAGGCAACAGTGCTACGGTGGAACCTAAGCTTACGAGTACTTCAGCGCTTAATGACATGTCAACGCTTATCGAAAAGTTGAACACAACTGCACTCAAATCGCTACACGGTCGCACCTGTCCGCTAAGCATTGTAAGTATACCAAGTATGTACATTAAGTTGTGTGGTTCTAAATATAATATTTTCTGTACGCTCGTTGCTCCAAATGTGCTAATTCAATTACCTCGTGTTTTTAAATAGCGCTGAATCGCACACGTTACCTCATACACACCCAAAAAATAGATGGAAAAGTCAACTTTAACGCCAATTTAAAAAATGTAATACATTTTTTATCTTTTGCTAGCTATTAACGAAACCTTTTCTCGCTTTTAGCGCAATTAGTAAGCGCGTTCTTCGTGTCAGTTTCATTTTTCGATTTAGTTTTGGCTTTAGCTATTTTTTGTTTTTTTTTTTTCACTTCTCGGTTACGCATGCGTAATTTTGCGCGCCTCTTTTTTATTCTGTCTGCCAAACATCGAATCGCTAGTCTAGACCAAAATTTTATGCTTTATTATTTAAGCCATTTTTGCGTGACCATGAGTTCTAGCAAAGCCTTCAAAATATTTCTTATTATAAATCTTGTCTGCTTTGGTAACTTGTGAGTTTTTTTTTCTTTAATGGTTTCTTTTATTTGTATTTATTCAATTCTTTTTTAATTTTATAATCTTTTATTATATATTTTGCTTCTATGTAATCAGCAGTGACACATGTAGGAAAAATATATAAAAGTAAATTTTTCTTGTGGGGTTTATTTTGGCAGTTGGTAATGAGCTTTTTTAGTTAGAATAATATTGTTGGTCATTGTTGTTAATTAAAGAAAGTTGCTTAGTGTAGTTTAGAGTGTAGTTGGCTTATTAGTTTCTCATCTAAACGATTTTGCGTTCAACTCTCATATTTTCTCGTAATGGTTCTAAGACTAGCGGCCACATCATTATCGTAGACATTAGTTGTTAAATTAATTCCCTAAAATATTTGCACATTACATTTTATCCAAATGATATGAGGTTATGCTAAAAGCCTGTAAGCAAGGCAAAGGGTATCTCGAAGTTGACCATATTCAACTGCGTGTTTCATGTCTTGCTTGTTTCCTACTTTTTTTTTTATCAGTTTTAAAGGCATTTGCACTTTTCTTGCCACGCAGATCGTAATAACTTTAAACAGTTTTTACTCTAACAATTTTCTGTAGAGAGATATATAATACCTATTTGTATTTACAATTTATGTATCTCAGTTATATACAACTTCCTCAAGCCAAGTCAACCTCAAACTATGACGTAACATTGCAAACAAAGATTTTTTTCTTTTTCGCTTAAAGTCTTCGTGCCGCTGGCATGGTGTGCTTAATTTAATGCGTTTCGTGGTTCATTGTATGGAAATTAGACATACTATGTATGTATATAAACAACTATAAATATGTACATCATATATACAACTAAAAGTTCCTGTGTTAGTTATGCCTATAGACTAGATATTATTTTTTATTTGGCATATGGTTTTGTATTGTATTTACGATATTTTTTTGTTTTGCTTGGTAAAATAATACTCATGGTTACATCTTTGGATTTTTACACGATTTACAATGAGACTTTGTTTAGCTCTCTATATAATGGAGCTCTATCGTCTCGTATTACGACAAGCTTCTCATATACCCGCACAAATTACTGTGTATTGTGGTAGAGCGCTCGGCCATGTGGCTTGCTGTGGTTTGCATTTGTTTTGACACTTTTTTATGCCACTCGCAAAACCCGAGCAAAAATCAGATTTGTAAATAACCAAGGTGAAAATGTGAGTATTAGAAACTATGTAAATCTGTTCTACGAATATAATTTTGTAATTGTTGCTAGAAATTCTTGGATTTCGAATTCGAATTTTTATTTTGACTGTCACCGTGTTTATACCTTACACCAGCACATCTCTGGAATTCATATCCTATCAATGGGCTATGACAGCGAAGGAATCAACAGATGAAACATGATATTACAAGACTCACACGATCGTAGGAAATCACATATACAAGTTGTGCAGCACAGCTAAAGTGTGAATCGGTATTCGTTAAAAAGTTTGTCATCCAGCTGGACGAGATGAGTCGATCTAGACATGTACGTCTGTCTGTACTTCTTAAGCTCTTTTTAAAAGTAAATTTAAATTTATTAGTAGTTAGAAATTTTTTTTTGGACTGGCCCGGAATATGCATCTACATTAAGTACTTTTATAATTTTTTTGATTTTCAGAAATTATTACCGAGTGCCTGGTTTGGGAGATGCAATTTTTGATAACAAATTCAAAATATTTAGCAAGTTCAATTTATATAGAAACAAAGAGTTCCAATGATGGCACTTAACTTGAATAACAAGAATCTGTTTACTATTTATTAATGACTTTATATTTCGTATTTTATTTGAATTCACTTTATCTCGCCTAGACCACGCCTTCTTTTATTGCGATGTGAAATATTGAATAAGTATATACAGAAGAATATTATGTTAAGCATCTAATTTGCATATTGGTCTCTGATAGATACTTTCGAAATCGCGTTTTTAAATTTCAAGCACGTTCCATCATTTCGCATGCAGTCAATCGCTAAAAAAACAACAACGAAGACAACGAAACGGCTCATGTGCGCATACAATTATATACTTTTCGAAAACAATTGTAGCTCATTTAGGTAGTAGCTGTTGTCTGAAACAGATACTACACAAGAAAATAAATTGTGCCAGCCACTAGTAGTCAACTCTAATGACATATTGTTACTGCCGCACTGTCATCAACATCCACGTCGCATCGCATCGCATCGCATCAACTCATCAGTGTCAAATGCAGCAAAAGTGACAGCAGCGGCATTCTGATTTGAAGTGTAAGTAGGTATATGGAATGACATATTTACGCATTTCATAAGATGGATCGACTCTATTTTTCAATGTTTAAAATTGGATTTTATACAATTTATAAATACATAAGTTAGTACACTTTTTGAATGAACAAAAGCTTTTCGATATTATTTTGCTATAAAATTTTTTATCAATATGCAAAAGTATAAATCTCGAATAGTTTTATTATAAATGTAAAGTGATGCCCACCAAAATATTTTTTACACAGTGGAAGATAAGAGGGAAAATAAGAGGTTCGCTGAACCCCAAATGCGGTGAACAGTGATGAACAAAACCATTAAAATGAAATGATTAACAAAATTCGTCATATCTTACCATCCATATGAGGTACAGTGGTGAAATTTTGTACACATTTTAATAGAATCGGGAGAAATAGTCCTGTTAGTTGTGGTCAAAATCGGAGTGGGTTATGCCCCGCCGCCTATATAAGCGACAAACAAAATTCAACATATATTGGCATCGATTTGAGGTACAGTGATAAAATTTGGTATCCGGTGAACATACCCAAAAAGGAATATACATATGTATAAACATTTCTTAAAAAATATTTGACCGTCTTCAAAATAGACCATTATTTCTACCTATTACATACATTTGCGCAAAACCAATAGGCTCTTGTTAATGTAGCATCAGTAAGTACCTTATAATAAAAAAAAAACATGTCGTAACTACGCGCATTATTTGGTTTATCTTAAAAATGTGATGATGTAAATTTTGCCAAAGATTTATTCAAACTAGTATTGTTTATTATAATAGTTTAATGTATGTAAGTTTATTATTAAAGCGTTTCAGTATGGCAACATATAATCTTTAATGACCTTAACCAATCCGTGTAAGAAAACCGGTCTTCTATATACACATGCACAGTACATACATAAAGCAATCTTGCAAATCTCAGAACGAGGCAAATATTGCTGTGTAGGTTTTTTGTTTCAACGTTACTCACAATCAGAGATTTTCTGCGATCATTTAATGCAAAACATTTGTTGAAATTGGGACAGATGGTTCGAGATTGCATTGAAGCAACGGTGAACAGTTTACAGTAAAGTTTTCTATACGAGTAAGTATCTGTGCACAGAAACGTGCCTTCAACACCTTTTTCCCGGATTTTTTTTCTTTCGTTTTTTTGAACAGCACAAATGCGTCAGTCAATGAACTTTTTGTAAAAAAAAAATGTTTGGAAATGAATTATATAAATTGAATGAATACCAACTTTGTAGTTGTTGTTGTGCCTTTTTTGCTTTATATAAAGCGCGTCATAACGCTTAAAGGTTTATTTTTAACGTAATAATAACATAATGGAACTTAATACAAAAAAAAAATATTTTTATTTTTATTGTAATAAACAATGAAAAAATACGCTGCCACCACGGTGGTACAGAAACTTCATTGAAATGAAGTATGTATTTGTATTTGTCGTACCAGGCTTTTAAATTTTTAAACAAATTAAAGTAGTTATAACTTGCAGCGTTTGGTTGACCCTTCCATTTAAATTAATACCCGATCAGGTCAGACAAATATATGCTTCACAAACGAATTTACTATTCAGACTTCAAGGTGATATACGATATATTTTGTAGAAAGAAAACCTTCCAACTAGTCTACAAGAGTGCTACAACTAGCTTCGCTATACTTTGAATAGATTGTGTGTGTTGATACTGAATCACTGCTAAGAGAGATATTAACAAGAACATAACTACCGAACACACTGTTACAGCTAGTTTCGATATTATAATACGAAGAAAATAGACGAAACTAAGTGAAGTAATTTAGGGAATTGTGAAAAGTTGATTTTACTTATTTCGTAATTTTACATAAAGAAATCGTTAGAGATGGTAATTCAAATATTCTCATTGGTTCTTGGGCATTCATCTTAATGGTATTTTTCAAAATGTACGCTGATCCTGTCATTGTATACCGCGTTGGTAATTAAAGCAGTGCATAGTGGGCAAGTAGTCGCAAAGATATATCTCGAGAGTTTCTACCTAGCGGTAGAAACCGGATAATATAAATCTTAATACATAAAATCCGTGTATATTACACATATATGCCCCACTTAAGCCCATATAAACTATAACTGCTATAAAATGTAACTTTTTTTTTTAAATAACACGTTTTAAATGTTTATTTTTATATTATAGAAACGTATGTCTGTATTTATTTATTATTTCACTTTCAAGTATAAACTGTATATTAATTGGTATTTTATTTTGAACTAGAAAGTGTTTTTTGAACTGAATAATCTGCAAATATTTATAGTATTTTATTTACCTGCTCTGTATCTGGTCTGTCGATTTCAAAAGCTATTCACGCGCAGGCAGAAGCAATCTTTATTAAAATTTACACAGTTGTTTCTTGAATCGTTCTATCTCACAATCTTCATTTCCATCTCACTCGAATTAACATACAGCGTGATATGAAATCATGTGCTGACATTTCCATGACTTTTTTGCAAAATGTTTTTTTTTATTATATTTATTTGTTTAAATAATTAATAACACGTCGTCGATGTTGCTGTCACCATGCTGCGTATTTTCAGCGTACAAACCTTTTTTTCCAATTTCGCGAACCATATATTTTTTATACCATACACAAATAGTTGTGAAACGGTATTATCAGTTTGTCAGAGAGTTTGTAACGATATTAAAAGATGTATCGTGGAGCATATAAAGTGTATGTATATTATATATCAGTTTGACGAAACGAGCAATGAAGAAGCCTTTTTTTGTTGTAGTTTGGTCAGGTAGCTACCAAGCATTCTTCATAGCTGACAAGTATACAATTGCTTGTGAAGGGTATTCAAGTTTTGTTTTCACCGTAGTAAACGTTTTATATTTATATTTTTATATTTTAAATATAGAATATTTTGCTATAAACATTTTTTTGATGTTTAAAATTTTAAGCGCGTAAAATGTTTGCACATGGCGCATAAATATTTGCATACGTATAAAAGATAGATAAATAAACGAATGTTCTGAAAAATATTTGCAGTTCAGTTCGCTGGATCCGCACACGCCGCAATGGCGCGTGGACCCTTGTCAGCTGGAGGATACTGCGCCCGAAATGGAAGATCCGGTGCGTTTGTTTCATGGACGTGTACGCATTGTCTGGGAGCATGGAGCACAGGCACTTAAATCGAAGCTAATGGTGACAGCGTTGGGCAAGGGCGAGCAGTGCCGTGGCGAAACTAGGCATCAGTGTCTGAAAATTGGGTGAGTTTGAGAAGTTGTTGCTTGTATATTGTATATTTAATAAATTTCTTTTTCGTTTATTTAGCGACGAGCCCATACTGTGCATTTCAAAGGATCTCGTCTGTGATGGTATACGCCATTGCCCGTATAGTAATGAATATGACAGCGATGAAGATTATGGTATGTGTTGGAAGCATCGACGATTTGGTGATCCGCTACCCTCTGCCATGGAATCAGATATATTTGAACAATTTGCGCTCGAGGTCTTTCGCAATCTTTTTGCATATGATGCACCTACAGCGCCAAAAGAGCCCATACTGACAAGCACCACAACGGCTGCACCGGGCATGGATGCTGATGCAGCAGATTCAGCTGCGACACCAACGCAGAATAGCACGACGCTGCTTAAAGTGCATACCAAAGATATGAAGACACCAGCGGCTGGAAGTGATAGTGGCAGCATCAGCGGTGTACATGTGCCCAATTCGATTCCCGAGGGTGAACCGAAGCTGGAAAACAACACAGATGCGAATGGTAGCAGCAGCGGTGGCTTTCATCGACGCAATTCGACACGTTCTGGGCTGCATTCTGATCTTTCGAAATACGGACCATGGGGATACCTGATGCTCGGTATGCTGCTTTGCGGCGGAGCTTTGCTTATTTGTGGACTTTGGGGTGAGTGTGTACCTATACGAAGTAGTGCTTCTCAATACACCATCGTTCTCATTTGTTTTTACTTTATTTGTTTTTACCACCATGCATCATTCCATACAAACATACAAACATACACCATAACCTCACTTGCATGCTTAATTAATTTTTCTGCAACTAAAAAATGTCGGCCTTCAATGAATCTATAACATCCATCTATATTTCATTTCAACTGAACACTGATCTGAACATAAAATGTTGTCACGTCTCAGTCTGCTGTTGTCGCTTAAGCTCTCACATTCAAACCATACGTTCACTTTCAGCATCTGCATCACAGCATGCCGTAAACAACGAGCGTGAAGCAGCGCTGGCAGCTGCAGCCGCGAATGGTGGTGGCACTGGTGGCGGCATAGATTCTTTAGGCGCAGCTTCGCCACCTAATTATGAGGAGCTTGATCCACCACCCGCATATTCGGTGCTCTTTCCGAATCAAAAGGCCGCTTCGAGCAATACGTTAAATGCACTGGAAGGCATGACGTCTCCTACGGCAACCAGCAGCAGTGGCAGCACTCTGACCACATCAATTGTGCCACAAACGGCGGCAACGACACACGTGCAGCTGGAGCATGCAACGGCGTTGGCATCCGGTAGTGGTGCACAATTGCAACCGCAACAGCAACAGCCAATGCAGCAAGCAGGGGCAACTAATTAAAATTTCATTCGCGGTATTTGTGTCGTGCTGCTGTGCAAAATTTTGACTTGTAGCATTTTTCTACTAAATTTTAATACTAGGCTAGACGAAAACACGGACAAATACTTGCGTGCGGATTGCATGCACTTCTGAGGGATGACTCACACTAATTGCAATATTTGACCGTAGATTTGATTCAGGCTTTAGTGTGAAGTAGCTCTTCAGAAAAATATAGTCTTTCCCTTTTACTCTAACGTTTAATTAGTTATTCTTAATTGACTGACTTGAAAAATTAGTTTTAATACCAAATTTAGCGATACTTTGTAGTTTAAGACAGAATTAGCTTTTATTTTTAATAATTTGTCCAGAAGTAAATTTTGTAAAGAATGAATATTAATTAGGTAGATTTAGTCAAATTAAGCAGGCCATTTAATTGTTTATGAACAAATTTTATATAAGAATGTTGTTTTTTTTTTTTTTGTAACATAAATGTTGTGCATTAACAGACAAATAACATTTAAACGAACTGCTTAACTTGACTCGAACTATCTAAATTAAATTGTTCAATTTCTTCATTGTCCAACAAGTCAATTTTTATTTTTGTATACGAGTTAAATGCATTCCCTCCACTCTGTGATGTATTTGTATCCATATATGAAACGTCACGAGCATTTAGTTAGTTTTATGTATGAAAAATCAATCGAAATATTATTGTTAACATATATTTAATAACCCAATTACCTGTTCAATTGTTTGCTTCATATTTTGAATGCAAATTTAAGGAGGAAGTCTATAACAATAGTTCGCATAATATGATGTCTCCTCTTTTTGTTTAATTTAAAATAAATTGTATTTTATGATAATTTATTTGTATGTGATATATTTTAAAATAAAACGAAATACATGTGTATAAAAAAAATTAAATACGTTATTTTCATTATTTGTGTGTATTTGGATTAAAAAAAAAGACGACATGATAATGATGTCAAATGCAGTTGAATATTTAATAATAGAATAAACATAAAAGTTTGCAGTAAATAAATCGAATAAACTAATTTTGAAATAATTCATTCATTTGAGCTGATAGGTAATTGAAGTTTGAGCGCCAAGTAAATTTATTTAGACGTGGGTTGCAATTTATGTTTTGTCTTTATTATTATTATGTAAAGAGAATCCATTTTCGATGCACTATATCCAACCCGATATATATTTTGAATGCAACAACCGATACTTTTCGTGTCGACAATTTTTCAATACGTTATTTGATTTTCTGTTTTGAAGAAAAGAAAATATTTTTTTGTGCGCGTATCACGTCTTAACCACTAATGGGACGTTGGAAAAGAACATAAGCTACTTTTTGTTAAAATCGGAGGGACAATGCCCCGCCCTTAATGTAAGTGATAGCATAATTTAGTATGGTTGATTCGGGTGGGATGCAGCTAGATGCCATTCGATTGAAGTTTGGTGGATAAAAAAGTAGTGCATACTTTTTGGCACACCCTTTGAACACAGTCGGTTGTGTGGTGAGAATACATATACAATAGTGGCCAAAACTTTAGATGCATCTAAGAATAAATTCTAAAAATAATAAAACTATTTTCTCATTGTAAGTTGCCAATATAACAACACTAAGAGGTGCAAAGGCTCACAATATAATTAGTTACTCTCACGCTTCAGTACTCACGCACATTGTCATTGAGAGTCAGACTTATGCGGCTCAGATTAGGACGGATCGCATTATAGCCTTATAGGTGGTTATTATGGGCGCTTATCGCAAGATATTCTAGCTCTTACTTTCAACGGAAAATATTGGTAAGGGATCGATAGTCATATTAATTATCGACGCGAACTGAACTATCGGAATGCTCGAACCGCCAGCAAAGACGCCTAACTGAAGGATTGTGAACTGAGAATTTAGGGTTCTCGCATATTTTCGTCAATGCCATCATCTTTGTTTATGTTCAGAGTGTAAATTAACAACCGAAAACTCTTTTGACAATATGATTTTCGCATATCACGAGTGACATTTTCAATGGTTGGACTTGTTCATGTCCATAAATCCTTACCATCCTTAAAGGTTTTTACTTACCTTTAAGCTTCTCCCTACAATAGAAGTCTTTCCAAATTCGTGCAATTCGTGAGATTCGACAGAATTTTTCACCAAATTTGAACTTGCAACGTTATTTGCCATCAAGCGTCATAAACTAAAGTGTTCTGCCTCGCCCACATAACATAATCGTTCCGAAGCAATTAGCTACCAAATATAAAATGTGATCCATTGCAATTTTGAAAACAGACTGATCCATTAAAACACCGATTGACACAGTTTACAATAGTAAGTTACAATTTTTATTTAGTTAGTTTTTCTTTCTGTTATTATTGAAATTAATGAGCACAATTTGAGAGAATGTCTCCTAATCGTGTTTGAAAAAAAAAAAATTCTTTGCCCTTGGTTTTGTTTGAAACATTTAGCAATTTTTTTCTTCAACTATTTTCAAGTTTTCTTTTCGTTTTCGCAGCTTTTCAATTTCACTGTCTAATTTTCTATTGCAATGATATTGTATGCATACATTTTTTATATCTTTAACGTTCTGTATTTTCTTCATTATTTTTATTTATTATTATTATTTAATTTTTTTCTTTTTTTTATATAATAATATGACACATAAGTTTTGCACATTGAATTGTTTGTTCTTTCCATTGGTGATCAAATAAAACTAAGTACATGTATTCGTATAATTTGTTATTTTTGAATAAACTATTTCCATTCTTACAGCTGTGTTTATTTTATTTATTTATTATTTTTTTGCTTATTGCATTAAAAAAGCATTTGTCGCTAGTTTGCGAAAAATATTGAGCTAAACTATCTTCCTAGACCTTCTTCAATTTTTCCGATTTGCTAATTTTCTGCTAATATCTGTCTTTGCCTATTTCACTGTCAATGTCTGCTTATTTGCTAACAAATTGTCTCTAATTCATTTTTATTTTCGTGTGTTTTAGTTCTTATGTAATAAATTTATTTTAATTTAATTAATTTATAAATTTTAATCTTTTTCTATTATTTTTTGGTTTTAGCTTAACAATACTTAATTGCCAATTTCAGCATGTTGTATTTTTTTCTCATTGTGGAATCGCTTCGTACAAAGCAATATTTCTCCATCAACTAGCGAGAAAAATTACATTACAATAATAATTTTCAATATTCATAAGATTTGGGCGTTTCATTTTGTTTATTCAATTCAGTTTTACATTTACTTATATTAGATTTTTTTTACTGTAGGTTCTCATATTTTGTGATTTGATTTAAACAAAAAATTAAAAAAAAAAAGGAAAGAAGTTGAGTAAAGAAGAAATACATTCTATCAAAAATAAAAAAATTAAATAGAATATTTCAATCTAAAACCAAATTGTATAATTATTTAATCAAGTTAAATAATATTATATTCAATGAGCAGCCATTCACAATGTCTATATCGAATCGATATACTCGAAACTCTGTGCGGCGGAAATAAAGTAAAAGAATACAAGAGGAACTCTGCAGTAAGGAGTTACATCTCTTCTACTTTGGTATCTGGTGTTCAAGCAAAATGGATGTATTGTTGTGACTACCTACGCAGATGATCTGTTACTACTAGTAATGGAAAAAAACTTACCCATAAATAGTAATAAACTGATATCAAATCTCAACAACAAAATTTTCACAAGACAAAAAGATTAGTCTTCCTGGGAATAACTGAGTGCTTGCCAACCAATCCCTTCAATCGAGATAGCTTATTTCTGTCTAAGGATACCTAATATGTTAAGTCTATCAAGCCGTTTAGACTACAGAGTGCACCAAAAAATTATGCAGGAATACAAACGTAGACTTAAAGTAACATAACCCTCCTTTAGGCAGTAGGGTCCAAAAAAAATCTATATTTGAAAAAATATATAAAATAATTATTTTTTGTCTTGATAAACTTATGAATGCAGCCATGAATAAGTTGGCACTGTTTGATTTTGATTCGAAAATAAAAGTTCTTAAAAGCAAATTTTGAAACTAATTTTTTGAGCGATTTACAAAGCAACCTAATCCAAAATATGTACAGATTTCTGGTCTGGTCTCATCGGTAGACAAAATTTAAATATTGGAAAAGAGAAAGCAAACTTTTTTACCCATAATTAGAAATTGGATGACCTACTTGGCTAAGAATTTATATCAATATGTATTGATATATTGTATGAGCAATTAAAACAAAAATCAACTCTCTTTACCGCCTTCAGTAAAAGATGATGTACAATAAATAATTTAAATAACTTGTCTATGCTCCTTACTTCTCGACTATACTCTTAAGCCTAACACATACCAGCTCTGACTTATTATTACTATATTTGCTCTTAAAATTTTAGCGCTGCAATTGGAGAAATTGTAAGTTTAAAAAAAAAAAAAAATAAATAAATAATAATAATAAAAAATAGTTAAGCCTTTTTAAAGAAAGTTGTTGCAAAAAATTCTATAAATTTGTTGTTTACTTAATTATTTATTTACTTTATTTTTCGTGCTTTCGAAAGATCATTCCTGCATTGAATGCTTCTTGCGCGACTTTTTTCGTTCTTTATAACATAGTAAATAAATTCTTATTTCAGTATTTTAAGTTTAACATTTACAAACACGTTTTAAAAAAATAAGGCCCGTGGATACACATATACAAATGATGTACATTTACAAATACATTTAAACTTTTGGTTTTTATCCTTCACACATTGCATTGAAAAGGAATTAATACTCGTACATATACTTTTTAATATAATTATAGAATTAGGTTATGTATTATTGGGTAGCTCATGTTAGTAGTTTAAGACTAGCTTTGCGACGTATACTCTTAAACGAGACTGTTCAAGAAACCCGCTGTTACATTAAATTTTGATAGTGGGCCAATGCAAAGATGGTCAACTCCGGCTCAGGCACCGTTGCGCGGGGATCATGGATCACTAATAAATAATCAGCTAAAATTTAAGAACATATTTCTGTTACGCTCTTTAGGCATGTGTGAAGGGTATGAGTGATTCGGTTTTACCGAACTAATCGCATTTCTTTGTTTATTTATTTTTTGCTTATTTTTTCTAATTCCATTGTTTCTTTCCATAAAAAGCTGTGTGTTAGCTATTAAAAATCTCTAGATCCGATGCTGTCGGATAACTTCCATTTTTATATAAATAGTTCTTAATTTTATTAAAGTTGATTCTTATTGAAAATGTTTTATTTTTTTTTTTTTTTTGCTGCTTTTACACTTAAAATATTAATTGTTTACCAATTACTATTATTAGTTAGTTCCGAATTTGTTTTGTTTTTTTTTTTGTTGTTGTTGTTTCTTTGCTTGTAATATATCATTTTATAGAACTCTGTGCCAAAAATACGACATGGTTAACAATATATTCTTTCAGTATAAATAGGGTTTTATTTTGGTGTATTTAAGAAATTAGTCAAGGTTATTCAAGGAATGGTATAAAAAATAGAAAAGTTATCACTTGTAGATCTTGTTTGGTTTTTTGTTTTATCTGAATTTAAAAACTGCTTACTGCCTAAGAGCGAAAGAGAATTTGGGAAATGTACATACGAATGTATGTTCCTATATATTAACTTGACTTGTTTCTTAGTATACATTTGGATTCTGCTTGTCTATTTGGGACATGATATGGAATATTTACTGATTGTTTAATTTTTTTTTTGCTGGATATAATTTGTGTATTTTGTTTTTGTTTATCTTTTTCTCTTGGGAGTCCATTTTGAGCGCATACGTATTAGGTGTATACTGTTGCAATTATCTAAAATATCTTATTTTCAGATTTCAGACGTTCTTTGTTAGTCATCGTTAATGTTAACGGGCGAAAAAGTGTTTTACTGACCTAATCTTTTTTGTTTAATTATTTTTCTTATATGTGCAGCTCCAAACTACTTTCTCTTATATGTTTACGAATAAGTTCTATCATGAATTTTGACATATGTGTTATTTCTTAAAGCTTCACATAAATTAAAAGAATAAATTTTCCAATGGTATGGCTTGTTACTAACTCACTGATTCCCACGCTGATTATCGCTAAGCCAGTACGTGATTTTATGGTACCTCTTCTATAGCGTCCACATCGCTTGCAACTATCGACAAATCTTATTTTCTTGAGTACTCTTCGATAGTGATGAGCATCGTTGAGAGAATTTGTGAATTTATATCTCGGCTTCAAAGCAACGTATTTTTGTATTTGATATTGTTCTCTGCATAAATAATGTCGATGCTCATCTCTAGAATGAGTACGATCCTATTTGTTGGAGCTGTTGTTGTTGTTGTTCTTGTTGTATAAGCAATTGGCTAAAACGAAACCGAATTCAATTTTCGAAAATTGGCTATAAATTTATGTAAAGAGGTGAAAAAAAAACACAAACGATGACAATTTACCACTACAGATGAGCGATCGATGACAATGGCCGTCCCGCATTACAAAATGGCGGCACAACACAATGATATCGGTGGCAATGGCGAGGACGACGGCTACAGCGACAATGCTACTTGATCCCTTGTTACTGTTGTTGTTAATTTGTTAGTGTTCTTGTTTTCTTCTCCTACTTTGTGCGTTTTGTTGTTACATATTCATATGTGAGTAGTCTTGTAGATTGCAGTGGCAGCGACGACAGCAGCATCACTTAGTGAGGATAACAATTACCATACCACGGAAAAGTCCAGCACCATCAGTGCGGAAGCATAAGGGGGCGTGCGGTGCTGGTAAGTTTATGACGCGCCTGCTGCTTCTCACCGTAGTCGTCGTACGAATAGAGTGGTGTAATCTTCAGACCGGTCTTCTCCGGTATAATCTTGAACTGCGGCTGTTCGGTGCTAATCAGTAGCGGTCTCTTCATCGAGTGCATTGCATAATCGGCATGTGGTGCACCCAGGGGTCGTCGTGTGCTTGGCACATTCATTTTTTTGCAAGGCTCGGGTTTGGTTTCGAAATTCATTTGGCAGTTGTGGGGCGAGTACTTGTTCGGCTTGTAAATCGAGAATATGTTATTGATCAAACTGAGGGCGGAATGCCCGCCGGCGGAGGTGTGGTGTGCGCCTGCGACAGGCTGTTGCGTTTGTACGCCTCTGTGTTCGGGATAGAAGTTATTGTACTTGTACGAGGGCAGCGACTCGGCTACAGGATATATTTTGTGTCCCTGTGCGTAGCCGAAGGCGCGGTGTAAGGGTGAGCCAGCATGTTCAAAAAAATGAAAGCTATTGTTACCTGTTGTAGAAGGACCTGTCGGTCCGGTCGCTTGCGGTGGTGAGGGCATACCTTCGAGCAACGATTTCTTTATCATCATCCGTTCCTGTTCGCGATCGTGCATATCAATCGGTTGACCATTATTATAGCAGCGCACATTGACATTCTTAACTTTCAAATTGCTGTGCATATTGCGTCGCTGCATATCAAGATCAATGGGACTCGGTGGCTTCTCCAGCTCCTCCCAATACTTTTCGAGATCTATATTAAAATCCTCAAGATCCATTTCGGTGGAATCTGAGCAAGTGTCGTCGTCAAAGCGGCTCGGTGGCTGTACCTCCAGCGGCGACTTACTGCGTGCTGGTCGCCGATAGCCACCGGCGTAGCGTCCCGGCCCGGGTGCCATCGACGTCGATGCCGCAGCTGCTGCCATATAACGTTCGTCCTCGTCGAGGAATTTATCCTGCAACAATAGCCTCTCGCGTTCGTCGCGTATGTAATGATCCAAATCGGTTTCATAGCGGCAGTGCATGTGTTCCTCTTCCTCGGCGGCTGGATGGTGCCCCGGGCAGAGCAGACGCGAACGTGACCTGGCCATATGGTGCTGTTGCTGGCAATGGCAGCAATAGTCATCGGTGGCACAGCAGCAGACCATCGACGGAGGCAACGACACGCCCATTGGTTCACGCATTGCATAGCCGGGTACCTTGGGTGCGGTCGTTGCCGCCGTTTGACGATCGCCGAGTTCATCGAGTAGCCAGTCCGACGCAACTGCGGCGGCTTGTAAATTTCTGTTGCTGCCACCGCTGGCGCCAGCGCTATACATGCCCAGTCGCGAGGGACTACGCCGCCAGCCACGACGCTGCGCGTAGCTCGTTGGCTGGTAAATGTCCTCCAGCAGGCACTTGGCATTTGTGCAGTGTTCGCGTGCACAGCAACTGTGCGACAACGCACTTTCATCCAGGCTGTTGCTGTAGAACGACGTCGATGCACTGCGCCGGAAAGCCTCCTGCTTTTCGCGGCGTGTGCTGCCTAAAATGGGTGGTGGCAGCTCGTAGTCCATGACATCAAAAGGCGTCGTCTTGGCAGTTGTCGATGTGGCACTAAATGAGTACGACTTGGGCACACTGTTACGATTTTTTAATATGGAGGGTGGTGCTGCAGCACTAGTTGCTGCTGCACCTAAGCCTCCTACTCTACCACCCGCCTCATAGACATTGCCTTCGAAACACCAGCTTTGAGATTTCGGATATTGGAATTCTTTGCAACTAGTCGACCGATGCAAGCCATAACCTGGTGAGCCCTCACCCTCACCGCGGCGCTCGCGTTGTCCTACGGCGACGCTCTCTCCGCCGTATAGCTCATCCTGTTCACGTATATTACGTAATTTACGATACGTACCGTACTTAATACACTCAGGCACATAGTCCTCTTCTAAGTCTTCAGAACGATTCGAATATATATTGTCTGTATACCAAGTGGAATCGAGTTGACGTGGTTTCGGTTTAGCTAGCTGCATTCTATCCCGTTTCGATTGACGATAACTCTCAAAGCAAATGTTTTTCATCTTTTCAAGCTTTTGCTCACGTATGCGCTCCCAATTCTCCCAGTTCTTGTCATTCTTACTTCTACCGGATGCAGCGGCGGGACCGCCATTGACCCAGTCGTCACCATAGTCAACATTATAGTCAGTATGTGTGCTCTGACGTTCCCTAAAATTCGGCGCTCTACTAAAACTACTCTCTACATTGTGATAATCGCTAATGGTGGCTTCCTCCTCGCCATCACCAACGCCACCACCAGCGTGTTCTATATTATCATTAACAACTATTCTAATTCTACGTTTGGTCTTGTCGATCAGCTTCGACGAGAGCAATGAAGATTTTTGCGGTTTGTCGCGTTCGACAGATGACGGCCCTTCTGGCTGTCACACCTCCTGTAGATATTTAACCGGGCAATAGCCCTGCCGATTATCAGCAGAGCGCACCATAACCATGCCGTTTACCTCATCACCTATCTATGAGAGCAAGAAGTAGAAATGTAGTTTATTATCAAAAAAGGTTAATTATTACTGACCTGTATAACAATTTGATCCCTAAGTAGTGCCATATTCTCGCCGCGCTCACCATCTGATACCTGCAGGTTGTGTGTTACTTGAAGTGGCTTCTCGTTTGCATTTAAACGCACACAATATTTGGATGGAAAGAAGCCGACACGTCCGAGTACCTTGCCCTTCCACCAGTCCGGATCTACTGTGTCGATCACGGTAACCTGAAGATGAAAAAATGTACAGGAAATTCGGTTAGCACTTAATCGAATCACAGCACACCTACTTCACTCCGACAATCTGTCATTCTGTAGCTGTGCTACTTCAGCGTAATTTTATGTTTAGCTAAATTGACTCAAGCTGCCTGTAAGTTGCAAGTGCAAACCACTCGACATGCAAAATAATTGAAAAGTGCTCGAGCAACGCCAAAAGCTCAACTCGACAGCTTCCGGACACTTCCGGCTTTTGGTCTCGGCTATGAAATGCTTTCATCGCGTTGTGCTGCAGTTCATAGTAACGAATTTTCTTGGCGTCGTTTTAATCGTAGTAGCGTAGTAGCGCATAGTTGACATTCAGGGCTGGAGTCGCACGAAATTGGATTCAAATATAAAACTATTCACTTCTATTACAAGTTCCCTTTGATAGATTGTGTAATCTGAACGAAATTACGTGCGCTGTAAAATCAATGTCAAAATCGTGCTTGGCTATTAAAAGTGATGCTGCTCGCGTTAGCGGATGATATTGACATCATCGGTAGACAAAAACAACGCGTCAGCAAGGCGTTCTCGGAAATTTGAAAACGGAGGCTCTGCTCATGGATCTAGCAATGAATAAGGACAAGACGAAGTACTTGGTTTCTTCTCGCAAGCCGTCATAACGTCTTGAACTTTTGTTGTATTTGTAAGTGGAAACTATTACAAATGTGATTTTTGTGGAATTAATTATTAATTTTAACATACATACTCATATTTGTATGAAAATGTAAAGAATTTGTGCAACAGCACATCCCTGAAATTGTTGCCCCTTAAATAAATGCAACCGCAATGCTTACTGCCCGTGCTTCAACATTTCAATATTAAACATAATGCGGCATGTCAGTCTCCTGACTTGACTTCAGCTTCAACTTTTTGCTCGCTTCCGTTGTGCGCATTGTAAGCGGAACTGTGGTCTTGTTCGACGCACTTCTCGCCTTTTCGTGACTGAGGAAATCTTAATTTCTGCGCTTCGCTTTTTTTCCTTATCACAATATTCTTCTCATATTTTTAATAAAGAGTTGCAACAGCAGAAATATATGTATAGGCACAATATATACTATATATGCATACATATATCTCTGCGATTTGCATGTGAAATTGTCTGCAGTTTCTGTTTTTACTGCTGTTGTGGCATGGCGTTTTACTCTAGCTTTGCTGTACAACACTTCCGTTTCCGTCGTTTGTGCAATCCGAACACATTTAGCTCTATAAATGATGGATAGTTGTGAATGGACGATGAAGTGTGTTCTATTTAGATGTGTGTTACTTTATTTCTTTTTTTTTTTTTTGAAATAAATCGAAACTTGATAAGCATTTTCTTCCAAAAATGTATTTTATTCCGTTCGAAAGGCCAGACAATAGGATTATTAATGGAGAACAACTTCGTTGGAGTTCGATTCTTCCTCTGATATTTTTCTAAATGAGTTCAACCGTAAGTTTATGGCGAAAAAACGCAATGTTAAGGCAAGTTATGTGTAGTGTGCCGGCATCTTGTTATAACCACATATAATGTAGGACCTTCAAACGCTTCAAACTTCTGCATAAAAATCAGCTGTTACTAATTAATTAATTTTACTTTACATGGGTGCAGAACAAAATTAGATACGAGAAAGTCGGTAAATCGGATAATAAAAATGTCGATGGTACAGATTTCCATTTATAACAAAGTACGACACGTCCAATTGGAACACTCTTTCTGTATGCATGCATAAATGCGTATCAGCAAGGAAGTGCTGGCTGCCATCATTATGGTTTCATTTCAGATTATTTCTGTTGTCATTGCAATGCATTGCATCAGTCATACCCACATACATTTGTGCTCAAACGAATGCGTTTAATTGTCTGCCGATCAGTTGAGTGCATTGTTTCATTTAGCATTTTTATTTCAGTTGCTACTTTGTGCACGGGCGGCTCTGTGTTGCGAAACACTGTAATGTTGCCACTCCCACATCACTTTTTCGACAAACCATGCTCGTTGATAAACTACTAATTTAAAACACATCACTTTATTGTGCGTCTAAGGGAAATATAAATGAAATGCATACCGAAAATCACGAGTCCAATACAAATCTAATTTCTACTTCGATAGCATTGTTCTGCATATCGATGGTGATTTTAATTTTACGCGAAATATTCAAATACAAATTTTTCCAACTTTTAAAATTGTTTTGCTTAAGCTCTCAGATAGCAAACAGATTAACTGTTAGTCAAAAGCCTCAGGGTGTTGCACATTCATAGATAATAAACAGCTGCACACAGAGACACACAGACAGACAGCTATGATAGACAAAGGACGCAGGAAAAAAAAAACATTTTATTTAACTGGCAGCAAAGGCTAAAAAACAATTTTTTCAAAACATTTTTTATTTTATTCGCATTTCTGCATGTTTCGCCAATGCTTTGCGTTTCTAATGGAACTTCGTTTTCCATAACATTCACACATAATATGAAGTGCCTAAATCAATTTATCAGGAAAGAAATTTGAAAAGCATGATTCATGATTAGCTCGCCGGAACATATATTTTTTTTTTTAAATTAATTTTTGAACTATCTGCCTGGAATCAAGTGAAAAGTTTATTTTTGCCCTAGCAGAAATATTACCAATAATCTACGTCAGCTATTAGCTTTGGCCCCATATAAGCCATACAAAAACTAGTTTTACCGTTTTTTTATGCTTAATAATATTTAAGCTTTCCACCCACTTTTAAGGACATACACATCCACTAATAAAAACAAATATTTTAGTTTGGGGTGCGACATTGCTGTTCGACTTAAATCGTATTGAAGCATCGGTTTCATCGAATGAAATATTTTTTATAATTTTGATAAATTAACTATTTATTCTATTTGACGCACAACACAATATACAGCCAAATAATGAATATAAAATAGATTTTATTTGCGGCATATAAAAATATAAACAAAAGAAGAAAGAACGCTGAATCGAGTGTGCTCGAATTAGAAACACCCTGTCCATTAGAGTTGAAGTAAGATATACCAAATTTAGCATTTAATTTAAAATAAAAAATAAAACAACAATCTTTCCATCAAAACCTCTGAAAAGAGGAGCACATTTTTAAAAGTCCATCCAACCTATATGTGGGGAATATAGAATATTTAATATCCAAACTTGAAGGCTCTATCTTTTATAGTCTTTAAGTTCTTGTTGTTCCTAGCCAGACAGACGCACAAATCTATATTAACTTCACTTTTTTTTGTAGGGCACCACCGCTTTTAGTGCTCCGATTTGGTGCTAAACTGCTGGATAAACAACAAATAAAATAGAAACACTATTCAATGCAAGTCATAAAGTCACGCCGTCAATTGTTGAACTTATTCCGATGTGCATAGCGTAAATGTATTTCCACATTTTTTCCAAATCAAATTAATTCTTGTACCTTTTTTTAGCAACAACTCAGATTTGTAGATTAAAAAAATAAAAGCTTTTAATTTATTTATTGAGCATATGCCGTGTATTCGTAATTAAATATTTTAGCAGGTTAGTTTATCTACTTTAGTTTATTTACTTTTTTTATCCCAAAATAACAGCTTTTTAATGAGTGCATATGAATGTATACAAGGTCTGTCTGTTTGTTCTGGCTAATCTTCGAAACGGCTGGACCGATTTTGACCGAACTTTTACTACTTAATAGCTGATATTATAACGAGTAACTTAGGCTACATTTATATGAGATGTAAGATCCATTGGAAAAGTGTGTATGGTTTGATTGTCTATAGGCAACATTATTTTGAAAATACAAATTTTTTACTGTACGCAACTAAGCTTGCCGGGTACAACTAGTAAAAAAAAGTATTGTTGCTTTTGCAATTTATTTCTGCACATTTCAAATTGGCGTTGAGATTGAAAATGGTTATGCAATTTATAATGCATGAGCTTATATGAGCTGAAACAAATTTATGTATAAAATAAAAACTATTTTTATACCTTGTAGCCACTATGTTAAAGCGAATTTTTTTACAATAACTATATAAATATTTCGCAGTTTCCAATTTTCATACCTTGTAGCCAGCTTTTAGATCCAATTCATCAGCATGACGTGCTTTGAAGTTGTACAGAATAACATACAGATTCGTGGGCAATAAACGGTGAGATTTCTGTGGAAAAATTTTAAAAATTCATATATGTGTAGATCGCAACCGAAGTTATATGTATTATGGGGCTGAGCATGAAATGTTATAATTCAAAAGTATTAGAATGTATTTTCTTTGAAAGCAATGCGCCTTTCGGCCCATAACTTGTGTTTGAATTACTACTTAATAAGGTTTTACTCGTATTATATTTAAAGCTATTCATTATCAGCTCAACCCCATTGTACAGATTTTATATATTATATAAACATAAGTTTTTTTTTCTTTATCCAAGAAATGCAATTAATTCCTTTAACTATTCAAACGTATTAAATGGTGGAACTTGTATTTGACGCATGTTATGAATTTTAAATATATTAAATTAATATCCAAGCAGGAGAAATAAATACTCAAAAAATTAGAGAACATATAAGACTTTGAAATTTTTTTTTCTTTTGAAATCATATTGGGATTATGCGGTGGGAAATACCTGAAAATATCTTACTGGTGAGAGGCATGGCGAAGTGCTTGCCGACGATTGAGATTTCTCCATTTCATCAGGAAGATCGACGCTTCCCCCGCGCATACCGCGACTCGCATAAAGCAATTTGCGTCCCTGATGCGAGGGACTCGAGGGCGCTGTAAATGTATGTTGTGTTAGCTTCGGCTTTAAATGTTTATGTTTGATTAGTTTAAAAATAATTTTTTTAAAAGAAAATTTGGTGAAATTATTGAAATCGGAAATGGTACAGAAAAAGAGAGAGCGAAGCAGAGATGGGGTAAGAGGGAAAGAGCAACGTGTAGGCAGCAAAGTTCGTGTGTAAAATGACTGACTATATAAGGAATCTGTCATTTATGTTTTGCAGCTGATTGTTCATAATCAAACGAAAGCAGTATAGTATAATCTCCAACTAATATTTACACTATGGAGACCACCATACTACTTCTGCACTTTGGCTACAAATAATCAGTTTGTTTGTTTGTTTTCTCTTTGGAAGCCCCTTGTATATTGTAGCATGCAGGGTTTGTGTTTCATAATATGAAAAGCGTTTACGGGGTTTAAAATTAATACTTTAAAATCTGTAATTGTTTATTTATTTATTTTTGGATTTAGTTGAAAAGTTGAAAATATGCGATTATTGAACTACGTTGTGGATTTTTATTACGTTTTAATTATTTTGTGTATTTAATGCTGCAACATTTTTAAGCACTACTTTTAATTTACTTTGTACTTCAATATTATGTATTATATTTGTTATTGTAATATTTAAGTAAATAAAGGCATTTGGCTAGATTAAAATATTCATTGTATGCATATTTATTTAATATTAAAAACAGCACAAAATCTAATAAGAAGCAGCTCTGATTAACGATTTTAACAATAACGAGTACAAGTTTTATTATTTTTAAATTGATTTTAAACTGCTTACACTAAGCTTTAAACTTTGATATTGAAAATCAGATTTTAGTTTTATTTAACACGTTTAAACATCGAATTCAGTTAGTGTAAACAGAACTGCCACGAGTTATGATGGAAATGATTTTTGCAATATCTTCTATCTCGGCTCTCAAATTAAATTTTGATTAGACAAATAGTTTTTGAGGATTTGGAAAATTGCTACGGATTTCAGTAACTTATTATGTATAAACTGCAAGAGAAGCGCAGAAAAGAAGAATAATCTCATTGATTTAAATACTTGAGCACAACACTTTGAAGTTAATCCACGAGAAAAGTGGCGAAAATCTGCTTCATTGAAATAGTTTGCAGTTGAATAACTACTTAGTTACGTACACTACACAACTCACTGT
Organism: Leucophenga maculata; assembly: GCA_035044805.1. Classification (NCBI taxonomy): domain Eukaryota; kingdom Metazoa; phylum Arthropoda; class Insecta; order Diptera; family Drosophilidae; genus Leucophenga; species Leucophenga maculata. Next base: position 454,489 of record JAWNNP010000446.1, read on the forward strand.
CACAGTGTGGGAATTTTTCTTTTTCTTTTTTATAAAACTTACAAATCAAAGGATTGGGCTTGTAGAGCAGCATAGCTCAAGCGCGAAAATGCTGCATTGTTGTAGCTATCATGTCGCATATTTAATCGTTGTCATAAAGTAAGAATAACGAGCGAAAAAAAAAATTGCTGGACAGTTGGGTGAACAAATTCTAAGTACAATAGTTCGTTCTCAAGGTGATGAAATATATATGTATTATAAAAGTAGCATTACTATACGAGCCAGAGAGAGAGAGAGAAGAAATGTGTGAGCGATAGAGACAGTAATAGGACAAGAGTTAGTGAGTGTGTTTATCATCATATTTCGAATTCATGTATCTTTAACTGTTACTCAGGAACTGTCTGTGAAGTATAAAGTGCTGTACGTGGTTTCCGCTCTACTTACAATGCAGACGACTATTGTTCGATGGTGGTGTACTATGTTCCAGATGACCACCGGATCCGCCATGATAGTAAACCGTCGATGAGGACGGACCTGCTACTGGCTGTTGTCGTCGTCTAATCTGACCATGTAGTTCCGATGATTCGGGTGAATCCAGACTTAAGGACTTCATGCGTAAATTCAACTTTTGACGACGGGGCGAGTGCGGTGCTATTTTTTTTTTATTTTCATTTTTGTTGGTCGGTTTGGTAGTTATTTTTGGTTGTAGTAGTTGTATGGTTTTGTACACAAATTTTAGATTGCGGTGTTGCAATGACGTTAATGATGATGTTTTATGTATGTTGTATGTTTTTAACGATGCATTTTGATTTTAGTAACGTCAGCAAATTATTTGAAATATTTTTTTGTTGTTTGTTTTTTCCGTTGAGAGAACAAAATGTTAAACAAAAAAAAATCAATTTAATATCATTAATTTTATTGTATTTGTATAATTAAAATATTTAACTAGATATTTTCCAACTACTTCGCTAAGAAACGAAACATAAAAGTTCAACATAAAATCAAAACATTGAGCGTAAACAGAGTAGAGTAGAGCAACACTGAATACGATAAAGTACAGATTGCGTGTGTTGAGTTCTGTGTTAGAATTTAGTAGAGTGTTTATCTGGTGTTTCCGATTAATGCTTAAGTATCTGTTCAATTCAATTGTTTTGTATTTGTATTTGGCGTGCATTCGCTGTATCTACATGTAGAGTTGAGCATTGTTTTTGCATACCACACATTCAAAATGATTTATCAAAAAAAAATATGCTAATTTTTATTTTATTTTTTGGTTATTTTTTTTAGCGCTAAATACTTTATAGTGAATTTATTTGTAACTTTTGTGCAAGTGCCTTTTTGTATTTATTTGTGCTTTATGTGGTTTGCATAGTGGTTTAATAGTAAGCATAACTATTTTACAATAAAAACATTTTTTTTTAATTACATAGAATACTTAAGAATAACATATATGCACTTTATATAGAAAATAAGTGATTACAAAAAGTTTTGGATTGAAGAAGTAAAAACAAACACTAAAATCGAGCTAATGCAATATATACAATGCAGTACTTTTTCAAGTGCTTACAATGATAAAATGAAAAAAGAAAAAGGTATTAAAATAAATTTAAAAAGAAAAATGTGTTTCAAGTCCAGTTGTGTAAAAAAGTTATAAATGGGAGACTATGAAAAGTGTTAATAATTTTTGTTTACATTAAAATAATCCACGTAAAAATATAAAAAATATAAAAATATATATTCAATAGATTTTGAAATTGTCTAAAGACATATCACAACCTCCATAATCAGTTTTAAGAAAACTAAACCTAAAGAAAGTTATATTTTCTGTGCTGAACTAGGTCATTCATTTTAGCTCCTTTGTTCTTATTATTAGCCTGCGCTGAATATACACCTAGTTTCTGTAAATGTATGTAAAGGGTAGAGGGTAGAGGCGTGGCAGATAACATAAGAGTCGATATAGCTATCCGTCTTTCATAAGTGTGAACTAAAGGAGTAAAAACGCGCAAACAGATTGAATAAGTTTATTTATAGTTCGTTCATTGCGGGGAATTAATTTATTTTGTTCTTTCTTGAATGAACGGTCAGTAGTACGAAGTACAAAATTTATATTATTGAAAGCAAGTAATTAATTATTTAATCAATATTAAATATCTTAAATAGATAAGAAAAAGACAAAAGAAATAAGTTCCAACAGCAAAATATATAAAAAGTTAGCAAATTTCTTCGATGAGGTTGACAAAGTCCAGCGCATAAAATTCCAGCAGCTCATTCGAATGAGCAGGACGACCGGACAGACGATGGCGCGCTTTTCTGACTAAGTCCATGCCCGAACGAAGTAACTAAGTATACTTTGGAAGTAATGTTTTTTTATTTACAGACACAAAAACTTAAACCTTGTGCATATGTATGAAATGCACTTTTTTTTTAATCTGTTTTCAGTCTTCAGAATGGTTGTCTTCTATACTGTCCAATAAAAACTGCAGCCAAACTCTTTGCTGTCCGTAATACGGTTGAATGGTACTTCTTACAATTGGCTGACCAATAATATTTTATAGTCTCCGATATTTCTTTGTTCACACATACGAAAGGCAGAAGTACATGGGTGTATCAACATGACTTTTCAATATTTACAAGTATATACATTTTCAGATCTGTTTTGCCTCCTTCTCCTGTTTGTGACTTAAATTTGCATAAATTGCCTTGTCTTGCAATCGGTTCATAATTAAAGTTTAAACAGTTTTAACCATTTTTGAAAAGGTTTTATGCTCTTCAAACAATTGGTGTTTCGATTTTATTGAAATAGAGATTCTCTCATTTGCAACCTTCAGTCGACAGTTGAACTATTGTCTTTTCTACATCGCTCAAAGTTTCAAAAATTGTGTATTTGAACAATTCTCTTCGTTCCTCAGCCAGTTTGGACTAGCAGTGAATGTATACAACAAAAAGTATAGGAAATAGTTTATTAAAAGATCAAATAATAATAATTTAATATCAATTTTTTTTAATTTCTTTTTTTTTTTCGACATATACAAACATTTATTTACAACATCTAGTTTAAAAATAATACACCTCAAATTATGATTAAAATAAAATTAATTTATGTTTACTAAAATAAAAAATTTTGAATATTTTTAAATTTCACAAAAATGTAAAGAAAGAATGATTAATTAATAAAAAGTATGGAAGATACTAATAAAAATTATGACAATAAATTTTTATTTATTAAAAAATATTTCTATTTAAGAATAATTCCACTTAATTTTGTTTTTATTATTTTTTAAAACTGTGTTCATCTTGAATGGCTTATTATGATTTTCTTCTTTTTTTTTTTTTAAACTTATGTAATCAACCGTTATTTAAATGAGGCTTTTTATTGGATTTATATGTGGTTTGTTCCAGTCTTTACATTAGGCAAGGCTTTTGTAAAAGTGATCTAATTATTTTTCGCTTTATTATTATTTGAATTGAGTGGTCTGTATAAACTTTACTTAATCATAAAAATACTTGAAAAATTTTTAACTAATTAATTACACTTTTGTAAAATTTTCGCGAAAGTGAAAACCGGAACCGGATCACATTCAAATTTTGCTATGCTATTTTAAAGAGAAATTACAAAAAGGAATTTTTTGGGTTGGTTTATTAAAGAAAAACAAAACGCATTTTAGTCTAAAAATAAATAAATAAATTAAATAAATAAGTAAAATAACGTAACGCTGCTACTCGCTCCACTATTGAATTTGCAGAAGGGTTTATAATTTTTTATTTTTTTTTAATATAACTTTAGGATAAACGCACGCGTCGATTTATTTTGTCATCGTTCGCTGTTTGAGTTTTCGTTGTTGAAGTTGCTGTAGGTGCTACTGATGTTGGTGTTGCCGATACTGTTGCTGCTGTTGGATTATTCTTCAATATTTTTTTACGCAGCATTAAAGGCTCTCCAAAAGGTCGTGATATCTTATTGTGCATATCTGTAACTGTTGAAATTTCAAAAACTTTATGCGTTTCATAAAACATTCTCAAATATGCAACTTGTTTTCTTATTAAAGATTTATTAGAGCACTTCAGCAGTAGTTAGTTGGATTAGTATCACATTTCAGTTCAATTCAGTATGAATGGAATTTCATACGTCGTTTGAGTAATATATATGTAGATTAATCTTTTAAATTGGATCAGCTTGATTATCTATTTTATTAAATCCAAGCAGTACGTTAACATGCGCACTCAGTTTCAACTTCAATTACTTGAGCTAAGCAAAACTATTTCTTACTACCAAACAAAAGCAAAAATATACAACCACAAAAATTAATAATTATTTATTTATTATAATAAAGTAAGTAGATTGCGCAAAAATAATAAAAAAGACAAATGAAACTGATTACTCTAAATAATGGCAATCACAAAATTATGAAATATTTAGACGCGTTCCGTCATGCATAAAAGAAAAGTTTGCGGCTATGAAAACAGGCAAACCGGAGCAAAGAAATATTTTCAGGAAAAACAGAGAGTCGGAAGGATGCTCAAAGAAACTTGAGATACAAGTTGGCGTAAGACCTCAAACCCAATCTAAGGGCAAAACCAAAAGTAAAACAAAAATAAAACAAGCAAAAATTATTCTGCCAGGACAATTTTTGGTATAATTATGTGCGATTGTGGCAAAGTGGGTAGAGCGAAATAATAATAATAAAAAATGATGCAAGGGCATCGAAAAACAGCACATTTAAATGGATGAAACTTTTTATGCGAAAAGATATACGCGGACTATGAGTGAACTCAAAGTTTTTGTTGCTTTATTTCAAAACTTCTCAGCACGTAAAGTAAAACGCTACAAAAACAAAAAAAAAAAAAGAAAGGAAAATAAGCCAAGCCAAAAGTTGCTTAAGTTGCAAATGCTTAAAGAATAAAAGAAGTCAAAAATTTGCTGCTGAAAATGGAAAGCCACAATTTTTTTCATATACTCTTCACACAACATAAATAGCGGGGAAAGCGATTTTAACAGTGAATTAGTTGAATTGTAGACCGGTCAGGACAGGGTTATATTATTCGAGACTATGTAACTAATACAATTAAATTAGTGAGAGCGATATAGGTTCAGATATTTATATAGCTTCGGCGAATATTGAAGAATAATTGGTTACTTTTTCTTATAATACTGGAGCCTTAGATAATATTCACAAAAGTATTTGTGCCGCATATACAATGAATGCACTGTACCTTCAATTCACACTATAAATAAAGTGTACAAGGAAAAATTAGAGGCTTACTTGAGAGTTCTTTATTGTTTTATTTTAAATTATATTTTTTATTTTCTTTGTCTTTTTATAAAAATAATAATGCCAAAAATTTGCCAACGCTGAGCAAGCTGTTGCATAAATAAAACATGAAATTATGTGCGAGGATAAACCAACGCCTGAAGTTCACGCCAGTGTATAACTGGCACAGCAGGAGCTCAGTCGAGCACTACTTAGTGGAGCGCATTTTCAACGCTTTTTCATTCGTGTTTTCCGCTGACTACACTTGATATTATCCACATACTATATTACAATTCGAATACAACAGACATTTAACTGACCTACTGTCTGCAAGACGCCATTTTGCAAACACCATTTGTGCTATACTAAGCTGCTTGGCTATATATTTGCCCCTTTTATAAAGCGTCTTACAAAATTACCCACTAAATTAGATGAAATTGCTCGACATAATTTAAAATAAAAAATAAATGCACCAAAGAATGCACTTGCTGTGTGCTTAAATCTAAGAAACAAGCGAAAGTTGCTTTCTAATTTGGTGAGCACACAATTTGCGCCATTTTGTTGAGCCTTGCTTTCATTTTGTTTATGCTTTTCTCAGTCTGCTCAGTTTCCGCTTGTAAAGAACGCTTTATTAATTGCAAACTGGGTTAAGAATAATTGCTGCTTAGCATTGTGTAATGGAAAACAGGAGGCTATAAAAACACTTAAGCGCTTTTGCATATGTGGCCGGCAATAAATTTATGATTGCATAAGCGGAATTTTAGTATATGTATATGTTAAAGAATAGTGCTGTCCCTCTAAATAGATAGCAGCGTACAAGTATGTATACTACAAAAAGCATTTTAATATGCTGAAAGTAGTTAAATGTATAATTAGAATTTTTTAACTATTTTTATGAAAGCGTGAATAGCAACACAAATGGTTATTTTAATTATTTAAAATGCTGTAACAAATTGACCTAAAATTATATGCAAACAAATTTTTCAATGTAATTTTTTGCTAGTATGAAAAAAAAAAAAACAAAAAAAAAAAACAAATTTGTTTTTTAATTGCAGGATTTTAAATTCACAAAAAAAAAAAAAAAAAAAAAGTAATAATAATTCACTAGAAATAATAAAAAGGAAAAAAAGTGCATGTGGTACGTGAAACATTTTTCAAGTGCAGTGCAAACATTGATTCAATGAAAAAAGGAACTTGTGCAATGAGTGGCTGCAACCGGCAACTACAGCTGTAGTAGTGATGTATCTGTGTGTGGGCGTGTTCGCAACCAAGTGCATATGTATGTGCCTGTATACATGTGTACACATCCTTGACACAAAGTCAACATATAAATACATAGTACATTCATTCAGCAATTCGCATAGTCGAAGACAAAGAAAGTCAGCAACATTTTGTGCAAATTAAAAGCTTAAGTGTGCTTGTAAGCGGTTATGCAGATTTATGTGCACCGCCGTTTTAAATTTTTGATTGCCCTATTAATTATTCGGTTGTGAGGTTATGCTTTGCTGCGTATCCTTCTACATTTTTGTTTTGTTTTTTTTTTTGTACTTAGAGGTTATAAAATAGAAAAGTGTGTAGCTTAGTTTTTATGTAAAGTAACTGAATTTCGCTTTTTGAATTGGAATAATTCAACTTATCAGTAATGTTCGAATGCGAATACGAAAGTATATAAGAATATATTGGTGGTACAGAAAAGCTGGGAGCTATTTACTACAGCTGCTGCCACAACGGAGCCAAAGCATCAATTTGTACCAGTACTTCTCCCAACTGGACAAATTAAAATTGATTAATTGATTTAATGCAACTCGGCAGTGAAGTCCTCTTAAAGCATTTATCTCAATTCTTCTGCACGTATCTAAACCAGTTCGAGCGTGCTGTTCAATAAAAACCCTTCATTTTTTAAACCAAACCTTTATAGACTTTCTCGCCTAATCTTTATAGACTTTTCTAGTACCCCACTCAAGATATATTCAATTGCCTTATTAATATTTGCAGCATTTTAACGAGATTCATTCTGAATTTGCCTCGGCGCATTGTGTGTAATGATTTTAAATTAGGTGTACATAGATGAAATATTTATATGATTGAAAAGCAGAGTAAAACCATTAAAATGTTCTTTGCAAAATGCAACATTTAAGAGTTCTTCACATAATATACTACATATCAAGTAATAATGGTATCGAAAAGTAATTTCAGGCATACGCAATCAAATTTAAAACGACATATAAAGTAAAAGACACTTCGATCGATCATTATTGCAATTGGTACGAATAGTAATACAAATAGGTAGATAAATCTGGATATAGTACTATTCAAAAAATATGTTGATGCGATTTTATTTGCTGTGTTGTAGTTATGGCTATTGATGTTATTCGTATTATAGCTGAAATACAATTCGTTGTTAGATCGAGTTTTGCGAGTTGTACTGGTGAAGGTTGTTGTTGATGTAGTTGTTGATGTTGTAGTTACAGTTCTAGTTAACTTATTAGTTGAACAGGGAATTGGTGTATTATCAAAATAGTTGTTGTTGTTGTTGTTGTGATAATAGAAGTGGTAGGGTACGTAATTACTTTCAGGCAAGGATATTGAACGATGCTGTGACGTTTGCTGGCGCATACGTCCATATCCGGATAAGGGACGAAAACCGGCAAATAAACGTCGTCGCAGGCCTGAATCGCTTGTCGTATATGGAAATAGATTTGTTGATGTACTTGATTTTGGTGGTGGTAATTGTGGTATTTGTTGCAACAGCGACGAGGATGGCGGCGGTGGTTGCGTTTGATGATGCAATGGCGATTGGTGTTGTAGCTGCTGTTGTTGTTGCTGCTGCTGTTTGAGCGCTGAAGCGGTATAATAGTTAATACCAAGACCGCTGCTGATATATGCGGATGTTGGCATATTAGCAACGATCGCTTGTGGAGTCGAGCCGCGTTTCGATGACGAGCGGTAGTCTTTTTTGGGTGGGTAATTTAGTAATTGTTTGGCATGTGCGTTTGGATTAGTGCGAGCGAGAGAGCGAACGATCGTAGCAAGCGTTTAAAATGCGTTTTTTTTTTTAAGTTTATTTAATTTTTTTTTTTGGAAAGTGTTGGCGGAAAAAAGACGAAATAAATATGTGTGAAATTTTGTTAGATTTTGTACTATATTTTGTAAATATTCGTTTTAATTACTTAATACACAAATCAACAATAAAATATATCAATTTAATGCGGATTTATTGAAATTTCTTAAGGTTTCATGCACTGTCAAAAATCGAGTCTCGTTTGGTTTACTAATTTTCCCCGTTTTCTATGCCAATTTTGTTGATTTGCATAATTTTTTCTTATATTTATTGTAAATCATATAATTTTGCTACAATGCGCCAATTGGTTATTCAAATGATGTTCCACAAAAAAAAAAAAAAAAAGAACAATTTAATAAAAAAAAAAATTTTAAATCAAATCAATCATGTGAAAAGGTTATTGAGATTGTTTTAAATATAATAATTTATTTCTTAAAATTTCTGCTTGTATTACTAACTTAATACAAAGTTCTACGGCTACTCATGCACGGAGACAGGCTGCAAGCGACGCAGTCACGCAGACAGCTGCCGTGAGGGAATAAATGAAGCTGAACTAAAATTTATAGTTGCAAAAGTCTAAAAGTGCCAAACTCTGTCATAAAGTTAAGACTTATGTGGCCATGCTCCATGTAGCTGACAAACCAATGCAGCCGCCTACACTAGATGCTGTTTTTGTTGTCTTAGCTTCTACTTAGTCACGCCCATCGCCTCCGCAAATGTGACCGAAAATGACTTGGCTAGTGTAATAATCGCACGCAATGCGCTCGGGTGGTATTATGTCTATAATGGCAGTATATACTATTATATATACGTCTATATATACTGTATATATATACTGTATATATATATATATATATATATATATATATATATATTTACGTACAGTTTCCTACGTTTGACAAAAACACTGAACATGTAATTGTAGTGCCTGGTGATAGTGTATGCAGCATATGAGTGTGCTATAGACAGACAGTGGTAAAGGCAAAGCACGTTCAAAAGTGCAATTGTACAACCGCACAAAGAAAAAAATAAAAAAAAATAGCAGCAAGTTGCATCAATAGTCACGAAATGAAATAGTTTGCCTCAAGTTGAACAGCGCAATAGAATATTCGCCAGTGTCCGTATTGTAGAGAGAGCTCTTTCAGCACGAAATGCACAAATAATAACTTGAACTTCAGTGCAATCGAAGTTTAAATACCCTTCACTCTATCCAATCTATAAAGTCTTTCGGCTGACAGTATCGACATCGAAAAGCATGCACTACATGCTAGATAAATAAGTATATTGTAGGTCTTTTGTGGCATTTGCACTTTATCTGCCTATTAATCAGGGGAATACCCGAGATATTATGTATTACATCATGTGTTAGATGAAAATCGTGAATATATAGACGATAATTTCCTTCATATTTGTATACGTATTTAGATTTTCCTATTCACTCTTGTGTTCAATGAATTTGCTTACCCACCACCCCCACCTTTGCCTAAGGGTGGGATAGTATTTCTCATGCAAGCATTCTCCTCCTTCTAAGTTTATGTACGAAAAAGCTAGAAATACCATATTTGGTCTACATTAACCCTTATAAAATTTTTTATATTTATTTCCAGTTAGGTCCACTAGAAGGGTTTTTGTACGTAAAAAGTATGTTGCTTTGGTTAATTCACCTAGAAATGCCGAATTTTGTGTATTTTGTGTTAATCATAATAAAATATTCAATTAGTTGCCAAATTTGAAATTTTTGTCAGTGTACATATTCTCTCATTATTTAATGCTTGAAAAGTGCTTTTGCCGAAAATAAGCAGCATTTTTTATGCTTCTCAGGCATGTAGCAAAAATGTTTGCTTGTGTGTCGGCATGAATGTTTGAATGTGTGTGTTAAGCCATACAAATATGTGTGTATCGTATGCACATAAGTTGCTTTTATATTGCTACAAGCTTCAAATATACGCTTTTGTCTACTATAAGCTGTGGTAAATATACTCTATGTGCTTGAATTATAGTTGCTTCTAGGGCCATTAGATATTATTAAAGCCAACTGTGAGCGTGGGCGGCATCGAGTGTTTCAAACGAAATTACTAACTGAATGCCACTCAAATGAATTCAAAAATTCGTATGTCTCCATGCAAGCATTACCAAAGCCATTAGGCAGAAATTATACCAATAACCGACCATAATTTCAACTTTCCCAACGCTTGATTTTGTGCGAGCGATGTATGGTCATTTAAGCGGCTTATGCACAATTTTGTAGAATGGCCAATTCGAAATTCAATAAAATTTCACACTTATACATATTATAATAGTATTTAGCAACCGCAAATATAGTTATTATAACTTTCGCATTCATATTATTTAGAAAAAAAAACCACTTAATTTTCTAATTACGTATACGACCCATTGCACACACACATATACAGAGCGCTGGTATGTGAAATGTAGTGGCATGCATTGCATTGAAGCTCTTTCGCACACAATGTCCATTAAAGCAATGACAAATAGCTGCTTCGTTGGTGCGCCTAAAAGCCGACAATATGTTTGCGCCCAAATAGAAAGATAAATAATAAATAAATATAGCCGTAGGAGCCACGTAATACACTCGTACACTAATAAATTCTTATGCCACAATGAAAGCGTTGAGCACGTTCTTTCCGCGCACCGACATCTTAATTTCATGACAAATGTTTGCGACTGAAATGTGTCCGTCCAGACGCACAACATACAATCGTACATACTTATGCAGTCGTCGAGCATATTTATTCAGTCCTATAGAGGCTCGTATTCAAACACATGAATAAGCACTTAGCAAAGTTTTAGTTTCAGATTTTGAAATGTGTTAAGGCATTCATTTAGGCCGCATGTTAAAAGACTTTTAGCAGAGCCGAAATGTGGTATGACAATTGAACAATTAACATTTCATGAACGTTTGAAGAAAATAATGCCAAGTTTGTTTAAATAAGTATATACATCTACAAAAGAATATTTGTTCTGTAGTTTAATGTTTTAGCGTGCATAACTTGTTCAAAGAACATTATACGATAAACATTTTCTAACACTTTGTGTTTAAAGCACTGAAGGACTTTTTTTTAATTTTCCGAACACAAGTCTTGTGACTATAAGGTGCTACTTGCGCAACGTTAGCACATTTACACTATAAGCTTTCTGTTGCTTTGCTGCCATTTCTGCGTAAGAAATCAAATCAAAAGAACTTCGGCTGTTGCTTCGACAAAGCAAGTTGAGCTACGTTTTCAGCTGCTTTATACACAAGTCCAATATGTATGTGGATATGCATGTGTGTTGCCCGTCTCTGGTCTAAATTAAACAAAAGTAACCAGAATCTCATTGAACCTAACTTATTTCTCTGAATGATTTATTTTTCTATTTGGTTTAAGAAATTATTTAAAATTCACCAAATTTGACGTTCCTAGCTTGTTATGTTTAAAAACGTCAAAAAATGTTTGTTTATTCATACAAAAACCCAGATAGATTTTGTTCAGCTTATGTTAATATGAACTAAGAAATTATTTATATTTGATACAATAATTTTTTCACAACTTCACATTAAAAATTAAATATTTTATATCAAGAAAAATAAAAAATAAAGCTTTAAAAAAGAGTTAAAATAGATTCGTCAATAACACTACTTCGATACCAAAAGATTACTTCAGTAATTCAGTAATTTAAGCTAATCTACAACTAAATTTTTAATTTATCTAATTACGATTTAAACGCAGCTATAAAAAGAATAAACCATAATATCGATTCAACAGCAGACGATTGTGCACAACGTGTGCACATGAAGCTATATATGTACATGTAAATAAAAGGATATAGTCTAAGTAAATATTATTGATTTCAGAAAGTGTGTAATTAATAAAGATTCTAGTCCGAACTAACGAAGGACAAAAACATTGTTTTAATTAGTAAAATAATGAGTAAATGAGGGTACAATGCTACTCGTATGTAAGATGTGGAGCGCAGCTCAAATGGTGTATGAATCAATGAACGAAAAATTGAAAAGTTCAACTACGTGTCTCACATTTCGTTTTGATTTTTCCAATTTTCCGTTCAAACTTTTTGTATACAAGTATATATATATATGTATATGTAGCATTAAGTAGGTACTTGTAATATTTATTTAATACTCATAATTTACTCTTTCAAGTAGCAGAAAAAGACGGAATGGAAGCGGAGCGAAGGAAAATAAAAGAAGTGCAGAAAAGTACTAAAAATTGAAAGGATCTAACCTCAACTACTGCATTTATACGAAAACTGTTTTGTGTGTGTGTGAGTTTTTGTATGACTTTTTTTTTCTTGTATTTAAAGGATAAAGGATATGGTGAAAGGAACTTGCAGTGGTTGCTTGAACTGAATATGTAAGTAAACAAATTATTTGCTTGTGAAGATGTTGATTTCAACTTTTTCTTCATAGAACTTTGAAGATTTTTTTCTATTCTCAAAAAAAAAAAAAAACTTTTTTTAACTAATGAATAAAATTGAACTGTTTTTTATTTTGTTTTAAGAAGAATTCTGTTTAATCATTTAATTGCATTATACACTATTATTGAAGCAATTGCAAGTATCGAGTAATCGAGTAGTGTAGAGTTTTCAGCGAGCAGTGTTTTTTGAAGAGATTAAGTTAATAGTTTAAGAAGAAGAACAAAAAACAAGATAGAAATGAGAAGTTTTTTTTTAAAGAAATTTATAAACAAAAGTTTTCATATTTTAGAGTTAAACTGAACAGAAACAATGACAACGAAAAAAGTTAAAAAAAAAACTGTATATATTTATTTTTTGTTGTACTAATGGCGGACCTGAGCTACTAGAGATATCTTGCGTGGGTACTGGTAGCGCTGCACCACGCAGCTGTTGCAATTCCTGTTGTTGCAGTTGTACACCCAGTATGGGCATGGCCACTGGTGGTGGTCGAACACCGCGTCCTGCACGTGCTGCTGCTGCTGCCGCTACAGCTGCCAAACTGCTACGTTCCGGCAGTGTGCTATCCATAGGCATATTCACATTCACGATGGGTATCTCCACTGTTGTTATCAATGATGATGTGCCGCCGCTGACAGCAGTTCCAGCTCCTACTCCAGTACCAGCTCTGGCGGTGGCAATGTCAAGTGCGACACTACTATCCGATTTGCCCTGGACGGATTTGTCGGCGGCTGCAATATGCGCGGATTTAAGTTCGCCGGCTTGTTTCAGCACACGATAGATTTGATCGATATCGGTAAATTCTTTGGTTTCAATTTGATTCATTTTCAATTTCAATTTCAATTTCAATTTGAATTTGAATTTTATTTTTTATATTAATTTTTTATGCATTTTGCAAAGGGTGCATTGATTTAGACATAATCGATGGCGGTGGTGGTGTTGATTTATTTTAGATTGATCGATTGTTGACAGAATTATCGATTTCGATTTCAAAAGGTTGTGATTGATTTGGTGGTTGGTGTTGGTTGGTTGGTTGGTATATGGTTCAATGGTTATAGATAAAATTCAATTGGTAGTGATCATGATCGAGGGGCGTTTTGTTGAATTCGTGCCAAATAATATAATATTCGATTTTAATTGGCATGTGATAAATCGTAGGTAATTACCATACACAAAAATGGGATAAAAGGATGTTTATATATGTAAATATATTTGGTTTTCTTTTTTTGAGATTCGAAAACTTATATTAATTATTTTCTTAATCGTTTGTTGTACGAAAGTTCATTACTATACATTTTATTTTTGAAAAATAAAAACAGAGACAGTTTGCAATAAGAAAGTTTTGTGTTCCCTTTTGAAAATTATGTTTAAAAAATGAGTATTTACAAGTCTATAAAAGGCATGAATTAAACTTTTTTTAATAATTTCAAATAGATTGTCTAATAAAATTTCCGAAACTGTTTACGATGTTAAATTATATCGTTGGTGTTTTATAGCAATCATGAATCAATATAATATAAGTGGTGAACAGTTCAAGATAATTTTGGTTAAATATGACCATTTATTGACCAGAATTTTTTTTTTATTTTAAACTTTTTTTATATATAAAAATTGCTCAACATTTACTAAAAACACAAAACTTTTTATCGCTTATCAAAACAATAAAAATATCTCTTTTATATATACGCGTATGGAGAAACTAAAAATAATACAAAAACCCGTCACTAATCCACAACCTGACTCCGTTTGTATAAACCTTTATACTGCACGCTTGTGAAATGCAGAAACTAACTTATAACTTAACAAATAATATTTTAGATATTTCTATGCATGTGTATTGTAAAATGAATGCATTTAATGTTTAGTGCTTTTGTGTATTATTATATAAAGTAAATATATACAAATAGTATATAGGGTGGCGCAAAAATGATCAGCTGGCATTAACGATCAATCGATTTCCTAAGGATACAAATTTAAAAATTTAGTTCTCTAAATAAATGTAAATGTTTTTTTTTTTGCGAAAAAATAAAAAAAAAATGTATCCTTTGGACAACTGATCACTTCTGAGCTACCTTTTATATACTCGCATATACGCTCATCTATGTATGTATGTATATTGTGTATAACTAAAATATTTGTTTTAACTAAATTTTTTTTCAATACTCTAGCATTTATTTAGTTGAAATGTATTTATTCAAATCGCTAAATTAACTGCAAAGCAATAAACACACACACACACACACATTAAATATAATTGTAGATGATTGAAACGTCAAAAACAAATTTTTTGTTTAATCTGAAATCACTTTAAATTTCTTTCATTCGCAGTGGTCAACATGCTTCGCTAAGACTGCATTAAATAATTTTATTAAATATTAGCTAGTCTATATGTATTTATATAATCGTCGTTTGTCCACGATTTGTGTGCATGTGAGATTAAAATTCAAAATGCCTAAAAGCGCATATTTTGATGTGTTGCTCACTCCTTAATATATATTGTAGGCATATGTGTATGTCTCTGTAGCTTAATGATTATGATTAATTATTTAAAATATTATGAAATCTCTGATATTGTGTTTTTTTTTTTTTTAATTTACAATATCTAAAGCAAAGCGCAACATACAAATCAAAAATACTTTTTAATTTTAATTTTTGTTTTTTGATATTATTTCATTTTGCATACTTCTAGCAAGTACAGAATTTGAAGAAAACAAAAAAAAATCGATACCTAATTGCGCAATACGTTCGATGAAGGGCGTTTTCTGACGGAATTTCCTATTAGGTACACTCAAATTTATTTCGGGATTATCAACGGCAATACTATCGGTTATGTCCTGTGTTAAAGCTTTTTGAATAAAAAGGACAGCAGAAAATTTATGGCTTGTATAAGATTTTAAAATTTTCATTGGAAGAGCTAAAGATAAAGCAGATAACTTATAGAAAAAAAAACAAAGTCTTTTTAAAAATTCGCCATTAGTTTGTAGTGATAATGAAATCTTCTTTGTATCAATCTAAACTGATTGGATTAACTTAAACCAAATTGTTTGACAATTCAATATAATCATCTTCGCACAAACGAAAGTCAATAAAACTGCTTAAATGCAATACATTCTTTGCCATTTCCGCGACGAGCTACAGCTGCATGCCTCAAATGTTGCCTTGAGCTCAGCCAAAGACAAGACTACAGTTCCTCGCAGTTGAATTTCAATACAGCATTCTTTTTTTAACAAAAAATGCGGAGATATCGTTTGTAAAAATAAGATATTGGCAATGTCTGCTTTCGAAATAGAAACAAATAAAATGCTTATAACGAAATAAAGCAAACAGTGAAAACAAATAAAAAAAATATATAAAATCCTTGTAGAAAATTGCAATGAAAGTCGTAAGGATTTTTTCGCTCCCAGCAGTACAATCAATCCAACATGAAATCCAGGCGCTAACCGAGCGTCGCAAACGCCGCTTTGTTCAACTGTCAAACTGTCTAAGTTCAAAATAAGTTTTACTTCGATTTCAAGTAAACAAGTCAGAACAAAACAGCAATCAGTATTTGTAGCGAAATTGTGCCACTAAAGCCGAACATATGAACGACCAAGTCGTTGTGGGAGGGATAATCACTGCAAACTGGCGAATATATCATAAAAAAAAACTTAAAATGGCGTTTGTAATTTATTTATCAATATTTTGTTTGTCTTTTCTTTTTTAAAGCGCACGATTTGTCATTTCATCGGAATCTTCGAAGCCTGTATACAGATTTAAATTTATTTTACATTTATAATCTTCACACAACGTCTTAAAGAAAATACTTTGTAACTCAGTGAAGCAAAGCATGTGCACCCATTGAAAAAAGTACTTGTAGATGTTTTTAGTTTGAGATATGCTTGGTGTTTAAATGAGAGGACTCGTCAATCCATCTTTACAAACGTTAGTTTATCAAAGTTAAAAGTTTTCTGATCTAGAGAAAACTAAGTGAAAAAAAAGTCACGACACGGTCTCTGTGTGTGCCACTCTGTTACATGTTAAAAAAATAAAACAATTGGGGATGGGTTCGTTTGCAGAAGATCACTTTAGTGGGAAAATTTTTGATTGTCATTCACTTTTTTATGACCAAAAACGGTTATTTTGCAAATGGCGCCCCTTAGCTTACGTATTCCTGTAATTTCTGTAATAAAATAGGCAAATAACATTGCAGTTTATGCAATGTAGTGGATAGGTGGTCTAATAAAGCATTCTTAGAATTTGTATACGTTTTCAGGTTAAGTTAAAACTACGCAGATTGGTCTTCAGTTTCATTCTGTTCTGTTCTGTTAAAGAGCTTAGCCTAATTTGTGCACATGGCATAATAGAAAGCACATCTGACTCCAATATGCCTAACACATTTCACTATAAAGCTAAACGCTCTACTTAAGAATTGTCGCCCACTTTTTAACATTTTCATTACAAAATATTCTAATTTACAATATAAATATTTTACATTCATTTACTTTATAAACGATTTTTGCTTCTTTCAAACCAACAAATTAAAAAAGTTACAAACTGATAATCTTTTGAAACGTTTGTGAAGGATATAATAGCTTCGGTGCCACCGAAATCAATTAAAATCATTTTCTTAAGCTTCATTTTGTGCTCATTTATGTTATTTCTAAGACTTAAATAGAAATCAAACTTCGATTAAAGTTTAAATATTTATGGATCATTTAATGGCTTTGAGATTTGATAGTTTGGTTGTCAGTGCTGAAATGTTCCTGTAGAACTAAATAATTTCATTAATTCATTATATATGTATTTGAGCTCTATGCTTATATACTATCTTAATAAATAATGATGTAATTGGCGAGCTGTTAACCGATGATAGCCAATACTTAAACAAAAATACATGCAAATAATAATTAAAATAGAAATTATGAACGCAATTTCATTAGTTATCAGAGGTGAATATAACTTTAAACTTCTTTAACTATATTATATATATATATTTTTTTTCTTGTCAACACTAAAATAGGCAAAGAATAATATTAATACGTAATTTGCTTAATTTTGTTTTTTTTTTTTATTTAATATTAAATTAACTCAAACAAATTAGACTGTTACTGAGAATTAAACCTATGGCGCAAAAAAAAAAAAGGTATTTTGAAGTAGTAAACTCTAAGTTATTAGTTTTAGCTAAGCTCAGTTAACCAATTATGTACGAATTCAAGCTTTATTTAAACCTTTGAACATTATACTCACTTTCTTCTTCGATATCAACACGATTCTCAAGCTCTGAAGTGCTCTTCTGGCGTCGCAAAAGTTTCTGTTTCGGCTGACAGCGCGGCAAATTCGCCGCACAGTCACCATGAGCATTCAACTTGCAAATGCGACATCGTAGGCCCTGTCGCGTGTGTCCTACAAAAAGGAAGACCAACAAATGTTATATATTTGTATTTTATATATATTTATGTATATGAACTGAGCATTAAGGTACATATACCTCTCAAGATCTGTGAACAAACATCGCATGCTGTTATCTTTTTGTATGTGTATTCCTGTAGATGATGACTGCCATCCTCATTTGGACGCACCGGTTGTGTCGATGTGCCTGCGGCTCCATTACGCCTGTGAATTTTTTTTTTTAAACTAAGCATTAGTAAAGTACACAAGTCAATTAATCAATGAATTGTTGTTGAATTGTTGTGTGTTGTATTAATGAAATGTATGTTGGGACATGTTAAAAAAAATATTATTGAAAATTAATATTTTCTAAGAAAAATAAATACAATAAACAAAGAGAAAATGCGCTACAAGTACTATATTAGCTTTCATTGATTTATATTTATTTAAGACTAGTGGAAATACGCTTCAACCCAATAAAGTTAGGAAAATATAAGCACGATACAGTTGAACTATTAAATATCCTGTATCAATGCCATTTGAGATGGAAGGAAATGACGACATGACTTAGTGCCGTCACTTGAAATCCTACAGGGTAGCTGTTTGAACATATGCCAAATTATATAAAAGAGTTCACCAAACCAAACAATGCAACAGCATATCTTGTTTACTATGTTCATATTTTACTTTACCACAGAGTGGTGAAATTCTTTAATATGGTAAAAATGGTAAATAAATTTGCACGCCTTGCTAGCACTTCCGTGTCCGGTTGCTCAAGTACAGCAAATGCATACACAAACATAAATAACAAAAGTTACAAAAGCAATAACAAGAAACACAATGTTAACAAGACGTTGCTATAAAATGTACATTAAAAATGTTGCATAGAGTTGAAATAAATGTATGCATGAACGTTTCAATATTTCCCATATTTCCACTGCCATTAAAGTACAATTTAATATAACTCATACGCAACGTAAGTGGCTTTTGTTTGGCCCAAATTTGTGCTGTTTATACTCGAACATAAATAGTATTTAAGAGAATGAAACTATGAAAGCACTTCACACAATGGACACATGCCAAGGAGCACTTGTACATTAATCAAAATGTTTGCATGCACTGGGATGGAGCGAAAGTGTTGCCATTGTAATAAAATACAACACTTAAATCGCACACACACACACAGGCATACAACTAAAAGAAATATATGTAGATCAAGTCCTTCATATACACACACATTTGAGTTAACTTGTTTGTGTGTCTTCTACTTAATTGCATTTTATGCGTCCATTTATCACTGTCAATAAATTAACTTTGGGCACGAAAGAAGGCATCAGGGAAAAAAATAAAAGAAATTAGCTGCAGTACGACAATATCAATAAAAACCAATAATATCGACCCAAAAAAAAAAAAATAAATAAAAACAATGTTACGCCCGAAAAAATGTGAATGACAAAAATTTTACTCGGTCAACCAGGACATGCCTTCTTGACGCATCAATTAATACGCACACATGAATTTTTCTGGTATGCCTGTTATACGAGCTTACGTAAAATTATTTGCAGTATACATGGCTGTGTGTCTTTGTCCAATACTCTTTTAATTCGATTCGACTGACATGGAATTTTACGATAACTCATTACACTTAACGAAAAAGTTTTACAACTTTGAATAAACTTGTTATTTATTTCAATGGAAAGCATTATGCATTTAGCGTAACTAATAACTAAAAACAAAAAAATTCCAAGTACTAGCTATATATTAAGTGCCGATTCTTGCATCTTTGATAATTAAAGAACATGATATAAAGTCGTGGGATGGAATAGCATAGAGATAAGATGTTGTACGGCTAGGAGAAAAATAAGTATAGGTAGATTGCAAGAAAGAAGCGAACAAATCCGATAACTGAGAATCAGAGAAGCTTTATTTTTTCGCATAATGTTACTACTTCAGTCCCCCATTCTAAAGCTGCTCACATTTAAATATAAATGAGCTATAAAGCTTCCTGCATTCATTTTTACATTTTGCAATTTCAGAATCTGGCAACTTTCTATTATAATTCAACTGAAACTATTTCTCAAATTCAAATTCAAATTCAAAAAAAAAAAAAAATGTCTAAGAGCTAATTGGAATTTCAGTCTTCTGTACACAAAAATATAAACAATGAAAATATGCCTCGATTGCAAAAAAATCTTGAGCAAACCGCTTTTCTATTTTCATTTTCTACTGTCATTGAGCACAATGCTGGACATTTTCAATATAGTATATCTTCTTAATAAAGACAACATGAGAATTGTTTCATTTACAACTTTATATCTGTGCTGGCTGTTGGCTATGAGGTTGCCATGGGACTGGAAGTGGCTTTTGTTGTTCGATATAGAACTATTTTGTTACGGGACAGCTTGGATGCTGCTGTTGAAACAATGCGTAAAATGCAAACAATAAGCAACTTTGAAGCGTTATATAGAAAAAACAGCCTTATACACATAGGCAGATACACAATATATTAAATAAAATGCACATATTTAGTTATTTATACGCTTGATCTCATATACTTTTGCTATTATGCAATATAAATTGTATACAAATATAAGTTTATGTCAACAATGTGCACAATAAATATATTGTCGAGTGAATATTTGTTTGCATTTCATTGAGTTTTTATTAATTTGTTGTTTTGCATAAATTTCCAAAGTCTATTTACTTGTTATTTTCTTGCTGTGGTTATTGTTCTTGTTGTCCAATACATTATCCATTGTTCAAACCTATTTTGATATAGTTTCATAGTTGATATTTAATTTTGTTTTCCACTTCTTGTCGATTGCCACACTTTACTGACACTTGTCATCAAAATAATTATTTAAGCCTATTAAAACTAAAAGCAATTTTGTATTACAATTGTTATTTCATAGAGTGAACTCTATAAAATGGCATCACTTTAAACTGAGATATGCGTTTATATGAATTCACACATAAAGTGGAAGAAAAGCTGCTCTAAATGCTTCAATTTAAGCATTTATAAGTTTGCAATTTGTTGAAGTTGATTGGCATTGAATGAGCCTTCATAGAAACAAATGCAAATAAATCAAACCCAACCAAAAGATGCTTCAATATAATCGTTTAAGAAATATTGTGAATACACCTAGTATCGTGAGTAAACCAAGTATAGTAAACCTATATATATAAGCACAAGCATAACAACAACATGGCCCACTGCAATATTAAACATTTCTCTTACAACAAAAACGATAAACTAATTTATTTCTGCAATTATTTTTTTTCTTTTTTCGAAAGCTAAGTCTATGCATCGAAACGTTTAAATTGAAACGAATTGAATATTTAATTGAAAATAAATTAAAAAAAAAAACTTTAATGAAATAATTTCTGGAAGTGTATGTTTAATAGTTTCAATATATTTCGTAATGTGTAAATATTATCTCTGAACGAAGTTGTTCTTTTATTTGTTTATGTTCAAGCATGAGTGACTGAATTGTGTTTCATTTTATCTTTGTATATTAGCCTCAATGTACTATTTATACAATTAAAATAATTAATTTAATTATAATTATACCATTTATGACAATTATTAAATAACAATATGCAGAAATTCATATGCGCCGTTTGCTTTGGCATATTGCTCAATGCCTTTATTAAATGAAATATGCACTTCAAAATAATTAAATAAAATAAATTAATTAATGATTCATTTATTTTGTGACAATTTACATATACAAGTTAATATGATACATACTATTAAATTCAACAGTTACAGCTAAATTAAATAAATATACAATATATATAGCTATTTAGGTATATAAACTACGGTGACTATGTTCATATATATGTATATATGTTATTTAACAAACAATAAATAAAAAAGAAAAATAATAAATTAAATGAACATAGAAATTTTTAAATAAAAATAAATATAGTAGTACTTGTCTAAAATAGAAAATAGAAATTCTGCGTACCACAATTGAATGGAAATTGCTAAATTTCGATGAGAATATTCTGCACACTTTATGAAATGATAAAAGTATGCGATGCATCGATATAATTCAATTAATTTAAACAATGGCTTCATCTATCAAGTGTCATAGAATTTTGTGAGCTGTTAACTATTTGATAAAATATTTTAAAAACTAACAAAATGTCGCTAAATATAAAAAAAAAAACCACAACTCGTAACGAGTTCAGCTTAAAGTTTTAAATTAAAAGAAAATGGCGTTGTTAATTGGAATGTTTTCCCGCAAACATGGCTTTACAATGAGAAAAATCGTATCCATGTAAATAGTTTTTAACTAATATTATTAACACTTTACTGGGTCGAAACTGTAACAACCAAGTGAACAGCTCTTATAAACTTTTTTTTGAAGCACCACGGTTGTATTTTTTTAGCATTTCTTTGCACCAATCTACACGAGCATTTTTTTATTGAACGATTGTCAAATTGTTTTTTTTTTCGGACGGCGAAAAATCGTATATACGCTGGTGGAACTAATGTTTAGGGATGCCTCAATGTCACGGTATGACGATCTCGCATAAACAGTTTAAGCGCAGCATCGATTTTGACGACCTTTAATTCGTCCACGACCAACGTCAATGAACTGAGCAGGGAAGACAAGTTTACAGGCGTAGAAACAACACATCTTGGGTCGATACTAAAATTGTCGGTTTTCATTGTTTGATTGAATACTCTCAGGAATTTGTGAACCACTCATACAATAAACTATACATGTGACTGTTCAAAAGATATGAAAAATAATTTAAGCAGAATCGAATCGTAGGACATCTTTGTTAACACAAATACTAATGTATTTGTATGGTTTTTTTAAAGGCAACCAAAATTTTTTAATAAATTTTAGTTAGACTATCTATAACTGTCAAAATAATTCGCTTAGAATTTTCTAATTTCTGTAAATAATTGAAATAATACTTAAACTATTTAGAGGTGAAAACAATATATTGCAAATAAAAGACAACAAAAACTGAGAAAAAAATGTTGTGTTTGAAAAGTTTGTAAACAATTTCTATTTGTTTTAAATTGCAAGACAATGCTCTTCTTTTCCATTTAACAACTACAACTAGTAAAATAAATTGCACCAAAAAAAAAAAAAAAAAAAAAGAGCAAAGGAGGAAAGTTTTCTTTTCGGAAGACAATTGGGGAATAGAACAAATCAAGACAACGAACAAGAACAACACAATGAGGAACACAATAAAAACACTAGTGAACAACTAAATGGTCTTGGATTTTATATAGAATGAATGGAATATGACGACAGGGCGGCGTTTGTTGGATCGTTTTTTGGAAGGCTGTACACGGGGGCGTATTAGTGTTTTCGTGTGCAATGCAAAAACTTTACACAATTGAAAGTCAAAGTAGGAAAAGTTTTGCAAAGATTTTCTTGCACATTCGTAAATGTTTATGTTTGTTTTCATGTAGTTTCATGTATTTCGCATACAATACAGCTGCTTTGTTTTACTTTTGTTAGCTGCACTCCCCATTGAATTTCATGCTAAGCAGTGCGAAGTTTGTAGAACGCCGTTGGTGGTAATGGATCTCATGACAATGATGATATTGCGCTTCGCACAACTTTTAAATAATTTCCAATGCAAGAACTTGGACGCGTAAGCAATGCAATTTCCACAGAAATAAACAACATTTGCAGAAGGATTATATATACGAGGGTAATGCCAGAAGTATCCCACCTGATGTCGTCGAGAAAGCTTAAAAGTCTTAAGATAAAATGTAAAGCAATCTGCCACAAAACTTGTTTACTTGGTGGTACTGCTGGAACTACCCTCGTACATATAAACTTTGACAGTGCATTTTCATTGATATTTTTTCTTCACTTTCTATATTGTAAAATTTTTGTACTTAACAATGTAACTGAGAATTTATAAATTTTTTTGAAACAGCCGCTGATGCGCCATAAGACTTTGTAGAAAATATTGAAGCTCACTAAGCCCAAATGCAAAAAGATTTTTCGATTTGTAGAACTTGTCGTCTATTTGGCGTTGGCGTTGGCGTTGGCGCTGCAATACTTTGCAGCTGTTGTCGACAAGAATATATTGTTGGCACTGTCCAAGTGGAAGACTTCGAAAACACTCGCACTCTGGCACTGCAGATACTTTCTGTACTCAAAGAGTAAAACGCTGCAGGCATAAAACCGAAGCGTGCGCTTAAATCCTCGCTTAGGACGCGAGGCAGGATATGCTTGGTGTGCAATTTTGAATGTTTGCGATTTCCAATGTATTTGTCTCCTTTGTTGGTTCTACAGTTTTGTTTGCCTTAGTATTTTTAGTGAAATTTATAGTTTTCAGTTCTTCGTATATTCTTTCGAATGCTGCAATTTTTTATCTACTTGCTTTATTTGCTTCAATCAGAGCAGCTTATGTGTATCAGAATTGAGAGTTTTTAGAAACATTTTTCATTAAATGAAAATGTATCTTGCTATTTTCTTCTTTTATTGCCGATTTATCTTTGCTTCGTAGTATAATGTATAGGCTTTGGATAAGGATCAAAGGTGCACACTATTATGCAACTTAGTTATATGTGGTAGATATACCAGTTGGGATTGGATAACATAGATTTTTCTTGGAACTACAAAATATTTACTTGGCTTAGTTAGTTTCTCTCTAAGATGCAGTATACCGATTACTATATATATTACATGGGTAATAAATATTTTACATAATTTTAATTGCTATAGTCATGGATTCATAATAAGTCTGTGATAACTGCACGAAATAACTTAATAATATTAAAACAAATTTGATGCACGAAGGAATTTGAAAATTAAAATTGCTTAAGCTTTGGCAAACCATGATAAAATGCTCAAAACTAAAGTCTATCGACCTGATCAAGTTATATGTTAACATGATCTCTTCAGTTAGTTTGCTGATTTTGATTACCTTTAAATTCAATATAATCGAGGCTTTAATATTTTTTACCTAAATTCTTTTCGTGCAATTGTCACTTTTTTAACTTTAACAATCGCTTTTAATAACTACAAACGATCATTTTTATATACAATATTTTTCTAGTTTTTTTTTTTTTAATTACGAAATCAAAACATATATAAAACTTGGTGCAAGACTATACATATACATATTCATATTCACTCCACTAATTTTGTATCAAAATGAAAAATTTTCTAATTGATTTAAATATTTTACTTTTAATTTATATTCAGTTTGTTAAATTAATTCGAACAAATTTGTTTTGTTTTGCGAATAAAAAAAAAATTGTTTTTTGTTTTTTTTTTTTTTTTTTTTGTAAAGATTTTTTTACCTCAAAGTTAAAACAGTTGATACAGCGTGATACATTTGGTTTTGACGTGGTTGACTAATTGTTACGAATTTCGATGGTGTTAGAAGTTTTTTAATTTTTGGTAGAATTTTTTATTTTTGGATTGTGTTGAAAGTTTTGCTCAATTTTGATTTTGTAAAGATTTTTTTTTTCGGTTTTTTATGCGAATAAATAAGTTTCATGTTAATTTTATGGAATAAATATATATGAAAATAGAGAATATTCATTAAATAAGATTTTTCATGTTCAAAGTTATAAATACTTAATGCTTAAAGTAACTTAAATTGCTTTCTTTGGCAAAAGCAAGTTGAATTATTGTTGAGAATACACATGTTATGTTTATTCGTTCTTACTACCAATGCACGCATGTCATTGCAATACATATAATATTGTATTTATCATTTGTATGTATGCGTCGCTTACTCTCCGTTGCGTAGGTACGCGCACGCATGTTAGTTAAATTTAGTTAGTTGCGTTCTGACTAGCGAATAAAGAACATTGCACATTTTAATCGTGTCGGATATTACTTGGGACTACATCCCACTCCTAACATAATTTCATCAGGTTATGGGCCCAGGCAACGGCTTGTGGTACCTAGTAAAACGGGCCGACTAATAAAAGTGACAATTTGATTAAAATATGAGTTCGCTATATCAAATAGAGAAACTCGAAGAGCACAGTTATGACTCATGGAGCATACAGATGCGCAGTGTGCTTGTGCATGCGGACCTTTGGAAAGTGGCTTCGGGCGAATTAAAACCAGAAAATGTCGCCGAAGGTGTTGATTGGATCAGCATGGACCAGAAGGCTCTTGCAATGATTACATTGAGTGTAAAGACATCACAATTGTGTCATGTAAAGCATTGCACTACATCACATGAGGCCTGGAAAAAATTAAAAGACGCACACCAGCCAAGTGGACCTGTACGCAAAGTTTCTTTATACAAAAAGTTACTCAGCCTACGAATGACTGATTACCAGAGCATGTCCAGCTATTTAAATATATTTAAGGAAGTCTTGGATCAACTAGCTACAGTGGGCATAGACATAAAGGATGAGCTACGAGCAATCATTCTGCTTTCCAGTTTGCCAGCAGAGTACGAGAATTTTGTTGTTGCCATTGAGACGCGCGACAGTCTTCCAACGTTCGAAATTCTGTGTATTAAGTTGAAGGAAGAAGGGGAACGCAAAGACAGTGCGGAATCACACAGCGAGACAACACAAGTATACACAGTTAGGACTGCAGTTCAAAGTTCATATGCAAGTGCGAAAACAAACACAAAAGGAAACAAAAAAGATATTGTATGTTTCAACTGCGGCAAGCGCGGGCATAGAAGGGCACAGTGTCGTAGCAAAGGAGAGCATAATGAGAGTAACAAGAGCGCACAGATAAAGATAACGGAACAACAAAAACATTGCAGCTTGCTAAATGCATTGGACGCGGGTAGTTTCAATCGATCGAAGTGGTGTTTGGACAGCGGAGCAACAACTCACATGTGTTGTGACCGACAGTTATTTTCAAAATACAAAAAACACACAGAGATGATTGGATTGGCAGGTAACGGATTTATACGTGCAGAGGGTATAGGCGAGGTAAAGCTACAGACAGATTTGTGTGTATTAGTTTTACATAATGTATTATATGTGCCAAATTTGAAAGGCAATTTTATGTCTGTTAGCAAAGCCGTAGAATACAAATGCGTTGTACACTTTAAGAAAGAATATGCGGAAATTGTACAAAAAGGAAAGTGCATTCTAAAAGTGAACAAAATTGGAAATTTGTACATGTTTGAAGGAAAACGAAACAATTGTTTTTCTGCTGCTGAAATTGATGGAGCGTTGTGGCATCAACGTTACGGCCATTTAAACTATGCTAGTTTAATGGAAATTACGAAGAAGGAATTGGTACGCGGAATTGAAAAAGTGGATTTTTCTGCCAAGACGGCATGCAAGACATGTATGATCAGCAAGATACATGTGCAACCGTTCCCAAAAACCACAGAGAACAGAGCAAGCGAGCTACTCGAGTTAGTACATACAGATGTATGTGGTCCATTTGAAACAAGATCAGTTGGCGGTTCAAAATATTTCCTGACATTCATCGATGATAAAACTAGACGCATCTTTGTGTATTTTCTGAAAAGCAAAGATCAGGTTTTCGACAAGTTCGTGGAGTACAAGAATCTGGTAGAACGACAGACCGGAAAAAAGCTAAAGTGTATTCGGAGCGACAACGGTCGTGAATATGTTAACCATAAATTCAATGGTTTTTTAAAGCAAAATGGTATTGAAAGGCAGTTGACGATAGCGTACACACCGCAACAAAACGGCGTAGCAGAGAGAGCCAACCGAACATTGGTTGAGATGTCAAGGTGTATGATCGTGCAATCTGGATTAGGCGAATCGTTGTGGGCAGAGGCAGTAGGCACAGCTGTATATTTGCGAAATCGATCACCAACAAGTGCTGTGACCAATATGACTCCAATGGAAGCGTGGACGGGTAAGAAGCCATCTATAAGTCATTTTAAAGTTTTTGGTTGTATTGCAGTGGCAATGGATAAAGGCCATCATAAGAGCAAGTTTAAGCCAAAAGGAATAGAATACCGCATGGTAGGTTATTCTAAAGAAGCTAAAGGATACCGGCTGTATGATCCAGTCAAGAGGATTTTGGTCGAAAAACGAGACGTTTTATTCGATGAGCATGCTATGAAGCAGACTAGCGGCAGCGTTACATTCGACATACCGACAAGTCAGAATAAGGTTCCAGCGAGCATAAGCGACCACAATGTAGAAGTTGACGCAGATGAAGACGACTTTAATTCCAGTGCAGATAAAGTCAGTGGCGAAAATGATATAGTCGAAGGCGAAACTGAGCATAGCAGTTGTGACGGGTTTGCAAGCTTATCAGAAGATGAAACAGTTCATGAAAAAGATGCAAAGCGGGTAGGACCCGGAAGACCAAAATTGCTTAGGACAGGTAAACCAGGACGTCCGAGTAAGCAGTATAATATATTGAGCGCTTTGGCTACTACCGAGGTTTCAATCCCATTATCCTACGAGGAGGCGATGAGTAACAAATATGCTTCGTATTGGCGTGAAGCAATGCAAAAGGAGTATGAGGCTTTGATTTCTAATCAAACCTGGCAGATTACTGAATTACCTATAAATCAGAGAGCTATTGGTTGTAAATGGGTATTTAACTTGAAACGAGACGCAGACGGCAATATACAACGGTTCAAGGCGCGACTAGTGGCAAAGGGTTGTTCGCAGCAGTATGGCATAAACTACAGTGAAACGTTTTCACCAGTATGCAGATTAGAAAGCGTGCGTTTCATACTGGCATTGGCTGCAGAACTAGAGCTATATCTGCACCAAATGGATGTATGCACGGCATACCTCAACAGCGATCTAACAGATACGGTATACATGAAGCAACCGGAAGGGTATAAAGACAGCAGTCAGCCGAACAAGGTTCTATGGTTGAAGAAGGCGATATACGGGTTAAAACAATCCGGAAGAGAGTGGAATTCCAGACTAGATGGAGTTTTGCGACAAATTGGGTTCATTCCATGCGACAACGAACCATGCCTGTATAAGCGGAGTGAAATAGGTAACTTATCACTAATATTAGTTTATGTTGATGATTTACTTGTAGCATGTCAATCGAAACGAGACTTGGTCAACATCAAATCAGCTATTTCAAAATCGTTCGAGTGCGTTGACAAGGGTCCGATAAAAATATTTCTTGGCATGGAGGTTCAACGTGAAGGCGACCTAGGCGACATCACATTAGGTCATTCGCAATACATCAAAGACATGTTGAGACGTCACGGTATTGAAAACTGCAGACCGGCAGCGACACCTTTAGAAGCAGGGCATCAGGTGACATGTGACAGCGAACAATGTGATGAGGTAGATGCAGCGTCATATCAGACTGTGATAGGCGAACTGATGTGGTTGGCGCTAACGACCAGACCAGATATTTTGCATTCAGTTGCGAAATTAGCTCAACGAACCAAGAATCCGCACAGCGAGCACAATGCGGGTGTAAGACACGTCCTGAGGTATTTAGCATCTACAGTCGACATGAAAATATACTACAGTAAGTGTGAACAAGCATTTACGGGATACGTCGATGCAGACTGGGGTGGCGACAAGACCGACCGCAAGTCGTATACTGGCTATGTATTTTTCTTAGCTGGTGGTCCGATTTCTTGGAAATCAGAGAAACAGAGAAGTGTGGCACTCAGTAGCACTGAAGCTGAGTACATGGCACTATCGACGGCATGTAAAGAGGCCATAGCTTTGCGAAGGCTTATTGTTGAGATTGGCTGCGGCGAGGCAAGCACACCTACAGAATTGTATGGCGACAACTTGAGCGCACAACAACTGGCGAAGAATCCAGTGCATCATGCAAGGACTAAGCATGTAGATATAAGATATCATTTTGTACGACAAATTGTTAAAGAAGGTCAAATTGTTTTGAAATATGCTTCGACAGATGTAATGATAGCTGACATTTTAACGAAGAATCTGCCGAAGAAAAAGCATCTTGAGTTTACTAAATTGTTGAATTTAAAATAATTTTTGTAAACATGTTTGCATTGAGGGACGGTGTTGAGAATACACATGTTATGTTTATTCGTTCTTACTACCAATGCACGCATGTCATTGCAATACATATAATATTGTATTTATCATTTGTATGTATGCGTCGCTTACTCTCCGTTGCGTAGGTACGCGCACGCATGTTAGTTAAATTTAGTTAGTTGCGTTCTGACTAGCGAATAAAGAACATTGCACATTTTAATCGTGTCGGATATTACTTGGGACTACATCCCACTCCTAACATAATTTCATCAATTATGTTGCGGTTTCTTAATTATATTCGCTCGCTTTACTTACTAATATTGCAGAAAATTGCAACACACATTAAATTTCAAAGTGAGAACCAAACTGTGTGCAACAGAATTTATACATTTTTGTGTTGCATTTCAGTCAATTCATATTGTGTAAATACTTCAAACAGCATATATGCATATAGCAGCCATTCGGGCAAATATTGACACGTTGCATTTAGAATTTCATAAACCAATTAAATTGGAAAGAATTTTGTTAAATGCACAAAGATGCTTTCACTGCGAAGGTATGCAACCAGAAGAAATTTCACAGCAGTGATTCTCAGTGCGCAGGCATATGTTGAAAATTTTACGGGTTTATACTGGCATCTTTTATATATTTTTTGCCTTGTACTAGATTTCATGCTGGAAACCGCAATAGAGCAAAATATACACAAACGAAACCACAGCACAGCATTTTTTATGAAAAAAAAATGGCATAGAGAAAGATAGAAGTAGGAAATGCAAAATACAGCTTCAAAACTTTTTACACATGCCAACAAAGTGAAGAAAAAAAATTCATCGACGTAGTGATGATGTTTCAAGCTTGTTTGGCAACTGAAAAGTAGTTGAAAAGCCAACTTGTGAAGAGTCCTTTCTTTCGGAGTTTTTTGCTCATTATGTTAAATTAAATTTTACTTTAAATATGCAAATTGTAGTTGAAAAGAAAAAAAATTTTATTTGGTGATGTTAAATTGATATTCTTTAAGCGAATTTTTATGTAACTTTCTATTAAATCGTTTTCTCGTTTTCTATGATTGTCAATTGAAACGTTTCATTGAACGTTATTTGGGAATAAAGCTGATTATTGCTTAGCTATCTCAACAAAGTGTAAGAAAATTTACAATTCAATGATTACACATTCAAAATCCAGCTGGAGTTGTATTAAATGTAGAAGTGCTTATATACAGGATGCGCAGCAAAAATCATGAAATATAATTATATACTCGTATTTTATTAGTTTTGTTGAAATTTTACACTTGTTCAAGCGTCCGTCTGTCTTCCAAAGTCTAGGCAATAGCATCTCGTATGCAAGTCTGAAAACTAAAAATCAGTTATTTAGCGAATCTTTCTCCAACATTTGCTGGACAAAACTAATATTCAATGCACTGGAACACTCTCGTTCCACCTAATACAAACAAAATATTTCATGACTTTTGATATGCAACCTGCATATAACTTAAAACATTTTCGCAACACAAGAGTATGAGACTATAATTGTACCCAGCTGCTAAAGTATTTATGCCCAAGTGGTTAAGTTTATATATTGCTGCGCTGTCTGGGATCCACTGTGCATACTTTGAGTGCATTGGCATATAAAATTGTAGTGTATTATATTATACTCTTTACTGATTTCAGCGCGTTTTGAAAATGTATACATTTGTTGGTTACATGGCATGCTTTTAAGCATATTAAAAACGAGTTATTAAATAGATTGTGGTGCCTTCATATTTTATTTTTTTTAGTTTTCCAGCATACTCGTTCGTATTTGCAAATGGCAAACTTGGCGTTCTAATGTGATCTATAGCTTTTAATTCGCTTAAATAGTACTTAACCTTATTGAAAAAAAAAAAACCTAAATTTATCTTATGGCAAATGCAAAATATATATAAATATGGTTTATACAGAGTCTAATATTTGTAATACACACCTTTCTGGTGCTGCTGAACCCGAAGCCGGCTTTAGGCTTTTAAATGCTTTCAGCCACTTTGTTTTCATCGATGGCGCAGTTGCTGCGGAAAATTTACGTTCGTTGCGCGGTGAGCCCGGTTCAACTTTGCTAACGAATAACTCCTTCTGCAAATATAAAGAAAAGAAAATAAAAAAATGAATTTCAATCATATGCGTTTAAATGCTTATTTGTAGCTTAAAGTTTTCGCTTAGCACGGCTTCGAATGTTGCAAAGTAAGCCGAAGTGAAGACGTAAAAGTGTATAATTTTTCATTGCCTACTTTAAGGCTGCGATTGTCGAAAAGTTGTGCTTATCGCTTAAAACTTTAAGCACACAATCAAGTTGGTTAGTTAAATTTTTTTCTCTCTTTTGTTTTGCACTCTTCTTACTTAGTGCGAGACACGAAATTTAACCTAACTTTCTACACTGAATCGCTGTGGTACCCTCACGTAATTTGCATTTAACAGTCTCGTGTTTTACGCTTAATTACAGCAATTAGCGCGGCTGCTTGAGCAGTACGACTACGGCTGTTCCTTCCAGACCCCGTTTGCAGAATTCTAGAATGTGTAACTAATTTGCACAAAGTATGAACACGAACTAGCAACAAACGAAGTGTGTAATATACTCCTCAGTTTAATACCGGCCTACGGCACGTATTTGTATATGTATGTAGGTACTTAACTGATTTACAAATAAGTAGTTGCAAGCGCAAAACAGGACTTCTATATAGTACGGTAAATGGCAAGTAACAGTCAGTAGGCGACCATTCCGAAATATATATACCCATCTGTGACTATAAGAGATGGACCCTTTAAGTTTACATTCCTGGTTTTAATATAGCACATATATTATTTAAAAATGTATTTTTTAAGTAGTATTTTTCGCTAAGTTCAACCAAAAATTATGTTTCTCATAGATAAGGCAGAATTCGTATTCAGCAGCAAAGAATGCACAAACATGAACATTTTAGCTCGTCAGACATAATTTTTTTAATTTCAGAGCTGTGAACTTCAAACTAATTTCGCAGTCGCTATGCACTTCTACTTCATTATGTGGGCAGCAACATTAAAAAAATTAAAAAAGCACTAAATTGGCATAATGACGAATTAGTCCTGACCAAGTAGATTGCAAACTCGTTGTATAATGCCAAATGAAATGCAGCAAATTTCCGCACGTAGCTCAAATATTTTAAGAACTATGATTGGTGGAAATATTCAACAAACTCAATAGCGCCAATTGCGAATTTAAAAAATGGGACAATTGTTGAAAATGTGTTATGGTTGCACGGAACTTCCACATCGGTCGGACGTATCTTTTGCTAAGAACAAAACTTAATACGATTACGGCTCACAATCTCAATATTTTCCATAGTATTTTGCTGTTTTTTGGTGCATTTGTGAAAACTTTGAAGAAAAATAATTTCAGCACTCAAACTGTACAGAGGCATGGAATATAGTTTGTTTATTTGAGTACATATTCCAGCAATAAATAAATAAAATTAATTTTAATTCATGACAACACAATGGCAACAGCTAGAGCAGCAGCAACCACAAAATATAATTACGCATACGACACGTTGTCGGCCAGACAAATGAACAAATAAATAGTTAGCATGCGGCGCCAACTTCTCTGCAGCATTTTCATTATATTTATCTTACGTACTAAACATTCTAATTAGCCACAATACAAATACAATTCCATTCCTGTTTGTTTGGCTACGCTTGCAAATATCGAATTTGCAAAACCAGCTAATTGCATATAAATTACACACAACCACAACTTCGGAGACTCCTGTTGCTATGGAATGCAAGCTAAGTGTATGATGATAATTTACATTCCTAACACTTCAGCATACATCGAAAGATCAAGAAGCCAGATTGGTTTAGATTTATTCAAACTTTGTTTAGTAAAGCTTATTATATTAAGTTGTTATAATATAGAAACGCACAGCACATGTACAAACAAACTGTGGCAACTACCAAATTTGGATGTTTCTATTTGTGTCTTAGAGTGAAATGCGATTCAAAGTCTGACGTTTGCACTTTCACGTTTGGTTTCATCATTGTATCTGGCGCGCTTTCATGATGTGTTCCTTCTAAATATTGTGCCAAAATGCATTTTGGAATTGAATAAATCCAATTCTATAAAATGCAATTTATATTTAAGGTAACTTTTTTTGTAATGTATTAAATTTGGCAAGATAAGAAAATATTTCGAAAGGATAATGACTATGTATAGAAATCCGCTTTGGTGATTGCAGGAATTATCAGTAATTTAAAACAATCGAAGTTGATTAAGTGTTAAATGTATTTTAAAGTCAATAAATTTGCCACATTTGAACACCATAACTCAATTGAAGATTATAACAGCTGCAAACTACATTCATAAAACTTATTTAGTAGCATGAGAGCTCGAAAAAATTATTCAATTTAAAACAATACTAAAAATACTGCATGACATTCGAACATCATCAAATTAAATTCCATGACAGTTTGCGGTTAACCTTTTCAAGTCGGCGTCGTTTCACACGCAACGTATTTGAAAATATATAATTTGATTGCTTCGGGCATAATGGAAAATCGATATACGGCTTTGCTTCCATTGGTTGTCAGTTGCACAATTCATATTGCATACAAATTAAATTGTGTGTTAAATTATTTGATTCAAATGCCACAAGCTGAACGATTTTTTTTTTTTTTTTTTAATATTAAATCTGTATTACTGTGAGTAATAAAAAAATTGTACAACAACCGAATGCAGAGCTTTGGCAGTAGCAACGCTTGAATACGCTATACATGCATGCTTAACGAAAGTAGGCAGCTTTTAACTAAAGAACTAATTATTCATGAGTGTAAGATAAACGCAAATTATAAAAAGTAATTTTTTACATTAATATTGGTTTTTTCTTTATGGTATTTGTGATACAGGAATTGCCTATACCAAGTTCCAACTAGATACTTTAAAAACGATATAAATAGTATATGATATCAGTCATGTTACAAACTTTTTGAAATGCGACATATACAATGTACTCTGTTCACACGTATTTGTGTGCAGGCTACAAAAATAAGGCAACGAATAAATCGTTATATGTCGCTTTATGAAAAATGCAAAAGATGAAAGTGACATGCAAATGCTATGCCGCATGCATACGCCTTACCTTGCTATGTCAAGTTCGCGTCACCATGCCCACTTTAACACGCCCATCATGCCACGGCACAGAGCATTGCGCGCGTTAAATTGCATTTTTCACTTATGAAATTGCAGCAAAGATACAATATTTCATACGGCATTGTAGCAGTCGAAATAGTTCAGCAAGCAGCCCAGCCGACTGACTGCCTTGATGTCATATGACAAGTACAACAACAACAACAACAACAATAATAATAATAAAAGAATAACTTTTTGTACGAAAAGAAAAAAAGTATATCTATATGTATATATGTACATTTATATATGAAACCTTCCTTCAATGTTTTGAGTGCAATTTCCTTTTCATTTCATTTCATATATCTGCACGCTCTGAATGACAGCATGTCAGTATAGTCGACCGCGCGACAGGATATTAAAAGCGATATTCGATATGAACCATTATGAACAATGCGCACGGGTATACAGATATTGCACATACGCTGCGCACCACACCATGCATTTAGCCAATTTTCGCACGTAAGTATGTTTGGAATTTTAAATGCCTGTCATTATTGAAATGGCCTGCAATATTTGTACATTGTTTCCTCTTATATGTCAATCGCATTTTTGAAATGTTTCAGCAATCAGCTGCAGCCGTAATTGAAAGCGTATTTATTTTTTATTAACGGAAAAACAATGATTTAAATTAAAATTAAATTTAATATGTACGTGCATACATTTTATACCCTGCACAAAAGAATGTGCACTGTAAACTGTGTATATTGGATTTGCATAGAATTTCCAAATGAATGCAATATAACAAAAGGAAGAAGAAGAAAAATAAAATAAAATATGGCAACAATGTCTATAAAGTCTGATAGAAAAATTAGCTGATTATGTATTATGTGTACACAAAATTGTTGAGCACTACAAATATGCACAATCATTTAATATGAGAAATGTGGTTTGCGTATGTGTGTGTGTAATGTAATGTGCACACACACAGCAATTTGTGCATGACATGACGAAATTGCTAAAACATGTAGACACATCTACTCGAACGCCCACACAGAGCTGCCCATAATATCGCATATGTGAAATCAGGCGTCAGTAAAGAACAATTTTCAGAAAAGTGCGCCACAGCGTATGCTACAAAATCTTCGCTGCAAGAGACAAGTAACCAGTTTGAACACTTTACAAGCAACGACCAAGATAATAATGTTGATGACGCTGACATGTACGGTATAGCGGCACCAGCAGTAAATGTATGTATATGTGTTTCAGTTCTACAAGTACATATGTGTGTGAATAGAGTGCATAGTGGGTCAGGCACTATGACTGCCGATTCTGTAGCATACTTATAACATCAGTGCTTATCTGAAGTGACTTGTAGCTGGTTTAGTGAACGACTTGATGCAGCTCGTTGTCAATTTGATTCAAAATATTTAATGTCAATAAATCATTAACAAATTGGCATCTTTAAGTGAAATAAAAACTACGAGACTTTATTCTCTCTATTTCTAGTTTCAACAATTTTACAATAATATTTGCGGTACGCATTCAAAGTAATAGTTGAATCTATTTAATGTACAATTCTTATGTACTTCAAGTAGCAAATGCATCTTGAGTCGTCTGCCTGACTGTCGATTTGTCTCGATTCATGCCGCAAACTGTAAGGCAAGCGCCCTCCTTAGTTCATGCCAGTTTGATGCTACTATTGTCGATTTTGTTGCTGTTACGAGTATATGTTCAAGTAACTTATTGAAGTGTGCTACCATTACCACTGTAAGTGATTGGGTTTCTCAAGTATATAAACACTTAAGCACATAGTGTACACTTATGTACGAACATGCAGAAAGTACCTTATTCTTGGCAATATGTGTGTAAGTTCTTGCTTTTCAAATATATCCTTAGTGCCTTACGCTTGAATGGTTCAATTTATTTTGTGGTATTGTACAATTGAATTATTCTTTTGCATTCCATTCATGGAAATTCCAATTCAATTAAATTATTGCCGATAATTCCAGTGCGATTTTATATGCATAGAAATCCAAATTAAAGCCATGTTCGAATGCTTACACAGCAATTGAAACCTTGCGTACAAGTAATAATTTGTAGCTACTTCACGCTAAGCATAGCATTTTAGTTTAATTTAATGCTATACGTGTATAAGCAGATAACGTATAACTACAGAAGCGATGTAATTTATAGTTTAAGTGGGTTATAAATAAATTACAGTGGCGGATACTTATAAGAGTGTAAACAAGAAACAAAGTGGGTCATGAAGTGAAGTGCTTTAAAATTAAAAGAAATTTCCATTTTTAGAGCACAACGTTCTGCGCTGGTTTAATACGGTCGACAAATTCTTAATTACATGTAGCCACATATAAAATATATTCTAGTGCTTATAGTTGCATTCAATAGTCCCCAACCGTTTTAAAAAAGAAACGAAAAATAGTTTAGAACTTTATGACGATTAGGAAATGTGTGAGCAATAGTCAACATGTGCAATACGCTACATTTTGAATATATATTTTTACAAATATTTATTTTTTATTCTGATAAATTTTACGAAATTAACGTGCCAAAACGTCCCATACCTATCTGAGAAGAATAATATTTGTATTGAATTAAAGGATGCATCGAACACTTTAAATCAATGGTAAGCGCAATCAGGCTAGGCATGTCCGTCTGTCTGTCTGTCTGTCTATGTTTGAGTATACGTTCTGTTCTGGGAACTTATGAGAGACGTCTCCAGGACTAGCTTCATCTCCTTGAAGTTGGATTCAATTGTTGAAATGTTGAAAAATTCGCTAGTATCACATTTCTCAACGGCTATGTCGTTTCTACCAGCACCGCAGTAAAATAACTTCAGGAAATTGTAAGACTCAGCAATAGATACGCATGCATTGAACTGCAATAATTCTTTCAGATAACAGCTTACAGATGACAAGACTGGAACTTCACCACATTCTGGATCAATCCTTCAGCAGGCCAGACAAGTGAATATGAAAAAAAAAAATCCTTTTTATCGCTTAGACATGCAAAATAACGAATCTTTATATTGAGTTTATCACGAATGACGTATTTTCTTACGCAATACAATAAAAAATACTTAACACTGCTCATTTATATTTGTATGCAGTGTATTAAAAATTCAGTTCAAATGAACAATCTTTGAACAATAGCTATAAGTAAAGTACATTACAACAACAAAATGTTGGAAAATTAATTTTTATTTTATGCCACAAAATGTGCTCATTAAAACCGCAACAAAGTGTAAACTTTATAGTGTACAACAATTTGCTAGACAAACCAAAACCGAAACCAGCGGCTAAAAACAAAAAAAAAAAAAAAAAAAATATATATACTAAATGGAGCAACCAACTTCCCATTTAGACAAAAGCAATCAGCATTCAGTTCGACGTTCTAACAACGAAAATGTAGCGTATACGTATTATTTTAAGCGCTAGTATTACGTACTTGCTAGCCGCTTCCTCAACTCCGTTGCCAATACTGCGTGCATTCGCTTTGAGCGCAATTTTGTGTATCGAATGAAAATAGCAAAAATGCATTTAGTGAGCACAGAAAGCAGCAGCAGCGTACATTCTAAGTACAATGAGTCCTTACAGTGTTGCGTCCTTGAGCAGTTGTTCAAAACCCTTGATAGGACGTAAAGTGGGGCGATTCTGTTGCAATATCTTCTAAATAACAGTACATATATACATCTCGTTTCCAGTTTTACTTCTCACTGCATCAAGGCTGCCATTGCATATTTGCCATATTTTTTTTTTTTTAAATACTTTCCTTTAACTAGCCTCGTGGCAAAGATTCCTTTTATTTTTGTTCTGTTTGGTCTATATTTTAAAAGTAACAAAAATCCACGACGCGTTAGTGCATGCGCTGCAATAAGTAGCTTAAAATGCAGCAAGTCATTGAGATTTTTGCAGCGCGAACTTATTGCTAGCTTAGTGGCACTCAACTTAAGTGCTGCAAAGGCCATAATGGCCGCAATATAAGTATGTATTGTGTTGCATATTGTAGTATGGCAGAGTTTTTAGCGTTTGAGTTACAGTCTATATGTAGCTGTGTAACTATGTCAGTTTCTATAGAAATTTATAAATCCGAAATGTGGTTAATTGCACTTAAAGCTTAGAGCAATGTTTGAAACTAGAATGCAGTATGCGTTTGAAGGATAACATTTGAATATGTATTAGGAAACTTTGTGCATAAAATTAATTGTACCAAATCATCTTATAAACACGAAAAAATAATGTAGTCGAGTGTGTGAAGCAAAAATAGGAGAGTATTATTATAAAAAACATCTCTTATAGTCTCTCAGCCAATATTGTTTAAACAGAGAACTAAACAAAAAGCAGGATATGGACTTTACTTTTGTTGCTCATCAAGTATATTCTTAAAAAAACATATTAAGAAATTTTTTTGTTTATATTTCAATAAATAAATTAAATAAATCCCATCTAAAAATTGAGCAAAAGAGTTAAAAAATATAAAACTAAACAAGAAACGTCTTATTGAAAATTGTGAAATATTGTGCGATTGTTCTGTCATATGCATAAATATTATCATATAATGGAGATGACTGACTGCTTTTGGGAACATTTCACTTCATGAATATACGCTTGAGCTCCATGGTACTCTAAATAATGGAACGAACTTGACAGAGGTACAACAATTTCTAGCAACACTCGTATACTAATAAGACAAAACGAGCTGCGCTATAAGTATCAACGCATCCGTAAATCGTCAGACCTAGTGGTGTGTTGATGCTTTAATAAATTTCTCAGTTTGCTATTCTAATGAACGAAATCTATCTATCTACTATATATACAGTGCAGACTACAAAAATGTGCGAGCTACAACTGCAAAGCTCTGAGATTTAAAAATCCATTAAGCATAACTCCAATGGAAACTGCGATGCATTAACAAACAATCGCGTAAATCTGCATACATAGTTTAAAATATAATAGATATGTATGTATAATATATGTACGTATGCATAAAATATAGAGTATATGTACAACTATGGCGACAGCGACAACAAGGGTGGATGGGTGCAACATGTCCGTAAATTATACACATTTGTCAAACGAAACAATGTGCAAAAGTGTTTATTTGTTTAAGAGAGTGCTTTTACACTCGAAAGAATTCAATTCAACCAGCTCTCGCAACACTCATTTCAACTCTGTTTTTTTTTTTTTTTTTTTTCGAATTGTAGTTGTTGTTAGTGTATTTCAATTGAAATGCAGTGCAGCGAGAAGCTGTACAAAATGGTGTACGAGCGTTTCAGCATGCACACACAGCTAAATGTTTTGTAGCAATTATGCAACCACAATGACAGAGCATCTCATTTCAAATACATACTCAAACATGCTACTGCACTCGCTTTCTTGTTGTACAAGTTTACTCGCAAGTCTACTCGCAATGCATATTGACACAATTTTTCACAGCAGTTTCCATCAAAATATTCAACAACTCTGCATACTCGCATTAATGCACATCATTTTCAATTTAATAGCTGACACATTTATCAAATGCTTAGTTGCTTTGCTTTATACTAAATAACTAAATAAATTATCGCATATTCTAATTATGTGTTTCGTAATATGCGTTTCAATGGAAGAGTTAACATAGGTTTGACGACACCAATGCTTAAGTACTTACGCTGCACATTAGCATTGAAAGAACTTTGAATTTTATTATAGTTAGAGACTTCAAGTGTGGATGTCTTCCCACTATTCCCTGTTGCCTTTTTAAGGGGTCTGCCGCGTCTAACTAAATGTACAAATTTTATACATTATTATATGCAAGGCTTATGAAAGTTTTCATTTGTAAACAAAT
Source organism: Leucophenga maculata (assembly GCA_035044805.1). Taxonomy (NCBI): domain Eukaryota; kingdom Metazoa; phylum Arthropoda; class Insecta; order Diptera; family Drosophilidae; genus Leucophenga; species Leucophenga maculata. Next base: position 495,452 of record JAWNNP010000446.1, read on the forward strand.
AAATACAAATTATATTCAATTAATACCATTTGTTGCGCAAACCGCTGCACTAAAATTGTATACAAAATATGTGCGAACATTAATCACGACACCAGAAAGGCATGTTGCTACTGAAATAACCAAAGAAAGGGAACGAGAAGAGAAAAACTACAAAAAAAAAAAAACACCGACGAATGATACGATTGCGCTTACATGACTTCGAAATATCCTGCCAACGTTTTCAGGTCGGCTGTAAAATTTGACTCTGTATATCCTACACTTTATCAGACTTTAGTAAGCTACTAGAATCAACAAAAACAATATTCGATTAGATATCCAATTAGAGTGGCAATAGATAACTCAGGTTGCAATATGTAATACCAACAACATGTTGCATCTCAACCGGTTCGAACCTGACATTGAGCTATTCGACTAACATGACGAATTACGGGTGTCGCATCTCACATTTTTCATACACTATGAATTAGGCAAATTGTTTATACATACGAAGTACATATATGTGTATGTATATCGACTCGACTTCTGATGCTGATCAGTATTTTAAATACACTATATGGAATCTGCCCCGCCTTTTTCTGCCTTTTCCTGCACAAACTTAATATACACATCATGTTCCATGGCAGGGTATGTATACGTGAGCGAGTGGCACACATGCAAATGCATTGCATTAAAAAACCAAAAGTGACAAAAATGAATTCAGAATATATACGAGCCAAATTATAAAAGCTGGCAATTTTGCAGGCACTAACAAAAGCAACTTTTGTACGAATTACATCAACACTCACAAGCAGTGAGACACAGACACAGCGTCACATACTTGTACTTTATGAAATCACATGATAAATGTGTGAGAAATTACGCGCTTGCCGGAAGTAAAGAATAAAACGATAAATGAAAACACGGCAAAGTAAGAAAATGTTGGCATATTTTACGCCGCATACGTGACCACTTAATAAAAATGTTAAAGCAAATAACTGACATGGAAGGCAAACGTAGAAGCAACCGTTGCAAAAGTCGAATACAGTCAAGAGCAGTTGGCTTTCACTGGTTTGCAGGTGACTACTGTTGGCAGTCGGTAGGCAGGACCACAGGACCACAGGACCAAAAAGTCATATGGAAATCTTTTAAATTTATGACGAGCAATTAATACACTCACTCGTACATACGTAAATATGTATGTGTATAGCCGCCACCACTGCATGGCGTATTCCGCTGATAAGCAGCATGACGTCCTGAGCCGCAAATGCCCGTTGGCAAATAAAGCTGCCTGGCAATGCCGGCGCCTGTTGTAGTATATCATAGAACTGATACTGTTTGTGCAAAAAAAAATAATAAAAAAAAAAAAACACGCCGTATTTTTGTTTTTTCTTTTATTTCATTTCCATTTTATGGTTTCATATACAATTTGCCTTCATAAAGCCATAAATGACAAACAGATTTGCATCCTGCATCAACCATTATTCTGGCTTGCATATATTTTTCACATTACGCTTTTATTTATCCATATCGGATTTGCGCAGTACGGAAAACTGACGACAAATTGAATTGTAAAATTTTTTATCTTGCTGTTTTATGTGACGCGAAACCAATTAGCAATTCAATTTGGAAATGATTCTCTTAATAATTGAGATAAATCAATTGAATTAGCTTGAATATTTGAAATGTTTGAGTTATTATTAGAGAGAACTAAAATACGCCACAAATCTAGTAAGTTTATTTTTTTTTAAATAAGCGTTTTTCTTAAATTTATCCGTGTTTTTATTAGAGTATCGCAGAGTATCTTGATTAGTTCAACTAGCTAAATCTTGAAAGCTATTTCTAATATTATGACTAAAATAAAGATTTTTACATAAAAAAAGTTTATCTGAAAAGAAAAATGGGCGTGGCAAGTCAATTTCAATATATGGTTTGATTGCAACCAAAATAAGTCTAGCTGTTCATTTTAAGTTGGATTATTAAAATTTAAAAACCCCAAAGTGCGCGACATCTACCAGACAGTTTGTCATGACGAGATCGACTTATCGAGCTGTTCAAGAATATATACAATCTTTAAGACAAAGGTGTACAGTCACCATGCTAAAAATCTATAAACAAGCCTAGAAACTGCAACGCGTAGACCAGATTAAGCCCTGTATGACTGCTTCCCTAATTCTAAATATGAAGAAACGGCTGGGCGATAAGATATTATATTAAATTTTTATCTTTCGGTACAGACTATAGAAAGAAAAAACTATTATCCATACGTTTCATACTTTGTATGAAGATTATTAAAATCGGCTCGGCCATAAATTTGCATACAAAATGGCGACGAATTTTGAAAATGTGCACATTTCACCAACGTCAATTTGCTGCCATTTGGCAAATTTTATTTTATGCACATTTTTCTTTTTATTTTATTTTTATTCTGCTTATCTGAAACGAAACGAAACGAAAGAAAAGAAACCAACTAAGAATCAAGTATGAAAAAATTTGTGTAAAACGTAAACGCAAAAGTGTGCAAAGCCCATAGGACATTTTCACACTTTGGTTAACTTGCGTGAGAATGGGTAAAAAACGAATAAAATTCAGAACGAATAAAAAACTGAACGAAAGTGTACAGGTGAACTCTCAGCTAAAAGGTAGGCAGGCAGGCAGGCTGTCAGACAGGAAGTAAAACGCCAGTTGGCAAGGCAGAACCAAGCCACTAAACGTACTTTTAAAAGCATCTTATGACAGTTTATGTACGTACCTAAATGTTTGTTAGTCTGTTTTTTGTTTACATGTTCTCGTTGACTGTCCGTCTGTGCGAAGTTCTGTACTTTGACTTGTCACAATGTATCTGAAGCAAGCCACCGACCGTTCAAGACACTTCAAATCTAAAAAAATTATGCATAAATATTATGCCATTTGAGTGCTGAGCATCTCTTTGAAAATAAAAACCCGTCCATTTTATATGAGTTTCTTTGTGTTGGTTCAAGTCTTTTTGCCTTTAATTTTACATACAAACATTCCTATTTGTAAGCACTCTTTTGCTGCTCAACATTCCTCGCTGCACTTCAATTTGACTTTTAGTTTCCTTCAGCTGCTTCAGTTCTGTTTCGTAACATGTATTTGTATACCCTATAGCTATGTTGCATTTGAGTTTGGACAAAAGAACTAACAGATATCATAAAATATATATAGAGACTAGCGTTTGTCCATTTGTATGCTTAGTACTCACCATTCAAGTACTACCATATAAAGTTACACCCACCCAACTAACATATTTTAAAGCTCCTGAAGCTAGAGAGTTTCGAAAAAAAGAAAAACAAAATTTGTGTTGAGGTAGGCTCAACAGCTGCCGAGTTTTTAACTATATTTGTTGAGTTTGATGCTTTAAATCTATGTTTCAACTAAAGACCCCTACACTGGGTACAGGCTATTTCGTAGGCATAGAACCTCGAAAATAGCGTGCTTCTACATATTCTTCTTTCACTGTGTCTTGTCTTTAATTCGGTGGATACGACGTAAAACCAGGTTACGTGACTGCCATCAATTCACGCCCTGGCGCCATTTTGCATGCTCGTGCACTTAACTCGATTTTGAATTGCTCGCCTCCTTGCTGTGTATGTATGTTAGTAGGTATGTAAATTTAAATGTGTTTGTGGCTGTGGGTGTGGCTGGCATCGTTCCTGCTGCTTACAACTCAAATGGCGTACGTATTGCATTTTCACTTTGGATTTTTACATTTTTTCTTATTTAAATTTTATATGTTTTATTTTAGTTTTACTGCCGTATGTTGTTCCACATTGAGTTTGCCTTCACACTGCCTTACCGCTGCTTGCGCTACAAATGGATTTTCAATAGTTGAGTCCTTTTTGATTCACTACTACCAGACTGACACAATGCTGCAACCAATGTGCATGACTGTCTCATGTCGAGATCCGCTGCAACCATTTCACCTACAATCCATTGTCAACCATTTATCTGCATGTGGTTATCTAACATGATGAATGCCGTCAATTTGTTGCACATTCAATTACATTTAGTTGGCAATGCAAAGGATTTTCAATATAAAATGAATATAGGCGCATATAAACTTATGCTAAATGCAATATGATGCAAAATAGTTCGTTATTTCATATCTCATAATACCATCTAAGCAAAATGAGGATTATTAAAATAACTTCAACACAATTTAATTATATAAATGAAATGCGGTTTATTTTTTAGTATTAAAAAATTTTGGTTTTGATTGGAATATGAAGTCTCAAGACAAGGCAGATTCAGAGCATAAATATAAACAAATCATTTGCGCAATCTTTATAAAGCTATCTTTCAATCGAATATGTCGTAGTTCGTTTGGGACTAAATTTGAACTAAAATATACAAATTGGAGATATAGTAAAATTAACAACAACAACACAATTTTTTTCATACCATAAGTGCTCTCTTAACATCCAAAAAGCAAGGACAGACTTCTTTCGTAACTTTTTCGTCTCCCTTGCAAGCCATAATGAAACTTTCGTGTACAAGTCTCAAACTAAATTGTCTGGACTTGAAAGAGTTCAATGTGGGGACATGATTAGTTTTATATATAAAAAAAAATAAAATAATAAACGCACTACTTTAAGAAAAGAAAAACAAAATTTCTCAATGAAAATTCACTTAACGGAAAGGTCAAAAACAATTTATCAAATCACTGAAATATTGAACAGATTTTCATGCCGGTCCAACCTTTTCTGTGCGTTTCTTTAAATTTTGTCTGCCTTTTTCGTGTCCCGGTTAACCGAAATCCAATTTATTTCAATTTATTAAATGCAAGCATAAATATCTAATGAAGGCTTGCTCTTTCCTGTATCGAAATGTTTTGGTTTTTTAGGTCATCATCTTTTTTATGCAATGCTGCTAAAAATTCAACAAATCTAAGCCGATTATGTCGTGAAAAAAAGTGGCGCAACAAAAAAAAAAAAAAGGGTCCTAAAAAAATCCGAATTCAAGAACACAAATAATAAAAAGCATAAAAGGTTTCATAACCGTTAAAGAAAAGGTATTGATGGATGTTTGTTTTTTTTTATACAGTTTTTGTATATTTTTTTTGGTAAACAGTTTTCTATTTTTAATAAAACATCTATTTTATACGAAATTTAATGAATTATGCAAATATCCTGTTCGCTCAATAGTCATGGTTTTATTTGGTACAGAAGTTTAAATACGCTACACTCTTGTAACGAAAGTAATTCAAGCTGGAAGGTTAGTTTTCTGTTACTTATGCAAAAGCATATTTAGCTCTGTTAGTCAGAGAAGGCTAACTTGAGGTCTTACGTACATCAAACATTCCAATATATCTGGTATATTCGTTGCTCTCTTAAGACGTTACAAATTCATTGGCCAAACTGTAATGCTTTTCATGTGCACACCTTTTCAAATACATATATATATATTTGTAAGAACTATATGCAAAAAATGATTGCGCATCCGCCACATATGCCGTCAAGTTTTGCTGAATAATCGTGCTTAATGCGCCACACTTGGCTTTGTGTCTGCTTAATTACTTATTTTTAACACACTCATGCACACACAATCGTACATCTGGCTGTCTGTAAGCCGTTTACTCTTAATTATCCGAGTTATTTAAAGTGCATGCTCTGCGGCGTTTGCCCACAATAACAGTATACCACGTCAACTTGCAACGCATGCACCATAACTTCAAAAGCAATTATAAAGCGCACCGAGTCAGTCGTCAGCGTAGTCGAAAACTTGAATATCTAATGGAAGTACATATCCTGGCAGCATTCCACTTTTCCTCCGCTTTGTATAATGACGGAAAATTATACGGTTTCATGTGATTTTTTTTTATTTTTATTTCAACACAGAATTTAGTTGAGAGATTTGGAGCGGAAAAAGTCATGTGACAAATGCAATGGAGCCGCAACACTTTGTACTCATCAGCACACCTCTAGATAGACACAAAGCAAAGGCGCTCAAGAGCAGACAAAAATGTGAGCTGATTGCAAAGTCAAAATTTTAGATAAACCCGCATACATTTTTTTGTTTTTGTGCATATGTAAAATGCTTATCTATGCAATTGTTACTTTGCATATGCGTTGCTTCTGTTAGTGAAAGATACTCATTTAGAAAGTTTTATAATATTTTATTCAATGCAAAGAATTCGAAAATTATTGTACGAAAATAATTTAAAGTTTATAACTGAACTAATAACGAAATGCAAATCGGAAGAATGGAAAGACGGACATAGCTAAATATATACTCCATGTAGGGCAGCGTAAGTTTTGAATCCGCTTTATATGAACGTAGTTCCGTACTTTCAGAAACCATTCCAAAATACCCATTCCTATGCAAAATGGTTTTCTTGTGATAATTGTTGCCGTATTAGGAACACGCGGAAACAGACTCGCTACTGGACGTTGGTGGTTCGCCATGCATGTCGATTAAAGGCTAATGAAGAAAGCTTATGCCTGGAGGTGAAAGAAAATACAAAGATACATAGAAGCATTGGAACACCCAAATACATCTATATACAAAATTCATGTTTTCGAAACAAACAATAAGCACGCTGCAAGGTATGACTTAATCGTAGAACACAATGAAGCAAACAACAAGCGACGGCAAACACACGGAGACCAAACGCATAAAATTGTCTACAGGGCAAATATGGAAAACGTCAGAGAGCAAATGAACGAACGGACGAACAAATACGCCAAACACGTTAGTAATTAGTGCCAATGGCGAAAATGCTACGCCAGCCAAACAACAATTCAAGAAGAAGTAGAACGAGAAAACTAGTTTCAGCTTTGAGATACTCAAACACAAACACACACAAACACACACACGAATATATTGCAAATCTGCGCCTAGCACGGCGCTGATTGAGTGGCGTAGATTAACAAATTAATACGCCGAGCGTGACTGCAAGTGCCAACGTTGCCAATAAAACACGGTGATTTTATCTTAGGGTACGAGTACGAGTTTGGATGTATCTACGCTGAAAACGAAACAACAATTACGAGTAGAGACGACTGGTATGTATAATATAGATTGTGCCGCCGGCGTCGTCGTCTGCATATTTGTGGCGGCAAAGCGCAAAATACACTTGAGGCAAACAATTTAATTTGTACGTCAGACAGTGATGAAGAGCGACAGCGACACGGTAGGAAGTGGGCGCACCTGCACAGCAGGCATACGCATTTATATATACATATGTATATTCATATATATATATATATATATATATATATAGAGAGAGAGAGAGAAAGCTAGTTGCAAACACATACCCAAAGATGCGCACAGACAACAAAAATGGCTGAATTGGCAACAAATATGTATAACAATAATACATACAGTTAGAGTCTTAAACAAGCACCACTTCCTGTCATGGCGCGTAAAAGAACTTCCGTTTCCGTTGCCACGTCTGCCAACGTCTTAAAGCAGCACGAGTACGCGCGCGAGCGTTTGAGATACGAAAGAAGAGTACGAAAGTGTTTTACAAGCGCACTTTGAATGACTAAAGATACAGTGACAAGACATTTACACACACATTGGAATACTCAGACAGACTATGCCGCCCATAAGTCAAAGTCGATGCGCATATTTATCTGTGTGCGTGTGTGTGTGTGTATGCGCGCTTTTCTTAACATTGCGCGTGATATTTCAACGACTTTTCTTTGCACTATACTACAGCATCATGATAGCTTTGTGTGTTGATAGCGTCTTCGTTGTCGTAGTCCTCTTACCAACGTCGTTGTAGTCTGCTGTCCTTGCCAGCGCTACGCTTATAGTACTTAGCATCAATCGACAAGGCGTCACTTTTGTTGTTGGCCTTTTCGCATTACAACACTAATTTATCATTGTCAGTTGTTATTTTTTGGCTGCACATTTCAATGATTTTCGCACTAACTCAACTCAAGCGGAACTGAACTGAACTGAACTGAATTCAACTCAACTCAGCTGAACTCGAACTCAAAACCGTCAACTATAGAAGATGAATAGTTGTGAGGGCAGCCGTGCAACCGTGTGTCTATGCTTCAATTTATGCTTGAATACTTTGAACTGACACTAAGCTCAAACTGAGCTGTCACTCAGCGCGAAATAGTTAAAATGCTTTAAATCTAGAAGTATTTTTCCAAAAAAGATCTTTCGTGAATATGCAATGTAATTAAATTCGTTATAACACTTCATATAAAGTGTGAAATGGTATTTTCAGTTTGTCAATAGCCACAGTGGTCAAAAATCAAAAAAAAATGGTTAAAGCTAAATTAAAAGTATGTTGTAAGAACTTTCGGATCATTAGGTTAAGACGTACTTGCGTATCTAATTGGCCACACTAGATACTGCGCTGCTCTGCTGCTTATCACAGTGGGTCACCCAAAAGTCACGACACACAATAAATGAAAAGCGGCGATCTAGTCCCAAACTAAGACGATTTCTTCTCAGTCATGTACCATTGTTTGACCAAAATTTGGTAAAGCTCATTAGTTGTTGGAAAATAAGTTCAGTTCTTAAGTTGAGATAGGTTCGAGCAATTAAAGTTGTTTCGAAAAAATGAAGGTTTACAATTTCATTCCGGACCACATTTTCGTACTAAGACTTTGTAGCGAAAAATGCTTGATGTAAAATTTTTAGTTGAAGCATACACATAATTTTTATATTTTCCTGCAACCAGTTGGCTTAAGGAACTTAAATGTGTACTCTAAACGAACTCTAGTTTTTGGTAGCGCAAGAGATGACACTATGTGTCAAGTGCTTCAAGTTCTTGCTAGGAATAACTGCATCGGAATTCCGAAGTCCTCCTTCGTTCTTCTCTACCGTTGAGAATATAATTTTTATGTTTTACAGAAAACAATGTTTTCTATACTTGGGGCTATAAATCTACTATTAGATATGAGAAACTTGCTGTTATATATTTTTAAATCGCTTCGTTTAATTAACTATTATGTTCCGGTTAATTAATTTATTTATGTGAACAATGCAATAAATCAGAAAGAACATTGATTCAATAGAAAGTATAAGTTTTTGAATGATATTAAAACATCGGTGAAGTAACATTTTTTCTTATTTTCTCTTTTTATTCTACAAATTTTTCTAAGCATGCTATCCGCATTCACGGCATAAGCTTCAATTATTTAAATTTTCATCGAAATTCTGCCGTATAAAATTTTATTTTTTCAGATTTTTTTCTTTTATTTTTTGGCCAACGTTGATTCTCGTATTTTTTCACTTCTGTACCTCAACATCGAGCATATTAAATTCATGTTTTATTTTATTTCATATTCCTTCCTCCCAACTCGAGTCCTTTCGTTACATTTACTGCTCTACTGCGGCTTTCTTGGCACGCTGACTGCAGTAAAATTTACGGAAAATGTTAAAATCAGCAAAAATGTGCCAAGCATGCTGAAACAAAACAGTAAAGAAGATTTGCGTGAAATTCATTTAAAAGAAAAAGTATGAAACGACAAAAAAGAACATTCTTTAAAAAAAAATATTAAGAAATTGCCAGCTGCCACATCGTTGCAATAAAAATCCAATGAGTTTGAGTAGCAAAAAAAAGGCTAAAAATCTAAACAATAAGATTTTCGACTTACGGCACTAAAAAGTGGACAAAATGGACAATTTGTAGAGCCATTATATCCTGCTTATACATACACTGGCTATGAAGAAGGTACTACCAGGAAGGTACTATATTGTACGCTTAAACAAATCAAGCTGTTTTTTTTTTTTTTTTCATATTTAGTAACTTTGACGGTAGAACAACCAAATCATCTAATTAGTTATTCAAAGAATTGGTTGACCATTACCCTTACGCAGTTAAAAATGCTCTCCTAAAAAAAAACTTAAAAGCACGTCTACCAAAAGTTCGCCACAATCACCAGAATTGACTCAACTGTACAAGCTGATCAAGATTGTAAGCACATTATGGGGTGACCAATGTCTCCACAAATAAATTACAAACTTTCAAAGAAACTAAGCATAAATACTTTTCACGTTTGATCTTTGCACGAATTAAAATGAATCTACATAATATGATTGAAACTAAATGATTGAACTAAATGTGCCTACGCTCCCTTTTTTGATTTAATGCCAAGTGCTAATATTTTGTTCAAACTCACCTTACAAGTTTATATAAATAATATGAAATTCGTTTCTAAAGTGCCAACAGCGCTTATATGTATTTAGTGGTTTTACAAATCTTATAAAATGCGTTAAAGCGTAAGAAAACTTCACCCTTTTGCAAACTTTATCAAACATTTTGCCACAACTCCAGCGCTTTTGCGTCAGATACAACTGAAGTCATTAGAAGATGGTGGTGGCGTTGGCTGGAATATGCAGGCTAGCTAACTAACATCGCCGCAACCACAAATGCGCACAATATTTAGTACGGTCAGAGTTCACACATGCCAACCACAGAAACGAAATGTTTGAGAGAATTATGAAGGATAAGGCGGAAAGAGAAGCAGCATGGTACTTGCATCTGAACAAAAGGAATAAAAGGTAAGGAATTTAGCTTTAGATGCCAAAAAGTCGCAAGTAATTTTTGCATAACATTTTGTAAGCAGGGAATTTTAAGTTGATACTAAATATAAGCGCTTGTACGTATCTGTAAGCAGCACAAATTTCCTTGGAGCAAATATTTACGATGACCTAACTGCTGCCACATCTTCACCAGCATCAGCCGGCGCTTTCGTTAACATCAACTTCAGTTCGGTTCGGTTGGTCATACAAGTATGTGCTACCTACTATTATTCATGTTAGTTCGTTTCCGGAACACGCAGACACGTAAACCCAAAATACACGTGTGCCAAATGCAGCTGCATACGGACATTCTTAAGACAAGTACAATCAATAGCAGCCATAGAAGAAGCACTTGAGCACAAAATATTTCAGAGACAACAACGTCAGGCATGGCATGAACATGAAAGGTGTGTAAGTGTCCTATAGTAGTATATAGTATGCATGGTACTTGGTCTAGTAGCTGCCGCTCATATTTTCGCCTTAGTTATGACTTCCGCTTGCGGCACTCAAATATTTGTGGCATAGCACTTAGTTTTCACATATTAGATACAGCACAGCTAGTAACTAAGCAAATTTCTCTATTTTCCCATTTTATGTGTACATGTGCAAGTGGAACTTTGCACAGAGTTTACCGCATTTCTATTAAAAGTGGAAAATGCTTAGGAAAGATACAAAATATCATATTTTATATTTTATAGTTGAATACATGCAACCGGACACTTTTGAATGTGTATTGCGTTTGTGCGGAATTATGTTCGAGATTCAGTGGTCAAATGTCAAAATGTTATTTTTTGAACGTTCTACACAAAAGCGAAAAAGCGCTTACAATTTTCATTATTTTGCCTTAACTAATTCACATTCCGGCGATACATTGAATTCATTAAATTTTACGCTATCATATGTGCGGCAAACAATGGCGTTAATTTATTGTTTCATTAATTCTGCTCATCGAATTTTAGAAAATTAATTTAATTTCAATTTTAATAATGTCCAATTAAATTTATAAATTCAATTTTCCTGCGTACATAGCCATGTACACATATATTAAAATCGTGCGTGCATCACGGAGGGATATAAAAAATTGCATCCATTTAAGGGATCAGAAAAAGTTAGATCCATTGAACAGTTTCTTTAAACTGTGCGCGGGCTGGATTCAGTTAGTTGAATAATAATATGCTGGTCTTAATATATACTAATATCTGGTATTTAGGATGTATTTCTATCTGGATGTTTGTGGGATATTTTATTGGGATAAGATATAACAAATTTCTCGTATCAAACTAAAAAAAAACTAAACCAAAATTTTTGTCCTACTAAAACACAGAAAAGGGGATAGTTTTGTTTTATGGCTATCTATCTATTTTAATGGTTCGATATGGAGCTATATGGAATAGTTTATAAGATTTGAAATAAGAAACACCAACTTTCATTATCTCAAAGATTCTGTAAATAGGTCTCATACGTACATATGCAGACAGACAGACAGACAGACAAACAAACAGACAAATGGGCATTGCCTTCTTTAAGGCATTTCAAAATTTTTGACTAAATTATTGAATAATAGTTTTCACACTCACTGTAAAGAGTTTAGCAATATAGTAACTAAAGCGTTAACATTTTTATTAAAGAGAAAGAAATATTTAATTGGAAACAGTTCAAAAAAAAATTCCATTGCCATGTCATGCAAATGTTCATATGCAAACTCAGTGACACAAGTTTTTATTGTTAAAGCTTCACTTGTGCAATTTATATTTTTAAAACGTTCAGCACGGACTGCAGAACTGCACTGTGGATGTGATTTACAACGCAAATATGTGTAGAAATGCGCTTTTTTATTCATGCATAACTTTTATGCACAATAGCAATGATTAATAATACGAAGAAGCATTCTAAAACACCTCTACACAGATATTTTTCAACCAACGCGCCACTGATTCTGTACGCTTATTTGCATAGGTTGCAAATCTGCTGCTGTGTTTGTATTAAAATGTATCTATGTGAGCACCTGATTTGTGGTTGCAGTTAATTTGTCGTAATGTACAATTTATGCAAATCTCTGCAGGCTGTTTTGCATCTCTTTCCGTTTTATTGTTATATTTTTTTAATCGCTATATCGATCGCACAACCTAATTAATACACTACAAATATAGGTTGTTATCAGTTTCAGATTAAAACACATACAGAACGAGAAAAAGCGAACAGATAAAACGATTTAACCATATTTTGCCCATAATCAAGTTTTAGCTTCTTTTAACTTCAGGGTGAGTCACACAAGCCGTTTAGTTTAATAATGATTTTTCTTGCTGGAACCATCTTGAAATAGTTAATTGCGCCATCTCGAACATATTACAAACTTAAAATTTCGAGAAGTAACTTCGTAAGGAGATAACTTATAATTGTACATGTTTGTACCATGAACATCGTATCCTTTGGCTAAAGTTAACTAATACACAATTATTAACGTTTAAATGTTACTAATTTCCATGCACAAATAGTAAAGTTTCCTTTTATAGCGTATTAATGCTGCGTTACCATAAACATAATTTTTTTACCATATTTTAATTTTCTCCACCAATTAAAGCATGCGCTGCACATTTTTTCATATTTTTTCCATCATGTTTTTATAGTTTCAGACTGGTTGGAATGAAAAAAATCATTGAACCACAATCCAATTGTGTAACAAGGACGCGCGCTGTATTGACTTACATTTTTACATCTGTTGCCTTTGAAACTTGGTCTCTAATTGAGCTGCAATTGAGCAGCGTCAGGAAGAGCAACCTAACGCAAAGCCATTAAAATGGAACTTGATATTCACAGAAGTAGTTAAACAGAAAACGACGGAGCAGAGCATACAGCACAACATAGTGCCATATGTGTAGCCATAACTAACGCCGAACACTCAATATTAGACGGACAGTTGATGAAGGGACCGAGTATTTGAATGGATACATAAAAGGACATACGAGTTTGCAGTCATTTTCACTTGAATGGCGCAAAGTGTCTCGAATTTCCTCTTCAGTAGCAAACACTCTCGCTTAAGCAAACAGTTGGTAGTTGACTCATGACGCAAATATTTAGCTATTTTTCGCCAATTTGTTTATGTTGTGGGCGAAGGACGGTGTATGTAGTAATATAGAAGTTTTTATGAATACAAAAATTCTGAATTGTTGAAAAGTGCTCCATAGAGTTTGAAGTCTGGCATAGAAAAATGTGTTTTTTTTTTTGTGCAATAATATTCACTGGTAAATCATGATTAATTAATTAATTAATTAATTCTTTAACTACTAGCTGTACCCGGGACGCTTCGCTGCGCCCCGTAAAAACTGTTGCCCAATTATATTGTATGTTGTGTCTAAGTATATACACATGCTTGTTCTCTATAAAGAGCAAAACTATGCCCACTTTTCTAATGGATTTTGTTTCTACTGATCCCATTAATTTGTATTCAAAGTATCATCCCTGTATCTGAAATGGTTGCAAAGATATTTAGAATTTTTTTTTTTTTTTTGCTTCGATGTGTCGATTTTTGTTGTTTGCTTATATTCGCTCTCCAAGCATGACCAAACTCATGATGTGATCTTCTCCTGGTCCCATTGACATGCATTTGTATGGGTGGAAGTCTTTACAGTATCTCTTTCCAGGTCTATAGTTACTCTTTTCTTAGTATTGATGCTTAATAAAACTGAAAAATGAAAACCAGTTTCACAAAGGATCTTCAAATACATACAGTGGTTTGATAAGCATTCATAATTATTCTAAACATTTTTCATTTCAGCCCTATTAACTTTATTGCGACTCTATCGAAAGTGGAACATACTAAGTATGACATACCCATTTTAGGGTACCAAATAAATCTCTAGAAACTCACAAGCAAAATCTAGTTATTCAAATGTAAACAGAAAACGAATACATAATACAAGTACTTCTCCAACATTCCTTGCACCTTGCATTCCACGCTACCAACTTGTTTTGTGCCAAATATAATTAAAAACTAAAAGCAACTCTTCTATTTGTTGTACAAATTAAATTAAAAACTAGATTTTAATTTACACTTCAATTTGCTGCATCTCCGCTTTCCTCAGCCACTCTACTACCAAATATTCGACATTCTTTGTCATCGAACACTTTTCAGGAACAATGACACTCTGTGCATGTAAGCCACTCAGTTGTGTGTTGTTTATAAATGTTGCTCGCAAACACAAAGCTATCATAGACGAGTACTAACTATGGATAGAAAAAAAGGCGAACAATAAGAGCAACAAAAATGGCGTGCAGAAAATTGTATTCTTTTACTTTTTCACACCCTCCCCCTCTCTCTCTCTCTCTCTCTCATTTACATACACACACACATGAAATGAACTTTGTCAAGTTCTACAATTACTCTACTCTAAAGCAATATGTTTGCAACATATTGCAATGGAAAGACAACCAGAGAAACCCAGGAAGACAACAATAGTCAAGGTGTGTAGCCATTTAATACCCTGCATACATCCAGTATATAAAAAAAATGGTTTAGTAGATCCAAATTAATTGATCCGATTTCTTAGAGAGATAAACTGAGAGACACTAGGTAGTTTAAGGAACAGTTTGATGCTGCTGGTAAATGGTAAATCAATCAAATGATGTTTGAAAAAAATTTTTATGCTGAGTATCAAAAATCCTATTTGTAGTGCACAACCACAGGCACATATACTCTAAATGAGACAAAGCTGAGATGGGCGCGCGTTACAGATTTTTGAGATTGTGCGATATCCGGCATAAGGATGTTTGCACTGATGCTTCTTCTGGCATGTTAAGTTGCGATTATAAGCTTTTAGTGCCAGTGAGCATATGGAGACATTACATCGAGGACGGACAAACTACTCTACTGACGATGATGACGACAACGAGAGTCAAGCAAACAGCCCAAACAAACACTCGACCTGTGCCACTAAACTGTGTGTATGTGTTGATGTATGAGTGTGCAGCTGAGTGCACATGTGGCATATGCCAGATTTGCATTTTCAATTGTCAGTTCAGTTCAGTTCAGTTCAGTTGAGTTGCGTTGCATTTGCATCTGGATTGAATGTTTCGCTTGCTATGCTATGTATCTGAGTAACGAGTTGCAATCTGCTTGCCACAAGTTATGCTGTTGTTTGTGCGGCATTCTAGTACTTACGTACATGCATACGTATAGAAAGAGTATTTTGAGTTTGTCCTAAAGTGTGTTTTATGCATTGCAAAAGCCATCGGCAACTCCTTAGGGTGCCATTATCCTTTTTAGCTCGAGAAGTGGAAACGATCCAGATTAAACTTTCTTATAAAATTTGTGAAAAACTCTTCTGTTCGAAAGCTATTATTATTAAATTTTAATCTCTGATCTGAACCTTATGAAATATTTCAAAAAAGTTGATATAAAATGCGCTAATTTTGGTGTTTGTAGTTAAATTCAGAACAATAAAAATTTATTCAAAATAAAAACCAGAAAAGAGGAACTGATTTGTATAGAGGCTACCCCTACTTGTTATGTTGCTTCTAGCATATTAAGAACAACAAAAATAACAATCTTTTTCGTACAAAAATTCAGAAATACAAGTTATCGGAAGAAGGAATGGCAAGTATTTAAATTTAAAGGCTATCACCTATTCATCCTCTCTATATCGACTCGACTTTAAATGCTGATCGAGAACATATTTAACTTATGATGTCTGTCTCGCCTGTTTTTGCTTGTTGCATACATTTATACAAACTTCATATTCCTTTCTTACCTACGGGTATAAAGTATAAAGTTTGTGCAACAAAAAAAATAAAAATAATATAGTTTCCGCTATAAAACTTCTCGCAATACTTTCTTGAGAATGATGTTAATTTTTTTTAAAGTAATTTCTCGAAAAGTGAGCTGAAGTAGTTCAAGTTAATGAAATCAGCTATAAGAGGTGCTAGTTAACAGGACAAGTAGTTTGAAATAAATTGTTATGAACACTGGGTAGTAATCAAGTTTTTCATAGTTGAGCAATAAAAAAAGTTTTAAGTGGGAAATGCATTAAACTAATGGCAACTCTAAAATGTCCTTGTTTCATAAATTGAATAGCAACATTAATTGAATGTGCTAGAAAGGCATAGATTCGCTAAATTAGGAAACCAAAAATTAAATATGTACACGAATTAATTTTCAATGGATAAAGCATTTCGAAGTCGAGCACACTCTGCCTTGTTTGTACAACAACAACTACAAATTTTAAAATTAATGAATATATTGTAGATCTAACAACTGTAATTGCAAAGTTTTCCAGGTGCAACATTATCTTTACTCAATTTTCGTATCTCCAATATAGATATAGGTGCATACCAAATCAGAAAACTCAATAAAGGTTTGCTGACATTTATGTAAAATTTTTTTAAATATGTATTGGTTAAATGTATTTTTTATAATACGTTTGGCATTGTTTATTGAACATCAATCGCACTAATCCAGATTTTCCATAAATAATGTCATTTGTTGAAAATGACGAAAATAGCAATTATAGCTTATTGAAATGAATTCATCTTAAGTCATACACACTAATTAGTAGCTTTAAAAACAGTTCGCATATAAAGTGCTCAATTAAGGCTTATGCATAAGCATTTAATTAAGTGCATAAGCCTATGTTTAAAGGGGGCTTACAAAAGTTTGGTGAGCTGTTGAAAGCAAAACATAGAAAAAAAAAAAAAGGCTTTTCATAGCTTTATTCTGCTGTTTACCAATAGATTCTTCTATCTACAGGTAAATTTATTGACATCTATATTAATAGTCAAGTCCCTTTTTATGACGTCTTCTACTCTTGGTGAAGACTCTAATAACAAGGCTAAATGTTAACGTAGCAATTGTGCTAGATAGTTGAGCTATCTAGGCCTCCATTCTGTATATCATACTCAACTTCAATCTATTCAACTTCAACTTTAATCAGAATTCGACAGATGGACATGTGAACAAACAGATGGGCCGAAATACATCGAAACATATATACTTTCCGATGTCTGAAGCTTCTATTCATGCTTTACACACTCCATAACAATACATAATTTTGTATCACTCCATTGAGTCCTATAAAATTATACAGAAATTTTGTTCGCCTCTTCGCATAGTTAAGTAAATGTATGCAATAATTAATGTTTGCCTCTGTACATCATTTATATTTGTGTCAACTAAAAATCAGTTCAATCTGATTTCATTCATCAGACGAATCCATGTACGAGTATACTCGTATATTGTTTCAATCCGATTTATTTCGATTGATTTCAATTTATTAGCCTTGTGCTGATTCCACATTTTTTGCAAGTCTCATAGATATATGTATTGAATTCATTTGCCTGCCAGCTGAACTAACTCATTTGCAGGCTTATGTCAACTTAATCGCATTGAATAGTCATTAGTGTGACATTAATTAAGTTAATCGCTGCAATGTCATGCGACAAAGCTTAAATGACAAGCGCCAACAAAAATATTGTACGATGATTAAGACAAGTAAAGAGGTACTGTAGATGCATAATAGAGACGGGGCTGAAGAAATTATTTAGTGACAACAAGTCAAAATCCAATTAAAGACATTGCTTTGGGTGACGCAGCATATCATCGAGTGACACGCATAGGAACTGTGAGCATGCAAAAGGAAATAGTCGCATACATATATACATATAATACATATACATACGTATATACATTCATAGTAATATACAGGGTGCGCTCTAAAATGTCATGAAACACTAAAACTATCAAAGTCTTCTCCATGAGCATCACATTTTTTCCACCTACTCTAACATACCCGGATCGCCACTTCAAAAAACAGTGGAGCAATGGAAGCAACAAGCAAAGTTTTCCATAGAATGGAAAATTCATTCCTGCTGACAAAAATTGACTCAAAATAGCAGATAAGCCATTAAAGCCATTTAAAAATTATTGAATGAGAACACTGAATATTAAATATTTTCTGATATTCCAATGTCTTTGCCATATGAGAGATGCTAACTGGAAAGTTTAGATAATGTAATACAAAAGCATAATTCGATCAATTTATGCCGATATTTCGATTATTAAAGACATTCTGGTAGCCAATGAATTAATCACTCCGACCTCAACAACAATTGGGGTTACCTCCTATGTAATAGTCCGGCCATTAGCTGAAGAATCATGCACCTAATGACATTCAGAAATATTCGAAATTTAGGTAGAAATCATTAAATTGTTCAAGGAAATTATGCCAAAAGGAATGGTTCTACTCCTTACTACTTATATATAAATAAATAAAACTAAAGCATTTGTCTGTGATTGCGAAATAATTGTTTTTTTTTTTTTTTTTTGTACCACATAATGAAAGTACAGTTCTTTACATTTTTGTTTGTCCGTCTGTCAGTCTATCTGTATATTTATATGGCCGAATCTCCAGAGCCACACTTTTTTAAAATACGAAATTGTATTTACTTTATGGGATCGATCTATCTTGCCACCTTCAGATTGGTGACGGGTGCGACTTAAAGTAGAGAGTTCGCGTCATCTAACCTAATATATTTCAAGCGGGTTTGCGAACATTTGATGTACATCAGATAATATTTTTCCTAATTTTTAGGATGCACCCTGTATATAATTCTTCTATATTCACAAATTATATATTCAACGCTCGACAAAACGCTGCCACTTACTCATAAACTTATAACTTATTCAAATGTTATTACACAGATATATAATTTAAGACGACGCAAACAACGAGGACGACAAAAACATCGTCTCACAAAGACGTCGTTGTCCTTGAGTCGTTGCTGTTTACTTAACCAACATTTACAGCTGCATACTAGCTGGCGCCATGTGCCGTGCTTGGTTTGCCGAGAGCCTTTTATTTTCTGGATTTTTACGACGTGGTTGTAGCCGCGGGTTGAAGGAACTTGCTAATGATTACATTAAATGTTGTCGACTTACCTGTAACGAAAGGAAAAAAAGAAACAAAGGTAAATATTGAATAAGCAAGCATAATGCAGCAAAGAAACGGTTCAGAACAAAAGCGGTTCAAATAAAGAAGAAATAAAAAAAAATCAAATGTCTTAAAATAAAATGGAAAAACCATTTGCTGAGCTGTTGTATCGTGGTGTTTGTTCACAAATTAAACATAGTTTTCCCACTCCCCCCTGGCTGTGTGTGCGTGCTTACGACACTGAATATTTATATCTATGTGAGTTTGTGCTTAAATCAGGCATAGGCATAAGGAGTAAAAACAATGTATAAGCGTATGTGTGTGCTCTGCATGCATGCGTGTATACTGTTCTGTGTTCAAAGCATTCAGCATACTTATTTCGATTTTTCTTTTCTTAAGCTGGAGTGTTCGAGTCCGGTTGGCACACGTGCCCATTTCTTCTTTAAAATGTTTTAGTGAATTTGTATTTTAGCTGCTTTGGAAAAATTAACAACGCACGGAAATCTCTTACAAACACTCTAACAAGTACAATAAACATAATTTTTCTGTCAAGGTCATGTCATGTCATAAAAACTGACATATTATGCGCTGTAGTAGTACTAATATTAGCAGTAGACACGCTTTCTTACTTTTGTAAGCTCAACGATTTTCTATTTTTTTGTTTTCTTTAATTTGGCGCCACATTTAAGGTCAGCAAAATCCAGTGCCCTAGCGCAGCTTGTTGATTTATGCGCTGCATGATAAGCGTTTTTTTTTTTTTTGCATTTTCTTTAATGTGCACCCTTCATACATGATAAAGAGGGGCATTTATTGCTTTGTTGCAGAATTTGCCACTCTCGAATAAAATGTTTGTGAAACCGATTCGAAGTATATTACATCCGTCAATCTGGTTGTCTTTAGAAACACCAAGAGCTTGAAGACTATAAGAGTTATGTAGACTCTTCTTTATTGTCTTCAGTTTACTTGTATTAAATGAGCTTAGCAACCTTTTAAGTTATATATGGCATATAGCCTATATCCAAATATAATGGCCAATAAAGCACAGCGCATCTCCATGTCGACCTCACTCGACTTCAGCGTTCTCTCTTGTTTTATTTTTTTTTTTTTTTCATTTTAATTTGATTTTCTTCCTTTTCTATAAAAAAATTTTACACGCAATTAACTTTGAATAAAAGCGTTATTGAAAGAAATTACCCGAAAGAAATTGATTCGGCAGCGCGCGAAAAACACTGCCAATATGCCAGGCATTATTTGTTATTGACTTGAAAAGTTTTGTCAGAGATTGCAGTTTTGTCAAATTGTGCGCATAATTCAAAGCATTCAATGGCGTGCGAAAAGTTTACGCAATTTAACTCTAATAGTTACAAATGAGCATGACTTTTCCTGAATCTTAAGATTTGATTGAATAGAAATTAGTATTTTTGTTGGGAAAGTTTGTCGTTTTTTGAGTAATCAATTGTGAACTCGAAGTGACTACATTGATTCTCGCAATTTCTGTCGCAGTAATTCAGGCAGCCGTTAGAACAAGATTTTATTGCAGAATATTATTGCAGACTAGCGTACTCGTTTGGCTTTTTCTCATATACTACTCACTTTTCTTAGAACTTATGTATATATTCTACTTCTTTTTTAACAATATTTATGCATTGTCGCAGTTGGCAATTGAAATTGATGTTCCTCTTAGTAAATTTAGATTCAGATTTTGGATCCATTCGTCTGGGAACGGTATTGCTATATGCTATATAAAATGTATTTTTAGTTTTTGAATAAATACAAATATAGATTTCACATTAATTTATCTGAAATACATCACGACAACGAAAACAAAATTAAATCATGTATTCCAACATTTGCAGAGGTACATGCAAATTAAGTTTACAGCCCGAAGGATTACATGTGCAATATACAATACAGCACACACACACACAAATACACAATTATCTGGTTTGAATATACATATGTACGCAATACTGTGTCTACTCGAAAGTAAGACTAAATTCCATTAAATGCTACATGAGCGCAATATTAGTCGACGAATGAATTGCTGCAAAGCAACTCATATTGCAACACGAAACACCAACGCAAAGCTCATTATGCATAATTCATTTTATTTTGCGCGCCGCACACATTTATAAGCAAACACTTACACACACTGTTAAAGTTTTGCATTATGATTCACTTCAGCATGACAGGACTACATTCATGCTTGCACACATTAAAAAGAGGTGGGTAGATCGCACATACACACTTACTTTTAAATTAATTTAAATGTCAGAGGCATAAAGTGTCAGGCTGTATTTTGATACGTTTTCGTATTTGTTGTTGTTGTTGTTGTTGTTGTTTTTGTTGTTGGCGTGACACCCATTAAACGCCAGCTTAACCTTTGACGTGCCGTTTGCGCGCATATATGTACAGGCAAACCAGAAACACATACAAAACTGTAACCCGGCCGAATTTCGAGCTACTAAATGAAGTCAGCATGCCACAAAATGTACACCGAAAGTTAATTACTACCGCTTTAATACTTTATAATCGTATTATTTAATCGACTAGTACTCGCAAGAGTCATGATCAAAGTACCGATCATATTATATATAATATTGTCATAATAAAGAGAAGAAATACAGAACAATTAAGTGGCTATGTAGACTTCTCTCTAAAGAACTCTTTATGACTGTAGATCCTTTTAGTGTTATGTATCAGACAAGCAGCGGCAAACACCAATGATAGAATATTATAAGACTTTGAAAGACAAAGTTCGTCGAAAATTATCCGTTTAGAAGCAAATATAAAAAATAATCAGTATTGAAACATAAGTCAGGCGTTAAATCCCAAAAGGAGCAAAAATCATTTTCCAGCTAATTAGAAAACTAATTAAGAGTACTGACAGTGTCGACTTGGAGAACACTTGATCATAATAAGTATACAAAACTCTTATGAATTCGGATTGTATGATCAAGAGGAACAAATTCTTTTTTAAAATATCACTCAGTGTGAGATATTATCTAAAAGGGACGGAAAACCTAAAATAGGGAGGCTTCATCATTAATGTGAGGCTTCAACAGTTATCAGACCAAAGGATATCATTGGTATTTCCAGCGTGTGAAGATTTATTGTAAGGTTGGCAACACTCAGTAGTAGTCGAGGAACTTCCAAAAATGAAAACGTTTTTTCAATAAATTTCACATAGGTCTATGCAAGTGCATGCAAACCGTAAATTCTTCTCACGAAAAACTTAACAAACCAAAAACCGACATATTTTGTGAATTTTATAATATCAAGCATACAGAGTTATAACTATGTCTCATACACTTGATCACCACAAGAATGGCTTCAAGGTCCTTTGCGTACAAATACGCATGAGTGTTCACAATTTTCCATATTATTGTAATTGGTATCAATTTGCAGAAAAAAATAAATATTTTCATAGCAGCCTGCTTATGTACGAGTGCAAATGATTTCGCTGGAACGATAATACAATATATCGTATTACGCACATTCACGCTCGACCAAGTTCTTAATTAACTTACTGAGCCTCTTGTAATTTAATTTTGTTTCCAATTGCATGCGCTCTGTGTGAATGCATACATGCAGCGGAACGAATATGTCCATTGAAAAACCAGTTTGCCCGCCAGCGGCATTGCGAGAAGAGCGACTGCATAATCAACGCTTCATAATAATGATAATTATAATGACATCAACAAGAGCTGCCAACTGAAAAAGCAATTCCAACGAAAAGAAACAATAACTGCAATGGCGGGCGGCATCGCTGACTTTGTCGGTCATTAAGAGCAGCCGTCAATGCAATCGCCATTGCAGTGCCGCATATAGACTATTCTGTTTGCGGTCGCACTCACTTCAATCATCATTATAATTATACGCTACCCTACAGGGTCTAAGAGTATAATAGATTTCAGTAGATGTATGTAACAAGCAAAAGCAGGCATGACAGACTACATAAAATATACATATTCTTGATTAAACTCTAACAGCAAATCCGTTTATAAATAGCCCATATCGATCTCTCATCTACTTCAGCAATCAGATCTCGGCGATTTATAATTATTATTTATATGTAGATAAAGTGTAGAAAACAATAATCAAAATGGCTCCTTAAAATGCAAAGTTTCTTATTTGGAATTCAATATACGAGTAATACCCAAAAAAGTCAAAATATGTTGCCTGCTTTTAGGCTGTAAAGTTGAAGCCATTTTATATTTACAATGTAACGAAATAACATATAAGAGCTTCTTATGCCGTGAATTTAATTTTTCTAAATTTTCTCTATTCAGACAGACATACAGACAAAGGGACATGACTCGTTTCGTGCTGATCACAAATATACAAGCGTTCCCGGCGTACATTGCAAAGCCTCCTTTGGTTTTTATGAGGGGTATACATTTTCTAGAACTTTTCACATGTTTCGTGGAGAGTATAATTACAGTCGTTGCTGATACTCACGATTGCATTATGTTTTACTTCCATAAAATATTCAACGCTCTGCATTGCGAATTGTGCATAGTTTTCACATTGAACTTAACTACGTACTAATGAGATTTGTCAGCATAATATAGTTGATAATTTAATCATATGAAATTGCGTTCAATTAATAAGAACTAATAGGAATGTCAGAACTTTAATGTCTTCTTGTCGTCATATTTGTTTAACAATGTTTGACAAGAGCTGTCATTTGTTTCCATTTACGATGCGGCAACGTTTCAAAATTATTCAAATTCAAGATCAAAAATTTAATTCGATTATCCAAACTGTAATAGCCAGCGCAACACCGTTTAGGCAATTAATTTAAATTACAGTTTAATCTAAAGGCTAATATGTTGAAGCGGATGAAAAGTTTATCAATTTTCCGCGTACATCGGCGTATCTCTTATGACAAACGAGCCGAATTTACGATTAATTTGATTATTTGATATGATTTAACCAATGTTTGCATCAGGAGATAGATGTTTGGCCATTGATACATATTAAAATTAACGTGCAGCACTGATGATGCTGATCGAACTGCAGCATCATCATACACTATTTCATTAAAATTGAAGAAGACGCATATCTTACTGTGTACAATGATCGACGTCATGATAACGGACTTGAGACTTTGTGATATTTCAATAAACCAGGCTCTTAAACGATCGCAACACATCAATCTTAAAGTGCAAAATAGAAACCTCGACGATTTTGGTTCATGTTTCATTATGTATTGTATCTAGGTCATTGAATCACTGTACAACATTTAATTTCTGACGATTCAATATATAAAGCTATACTAATCCATGGAGTTTCTAGCATAACTGACAGCTATGAAACATCAGTGTCAATTGTTAAATGCGCTGCAGCAAGTAAGTTTGTACGGCAATATTCATGTATATAAAGCCATGGCTAAAGCAAAAGTCAGTAGCGAACAACTCGGCAGACACAATTTCATAATTAAACATTGCGCGCACATACAGACACACACACACACACACACACAAAAGTATCTACACAGGAAGTCAAGAAACCAAGCGAAGAAGCCTCAGTAACTAACTGCCTACAGATATATATATATATACAGTATATAGTATATGCAAACAGTGTCAATAGCTGTGAATATAACACTAACAACAAGGACCACAAGAAACACGAACGATGATGATGTTGCAAATGAAAATAAATTATTTAAATTATGCAAGGCTACACGAAACTAATTTCGAGGTTTAGCTGAGAAAGTTTTCGTTGACTTGACGCCTGTCAATGAGTTTATAAGGGCTTGCGTGTGTATTTAAGTATCCATATAAAATTTGAAGCACTATTGACGCCGATGTTGACGAGGAAATAATTGATGCAATGCCCAACAGTACAGCAGCTTTCAATCATTTTAATATACCAGGCAATGCAGTTGTTCGAGTATGTAAATCAGCAGGAAAATCGAATGCAATGAAGCACACAAGTCAACATATCCAGTTCTTAACACTTCACGCAAATTGTCAGATATATGGAATAGAGGCCTATATCTACTTTGTAGAATCTCTGACACTTCGATATATGTTCATGTATGATGATATATGAAATTTGGTAGCAAGTCGAATCATTTTTAAATAATTATCATTTAGTCATTCATATATTTATTCAAACAATTTTTTATGCATACCCAACTCTCTACTCAACTGGTAATCGGTAGCCAAATAACAACTAAAACTTTAAACTATTAAAATCTAAAACAAATAGATTCCATCTTTGTTCAAAGTAATTTATCAAAATTTGTCGACAATAAGATATGGGCTTTTAAATATTGTCAACTCAACAAACTCATAAAATGCTTAAATAAATACCTCACACAGACGCACATACACATACATATATGTATATGTATATGTATATGTATATGTATATGTATATGTATATGTATATGTATATGTATATGTATATGTATATGTATATGTATATATAGATGAGGGTAACAAGCAACACTGACAAGCTCAAGCAATGCATTCGAGCGGAAACATGAAAGAAGAAAATACTATTTAATCCATTATATCAACATAATCGTAAATCACTTTGCACAATTTCGCCACACACTCGTAAAAGTTGTTCAACTACAATAAACAATAAAAACGAAGCAATTGTCTGGCTCAAATATAAATACAGACAGACGGACAGGCGGACGGACGGACAGACAAATACTTACAGATGGTATATATATTGTAGAAAATATATATTTATGTATATTGTATATCCTGACAATAAAAGATCAAAAAAAAAAAGTGTGAATGAAAGAGAAAAAAGCTAATACATATGCATAGATATAGACAGGCTCATACAGCTATAATTTGTTATGCATTTGTTGGCAACAAGGATGCCTGACGATGCGGCACTTCGTGTTTTTTCGTTGAGTCAACTCGTCACATTCATTCGAGCTTTCGTTTGTTCTTTCGTTTGCTTCTTCGTTTGTTATTTTTAGCTGCGAATAATTTCCGCTACACAGGACACAATAAAACACGCATGTAAACACAATCACGTGTATACAAATATTATTCATACATATTTACACATACATACGAACTCACGCAGTATTTGTTTACGTATTGATTCAAGTTTTAATAATAACCAGCAAAAAATATGTCGGGTATTTCGGAATTCCTGAAACGCTGAAAGAGTTTAAACTTAAAAATAAATTAAAAAGTAAGAAATATAAAAGATTGCATATTTTTTTTGCCACATTGCAGTGACGTTGGAGAATTTCAGCTTCAGTGTTGTAGAAAACTTCGTCTATCTTAGAATAGAGGTAAATTAGAATTAGAAGTGAAGCCCTCTCTCGAAAGGCGAAAATCAAGATCTATAAGACGCTGATACTGTCGGTCCTACTGCACGGCGCAGAGGCAGAGACCGTGATTGAGACAGATGAAATGGCGTTAGAAGTCTTTAAGAGGAAGTTTCCCCGCAGGATTTAAGGTCCCGGCTGGTTATAAATCATTTTTAAAATGGAAAATAAAAATTGTTTGAATTGTACGAATCATTGAATCATTCGTTTTCCCTTCCATTTTCGAACATGCCGGACACTCGTATTTCTCATCTAAATTGTTCATCACTTCACTCATATTTTTCACATAATTGATACTCGAATCGCTTTTGCTTTTGCCTTTGAAATATGCTTTTCGAAATAAAATCTCATAGCTATCACATTTTTACCACGCAACAGCAAGTTTTTCATTGTTCTGTAAATTTTCTTTGCTGTTTGTGTGAGTCAAATGCGTTGTTGACCTTTGTTTGATGCGCACCTTTTGAAAATTGTGAGAGGTTTTCGTGTAGGTTAAGTGAAAGGTTAAATATTTAAAGTCCTAAAGCTGAATTGAATATGGTAAAATTTTAAATTAAACACATAACAAGCAAATCTGATTTCTATTAAAACAGTCTCTAAATAAATATTAAAAATGACTTTTATACTTTAAATTTTTTGTAACAATTAATCGAAATTCAAGCTGAATAAGTTAATTAAAAACAAAAAGAACGCTGCAGACGAATGTGTTCTGCTTCGAGATCTGTATAAAGCTGTACTCGCTTGAGTGGAGATTATTGATGGAGGCTATTTGTTACAGTGATTGGATCTGGACCTGTGCATATGATGAATATGAAATTTGTAGATATTTGAAATCATTTTCAATGCAATATGATCAATGTATCAGATATCTGAACTTGTCTTAAGCGATAAATGTGCTTATTGTGGGCGTGACATTTCGACATTTTAACAATAAAATCTTATTCTTAATACATACAAGCAACATAAAGACGGTCATAGCAATATAGACTCTAAATGGCAATTAAGAATATGTTTATATTTTATGAGGACTGCTATGCCTTTTCTGCTTGTTACAAGCAATTGCTCGAAATTAGTATACTCTTAAGTTGATACCTATTTTGGCATATAAAAAAATTAAGGCGCATACATCCAACGATATAAGTCTGTATGCACGCACGCTATAGCATATATGAGTACGTATACGAGGTACATAGTCATCGAATCATACGTGAACATATGTTTCAAGGCGTTTTAGTCTTTTGTGCTTAAGTCAGCTCAGCTCAACATTGAAGTTATTTATTTTATTTTTGCCTTTTGCACCATTCGACTTTATTTTGCTAGTCGACCCTGCCACATATTGTGTATACGTATATATCAGTGGCGGATCCACAAAGGATACAGCACACCAAAATTAAAAAAAAATAAATGTTTTACTATGCATGCAGAGATTTTTCTTTCTCCCCTTTCCAAAAAGAAAAATATATTATTAGCTGTAGAGCTATTTGCCACACATTGCTTTCTGAGTCCGCCACTGTTTGCAGCTACGTATTTTCTAAGTTGAAAAAAACGCCTTCAGCTAATCTTATGACCAACTAAGCTTTGGCTTTAATATAAAATGAGCAGAAAAATTGCTTATTATGGCATTGGATATTGTACTTTCCACGCATTTTGCCAAAGGTAAAGTGTGCAAAATCGTGAATAGAAACCAATGCAGCCATAGTAAGCTGTGAAAGAAAGTGAGGTACTTCTACATAAAAGTATGGCAAGGATGTTGCTTCTGGCGCCGCAGAGCACAATTTATAGCGTATCTACCTGCGATAAAATCGTATTGCCGAGTAGTAGTTGGAACAGATGAACAAAAACTAAAGCAAAAAATGCTGGTTCAGTCGAAAATATTAATTCGACTGTATTATACACTACAACCCAACTAGACTTTGGGTCGAGCCATCTGTGTCGTGCTGAACACGAACTTACAATATTTACACTTAATTGAAGCGGAAATGTTGCTTCAATTAAGTGGTCGATGTTCCATTTAGCGTTTATTTATTTATAAGCCACAAAAAAAAAAAAAAAATAAATAAATAAAACTACAATCAGTCGATTTCTTACGAACATTGCCAGAAGCATTATAAGCAATCAGAAAGTTTTAACCGAAAGCAGAGCAGTTGCAGTCAGCCAGGTTGCCAGTCTAACCCAAATCGAATTTTCTTGTATTACGTTAATTGCAATTTATGCGCCAAGCACAAGCATCATTTACCTCGCACAGGGTAATAGGCATTAGGACAGCCTACTGCCTACTGCCAGACTGTAAAATCGATTTCTCTTAAGTGCATTACTAATAATAAATATTTACGCTTCATATTCGATCTTATAGTTTTTAATTAAATTTGCTCCAGTTTTTGCTGTGTATTTGCACTTGAAGAATTAATAATTCCATCGGTTTAGAACTTGTTGGCAAAGTTTTAAAGCTTACAAGCCAACAACGAAACACACACAGCCAGAAATGTCTATAACCTGAAGGTTAAATTGCTCATTCAACAACGAGTGGAATTAATTCTGTGCACTAATGCCTGTATAAATCTGAATAGTGCTGTTTCCATTCAAAACAAGTTTTCAGTGTTAATGAAAATATTGCTAAAGCAAATGTTTGCTTAAAGTTTTGAGCACACATTGAGCTGTGGAATACTAAATGTTTTGAATTATTTTTCACTGCAAACGTATTTGAGCCAATTTATTGAAATATTTAACAGATTTTTTTGTTTGTTTTCAAATCACCAACTTAAGCAGAGTGGAGCAGCTTTCAACTTGTTTGGAGCTTGGCTTTTATTTTGCCTTAAATCACAGCAGCATGGAACGAACAAGTTGATAAGTCTTCGAAATGTTGTGTGATATGCTATCTCACTAAATTTTATGCTAGTTTGTGGTTTTTCTATGCATTCTATTGGCAGGATTTAAGCTATGCACATTTATAGCACTGCTTTGTAAAAGGAAAGCCTAAAAGTATGCAACGTGCTGCAATTGAAACATTGTCAAAGGCCTAGGCTAGTACTCTTTTTGAAGAACAACTTTTTTAAGCTCGAGTGTTTCCTGTCACGAAATTTGCAACACGTACAATTGTTGCATTTTCTATGCTTAGGTCAAGCAGTATAGTGTTTCAAAATAATTGTGTAATCAAGTCGCAGTACAATTGAATAATTCGCTCGGTAGCATATGTACACGCGGACGGAGACAAAAACGGGGACGGCTTTGGCATGAGGAGAATCAAAGAGTGGGAGGTATACTAATACATTCGCACGTAACTCCACCGTTGCACCAGCGGATTAAATTTATACTCGATAAAAGTATTTTTATTAAGCGACAATATAGGCGGTCATCGCAGATCTCTAAAGTATGTAGATGTATTCACGATCAGCTCGACAAAGCCAATCGTTTTAGCCATGACCTTCCGTCTGTGTGTGTATGACAACAATAGCTTTCCATGTTTGAATTACACTGCCTTGCAAATCGCAACGTATAAAATGGGACTTACTATTTCCGAACTGATCTTTTGTGCTGAACTCGAATCCAATGATTAATGAGTATATACCAACTTAATTGCAAGCGAATTGCAAAACGACATCTGTGGCATGCAAAACCGAAACTAAAGCCAAATTCAAGCGAAAGTATTTTCTATGGCATGCCTGAACACAAATATTTTATATTGTTTTTCTGAGAATTCTGTTGTATTGAACATCGGAATATTTTGTATGAACTTTCATTATTGTCTTATTCTACTGAATTTCGCATAAATTAATCTTTGTTCTAGACGCCTTAACTAGTTTCAGTTGAAAGAAAAACATAAATAATAACAATCTCTAGAAATCATTTCAGTCACTTGTCACTGACAATGTCATTGTGGCTACTTATTGTGAAAATTAAAATGCAGCAGCATAAACCAAATAAACTCGAATGAATTAGACTTGACATGTTGCTGACATGCATTTCTATGCATTTCCATTGGAATATAACGCTTTATGTGTAGTGATTTATTATAAATTGATTGTGATGCTGGCAAGATAAATAGTTTTCTCAACCAGTCAAAGCTTAATACAATTCAAGCGAATCGTTCATGATTTGCATGCAAAATGATTTGCACCATAGAAGCAAATCACAGTGTTGGCAAAATATATGAAGCAAGAAATAAAAATACTAAAGAAATTCTTCGCTCAGTGCTGCTAGAAATCACGTACGCACACTTAACCTAGGCATGAGGTTGGTGTGGCTGTTACATTATACTATTTAAGAGATGTATTAGTGCGATTCTTCTTTTTTTGGATATGTATATTAATAAAATGTTAATGTTGAGGAGAAGAAGCTCATTTCATGTACCATAATTGGCCATTACTAGCCTCTACAAATGGCAATCTGAGATGATAAGAGAGCGTACAATTTTTTACTTCTCGCTAAAAAAGAATAATTACGATGTTAAACGAATTTCTGGAGCTTCTGCATTCCTAGCCATTAATTCCTCAATCTGCCTGTCAACCTGTCGAAAGTATGACACTTTTTTAAAAGGAAAAATGAGAATCAAGAAATGGTTTATGATTCCTAGTAGGTCGTGAAGAGGTGCTTAATTGAAACAAGTGGCAATCGAAAGAAGTAATCTCTGCTGATTGCAGTATTTAATTTTACAAAATTGCATCAAGCGTGTTGTTAAATTTATTTATCGCATCAGTCACACAAATTCACTTATTCAGGAGAACTCTCTCGTTAAAGGTTAGTCAGTTTAAGCTGTAAAAATTGGCAGGAACATCAGTTTCCGTGACACATTCAATGTACGAGCAATGGACTTGCACATGAGCACTTCCAGTTCCACAATAAATGGTAGTCACTTAAACATCATCTGCAAACTATCTAAAAGACGGCAATAACCATTGTTTTTAATGAAAAAAAAAAAGACAGAAAGTCTCTAATACACTCAATAGAAGTGCATCTCAAATAAAAGAGCATACAGCCAACAAAGAGCCTAGTTGATAGTCAGGCATGCTTGAAAGTACGCAATCAACAGCATAACAATGGCAATAATATGCTGACGAGGCATGTTGCCTATAAACATGTCAAAACAAAAA
This sequence comes from Leucophenga maculata, assembly GCA_035044805.1. Lineage (NCBI taxonomy): Eukaryota > Metazoa > Arthropoda > Insecta > Diptera > Drosophilidae > Leucophenga > Leucophenga maculata. The sequence continues at coordinate 527,260 of JAWNNP010000446.1, forward strand.
GCTGCACTTACCAACGATGCAATCTAAGACAAATCAGCATGACGCTCTGGCCTGCTTTCAACATGCACTGCGTAATGCTGTAACTGCTGCTGTTCTGGCATTCGGTTGTAAGTGTATCTAATGCAGCACGCACATTTCAATATGCAAACACAAATGAACGAGCGGCTTTACAGACGAATGGATAGATGATCAACCGCACAGATACTCAGCACTGCAGCCGCAGCATGCCAGTGCACGTATTTAAATGTCATTTAGCTAGACAAGTGCGATGGCGATGGACATCCGGACAGACAATCGGCATGCAGTCGCAAATTTTCAACTATAACAATTTCATTCATTGATTTGTGATTGTGTGGTATACTGTGTTCTTGCGCCTCTATTCGGACGCGTCTCGGTTCTCTGCTTGAAGTCTGCTTTGCCACAGTTGCAAGTACACACACTCATCTACATAGATTCGCATGCCAACATTGACTTGGCTCTGCCCTGGTTGTCTAACGCTCTTATAATGTATGCAAAGCACTAACGACAGTAGTAATAAAAATTCATGAGGCTCTGCACAAAAATTGTGGCTATGATAAAATGCTTGGAAAATTTATGCTGCTCCCTCGTCATGTGTGTGGCGTGTGTGGTCTATGAGTGTTGAAAACTTGGCAAGAAGTAAAATGAAAATGAAAATTTAACGCGCAACAGTTCAAATGTTCATGACAAATAGAAATAAATAATAATATGGAAAGGATAAACCATTTTAAGCGAAAATTATGACACTTGAAATAGGAAAAAGTTTGTTTTAATTTTCTGAATTTGAATTAAACACCATAACGAATCTACGGTCTATTTACATTAGAGATTGATAAAGAGACTGATATGTTATGAAGTGTGGCACAAACCATAATTTATCAAAATCGGTCAAATATTTTAGGCATAAAAAACTAAGAATTTGAAACTCATAAAAGAAAACAATTGACATATACACATCCTTTGTGAGAAACAACATGACTCGATGCTCGAGAACTTGAACAAAGAAATTCAAAATAGTCACAGCAAAAGTTGTTTGTAAGAACTGCTGTTGTGTAGACTCACACTAAATATTACGCACTCTGCCGAGGCTTTTAATGCATTACAATATATTATGCGCAATTAGGAAATTATTAATGCATAATGGCTCTGAACTCTGATCCTATATATGTATATATATATTTTTTAGAGTCTTGAAATGGAATCAAATAATTTTTATTTGGAGTCTTGAAATATTTTATTTGTTATTTGATGAATTTAATTATTAGCTTATTTAAAAGTGTTCTAATGAAGAATTTTTTATGAATATAAACCAATGCCTCAGTTGCATGTTATGGACCTGGATACTATACGGGCTTAACAACATGGCTTGTCACACATCCAGCGTCCAAAAAAAGTTTGTAATGTTCAGAAGAGGCGAAGTGCAATGGCAGTCTAGTTCGTAAGAGTAAAGAAAACGTAAAACGGTGTTTGTAAGTATTTTTCATGCGTTGTTTCAGTTTTATATATTGTATTGACAGTCAAACTTTTAGAAGCCTCAAATTTAACTCAACAAATTTAACTGATATTCATAGAATATAGTTTCCTCACATCTGCACATAAGTCGACGTCATCATACACAACTGCTAATTAGCTTTGCCTCACAATAGCTGTGCTTCAATAATTTTAACACTTAATTAAAATAAAAAATTTTAACTTTAAAAAAATCCTGACCTGACTTACACTCGATCACAAACACTCCATACACTTCAACTCAATCGAAATACTGTATTTAAATAATTTTATTCATATAAAAATGGGATGCATATGTAAAATACTTGAACACCCTTCAAAAAACATTAAAAAAAAAATGATACGAAACGAAAAAGTAGTTTAACCAAACTGAATCCTTAAGGGGGCGGATACAAAACTTTTCGTTTTTCAAGTGATATGCATATCCGGAGTAAGGATGACACAACAGATGAAAGTGGCGAAAAAAGAAATGCAGAATATGCAAAAAATAAAACAAACAAAGCACAAAAAAACTCAAACAAAACGTGCTGCACAAAAAAAAAAAAATAAAAAAATTACAGCAAACACTGTGATAATTAAACTTTCGACAACGAGCACTCTAGAGTTCAACTTTATTCACTCATTCATACGCCCCCATCGAACCCCGTCGACCAGCACACAGCAGCTTGTAATGGGCGTAGATAAAAAAGTTGTAACAACATCCTTATGCGATAACAAGCGGCAGCAGTTGCTGTAGTATCAACAGCGAAGATAGTACTAACAGCAGCAGCAACAACAGCAACAACAGCAACAGCAGAAGAACAAAGTTATTTACATAAAAATAAAAAAAATTAAGAAAATAAAAATTTAGAACTGTACGAAAAACAAAAAACTGACGATATATCAAACCATTTGATACACTGCAATATATTGTATGCACATACCATGACGCAGGATATAGGCATTAATGGTGAGCGTAATTGTTCATTTTTTCGCATGTCCAGAATTTTGATTCAAGTAAAATTAAAAGACGGTAGAGCTCAAATACGATCGTCGACAATTTTGTTTATTATTTAGTGTAGATAATTTTATAAGCAATGGTTTCTTGTGACATCTTCTAATAACCGAAAAATAACCGAAAATTAATTGAAAGTAACCTTTAGATGTCTCCGACAACCGTTGTAACAAACTGTCTAATAACTTGTTATTATTTTGTAAACTTTATGTGAAGTGTATATAAATAAGAAAAACAACAGCAGCTGAAAGAGAAACAGCAAACGGCAAGTGGAAAATAAAAGACAAGTGAAAAGCAAATACGAAAAGTTCACATTTAAAGGCAGTAACTGTACTGTAATAACAACAATAGCTTCAGCTGCAAGGACACAAATAAACAAAAATATGGCAAAAGAGTCGTGGAAGTAGGAAGAAGTGGCAACACCATACAACAGCAAGCAGATTAAACTCTGTCGCTGTTTTCAATGTAAATGTATTTCTTTTTCTCTTATGAATACTCGGTGTCTGCGTGTCTGTCTGTCTGCCTGTCTGTCTATCGGTCCGTCTGTATTCACAATCAAGCATGTATTTGTGTTAGTTTGGCTCTGTGCAAGTAAGCGTTTGTATGTGTTTATATTTGTGTTTGCATTGTTGAGCAGCTGTTGTTCTAGATGCTTAAAATTGGTAAAATACAATCATGACTTTTGTTTGCGCCATTGCGATACGAAACTGCAGCAAATATGTATATACGTGTTAGTGTTATGCATATGTAAGAACATAAGTTTCAAACGTTTAGAAATACAAACCAACAGAGGATAGCTTGACTAAAAAAATATGCGTTTTCCAAATCACTTTATCTCTATTATTTCGGTTTGCAGGTCAATAATTTTGCTTAGTTCTTGTTCAATTTAGCAAACGAAACATCTCTATTTTCTTCTTCTTCTTTTTTTTAACTTTACGTTGTTTTAGTTTTTATTCTGTAAATTTGTGCATAAATGTGTGTGCTTGCAGCTTCAAGAAATTTTGTTAATTAAATTAAATATGCACTTAAATTTTTTATATTATTATGTGCGCTTATTATGAGCTCATATTCCAAGATGAGGACCAAAGGCTTACGAAAGAGAACGGAAAAATAACTGGCTTATAGAAGGCAAACACTTAACAAAAAAAGAAAAAACGCTTTTAGCTGCTAGCAATTAAAACAACAGTTAACGGATTTCTGGCTACGAGTGCCAAAAACGCTTCAAGTGAATAATGTTGCGAGGTGGCAAAGTGAAAATTCAAAGCAGCGGCCAAGTACACTGAAAAAGTAAAAGTATCCCATTTTGTATAATTAAGAAATCTTTATTGGAAATGCAACGAAACCATTTGTTGCGTATAAATAAACAAAAGACATAACTGTTAGACCCTGTATGGAAGGTACAAGAGCCTATTGGTTTTGTGCAAATGTATGTAACTGGTAGAAATAATGCTTGGAGACCCCGAAAGTTACCCCCCATTATGATCAGCAGCGTTAGAGGAGTCGATATAGCCATGTCCTGCAGTCCGTCCGTATGAACGAAAGGATCTCGGAAACAGTAATAGATAGAGACTAGGACTTCGCCCGAATTTAACTTTTTTTTGGATTTAGATCTTTAATAGGTTTGGATGGCCAAGCCAGAGCGAAAGTCTTTGAGACAATTTACAGTTACCATAATGGTATAAATAAGTGTTAGGCAGAATCTGTAGGCGCGTTTTTTTTTTTTTTTTTGTATGTTTTATTATATATTTTATTCACAGGAATAGCCTCCTCGTGGTGTTCCCTGGTTACCGATTTGAGTTCACATAATCGGGAGCTAATTGGAGCGGCACAGGGCATCTTACAGTCGCAATTTTGTAAACAAGGATATTTTGTTGTTAAAAATTATTTGTTTCCATAATTTCTCATCAACGCAAAGTTCTTACTATATACTAAGTATACCATACAACAAATTATTCAAATTAACTTTAAAGTGTCGCATTTTTTTCGGTGTATTAACGAAATCGGAAGCGTAAACAACTACATCAAGAGAGGATGTGTTTTTAAGTTGTTCTCTTTTCTTCCTTTATGTTTTTATTTAATTTAAAAATATGTAAGCTGTAACCAAATAATTATCTTGTATTATAAACTGCACAAAGAAAATGTTTAATAAATTAAATGAAAAGGAAAGCATAAGCCTATCTCATTAACTCTGAGAGTTATGCCTGGCTAGATCAACTCGTCTCATAGAATATAACTATATTACCTGATTTTCCTTTCGCTATTTTTCAGTCATTTTTATATTTCCACAAATCTATTTGTTTCCAGGCTATAATGTGACGCTTAAAATAACACTGCCAATGAAAACATGTTGCTGCCCAAACTAAGAGTGTGAGTATAAATCCGTTTATTGCGCCATAAATTTTATTTTACACCCGAAACGCTCAAGTGTTACAAGCCCATTATACGAGTACATGATAGCAGCAATAAAACCATTACACATTTACCCACGCTCACCACATAATTAAAAACACAGAAATCAAACATCAAAATCAGAAAATTAATTAACTAAATTGCACAGCATGCGCTGGCCCACACCGTGTCCTGCTAACCGAATTCAGTATCAATTTCAAGCTCATATTTCAATCAAAAATGGCGACAGCTGAGGCTGCCACACTCAGAGCAGCATAAGTTTGAACATTATTCTGGCAAGAGTCCATCAAAGCTGGTACACTGACATAAGCACGGCGCAGTACTCATCAATATTTATGCGACACTGTAAGTTTTTTATGCGAAAGTAGAGTTTCGGTTTTTTGTTTAGGGTTGCCAAGTACAAGTAGAAAAAAAAACCAAAAACAAAAAATGCTAATTGCTCAATGACAAAATTTATGCATAACATAAAAACAACAAAAACGAACTGAATACGCCCACAATTTATTATTGTAGAATAGACGAGAACCCAAAGTGTTGATGAGCTTGTAGGGTCAGCTAAATAAGCTTCAAACCATTTTTTAAGGGGGATGGAGTGCGACAGACTTACAGCTTATCGAGGCTGTTGATGATTGAAACCGGAAAAAGGGAAACGTATGCGAAGATTAATGTTGGGCAATTAAACGTTTAAGTGGTACTTGAGCCATTTGATTAATGTTGGCTTTATTTGTGGTTTATACTTGTACACACAGACACACACACACACACATACACACACACACAAACCGAAAAGAAATTTCACTTTGTTTGGCTCGAAAAGAGATTTAAGGCAAAGTTCCTCGCCTGAATATTTTGTATCTTGAAACCTAATTTGCATTGCACAGCCGTCGTAAAGTAATAAAGATTAATTAATTTAAAAAAATTTAACAAATTTATTAAATATTTATTCCTTCTATTTCCAATTAGATAAATGCGTAATTAATTGAAAATTATTTTTGCGTATACTTCATATTAATACAAACAATGAAATAGAAAGTTCAGTTGTAGCGAAGTGTTGATACGCTACTCAAACACAGTTGACAAAACAACAACAACGCTACTTATTTTCTTATAATCCTTTTAGATAGATGACGTTTAAAATGCGAACTCTCAGAACATTGAAAAAATTCTAAGCCTTCGTCAGCTCATTTTTGTTTTGTTTGAATATGCATCTGCAAGGCATCTTCAAAACTCATCAAAGCTACAGTAAGTGATATAGGCTCAGAATACAACAAACTGGAGGCATTATCTGTTCAAACATTCCTGGCGCTCCTTAAACTGTCTCATTCGGCTTCTAGTATACGATTATGTAGGCTCTTATATATTATATTGTTTCAATTATTTAAGATTGCTTACAATATAGAAGACAAAATTAAACACAATCATTCACACGATGAACTAAGTAATTCAAAGAAAAGCTCAACATCCACAAAAAAACACAGTGTTGAGACAATGAAACATTCGGTTTCAACGACAAGACTAAGATACAAATAACAAATATTCTTAGACCGCATAAACCTTAATCTCGTCAATGTTGTTTGTGCAGCCACTTTACTGTGACAGCGGACCAGACCAACCTTACCAAACCAGTAACCAGTACAGACAATGCCGAAACAATGCCTTTTGTGAGTACTACATCTTTTTTCTTTATACGTTTCTTGTGTTGCTCATTCAGCTGCTCTTATTCTGTTATTTAAGCGTTCCAGCGCCACCACTCAACTCCTCTTATCATTCTTAACTAACCGATTTTTCTTTGTTCGGCGTATATACATATACGACTTGAGTATAGATAAGTGGGCGTGGGTGCTTGTATGTATGAGTGCAAATTCTTGTTGAATTAAAAAATAAAAAACGAATAAAAAAAATATCAAATTTTTATTTTCCGCACATTTATTTCTAGTTTAAACTAAAAGGCCAACAGCTGTCAGTTGAGTTTACTGACAGACGACAAGGTTGTTTGTTCAAGTGGAAGTCTCTCACTGCTACTGATTTTTTGCTCCTCCCACTTTACGATATCCTGACGACTGTAACGACGATGTTTGGTGTTGGTGACGTTTGTGCTTGGGCACGAATTCGGTCTTTCGTTCTCATTCTTCCTCTTAGACGCTCATTTGCCACTTCGTGCTAGGTACAAGCGCAGCGTAAGCGTGTAATACAGATTACAACACCATTTTTGCTGATTTTCAAATGAAATTTTAATGAATGAAAGGAAAGGAAAAAATTCAAGCAAAAGCAAAAGCGAAAATAAAAGTACACTTGGCATGCGAAATGAAGGCAAAACTGGCAAACAGAAAACCTCAGGCAACAATCGACCGCCATTGCATTTAAAATGGCAGGTGGAAACTGAATTCGGCGGCGTCACTCGAGATGATCGATAGCATATAGCAACTGTGGACAATTGTGGAAAAATGGGCGAACTTTTTTGCCTCCGTCCTCTCATATTCTCAAGCTTATACACAAAAAATAACAAACATATCTGGCACGATTTTCAGTAATTTTACGTTTAGCTTCGATCCTTCGATCGCGGATTTAATGCTGTACACAACAAATAACTGGATACAGTTTCGCGGTGTTAGGCGTTACAGTGAGTGGTCAAAAATTTAGAACCAATTATTTTAGTCAATATTTTTAAGGGTGTGATTTTTCGCCAACGGATGACATGGAGAAGATATTTCGCTGATGTCACACACAAGAAAAAGCAAGACAAACCTTTCAAAGGTCGGTCTAAAAATAAACGCTAGTTAGTCGAAAATAATGCAGCTATTCGTAGAAGGCATTACGCCCATTTGGCTAATTGATCCCAACCTTAAGAAAGTATTGCTGGCAAACCTACTAAATTGTTTGACAGAATCATTGATAATTGGAAATAGTTAGTTAATGTTGAAGTATCCTGTACACAAAAGTATTTATTTACAATATTTCATATTTTAATACATTTTAAAGTTCAGTTGAGCTTAATGAACGACCCTTTATAATACAAGTACAAGTGTACTGCTTATAGCGAGCATTGCTGCCTCGAAGTCTATGCTTACCAAGCAAAATGGCAAAACTAAAGAACTCAGCGACGTAGCCTTGAATGTGGTATCATATTTCCGTTGCAAACATTGCAATCAAGCATGAAAATAAAAGAAAAACTCATTCAAATATACTCCTTGTTACAATACACTACAAAGCAGTTTATTTTGCATAACATCGAACTCGTTTCTCTAAGTGACGAACGCTCAATTAAAAAATATATATATTTAACACGTGCTACGCGATTTTAAAAATTAAAACGCTAAGACATTAAAAACTTCTAGGAAACTCTCTGGTTGTTCCGTTTATTTTGAATATATACTCACACAATGAATCAAACACTTTAATCGTAGAATTCAAATTTCAATTGGCAAAGTGTGAAATTTGTTTTTCATTCTTTTAAACTAAATATTTATACACTTCATAAAGTTTAATTTTTCAAAACTATGCAACACATTTTCTGCTTCATATCCTTTGCTGCACTAAAACACAAGCCAAGCTAATTAAAACTGGATTTTTCTCTTCGGACATAATATATATGCATATACATTTATATAATACCTTCGAGAAGAATGTCTTGCCGCAGAAAACATACATTTTTTATGACTCTATTTTCATTTATGAAGCGCAGCTCTCAAAACGAACTGCACCAACAAACGTAGAAACGTAGAAACGTAGAAACCAAGCTACCAAAATGGTGCTTATTAAAATTACAATTAAGACATCTGGCAGCAGGGAAGGAGCTGAGCAAGTATAAATCCAACGAGTGAGAAAAAGCAAACGAATGCATATACATATGCATGAATGAGTGTAAGACTGTGTAGAAACGTCACTGACTGACTGACTGACTGACTGACTGCCTGAGTATGCTGGAGTATGGAAGCGTGTGCTGTGATGCCTTTAATTAAATTTTCTTTTATGCTGCAAATCCTTTAAATGCGCGCCGCTTTCTTTTTTTTTACGCTTTGCCGTGCAATCTACCGTCTATGCTTTGCTCATTTCTTCTGTTTTACGCCATCTTATGCTGCATTGAGATGCTTTGAATGTAAACCCACAAATGCTAATGAAATTTAAGCTGCTGGACGCGCTTGTTCTGATTACTGGTGCTAAGCTTTAAAATAATTATGATTTCTCGACTAAGATTGAGCAAACAAATAGCAACGATTTGTATAAACAGTTGCTTTAATTAATGATTATAAATTTAGATTTATGTATTTTTAATACGAAATCGCTTTAGTTCTGATTGTTGCAACCAAACAAATGCCAAATTGTTTGAAAAAACCTCAAATGAGTGGAGATAGTAAGATAATAAAGTTTAGAAATCGATTTGTTTTTATTTGGTGTCAAAAATGTCTTCAATTAAGCAATGTCAGACAATAATTTAACATGAAAAATCTGAAAATATTTTAAAGTTATTAAATAAATAAATTTTTATATGTACAAAGGTTTGCACGAATTTTCTGTAACGTTATCTGCAACAAAGTATACATTTTTTATTTATTAAAGCAATAAATATATTTTAAATAAATAACACCTGGAGAGAAGCAATCAAATTTGTCATGACCCTTGACGCTTGCGGCTCATTGAGACATTCCACTGTAACACGGTTTGTATATACATATAATATATACATATAATATATATAGAGATAACCAAGCATGAATAAAGCACACAACAGACTAAACCCAACATTTTTATATATTAAAAGTATTTTTGTACATCAAAGTCACACACAAACCCACTTATGTAAAGCAGCAAAAAAAAAATAAAATAAAAAAAAAATAAAAAATAAAAAATAAAACACACGCCTCTTCGTTGTCACACTCTTGACACGCTCGTTAAATTGACTCGCACGGTTCCTATGCAGTCCCATTGCGTAGATTTGGGAATATCTAACCGCAATAAATTTAAAATTAACCCTTTGACACTCAGCTCAAGCCTCAAAGCAACAAAATACAAAAATATATACTAAAAAAAAAAAAAAAAAATATCACTAAAAGAAGAACAATGCATTGTATGTTCGACTACAATATATCCTACATTCAGTCTAAAGATCTATATTTGAAGCATATGCAAGACTGTGTTTAATTTCGAAACGATTTCAACATTTCATAGAAACCATACACAAATAATTTTCGTTGAATTAAATGTCAGTTTTAAGTGAAATTTATTTATATTTGATGCAATATGATAAATGTGTCAGATATCTGGCACTGTCTACTGAACTTCTGCAAAATACTTAACAACAAGACTTAAGATATTGAAACGTAAGACAAGCATTGTTCTGAGCACCGATAACTTTGAACTGATAAAAGAAGTTTCTGCTGATTTATGGTAAGATGCTTAATGGATTGATGGAGTTCGAGAGGACATACAAGACCATAGACGATAGTCAGAGTTCTTCACAGAGAAAAAAGATCACAGAGATTAATCATCAAAAAGTGAGTAAATTTATCACAATTAATGAAACTTAGTGTCGAACTATTTTTGATTCAATTATGTCAAGCATATAAGGCTAAGAAAAACTGATATACGACTTCACATATATACAAAGATAAGTTGTACAATTGATATAGAACGCGGAACGTCAGCATATGACGTATATTTTCTTAATATTACAGTTAAACCAGAATAATATATTTTTCTTTCACTCAACTGAAAAAATGTTATGAAATAACTCGAAGTTTGCAACATTAAATTAAATATTTGAGTATACATAAAAGAAAAACCGCTGAGAGAATTCTGTTCAACATCAGCATAGCATTGGAAAGGCATTGAATATATCACAAGGGCGCTCAAAGCATTTCACGGTTGGCTGAATGCACAAATTCGATACACAAAATCGATATGATTCAATGTGAAATGTTAGATTCGCCGAGAAACCACAATTTGAATTAAAATGAACACACGGTTGAATCAATTACAATAAGCAGTTGGACAAAAATGCGAAAATACCCGTACATATGCAGTAGAGAGTATCTAAGGCATCCAGAATATAAGAATACTCAAGTTTGGTAACACTGACATATAGTAGGGCTTCACCAAAGCACAACAGCATTAATTAGTACGAAAACTTGACTTGTCATTCGGGTTTTATTATCAGTCGCAGTCGAGTTTAGATATTTTACAAAATCCAATTCAAATCGTTCGAGAAATTCACAAACACTAGCGTCCCGGTCAATTGTTTTGTGACCAATATTGCAAATAATTTTTGGAAGCTCATCTGCAATGCTTTTTGGCATAATAGTAATCTGTAGAAGAACCATACATAAATCTTTTGACGCTTCAATGGGATAGAGCGGATCTGCAGAAGGGTCACAACATGTCAGAAAGAAAACAAGCTTATTTTTCAAGTCTTGATTCTATAAAAACTATTAAATTATTCTTCAGTTTATGCTGCAATCTTCATCGTCTGGAAAATGAAGAACAAACACCCATTCTAAACCTAATTACATTTTAGTATGATCTGGGAAACATTTTAGACTTTGAAAGAACTCAACCTTTAAAAATACTAAAGTTTTTAAAGGTAAAATCAATTCATCACAGTCGATGGGAAGCCAGATGAAAGCACGCAAGTTAATTAATCTTCTCTTTCCAACAACAATAAAAACTCAATTTTAATTGATTTTCTTAAAGTAGTTTCAAGCTGTTTACAATTTAGTTGTTTTTCCATAAGACTATTGAAGTAGACTTAAAACTTTAGACTTTCGCAACAAACAAGCGAGAACACCAATTTCTTACTGACTTCCTTAAAAGCAATTCAATGGAACTGCCAGAGTGGCAGCATAAAAGTATTAAGCTGTACAAGTTGAAAAACAAAATCGTTTAAACGAAGTATTTCAGCAACACTTGAGGCAAAAAAAATCCAATTTGGTATGAAGAACAAATGAAGAGTTCAAAGCAGTACATAGCACAACTGAAAGGATATTAAAAAGGAGCATTTTATTTAAATTTCAGTACCTTGTTTTCTTCTTTCTATTACTTTTGTGCAACCAATGGCAACGAACAAATAAATCCAAGTACAAGAAAAAGCTGATATTCGTTTAATTAAAGAAGAAAAAGTGCAAAAAAACGAACAAAAAGTACAGCACTTAATTACTTATAACATAAAATATTGCTTTGATTCTTGATACATTGAACAATTTTGAGCTGAAATAAACTGAAGAAGGACGTAGTATAAATCATTATTTTTCGATTATGTTGCACAGCAGTCCATTAATTTTACAAGGCAACAACGACAACTTGTGTCTAGTTCATTGCACTTTAAAAGCAAAAATAACGAAATAAATTATAACTAAAGATCTAAGCAGCTGTAGCTACGCTGAATTTCAGAAAAATTCGAATTGTAAAAACTCAGCAACAAATCGAAGAACTTCAATCAATTACTAACAAAAAAAAAAAAAACAATTTATCATCACAACTTGAAAACGGTTTTGTCTAAAATATTGCAAGATGCTAAAAAATTGTTGCTGTATTTATGCACTGAGAACCGGCAGCATTTTGATTGGCATTGTAGAGGCTTTCTTTTGCCTCGTAACGCATATCTATGCAATCCATAAAATGCAGCATTTGGATCAAAGTGAGTCTTTGTGAAAATGATTGCAGTCTTAATTAATGCAAGTGTTTCCAGAGAATTACAACAAGGAATACCAATGGATCGGACTTATTTTATACGCCAGCTGCATAGCGTTCTTTGCATCAATTTTTCTTTTTTATGGCGCATGGAAGGTGAGTTTGACAACAATGGCAATCGAATTCAAATATAGTTTGAAATTGAAATTCGTTTAAAATTGTACAACGAAATGTCTTGGAATTGGATCGATTATTAATTTTAGATTCTTTCAGCGAAAAGCAAAATTTCTGGTTTTGTGGTTGGTCTTTATGGTTCTTGCAGCTGCATTTTTTATTATATTTACCTTGCTCGAGGGTTTGAATCCAAAAGGAGCACTATTTCAAATACTCTCTTTAGGTATTTCAGTTTGTCTGTATTTAAAATGGTTTATAATTTATTCATCTATCTATTTTTTCTACACAGGCATAGATCTATATTTCTGGTTTGTTGTTTTCGCTTATTATAAAAGCCTCATGACAACGCCGAATGTTGAAGAAGCTCAAGTGCTTTTTACTGCCAGCTATGATATGGAAGAAAATAGTATGGCATAATCTTATATAATGGATTTCAAGTCTATATAAGCAAAACAACATATTGCAGTTCTATTTCTATTATAAAAATAAATAAATATATATCTAAAATACTGTGAAAAAAATATACTCTTGAAAATATATGAATGCATTGCATTCTATTCAAATCGTTTTGATGGTTTTCTTCACAAACAGAATAGACAAACAGCGTAAGAGAGACAGATAAAATGACTTTCTGCAACTGAAACAAACAATAAATAAAAATAGTTCACAACAAATAAGTGAAACGATTTAGTTGATTTGAAAAGCATTTATCCAAACAATTTATTTTATTGCATCACACAAATTGCAAACCAAATAAATTTAGACATTTAGGAAACACAAATTGGGAATTACTATTTTTATATCGAACTCGGTTATATCGGATGTAAACCAGTAAAATGTCAAAAAAGGTAATATCCGACACTTTTTATCTTGCATGCATTAGTGTGGCCCAATGTGTATCTGCACCAAATTGAGATTCTTTAGTTTTTGTGCTTAGCATTTAATTCAAAGAATAATACTAAGTCAATTATAAAGAAAAGAAGTTATCATTTTTGTTTACTATGGATGTTTTTTATATTTTTTTTTTTTTTCTTCATTGTGCGCATATACCGGCGGCTATAACTGCTGACTACAGACTTTCAATCAATATCTCATAGATTATTTGTGAGTTTCTCAATACCTTGCCCAATAGATTGTATACTAATCAGCATTTAAATTTGAAGAGCATTCTTATGCTTGTACTTCAAAAAAAAAAAAAACTTATGTTATAAATAATCCAGCATGCCCTTAGAAATTTTTCAATGGTCCATTAAAAACCACACATAAAGTCTTAAATTTAAATTAATAAAAAAGAAATGTTTTGTGTTTAATTATTTTTTAAGTGTTATTTTGAGTTTATTAAATAATTATGTAATTTCAAAGCCCACAACAATACATCTCACTACAACCAATTTTTGAGTTGACTTTATTGCATCACAATTTGTCTGATTTATTGATTGGATTTATTTTTTATAAATTTTTTTAACTCAAATTTTCACAATGCAATGCTACGCTGATACAAAATTGTATCAAAATATTCAAACAATATAAATACCTACTATCATGCAGATTTTTTTTTATTATTTTTTTTCCTAGAATAAATAATAATAATGCTGCTATGCAGAATGTATAAACAATTTTTTTGAAATTGTGTCTATGCGTAGAGCATACAAAATATCATGCACGCCAGTAATGAAAAGTTAATTAAAAGTTAATAAACTTGATTTTTTTTCTTGTATAAGTTTTGGCAATATAAAAATTTAGCAAGGCACAGAACTTTGTTGAAGTATTAATGGCCTTCTCATACATATTTTTTATGTATTTGTTTTTAATGAAAAAATGCTCAAAAATTGATTGTATTAAGAGAAATTGCAAGGATATGAAATGAAAATGAAAAACAAAATAATTGTGCTAAAAAATTTTTAATTCTTTTTATTTTATTTAAATTTTTTTTTTTTTTCATTTTTTCAATTGAAATCTTACTTTTGCGATCGATTTTTTAGGCAGTTCACGCGCGTTTGCCGTTGGAGTGCCGCGTTTGTTTGGGCGATTCTTTTTCAGTACGATAACACGCATGATGCTCGAGATTTTTTATATTTGATTTTTATTCAATATTAGTAATAAGTGACGGATTTGCGTACAATCGAATTGCTTGACTATATATTTTAATATTTTATTTTTAGATGTAATATGTTTGATTTTGAGTTTAGCTAGGTTATTGGTTTTTTTTTATATTTTTAATTGTATGCAAGTGATTTAAGTGCCGTTTTCAAACGGTGTTGATTGCATAAATGTCTATAAAAAGCATACGCAGCAAGCTTAAATAGTCATAATTAAGATAACTTTTCAACTACATATGTCTAAAAAATGTTGGTAAATTATTTTACTATATTAGCATTGGATCTCTTGCTTTTATATACAGTTTGTCCTTTTTTTTTTTTTTTTAATTAAAATATTATGCTAATAGGTAATATATCAAAGAAAATATTTTAGCTACTTAGTATACAAAGCAAGCGATATATTTTTTTTCTTTTTTTTGTGGTTGAGAGTAAAAAAAGCAAAATATGAAACTGCACAATGGGTTAGACTAGCTCAATATTGCGACAAAATAATCTTAAATTAAACAAAAAAATGTTTCGAAAGTTTAGTTAATTTTTCAAACATTCTGAATTTTTATCTTACAGTGTAGCCAAGTCTGAATTTTCTAGTTTTTGAACTTTTAAAGGACAATTAATAGCAGCTATTAAACATAGTTTTATTATATAGCCAAGCTATATCTCTTGTTGATTGCTCTAATCTAAAATATTTGCCTAATTAAATGATTTCAAAAATTACAACAAAAAAAATATGCTCTAAAACAAAAGTTTTCATTTTGTGCAATTAATAAACAGCAAATTAAAATGAAAATTATTTTTTCAGATTATAATTTTTTGGTTTTAAACTTAAAAAAAAAATAAATAAAAACAAATTTGTCGCGCAAATGAAGTAGTCTAACCAACTGCGCGCTGCTTTTAACGAATTAATATTTTGCTGAATTTAAATTTTGCTTATTTTTTTTTATTTAGAAAATTTGCATTTTGTTGCTTTAGTATTTGCAAAATTTTTTTTGATTTCTGTTTTTTTTTTTTTTTTTTTTTTTGTGTTAATTTATTAAATCAAAGCACACGGTGCGTATTAGTAATTGCTATTTACAGCATTTATATTCGCTTGCGCACGGTGCGTATTAGTAATTTGGAATAAGTTGCTTTGAATTTAAATGTGAATATATGCTACGTTAAACTGATTAGCATTTGCTACACGGTTTTAAATTTGCTTTTGAATGTACGATAACAGTAAAAGTAGTTAATAGTAGCAGTTAGTATTTTTAGTAGCAATACTAGTAGAAGAAGCGCTCTATGTAGCACTAACTAATTGGTTTTGAGAAGTTGTTTTTGAAAATTTACTTACGTAAGAATATAATATTTCTTATATATACATATATATATTTTTTTTGTTTTATTTTTGGTTTTTGATAAAACTTTTCTGGTAATTAAGTTTGAAAAAATGTTGTAGTCAAATACTTATAATATTTATGCAAACATTTTGTTGTTTTTTTTTTTTTTATATAAATAATTTTAATTTAGTTTTTTGTTTACTGTATATTTTGGTATGCTGGTGTTTACGGTTTTATTTGAAGAAGTTTTGGTTTGGGTTTGCTTTTAAGCATTCAACACTTTATATTTGGTTAACGATTTGTTTTTACTTTGCATATTAAAAAATTAATATTTAATTAATATATTCATTGATATTAATACAATTTTATTGTGTTTTGTCCTAGCTACTCTGTTTAATATTTTATAATTTGAATACGCATTTATTAAAGCCACCGATAATCACTTTCGTTTCGACCAATCAGCGTGAGAGGCAACGGTAAACAGCTTCATTTGTATGCCAAATGCATAGCAATAATAAATTTATATACGAATGTGCACACATATAGACATATAGACGACACACACACACACAAACACAAACACATATACATATACATATGAAAAGTAAGCCAACGTATATCAACAAACACAAATTACCGTTGGTTTCACAATATTTAACACGTCGCACGATGAATGTATAAATTCGTTGAAAATCAAGCACGTGACTGACTTGGAGTCAACTGAACAGCACAGAAGACGCTGCTTTTATAAACAGACAGTTTGCGCCGTCCGAACGAAATGCATTTGGAAATGCTGCAGTGTGGCAACGCTGGCAGTGCATATATTCACTCTCTCTCTCTCTCTCTTGCTCTTCACTGGTTACTCTTGGTTAGTTCTCTCTCCCTCAGCATATTACTGCTCAGTGAACTCTAACAGCTGTTCTGTTTGCTATTGAAGTAACACATAACTTTACTCAATGAACAAAAGATTTTTGTTAAATTATTCGATTTTTCCAAAAAAAAAAAAACAAAAAAAACAAGCATATGTTGTATTATTCTAAACTATTTTTTATGTTTTCTTCAATTAAAAAAAATTATAGCATATCATATGCAAAGCTTTTACTTGTAATGTTCAGAGAAGCTACACAGATATTTTGCGTAAACAAAAGCACGTGCACACTTTCACTTTTATTTACTATCACTTCCGGACACACAACACCGCACACCCTTCGCACTAGAACATTTTCTCAACAAATTTAACAAAGAATATTGTCTTTAGCCTGTTTTCAGTGCAGCCAAATGCGCGGAATTTATTATTATTACTATTAAAATTTTTAAAATTTGTTAAAAAATATTAGTTTTTCTGATTTGTTTTGTTAAAATCATTCAGGCACAACGCAAAATAAGTATCAAGTCGCATAGTCCGCGCACACTGACCTGACCTTGCGCTCGCTTGCACGTTAGCCACTAAACTGTCAGCCATATGAAGTTCAATCTGACAGTTGCGAAGTGTGTTGCACGCTCAAGTATAATGCTCCAAAGCTTTGGTTTCTTTGGAGCATCTTGGAGCACATGCGCCGTTGAAGCTTTGTTTGCTTAAATTTTTACCGTTAAAATGTCACACAGTCAGCTGTTTGCCCAAACACTCTTCTTTGTCCATTTCACTTCCACTTCCGAAGCCGTTGACCTAGTTTGAACAGTGTTCTAGCGGCAAGTGCACTTGTACTCGAGGCACTGACTTTGTGGGTCAATGTAGCGCAACTATTTTGTAAATAACTTTAAAAGCTTGAAAATACGAGTCAGTTTAAAATTGTTTTTCAATTGCATTTTATTGCAAAGTATTTTTGTTTATTTATTTAGAGAAAACCTTTGAAATTATTGTTTCTAATTGACGCCTATTAAAATCTATTCAACAGGTGTTTTCTTCTTCTGCCACAAAAAGCTTACAAGCTTACATGTACTGTTAAATGAATGTTATCTTACAGCATTAAAGCTTAGAGCTTTAACAAAATATGAAAGCTTTTTGTTAAGCGCTGTGGTCTGTGTACTCGATATATGTTATTCAAAAGCTTTTTAATATAAGCACAAGTGATACATTGCGTATGATAATATTGCTTACAAATATTGGTGCTTTAAGGTTACCCATACGCAAAGTAAACTAACGGAACATGATATTTTGTATGGTCAACAATGTTCCATTTAGATGTGTGGTACTTTTTTATTACAATAACTAATACAAATACATATTTTTTTCAAATGCTTTGATAGGCTTAAAATGCCATAACATAGAATTATTTATAATAAAATATTTCCAGTATATATTCACCAATCGACTCTTCTATATAATTTTATATATCTAGTAGCAATTTTTTTTTAATACTAATGCATCCTTTTTCAATATCTGTTAATATCAAATTGTCAGTCAAGGTTTGCATGTTTATCATGTTGAAGCTCTTGAATGAAAGTTACTACCGAAATTCTAAATCGGTGAATTTAAATTTTAAAACGCTTTCTCTAACTTCAGTTCGTAATAGTCGTCCACTACGCTCTTTCTTGATTTTAATTTTTTCCATTTTTGTGTCCACCATTTAAAATGGAATTCTTATTGGGTATCTACTCTCAACAACATCATTAAATCTGTGCACTGAGGAGGACATCTAAAAACCTGAGTGACCTAATCCCACAGTAACAATAATATGACTGAAGAAATTTCCAAACAGATTAATAGATGACGTCTGTTTATATGGCTACTTACTTCAAATAACTATTCTCTAGCAACAATGAGAATATTAAGACTTGTTTCAGTTGTAATAATTCCGCATATAAATAACTAATATTTTCGAAACAGATTCGCCGCCTCTATCAACTCAGTGTCCGCTTCTATTGTATTTATTAACATTTCGCTGTAATAGTCCAGAGTGTCTCGTAAAAACTAGATGCTCTTCAACCATAAATCCATCCAACACAGACGCAAACACTTATAGACACTTACTGCTACTTGTAAACAGAGCAACTTAAGCACACACACTTTAAATTCCACTCACCTGAGCTCGTATTGCGGCCAAATGTATCTGTTTTGCACGCAAATCAAATTTCTTCATGGACAAATCTTCTTGCATTTCGTTCACTTTATTGTACAGCTGTCCCTCGATGCCTCGGGCTTGTGTGCGATTGAGTACATCAATCGAATCCTGTGACATGGACAAGATAAATAAAGTAAGAATTTTCAAGTGTAAACCATAAATGAGAGAACCAAACAAGTTCATGCAATAATTCGCAGTAGAAGCAGCAATGAAGGTACATATTAATAGAGTGCAGCACTCAGGCAGCATTGTCGCTTTCAACATTCCACTTGAATCACATGGCATGGACTTTCATTTGTTCGGTTTGTCTATGCATCTCACCTGCAGCTGACGTATTTGCAATTCCAATTCGATAGCCTCGCGTTTGAGCGACTCCAGCGCTGTGCGTTGCGACAACGTAGAGTGCCGATCGAACACAAGTTCGTTGCGTAAAGCTGGTATCATTTCCTGCAGGCAATAAAAACAAGTATTTAAGCGTTGAAATTCCAGTTCCACACAGTACTTGTACTTACATTAAAATCGCCCGTCTCATCCGTTTCGCCAGCCTGTGGTAGTGGTGGCGCAAAGAGGCGCTTAGGAACTTTTTGCGCCTGCGATGGCAAAGCCAGAATTCGCACGAAATTTGTGAGATCCTGTGCTGGTGAAACGGTTGCACATTGCGTTGTCAAGCCGTTGTAGCGTTTCGCTTGGTCCGACGCCTGAGAAGACAAATTGCATCCAGTATAAGCATAAGTCTAATAGATATTTCTAGTGAAATAAAAGGTTGTGCTACAAAGCTGAAAGTTGTGGATGTTTTTTTTTTTTTTGTTGTCTTAAAACGAATTTGTGAAAGGCTTTAAAATTTTGATTACATAAAGCACAAATAAGATTTAATTTCTTAATATGCACATCCTATATTAAAACTTTTATTAAAGTTGATTTTTATTAAACAACAACATCAGCCAAATTGGAAACCAAATTCCTGACATGTGACAATTAATCACATAATAAGTACTCACACGTGAGTAATTGTCCAATTTAAATAAACGACAGCAATGAGTAAGTGTGCAGTAAGGGGAGTACTTGATATTTTCTTGTGCAATTCACACAATTACGACGAGGCTTTTGCGATAATTACACTAATTGCATTCGGTGCTGCTTTAGCAGCTTGGCAGACAGCATGACTTCAGGGCGAAGTGGCCAGGCAGCTATTGAAATATTTTCTATGGAACATGTTTCACGCTTTATTAGCGTCACTCAAAAGCGCAATTTAGTAATTTGCAACGCAACTAATCTCATGAGAAAAATAGATAATTTTTAATGTTGATTCACGTTAAAGTTGGATATTATTAATTCTCAAAATACCGAGAAGTATTTATATTAAAGAGCATATCTAATGAAAAGGATACTAAAAGTTTTTTTTTTCTTAAATCATAGAGTCGCATTATTTTTACACACAGAATCAATTCGTGCTCATGCACCATAAAATATGTCACTTAATGTCAGACATAAATTCTAAAATCAACGCAGCAACCACCTGCTGCTTATATTGCAACAAGGATATATGATACGGCAGCAATTGTGCCGCCATATTTCTTTGAGCAGAGCAGAGCAGAGCTGAGCTGAGCTGAACAGAGCTGACTGACATTGAAACGTAAGCCTGCTTAAACCACACCTAGCTGCGGCAGTTAAGTAAACTTTGCACATGATGTAGCTGTGTACAACAAAGCTAAATGGCAAAATACAATGACATAAATCACAGCACGTTAAACTGCATTGCAGGAACTACAATTCTATGTCATGCTATGTTGTGGCCCATTTTCGGTTCCAACTACTCACCTTGCCGGCAATAACATCAGCACCCTGTAGTAGCGAATCGGCTATAATACTGCACAGATCGTTGTGTATCTCTTCGAGTTCTTGCATCAATTGTGGTAACGTCTCGCAGTGGTAAGACTCGAGCATCGCATTGGTGGCATGCAATTGCTGTACGTATGCGTTGTGTGCATCGATGTATTCGGTGAGCGAGTGCTGTGTAGGATTCTGACGATGCGACAAATAGCATTGTTTGTAGTCCAGGCGACACTGTAAATGCAAAGGCGAATTATTGTCGTGTGTAAAGTATTTATGTATATTTCTATCTACAATAGCAACAATGCTGTCATGGTTCAGCGACAAGTTGCCTCTCATATAACCGCTTTAGGTGTAAATGCGTAGGCTACCCATTCATTGTATTGCAAGTGTGTGCTCTGCACTTGCCAATTAGAAGCAATTGTTGGCACATGTTGCAACGCACACTCAGTGAATGCGTAGCGCTTTGTGATTCTCTTTCCTAGCCTACACAAAACAGTGGGATTCACGAATATTTTCAGTTTTGGTAGAAGATTTTGTAAAACAAAGTAAAACAAGAACCCAAATCAGTCTATTCATAAGTCCTTCTGTTCGTCTCGCTGGAAGACCGTATGAGCAACGAGAATTTGGAAACTATGCGAGATTTTAGGTTAGTATTCAATGAACGTATCAGCCAGAGATACTTTTTATCTTTTGCATATATAAGCACCCCATTCCAGGAATCTTTGAGATATTGATTTGAAAGATCGCATTATCAACTAGAAATGCCAAACTAAACTAATTAAAGTTACTAAATTATTTATTGTTTAAATAATAAAAATTACTTACAAAAATTACTTACAAAATTGGTCGTACACTGTAAATAATTTTCTGCGATTATGCTTAAACTCAAAATGTTTTATTATTAAAAATAATAAAGCCAAAATGTCTACACTTAAGCTTCGCAATAGAAGTTTTTTTACATTTCAGAATTGAATTATTAAAGTGTTATTCTACTCTATTCTATTTAAGCCATTTTGTTGTCAGTTTATATTCAACCACTCAGGCGCACACTTGGAATATCATATTAAATACTGCGTACAGTATATGTATTGCAGGTAGTTTAAAACCTTGGCAGCAGATTTTTCCCATTTCTCTGACTTATGCTTGTGTACCACAAATTTAACCTTTTCAGGCCATAGAATATTCTGAAGCTGAAGTAAAAAGGAAACATATTTTGCGTCCTTACAGAGCGACACACTTCGTTGAAAGTAAGGCGAATCTGCCTACATTAGTTACATACTGTCAACAGTCAACAGCTTCTGTCGGCCACGTTTATACTCGCACATTAATACGACTATACAAACTCAATATCTCTGTGTGAATGAATGTTTAAATCCGTTCGTTGGAGCTATCAGCATAAAGCTTTTAAAACGCACCCACTCGCATATAAATCGCTGTCGGTACACGTTATATGAATGCTCTTCCTATGAAGTTGCTATATTTTTTTTCGCAGCTCTTTAAAATACGAATATATGCCGGAATGCTTTGCAGAAAAATGTGCTCTGACCTACATTCAAACGACGAAGCAGAATCTTACTTTAAGAAATGCAAAATTCAAAAGAATACAAGCATAAAATGCATTAAATTTATATACAAATGCGGTCGCTAATAACTTACCTTTGACAGCTTTTCTTCAGTCTTTGCAATTATCGTCTCAAAAGACTCCCTGTGTGTGAAAATTTTACGGCTTTGAACTTTTCGATGAAAGGATTTGTCTAGCATTGGTCGTGACACCTGTAAAAGAGAATTAAAAGAGCATGACATAAGGCTACGAAATTGTAAGAAACGCATACATAAAAAAATTGACACAATATGCTACCATTCCCCCGGTTGTCTGAACAGATCCACGGAGATAATTCTACGCAGCCAAGGGCGTTGGATTATACGCCTACGTTGTATGTGAGAAGAGTATTAAAGCTTCGATGCTAACGAATTTAACGTTTATTCTCTCAATTATATAAAATAAATTCAATTAAATGTGAACATTTATTTAAAATTAATAAACATAAAACATGGTCAATTATCAATGAAGCTAGCTCATTAAAGAGTAAATTCGTAAATTCGTAAATTCGTGCTGCGTAAAGCCACCAATGGCATACATTTAATCAGATTAATGAAATTCAATTAAATGGCTTCAATAATTGTAAGACGGAATATCGATAAAAGAGAAAAATAATTTCATATTTAATAGAATTAGTGAACCGAACACACGCACAATATGTATTATAATAATTGCCATAGATGTGAAGCTAATTATGTTAAGTCAGCCAAAAAATAGCAAAAGGACGAAACTGAATTAACTAATGATGTATAGTTAGTCGATATTCAGTTGTAAGCTAAACGAGATAAACATCTTTTTACTATGCATCAACTTTGTTAAGAAATAAATTA
Organism: Leucophenga maculata; assembly: GCA_035044805.1. Taxonomy (NCBI): domain Eukaryota; kingdom Metazoa; phylum Arthropoda; class Insecta; order Diptera; family Drosophilidae; genus Leucophenga; species Leucophenga maculata. The sequence goes on from JAWNNP010000446.1 coordinate 550,724, forward strand.
ACTTGACCGCCATAGACATGCATACAATTCGATATAATAAATAGTTTTTATATAATATCAATAATTCGCTACAATGTTCGCAAAGCATTTGATAAGCTTTCTAAATGTTTGCCCACATTATTCATAAACTTAGTACATTCTGTGTATATAATTGAATAATAAATTTTTTGTTTCATATTTGCTGGCATATTTTAAAATATTTTAGTTAGTAGGTCAAAGGCAAAATGTCAATCATGGAATTGTGTTTCAATGTTAACCGACTGCAAGATACCCTAAGCACTAACATGAGAGAGAGAAGAATTTTCATACACTGTATACCAATGTGTGTAAAGTATTTATATAATGAAATAGAGTCGACATAGACATGTGTAAGAAGTATACTTTCGAGACTATAAAAAATAAAAGCTTCAAGTTTAAAAATATGTAGAAATTTTACTTATTTGTAAGCAGTTAATATATATTAAATCATGTTAAAAATCATTTCTTTTTTTATTTTCATAGAGTTTGAATGCCAGTTCAAAGCGCTGAGAAATAACATATGAAAAGACAGAAGTACGAGGCAACTAATATACCCCAACACATAAATACTTGCGTATAATCGTATATGTGTAGGCTACAAAAACTGTTCCATTTATAGAATAAAACTGTACACGTTTATTCCATTAAGTAGTTTATTTCGAATGGTTAATGGAAAATTCAATGCAATACCCTCACACTGCCAGCAAAGCCAGTGCATTGATAAGCACATAAACTGACGCTGACACCAGCAAAGCCAATGCAATTAAACTTATCACAGTTTCAGTAATTGTAATGGCAAAGCAATTTCAAGCAGCTAATAACACTATTTACACAATTTTAATTTTATTTGCACTGTTTATAGTCGCCTCAACTCCGTCATGGAACTCACCTGACGCGAGAGCACGCTTGCCACATCGTTGGATGCCTGTGAGTCCATTTCAATTTCTTGCAGGAACGATTCCCACGCCTGGAATATAGCCAAGTGACATGCTGGTCTGTACATGAAAGCATATAAGAAAAGTTGTGTGAAACTATATTAAATCGTTTCTAATGCAATTAAAAATTTGCTGTAGTATTCATTGCTACGTCAAAACCATCAACGTATTCATATTACGCAAACTCACCTCTCCTTTCGCAGCTCGCCATTCTTTTTACGATAATTGGATACAAGAGTTTGTAGGGCAGTCGCATGTTCCTCGTACATTTGGGAAAGGGTTTCGGTGAAATCGGATACTGAAATTAGAAAGAAGCCGGAATTAAACAGATTTGCCCATTGGAATTGAACTTTCAGTATTTGATTTTCATTTCATGAACAATTAAAATTTTTCTTATTGATTTTCCAACTCGAACTTATGCAAACAAGATGAAATATTATTCGCCGCACAACTGCAGTTTCTTATTCTCAAACGTAATTTGAACAATTTTGGTTTGTGCACATCAGCTTTTAATTAAAGTGAGTACAGATGTATACTAAATTTCAAGTTCTTCCGGCGCTTTCTGCTGTTTTCAACTATTGTCACTATCTCAAAAATATTTACTTATTTTCATATTATTTATAAAAGCATCGAATTAAGTGTGAATTGAATAATGTTCTATCGGGCAGCAACTTATTCCGAAAAAAATTTATTGCTAGTCACGAAGAGATGTGCTGCATATGGCTAAGGTATCATAAATTCATACACCATTAGCAACGCATGTTTCAAGTGCACTTGATAAGCGTTTAATTCTCGGATACTTACAAGCGCTTATGCATGATGTGGCACACTAGTGCCGCACTCGCGTGTTGCTATTTGTTTGCTAGCTATTAGGTATCTAATGCGAAACCAATTTGTGTTTCTTTCCGCTGCGTCAGTCCAACTTACTATTCGCTATTCTTCCGCTTGGTTACTAGCAAACAATTTTTAAGTGCATTTTCGAATACGATAAGCGATACCTGAACGGATTTCCAACTGCACTATTGTTGATTTAGTCTTCCGCTTGATGTACAGCATGTAAGCAGCTACGAGTGTTTGCAAATGGATTGGAACGGAAGTAAAGTGAATGTTTGCATTGAGAGTACAAATCAAGCAATTGAGCACGTATGTAGATGAAAGAGTAAGCGAGGCGTATACTTAATATTGTCATAAAAGGCGTACATAAAAAAATACAATTGGAAAGGAGTTCTCGTGCCAACAATGTTTAGACTTCGTTGAATAAATATTTGACCAATTTATAAGCCAGATGTTTACTACTTACACTGAAAAGGTATAATACATTTGGTAAATAAGATGATTTTAGGAATAGCCTTATTATAAACATGTCACCCTTTCTCCCAGTATTCTAGGTAAGCAAAAATATTTCACTTGTAAAAGTATTTTAGCTACAGTAGTGTACATTGAATAAAAAATCAAAGAAGTTTTATTGAATTTGGTTCAATTGTTTTGCCGCACTTCAATGTTTAATATTTAATTTAGTTAGTGTAGTGCAGCTCCTTTGCTCCATGAAAAGCAATGGAAACAGTGCCTCAATACTTTAAACATTCTTATTGAAATTTTACTTGCAAGCACACTAAATAAACAGAAAACTCATCTTTTCTGTAAACATTTTGTAGCTACTGACACTAGACTAATATTGATATTCTTTATTAAACAATAACAAGTATCATCAAATAAAATACAAACCACTCGGAATTGAATTGCGTACGAAAATGTGCTTCATGTTCTAAACGTTTGTATATTAATTTTTTGAACTCATTTGAACTTTTCAAATTCAGTTCATATATATTATATCTAGCTATATAGTGTCTTTGAAAGATTAAAATATATGATTGAGAACAAGCATCAACATTGGAAGCAAACATTATAGACAGACAGTCAGACAGACAGAAAACATGTGGGTGTCTAAATTGTTTTCAAAGGCAGTCGTGTAATAACTAAGAAATATTATTTGCGTTGTTTCTTGAATTTGGATGAAACATGTAACAATTGCAACACATTAGAGGCCAAGTAGTAGTTGAAATAGTCGCTCAAATGTTTGCCAAACTAATTATACAGATTGCTTACAATTTAAACAAAGTCCAATGATAGGTACTTTGTGACTTATAAATATTATTATTGAATAACTGAAATACTCTTTAAACTTATTGAATCGTTGTTTTGATTGGGGAATAAGTATTGTGGAAGAAATGGAATAAGTATTGTCCATTTTAATAAAGTTTTTCGAAGTATGCCTTCCGAATGTGCTTAATTTTATTCAAATCGTAGATATTGATATAGATATGGACAATTTTACCCCAAAGATGTGTCAACTAACAAATAAGACTAAAAGGTTCAATTGAACTTAAGCTAAATGATGAGGGTTAATGCATTCTTGACAGTTTAGACTGTTTCCGTGTTAAAAAAAAAAAAAAAACAAAGAAACGTGATAAATTGATTTAAATGATAACCGAAAAGTTTTTCTTAAATTTTTTCACATGCTCCGGTGCGCCTTAGATTTATATACTATTCGCAAAATGGAAAAGAAAAACTACAAGTTTAATATCAAAAGGAAAATTCATATAAATCGATTCATTGCTTGAAGCTAATTTTTTTGCTCTTTTATATTCACCTTTGTATACAAATTTGTTTATTGATTTATATATCTGATTTTTCTTAGTCTCATAATAACACCCTACACAAGATGTATGAACTAGGTTTATCGGACTTGATGAGTTTTTTATTTTTTTAAAGTTAAATTTAAACAGGAAATGAAATAAATTTGTATAGTTTTCAAGTTATACAAACATTTTAGGCAATGTTTCACCGAAGTTTAGGAGTTACTTATTTATTTTTTTACTTTTTGCTAATATACTAAATAATATATCAAAGTTATACATTTGGCAAAGATTTTGTACAATATTCATTGTCAAAGTTCACTTGCAGTTGACAGAATAACACTTGAGAGATTTATTTGAAATTAAAATATTTGGAATTTTGACATAAATCTGATCAAAGTTTTCAGTAGCTAAGCACCTGCAACAATTTACCTGCAACGCAACGCGTCTACTTGGCTCTATCTCCTCGACTTTTACTCTAATTGCTGTTCTAAAAATTGTTAAAGCTCCTTGCAAACATATAGCTTATAATTTCTAAAAGATATTTTCCAAAGTGTTTCTTTTCGAACTTCCAAACATCGAAAATTGCTCCAAAGTAAAAGTTTTCCAAACATAATTTTGACTTATGTTGCCGCAAAATAAAGTTAAAATAGTTTGTCTGCTATTCAGCTGGACACTCGCTTGTTGTTTGCTTACTTTTATACCACTTTCTAATTTAACTTTGTACAAAAATGTCATAAAAGAACCCACTCCCATCGTGTACTCGATATTTCCTGTGCACGTCCTTGCAAAAGCATAGCAGCAGCAGCGACACAAATTTAAAAAGTTTTCTAAATCGATTATTTTTCTCATCTTAAAGCGTATTAATGCATCTGCTATGCATAACATTTTAAAGTGTTAAAAAATTTAGACTATTGGTTAAAGTATTTTTTCCTGCAACATCAATTAAGCTTGTTTCATATGGATTTCATTTTAATTTAGCCAGATTTGTGTGACCCGAATACATTTCCGCTCTATTTCCTGTTGCTGTTGCCGCCATTTTAATTAAGCTCGCGCCGTTGCCTCTTACTACCTTTTTGCCTAGTGTAAGTACCCAAATGGTGCAGTTTGTGTGTATGCATCTGCTAGTGTATCAGTTTTTGTGCAGCGTGATGCAGTCAATGTTATGCAAATTTGATATAACTTGTTGCATCCTGCTGGCAACAGCAGCGACTCATCCAAGCGTCAACTTCAATTGCATTCACGCCTACAATGAACTTAAAATGATTTCATTTTAAATCTTGCCGACTTTTAGGCGTTGTTGTGGGCCGTGAGTGAGCTAATTGGTTTTATTTTTTTTGTATAATGAAAAAGGAAATACAAATACGTAAGCTGACAAAGCAAAGTCATCGTCGCGCTGCAGCATCGAAGTCATCTAACTTTAAAACTTAAATTCCAACATTAATTTCGATAGAATGTAAGTTGATACAAGTATTATACGAGAGTAGTGTAGCATAGCCAGACAGACAGACATGCGAGACAGACGAGTAGAGAAATGATTACAAAATAACTTAGCTCAGCCACGCCTATAAGAACTCAGCTAGATAAAAAGAAAGCTTAAACTTATCCACTTAGTTGTTATTAAATTAATAAAAATGTTGTACTCACCTGTTTTAATTAACTTAAAGTTGACATTGTTGTGGGATTTGAAAGCCTCATTTAAACTACTGTGACTGTAATCCTTGAGCACCCCGCTGCTGGACGCCATGCTGGCCTGGGGGCTAAGGGAACCACGCCGTGGTCCCCTCCACCCAAAGAAACTACGACTTTTTCGCCCACTTGAAGATTTTCCCAAAGAACCTGCATGTCATATACATACAAATTATTAGTAAACTTCATAGTTGTGCGCAGTAATTTAAATAAAAATTTAATCGTAAAAATAACAAATTAATAAAACAAGAAAAATTTAACAACAAGCAAAAACAAAATTTCATATAAACTAACTTAAAGAAATAAATTGCAAGCATCAATAAATACAACTCAAAACAAGCATTAAAGTCAAACTCAAGTAAAAATTGTATTTTGTTTTTCTGAAAATCCACGAGAAAGCGAACACAGCTCAAATCAATGGCTTTCAGAAAAGTAAATATTTTGATATCAAATTTATATAAAATCGAATCGAATTGAATCGAATCGAATTCTCAACAAATTCCGGTACGCAATCAGCTACAGCTAACTGGCAGCCATTGCCACCGCTCTGCATCGAGCCGCCAACATATTTATGCATTTTTAATGAGGAAAACAAGCAGCAGTGGCTGAATTTAGCTGCCACACGAAGTTCCATCGAACGGAAATTTCACGCAGTGTACGCTACACACAAAGTACTGAGCTTATCGACAGCATTCGACTGTAGGCACTATAGTGCAGCGCATATGCTATGCCTACACGGCGTATGGCATTTTCAAACTGTTTGCCATGTCTATTATCAAAGACAACAGCATAAAAAATTGAAACGAATAAGTAGCAGAACAAGGAAATCAGCTCATTTGAAATTCAATCAATAGTCGAAGTGGCAGTAAAAGATAGACGTTTGCCTTTTAGCTTGTTTGTTTTTGTATTGAATTGCCTGACGCTCCCCTAAGTACGTAGCACAATAATTTCATAGCAATCGACAGTGCTTAGAAGTATATACGAGGACAATTCAATAAGTTAGTGGAAGTCAGAATAATAAATATTTTCTTGATTTTAGTTATGAGACTCAGAAGGTGCGAAACATTAAGCCCTTCGAGCCGGATAGCTAAATTTAGACTATCTTTGAGATTTGCAAAATTTTGTACAAGATTTATAAAAACCAAGGCAAACGGTTATCAAATTTTAAAACTATTTACTTTACTGCCCTCGTATGTGTAATGGTATGAGTGTACATATTTAAGAAGTGCAGCGCACAGAACCATTTCGCTTGACGTTCACCTTTTTTGTGATGGAATAATTTATGAGTTATTTACAATCGACCACGATTTACTTTGAGCTACTTTCATACAAAAGCTAAAAAGCTAAAAAGTTTCAGCCAGATATAATAACTTTACGATAAGATCTAGTAGAGTAGATCACGTGGCTATGTATATAAATTTTAAATATATCCTCAAAATATTTGTTTAGTGGTAAAAAAAAGATTCTTATGAAACTTTGTACACATACAAATTTTTAGCTTCGCATCTGTGGATCGGATTTTAAAGGTATATGATTCATCATTATTTGACCGATTTATATTTGACAATCATATACCCTTGTCGCATTGAATACAGGGTACAGTCACGTGCCAGAAGTCAGCGCAAGTTAAATATGCGGCAACAGTATGTGGCGTGGCAGCAACAAACCTCAACTATGCTCAAAATTAATTTGAGTCAAAATTCAAGTTTTTATGATGAAAAATGCATAAAGCACGAGAGCGCATATCTTTTGCACGTACTATTGGCGTAAGTTTATGTGCGACATGCAACATTGTTGCGACTTGCAAACGAATACATTTTTTTTTATTTTTTTTTTAAATAATATCTTGGCAATAATTTGTATACGCGACGTCATGTTTACTCGAGCTGCAGCCGCGACTGTTGCTGTTGCATGTTGACTGCCTGTCAGACAAGTACGCGCGTAACATCGTCGCCATATCTGTGTGGCATGTTTTAGCACACTTCCTTCCTATAATTTGAAGAGTTTATACGATGCATTTGAAGAACAGGCTGAAGTTAAAAATCAGTAAGAATCATACATAGCGACAGCACGATACACTACAATGTACCATGAAGACGAATGGTTGTAGGGAACAATCTTGTTAAGAATTAGGAAGCAACACATCAATTTAAGAAAATAAATTTTATATTTGCAAAAGTTTCTAAGAACATTCGTTCGACAAGTCATGCATAAATGAGAGTCGCACGCTATTATGCCATGTGCGCTTTAGAGCTATAGGGTATACAAATAAAATGGTTTGGAATGTGTAATATTAGAAACGTACAGCGCACATGCAACGTACTCGTAATAAATGCGACTAGTGCGCTTCGAAGTCCTTGAAGTAAATGCTCGAAAGAGTAAGCAACAGAGCGAAGAAAAGGGATGGCCTAATGTACGCGACTTCATACTATGCAACAATATACTAACTAAGCAGTGACTTGTTGTAGTATACCCTTCCCAAATATAAAATAATCGACTAAAATGGATTTAATTTTATTTGTTGAATGATTTTAATAGGCTGTTAAGATAAAATATTGCCAAAATGCAATTTAAAATATAGGCAAAAATCTGCTCAGACAAACAATTTTGCTAGTGCAGCGCATTATACAGTCAGGTATCACACTCTCTTTAGCACTCCAGTTTTTATTAAACTGTCAGCAAACATTTCTCTGTCAGTGTGCCAACTAGAGTGGATTATACCACTCTCTCTCTCTGCGTAGTATCTGTCTATCTGTCTGTCTGTCCGTTTGTTGTAATTTTGTGTACGCGATATAATACAGGAAGAGCTCATAAAAATTGTCTTATCGCACTTGACCGTTGTTCTGTGTTAAGTTGACGATAATATGTGCGGAAAGGTGGGGGCGTCATTGCTAAAACTAGTTCAAACTCTCTCTCCTTATTTTACCCTGCACAAAAACTTTTTGTATAATATTCAAAATGAATGTTACATAGCGAAGGAAATATCGGAGACCCCAACAGAGTATAGAAATCTAGCCATGTCTGTTGTACGTACAGCCGTTTGTATTTATGTCTGAGTGTAACATCGACTGATTACAGAAGCCTCTCTTAACGACGCACTGTTACAAATATAAATTCAATTTTCACAACTTGCAACCGTTTCACCATATAATTTATGTTAGGCCTTGTCCTATCTATAAAATGGTTTTGTCATACTTTCTTCAACTATTTCGTAAAACAGTGAAGTCAAGTAAGTGAAGGGTACAAAACGCTCGAAGTGTTCGACTGTATAGCTATATTATTTTTTTTTTATTTTTTTTAGTTTTAGAAAAATGAACTTAAAATTTTATTTAAAGCTAAACTTGCACAACAAAAGCAAAACGAAATGCAAACCAAATCCAATTTCAAATTGTAGAAACATTTGTAGATACTAGAGTATAGCATAAAGTCGAGCAAAAAACTTGGAAACAGCAGTACGAGTATGGAATAAAGTCAAACCGCAGAATATGAATACCCAAATAAATTAGGGCAACGCAATGAACAATCAAACGAACATATCAACGAAACTACTTCGGGTTGGGTTGGGTTAGGACAACTCATTACGGCTTGCTGGTTATTCAATTTCAATCTTGTACAAGTCATTTGATTTTGTTTCGCTTAAAAGCCGCAGCAGCAGAATAATCGAACTGTAAACAATTTGATTAGAGTGTAAAAAAGTATTTGTCGGGGGCACCTGTCACCTTTCGTGGGCACCGCACCGCCACCGCCCTCTCCACCTCCACCTCCACCAGTACTACCAGCAGCAGCACTGACTGAAGATGCGCGTGCATCGCGAGGCGGTAAATGTGGATCAAACTGTTGTTCGTCACTTTTGGAGCGTGCATTGAGCGTACGATCTTCACGTGGTGAACGTGCAAAGAGCCCACCACCGCCGCTGGCCGTGTAACGTCGATTTCGTGCGGTTGGTGAATCGTAAACACCTGCGCAATTCTCCAGCGGCGGTGAATAGCTGCCAAGTGATGTACTATCTCCAAGCGGTGATGTTGGTGATTTAGGCTGCACCTTGAAGACGGGCTCACGTGCCTCGAAGAATGCATCGAAATTGCGCTGTCGCAGGTTCTCGCTGTTAAAAATCGGATTCTCGACCTGCACATGCATATCCTCACGCAATCGTTGAGATTCGCGATGGTCAGAGGAGGTGGAACGCCCCAGCCGTCCCAATGGTATGTGCAGTTTTGGACGCAGCCGTGATTTACTCGTGGGTGATTTATGTACAGGTTCCGGTGGCAAATCCATCGGTGACATAGGTCGTCCCCAGCCGGGTCCGAAATTGGCATGTGTAGGATCGGGTGATGGTGGCTCGAGAAATATGCTTGGACTGCGATCTCGTGCAGTGACCAGTGCACCACTAGGATATTCATAGCCAAAAGCATTGGCACCTACATTACCGGCGGCACTATCTTCGCCATATAGCCCCGGCTCGTATTGAGGCGTGGCTGGGCGTATAGCGCTACTACGCTCTAGCGTTGGACGCTGGTTGTTGTGCTGCTGTATTGGTGTGGACGTTGAATTGCTGGCACGCATGCTGGCATCATTATACATCGGTGTCGGCTGTAGTGTTGTGGAGGCAGTGAGTGTTTGCTGGTAGACTGTTGAATTGTGATAGTTCAACTGGTTGTGCTGGTGTATGGCGGCAGGCGGTGGTGTCGGCGGCTTGGAGCGTGTGCTGCGTACGCTGGCACGTTTACTCGATGTGGGTGTTGAGTGTGTGAGCGAGGCGCGCGAGGTGCGACGTGTAGGCGTCGGTGGTAGACTCTGCGATGCGTTTGAGATCGGTGGCTGTAGCGGGAGATTGTCGAATGTGAAAACTGTTGTGTGTACAGGTGATTCGATGCGAATCGGTGAAGTTGGCGCCGATGTCAGCAGTGCTGTATTGCTATATGGTGGTAGCGCCGGTGAAGTCGGTAAACTTGCAGCGGCTGCTACAGTAGGAGCAGCGTAAAAGTTGTAGTTGGAGCTGCTGCTGTAATTGTAGTTCACGTTGGTATTGGTCTTGGTGCTGGCTCTGGCTCTGGCGTTGGAAGGATATTCAATGGGCACTTGCGGTTCGCGCAGACAGTCGAGTGTGGGTCGCGGCTTCACTCGTGGCGAAATGGGACCGTATGTCATCAAGAGAAGTTCATCAGCTGGAAATATCACATACATTCCTGGCCGCCCCCATGTGACATGGCGACTGTATGAAGTTCATGCGCTTTGGCAACAATTCAAAAAGTTCCTGCCACAGCATAAAATGTTACGCTTTGAATTTAATATTCGGCTTTTATTTGCTTTAAATATTGATAGCAAGGGTATTCTTTTTTTTTTTTTTTTTTTTGTGTACTTTGTTGTTTTGTAGAAATTGAATTTTTGAATTTTTTTTAAATAAAGAAATTCAACTAAAAATTTGCTAATAAATTATACAAATGACTAACTAAACTTAATTATTTAGAGCAATAAACTATTATTTTTTCTAATGGAGGGAATTTCACTTAACGTACTTCTTTTTACTTATGACAAATATATCACATATACAATTTGAAGCACTCCTGCTATCCGTCGAATTTTCGTGCCGTCATTTAGAACGATGCATGCTGCACAAAACTGCAAAGAAAAAGAAAAATATTTAAATTATTAAATTATTTCCTACATAAAAACAGAAAAGTTGATGCCAATTAGTGCATGAAGCAACCAAATTGTAATCCCATTTCCAATTCCTAAAGTGCAAAACTGAAATAAAAAGCAAATTCTTTCGGACAGAAAACCAGAAAAAAGTTCGTACAAAGACCAACAACCTAGAAAAATGCTGCTTTCTAACTAAAAGTCCTGCACATTGCTACGCACAATAAATGCGCCATTAAGCAGTTTTTGTTTTAACATTTTGGCTCATTAAATCGAGCGAAACGCAAGCGAAAAGACCAACAAAAGTTTTTTCCTGAAAGTTACCAACTTCTGGAAGTTAATACTGACCATTGAAATACTTATAACCACACAAAATAAACCTCTGAGATAAATGAACAAGTATACAGAACTAGCGCTGAGTTTAATGAATACACCTGACTAGGAAAAAACTTTTTCTCTTTTGAATTTGGTTTTGCTTTCGTTTGCGTGTTTGCATGTCACAAAGTGGCTTAAAGCTTCGTGGTCGTGGTCGGTTGAAACACGCCTCTTTAGTTTACTGGGTGGAGTACGATGCCCAGAAAAACTTAATTCCAATAAACATATCTCTCGAAATCGGTAATGACAGTCGGAAATGTTTGATGTCCGGCAACGCTATTTAAATGCAGACTTTATTGAGCTTTTTAATTAAATTATTGCACTCCTTTAGGCGCATAACAGATTTAAAATTGACTGACCGTGAAATATTGACATTTATTAGTTAACTAACGATAATTAATTGGAACTGTGTATGGCAACGTGATTCGCTTGATTAATTGAGTTGTTCTTGTTTAAGCTTTGCAGCAGTACACAACGCTGCAGTCGACTGTGCACGACTTCTAAATGCCCTTTGTCCACATAAACTAAAATTTGTAAGGGCGATATATTAGAATAATGGAGGGTTCTTAGCTAAACTAACAACAACAACAATAAATTGTTCATACAAACACACAGAAAGGTGGTTGAGATTTGAGAACCCTTCTAGTGCTCCCACTTGAAATATACATTTTAGTAGGATTAACGTGAGATACACCACATACATATAAGAAAGTCTTAATATCTAAACTTGAAACTCGCCAAAGTCTTGTTCGGAGAGAAGGACCTTTCTATAAAAACTCGGCCTTTAATGATGACTTAAAATATATATATTGTACTTTTGCCTGTTACATACAATTGCACAAACTTAATACACCCTTTTACACTACACCAACAGCGCATAAAGACGCTTAATTAGCCACAACACACCAACAAGCAGCACAATTCATATTGACAACTCTGTCAGTGACCCAAATACAGTTCGCGTTGCTGCAGCTCTCGATTAATCATAGCCACATCGAACGATTAATTAAAAAAACGAATAATTGTAAAATATGTAAGTGCTGAAAATCGCTAGTCGTGAGCTAATTAATAATCTCAAACTTGATAAGAAACTCGTCTAGAAACGTTGCTGCTCATAGAACTTCTCGGAGGAAGACATTGTACAACAAACAACTATTCAATGCTATATTTTAATGTGGACATTTTCCGAACATATGGAGAAATCGATCAAACGATCCCAATACCTGAAAAATATAAAACACAAACTGAGTCTTATTGATCCATAAGCCTACTATGCAGCCAATCATAGAGAGTTAAAGAAGTAACTTCCGGGGCATAAACTCACCAACAAAAATAGAAAACTTATTGAAGTAATAAAAAAAAACAACTAAAATATCAACACCGACATTAAAACAGAAACATTTCAGTTTTCATATAACTGTGTGAACTGTTGTTTAATTATTTGTTACAAAAATCAAAATGTCACCAAAAACTTATTAGCTTACGTGAAAGTTGTTCTTCAACAACAACTAAAGCCACAAAGTCATATATATATATATATATATACGAGTATATATGTATATATGTAACATACATAGTTATATAGTAGAAAACAGCTCAATATATTTCTAAACAAATACAAACGCAATTCAGGGAAAACCTTTCGCTGTCATGTGGAAACTTTAATTAAAATTTCACCATTTTGTTTTCCGGGAATAAAAGTAAACCTAAAAGCTTTCGTTGTTTCGTAAAAACATACAAATTGGCGCTCAACTCAACTTTCCTTTCAGTTTCGAATATTCATTTGTTTCGATCTTCTTTTTTCTCCTGTTAACTAAATTTTCGCCACTTGAACTTTGTCAATTGGACGTCGACGACAACTTCATTAGGCCACTGAAATGGAACCCTTAATTCAACTAAAATTTCAATAAGTAGCTAAGATAAAAGCGAATGTTTAGTGTCATTGTTGCGCTGTCGAATTTAAACGGCCACTGTGCAGACATAAAAATACACAAAAACGACCAAAAACTCATTCAGCATGAAGAGTAAAATGAGTTCTTTGAATTAAAAGTTTTACGAAGTGCGGCAAGAAAAACTGGAAGTGGAAAAACTTTTGTCACGTTTGAATGGCTGCGAACAATGATAAGCATGAGTAAATGAATGACTGAATGACTGATTTGAATGCCATTAGAATGTCAGTCATTGTTTTCGTCCTTGTTGTCATTGTCTGTTCATAAGTGTGTTATACAATTCCAATTCGATTGAGTGACAAATGCTGTGCTGAAGCGCAAATCCTGTAGACATAACCACTTACAGATACTTAAATTCAAGATGTCAATGCTTAGATTTGGACACATTTAAAATCTGGTATAGGCTTTCTTTGACTAGAATTTAATATTGAATTTCAGATCTATGAACAGACATAGATATATCGAATGCAAAACTATTTTTAATAAGAAAAGTTTATACAAAAGTTTCATTTTACACAGAAATGTATAGAGCATCCACTTGAAATTGTTATACCCTGTAAACATTGAATAATTTTTCACGTTGCCTCACAAAAAAGTGACAGATGTAATCTTGAATTCAATATAATTAAAAAAAATTGATTTAAAATCGCAAAATCATTGCAATGAATCGATTGTCAACATCAATTTCGAATTATTTTGAATTTAAGCACTGGCTTTTAATTTTCAATGCAACTATTACTATTGGATTTCAGTAGCAACAACATGCAACAATTCCGCAAGCACAAACTATCCAAATTTATTAGTAAATCCTCATGATTCATGAAAATATTATGACTGAGATAAACTTAATCACGCGCATAATTATGCTCCGAATTAAATATGGGTGGCTGGGCAGCTACGAATATGAATAATTTATTTATTCCAATTAGAAAGACAAATATTTGCGCAAGACACGATGCGTTTACCTTCATCATAAACTCATACACTATGAATATTTTAATAAAAAAAACTATTTTACTTGCATAGTTGATTGAAATTAACTGCAAAATGAGCAAATGATTACTTTAAGCGCAGCTTAATAAATGCAATGAAACGTATCAAAAGTTATAAACTCCGATATAGATTGGCTATTTAATACGATTAATAACTAATATTAATAAGAAAATGCTTGCAAATCTTTTATATCCCAAATTTTCTTTCCAATTTACTTTCTCTTGTCTCCTACATTTTCATCATTTCGCGCATTTTTATTTGCCATAAGCAAGAATTCTAGCTGGGTATATTAGTTTGGTTGAAATGTCAACAATATTCGCTCGTCCGCTTATACGTTTATCTGAGAGAAAATTTATCTGAGTCGAGAAGACTTAGTGTCAATTTGTTGCACTCTTAGGAATACAAATTTCATAACTTGCAACCAACCATTGCATTGCATTGCAATTTCTTTATTATTTTTATGGTAATACCTGTACCAGTACTGTATTTGCCTCCACTTGCCTCAAACTCGAATTTCTATTAATTTATTATTCTACTTTGTAACATTGAATGCAAATTGAAAGCATTTTCTATGAATAGATTATTCAATAGTCAAGCAGTTCGATTATAGCTTTTACTTTTGTTCCCCAGGGCTTTTCATACTTTTGCGCTGTCAGTTTCCACATAACGGTAATTTAATTATTTTACTGCACTTTGCCAACTCGTTAAATCTGTCAACATTGATCTATCATTTCAAGTGGGGTAAAAAGTCAGCAGCGATAAGAATGATGAAAATGGATGATGGATATAACAAGATTTGCCTTAAAAGTTCCGGATCCTTAAAAAGCTTTAAAAATCTTTCAAACCAATTAACATAAATATTTATATTGTATTTTGAAGCCTCAAATAGTTTTTACACTTTCTACATACTTATGTAGTGCCTAGGTGGTACACTTTCTAATGCAATGTCACTTAGAAAATGTCAATACATGATATTGCCATATCTTTTGAGAGAATGGAATGATCAATCATGATTCTTGTTGCAAATGGCTCAAACTGCTCACAACGTCCGCTAGGAAACGTATCTCTTGGGTAGCATCTGAATACCCGTTCCGAGATGAGATAGCTGTTAGAAGGCGACAAGTGTACACCTTGATTAGCTGCTCTTAATCACGATAACAAAAATTGACCATAAATTTATTTACCTCTAATTAAATGAAATGTTCCAAGGAAGGAATCTTTGGTACCAATGAAGCTAATGTTTCCTATTCAATACATTTTTTGTATGCGAAACTTTTGAAATACACCTTGAGCAAAACGTAAATCAACCACTTTGCCTAAGTGAAACATGAAGTTTTTTCACAGCTTTACAACAACGAAAACAAAATAAACTAAAATGGTGATTTGAATACTTCAAATGTGTTATACACCCTTCAATAAAACTCAAAATCACAGCGGATATAGGGAAATAAAATAAGAGTAATGAGAAAATGGCTTAAAATAGAAAATGCTACATGTACATGCAAAACCGAATTGGTTTTTGCAAAACTACATATTCAAGAAAATTATTTAAAATAAATGTAAAACACTTCGCTCATTAAAACTTTCGCAAATCATAATACTAAATCGTAAACAAAACTTCAACTTGAGCTGAAAGTTTCCACAACAAGGTTGTTCCGTCGAGTACAGTTCAGCAACTTTTACATATCACTGGAAAGTAAATTTAAGCAATACAGAAAATACTAATAAGTGAAGTGTTCATAAATTTATATGTCAATGTTTGTGCTGTGAAATTTACTTAAAAGATGCTTTTCCGTTTATAACTTATTTTTGTTTCTATGTGGTGACAAATCCAAAAGAGCAATCACAAAAAGAAAAACAACAGAAATATTTCAAGTTAATTTATACTTATTCACATATCGTATCCAAGGAGACACGTAGCCGAGGAGATAAAACAAATCTGCACACAGATATTCTATAAAATAAATTTGTTTGTTTTTCTTTTTCTTCTAAAGTGTGTACGTTCAAGAGCCAGGAAAGTTGATAAAAATTCTTTCCTTCGTTACATGAGTTGCATGCGCCAACATGCGCCAACGTTGTCCCATGCCATGTAAACGACTGGCCTCATTCAAATTGTTCGAGATGCTTAGCATAACTAATGAAATAAGGTGACCATCACGTATCTTATAATTATAAGAATTAATTATATTTGTAAACTGAACTAATGTATTTCGAGTTTTATTCTCTACAACAATTTTATGTAGGAAAAACTCTTAACGCTTTTTTCTGCTCTTATTTCAATAAATGATTCAAAAAGCCTTTCACCTAGAATATATGACCGATTTTGATAAAAATATAGATTTCGCACATCTAATCATGGTCCAGTTTTTTTCAAAAATCAAATTTCAGTATCAGTTACCTATTTTTTTTCAACTTAGAGCAAAGCGATCTTTAGTACTATATGGCCACCTTAACTGTAATTTGTCCCACTAGTAGTTGGCTTTACACTCATTGTACTGACTCATAGCACTGCACAATTCTCCTTGGCAATACACTTGAATTAAGTTGCTTCCTCCTTTCTATCTCATGCAACAATCTATCATTTCGACGTACAGAATACCTACTGTTCTGTCACTCTCTCAATGTGAGGGAGACTGTAAATACATTTTTGACAAATTCTACATGCTCATTCATTGCTTCATTGCTTCATGGCTGCATTGCCACAAGCACAGCCTGCCAAAATAATAAACATAAAAAAAAGGAATGTACGGTCCAACCGAATCACTAATTTCCTTTCATAATACAAATCTGATCATAAGTTTGCATTGAATTTGTCTTCTGTCTGAACGTCGAGTTGCTCAATATTGATCTGCACGAACTGAAATCCTATAAGATGTATTCAATTCGTATATTTTAACATTGGCCCACTTCAAATTTTTCTGATTGAGCTGAAATAATAAAATCCTTCCGATCGTTTGGATCGTTTGGTTCTCAATATATTTTCGGAATTTGCATCTATTTTAGATGTATTTGTTGCCATAGCAAGAAGTAGTCCTGAAGTGCCCAAATGGGTTAAACTTGTAGACATTGAATATTTGTATATGATGCAGTCTCCCAGATAACACATAACTTAATGCCACAAGAGAACATTTCAATAGAGAACATTTCCGCGAATTTTTCTTCCCGATGTTACAATCTTCGTGACAGATTTAATATACTCTTCACATTGTATGCACAACGTATAAAAATATAAAAATGCAGCCAAGTAGACCCAAAAGAATGCGTCAAAGTATTTTTATTCGTTCTTTAGCTGATTTATTTTTATTTAGCAACAGCACACTACGTCTATGTTCCTACTATTCGAATATTTATTTTTTTTTTTCTCTATTTTATTAAATTCAGTTTTAGAAATCGCATTGAACAACAACGTGCAAGGCGCGGTGGCGAAGATTGGCTGACCTTACCCTTTGCAATGCACTTGAAAATGCAGCGCTATGAATAATGATGTTCAAGATAAATTTGTCGCCTCGAATGGCGTCCGCGTGCACAGTATGCTGTGTGCAGATACAATATGGCCGCTGACACTTGAATTGTCGCTTTTGTTTTTGTTGTTAATTAAATTCAGTTATTGTTTTTGTTATGGTTGCACTTTAACGAGACAAGCAAAACAATTTAACGTAGTTGCAACATTTCTTGGAACACGACGCCGGGCTTTTGCAGTAGCGAGAAGCGAGCAGCGTGAACAATTTGTGTTCATTCTGAAGATAGATAGTCGCACGCTAATTTAGTTTCTCTCACGTATTTTTGTATGCAACAATTACTTTTCTTGCTATTTTTGCACTATTTCCTTTGTTTGCAATGCTAATTAAATGCTAATTTGATGCACATATGTATGTTCCATTCTCGTACATAAATGCTTCTAGCGGAAATGATTTTGCCTGCACTTGAAGTAGGGCATCACCAAAATAAACTTAAGATTTCTCATTTTCCTTTCTTTTCTTAGTTTAAAAATTCTGTTGTATGTCTTTTTAATAAATTTTGTTTTGCAATTAAAAATTGGTCGATTGTCATCAGAGAAACCTTGAAACTGGCTATTCGTGAAATTTGTACTTTCACATTGAATTGTTATTTTTAGAAAATTCAATAGTATCTACTTTTTTTGTTGTTTATTTTATGAAAATTCGTGGCAATATAAAAAGAAGTTCGATTGATTCTCGTATGTGATCTGTACATTGTATCAAAAACATTGCTTCAAAGAGATCTGCAACTTATGGAGATTGAAGATCATAGTAGGAGAGAGTGCTCTACTGGTGGCACTGCCCAGCTACTGGCACCCGTCAGTTTCAACGTTTGTGGTGATCACAGCGCCTAATTTTTTAGTATCAAAATGGTCCACTTTTCATAAACTATTGAATTTTATGCGAACGATCTTCGAAAAAATCGAGGCTGAGAATATAATATTAAATTTTTTAATTGTAACTGTAAAATATATATTGGTACGAAATGCATTTGGAGTAGAGGTATTACCAACTAAGGTCAACTATTTCATCAAATTATTAGTAAGGCTGTATAAGCAGTACGTACGAACTAATTTACTGTTCAATCAGATTATTCCAAAGACAATGCGGATCATATTTGTATTTCATATTGCTCCGCTAAATAAGCCTGTAACATGCTAATAATAATGCGGATGTGACAATGTTGCATAAAAATCGATTGAATAATCTAGAAGCCGTTTTTGATTATAATTTTGGCTAATTACCACAAAATGTTTTTCTATTGTTATCACTAATCCCTAAAAACGGCAACAATAACTTTTGATAATGGCAATCAAAGCATAACGCATAATCCGCTGCCAACAATTTTGACAGCCAGACTTCATACACACACATGAGAGTTGGTATATCTGGCTGGTTGTGTGGTTTGTATGCCACAAAAAGCATTACGACAAAATTCCGGCAAATTTTCATTTCATTAAAACGTGGCGCGAAAAGAGGCAACCGAGAGGCAAACTAACTAAAGGACGAATTGATAATGGGCGGATGAACAGAGGCGGATGTTCTGGCAAAAGGCCTTGCAGACAGATAGCAGCGCTTTTCAAAGCCAAACTCACATTGCCAATGCGAAAGTATAAGCAAACATAATTGAAACTGAAAGCGACAGTGATGAACAATGTCAGTTCTGGTATTGAATACGTTTGAAATGTTAGTCAAGCTACAACCTGTCAAGTACAGAAGCCGAATTACACGTGGCACACGCGTCTGTCGGTCGGTCGGTCTGCCTGCCTGTCTGTTATTTAATTCGCATACATGTTACGAAATTTGCGTGAAACTTAAATGAATTGCGCAAAAGGTAAGATACTCGTCGTACGTGGGTAAACAAATGTTTATGCTGAAAAAGAAAACACGCGCTATACAGAAACTCATACACATAAACACTCTCACGCACGAACGACCGGGAACGCAGCTTAATTTATGGAAATTTCATAAGTCATATTTAGCTATATAGGCATATGATCCTATACACACTTAGATTAGCAAGCCTTCTCTGCCTATACCAATCTACGCTTATTTGTATTCATGTAAGCTTTAATATATTCGAAGGATTGAACAAACTTCCTGGACAGATTGTTCAGATAAGTAAGAGCGATTAAATGTTGTAGGTAAAGCGTCTATTGCGAAAAAAATGGAATTCTTAATTTATTTTAAAACAGCTTTTTAAGGATTTTAATATGAAAAAACTTCATGCGTTAAAATAAAGTGATGAAAGCCAAAGACAACTAATTGATGGAATTGATTATGAAATGTAATTGAGCGCTTGTTATGTTTGCAGAAACATCTGCATTGATACAATCCTGGATTAGCAATGTTACAAAGTAAAGAGACAACATCATTCAACAGATTTACATATCTATATTGACTCGACCATTAATGCTAATCAAGAATATATACATTTTATGGGTTCTGCCTTGCCTCTGCCTTATGTCTGATAGGCAATTTCAATGGCCGATATTTCGGACAAGTGCTAAACGATTTAAACAATTTCTGGTTATAAACTTCAGCGCTATTTGAAATGGTATATAACTAGCGCGGACTTATTAGTAAAAATTGCATTATTGCGTGCATAATATTGTTCGCTCGTTCACTTGTTTGTACTGCCGTTCACAGTGATTCAATATTTCCAAGAATCAATTTGTGGCGTATACGAAATCCCCTCAGTATTGTTTTTCGTTGCTTATTTCCTGTGAAATCGTATTTTATCATCCACTCTTTCCCCCTATCTACTACTCACAAATTCTGTCCATATTTTGTTTGTGTTTGACACATCTTCATTTTCTTTTGATTAAATGTTTTTCAAAGGACATATACACAAATACAAACAATACGAATACACATACACACACATACTCATTCTAGATATTCGTATTTGATAAGAAAATGTTGCTAGGGTACTGCTGGGTTGCTTAGAGCGCGTTGTCTTTCTTCAAACTCTAATCAAAGATGCTCAAATAGGAAATTAGCTAATTAGCTTTTTGTGAATACGAAACTAGTTTCGACAAGCGACTGTAATTAATCAATTACAAAAATTAAGAATATCTACCACATTGAAAAATTTATTTCAAATATTTATAACTCACCTTTTTAATACAACAGCAATGGCTTAGTTATTTATTAGATTCAAAATATTGCAAAGCAGCCAAACTGCAAACATTTTTTTTTTTTTCAGTGAACCAAGCACGTCACTATATAATTTTTTTTTTTATTCTGACACAACACTGAAATTTCGTGCTGACGTATTTCCACAGATAACTAGCAGCTTGTTAATTTCTAAGAAGATTTTGTTTGCAATTTATTTTATTGATTCATTGAGTTGCACTTCATTGCGGCCGCTGATGTGACATTGATTGAATAAGCTGATCTTAATTTCATGGAATTTGCATTTAATATGTCAGCCACAATTTTTAACTTATTATTTATTTTTGCATTTTCTTGCACTTTGCATATAATTTCTTTTTTTAATAATTATTTCTTGTTTTTTTTTTTTTTTTTGTACGCTTGTTTATAACAGCCAGCAAACGCTTTTCTGAGTTGAGTTTTTTTTTTCGTTATATATGTGTGTATATATAAAAATTCAATTTTCTTGCAAATTTTTCTACTTTTTGTGTTTGGCGTCGGACAATTTCGCAGCACTTCAAATTTTAATTTTTATAAAAAATATTTTTGCCTCTTTTCACTTTTATTTATTTGTTTTATTTTTTAATATACTATACAAAAGATATTTATCTTCAAAGCTCGTTAGGTTTCGTTGCGTTTGTGCTTCTCAATCACGTATGACATATGCATATATTATGTATATCTTACGATTCGGTATATATTTCAATGGAAACTATCAGATACGCGCACACACCTCTCAAGAAGCACACAGCACAATGTCGTTTTCAGACTGAGCCAACCATTAACATTTTTGTATATGAAACATTTTATTTCTTGACAATTTTTCGGCCACGATTTCTCTATATGTGTCTCTCGTTGCTCTTGCCTAAATCTTAGCGAGAATTTTTAAACATTTTCTGCTGTTTTCGCAACGATTTATTTTTCTCACAGTTTATCACGTTGTTTCAGCAAAGTAACGACGAACATTTCATGCATATATTTACTATTTATTAATATGTAGTATATACTATTTAGATATCTTTTATTGTTTTTTTATTTTCTTCTTCTTTGTCTTTGTCTTTGTCTTAGGCTGCTCCATGGCGTATACGCAATTTCAAAGTCTAGCCAGATTGTACCGCATTGATGACGCTTTCACTGTGACGTACGTCACTATAGTACGAGTATCTGATCGATGTCATAGTTGATTTTCAGTTAGATTTTCTTGTTTGCATCTTATTTTATGCTTTCTGTCAACCTCAGCTGACACGAACTTGGGCGCGAGCGCTGCTATTTATATTTATACGCTCAAGTGTATGCTTTGCTAGCGCAGCAGTGGGCGATGTTTCTAATTTCTATTTGCTTCAAGCTGTCGCCGTTGTGCTGAAAATAGCAGAAAAAGCAGAAAATTCATTTAAAAGTAGGTATTTCAAGTGTATGTATTTCTATAAAAATTTATTTTCGCACAAAGGCAAAACCATAAAATGCCTAATTACAGCTGAAGCATGTGGATTACTCATACGCCGTGTAGGCGCAACAAAAATGTCAACAAATGAAATTACATTCGAATTATACAAATTTCTATGGAAATATTAAATAGATGACTTGTAGGTAGCAAAAAGACAGAGAAAGGGAGAGAAGGAATGAGTTAACGATGGAGAGTAGCAGCAGAAACATAGGAAAATATTAACTTTAGTGGAACCGAAATTTCAATACGCTTGACATGAAACTTGTTAGCAAGTCTTATGCAAGTTGCTTTAGCATATTACTTCTATAACTCAATAAATTTTATTTAAAAGAACTTATAATCTCATTTACATCATGGCTTACAGCCTATTTAATACTTAAATGAATCATCTTAAAATGTATTGCAACATTAATTCAGAAAGAGTTAATCCTTGGGTTTGAGCCATAAGCCACTATAATATATGTAATAATCATCAAAGTTATAATATGAGCAGTGGCGTATCTAAAGAAGGCACACTTGGTAGCAACTCTTTAAAAACTAAACTAGACAGTATACGACTTCCAAATACGCTGCAGTCGATTGTGCTCGGCTTCGAGTTGCCTTGTACCCATTTAGCTTTAAATTTTTATGCAGTATATATGCCTATCTAGAACCGTGTGGAATATTTTATTGGAATTAGTGTAAGATACACCAAATGTACATAGCGCGGCAAATTAAGCCATTGTAGCCTAGTCCGTCAGTCTATCCAACAGTACGTCGGTTCGCCTGCGTGTTTTGAATGTACGCCATTTCCACAGTTTTCGAGGAATTGGTTTGAAATTTGATAAATTTGATGTGAATTTAATTATAACCAAAACCAAAATTCAAGGTAAATCAAATTAGAGTACTGCAGTCCAGAAATCAAGACTTTGAAATACTCTCTGCTATTGTTATGTAGACTTATGTAGGCTCTGTATATTCCAGTACTACGAGTTGAGTACTCCAAGATAGAAATAATTTATAAGAGTAAATAATATATCTTTCAACTTTCCCGAATGTTCCATTTTTTCATTCAACCTTCGACTGACACGCGCTAACATAATTTGTTACAAACAATTAAATACTAATTTATTGAAAATCTTGAAGCAATCTTTCTAAAATTTAAGCGCTAAGCCTGTTCATAGATAATTAAAAAACATAATTTCGTGTGATTCTCAAAAAAAATAACTATTTTCTATAAACTTTGCGTCATATGAAACCATCGTTGCCCTCGTCTATTCACTAATTACATTGTTTCTTGCTAACTGATGTGATGCATACATGTTTCGGCAATGGAATAACCTTGAAATTGATCCAAGCACTGCTGCGAAATGTTCATTAATTGTCATACAATACGCGTCTAGCGAATAGCTTTTGTCGAAATAATGTTACACGTGCGAGTAAGAGATGCGAATTTCAAGATGAAACAATTCGATGGAATAGCATGAAACCTTCACCAAAATGCTATGAAGTATTGTTTCGACATATAATACTTGTCCAATTAATAGTGCTGTTATTTCTCGTTGAGGTTTATTACTTACTAGAACACCCTACATAGCAATAAGCGGAATAACTCCTTCAATACGTTACAAGTCCATCGCCAAACTGATGATACACCATCACGATTTATGTTAAAAGGGTACATGTATAACCACAGTCAATGAAAGCCTCCTGCACATTTCTACCAAGCGAAGGTCATATAATTACGTACACATATATGGGTTAAGACGCAAACACACATTTACTTCGCCACCATTTCAAACCGCACTACAAACCTAATTATTATTTATGAGCCTGCATATGCACACACAGGTTTGAATGTTTATATATGTGCATAGTATGTAGTAAGTTTTGTTGTTTACATGTTTGTATGTGGGCATAAGCTTACACCTCTGCATATAAGGTAAAATTTGAACTACAACAGCGAAAGCTGTGATGAATTTTGAATTTTCATTTGTCTTCGGTCTTATCACAGCTTACAATATGGATTACATTTTCCTAAACATCGAGGAACAGACTGTTAGACGGACTCTACATACATATATAGAAACTTAATACGCCAGTAGCGACCAGTAGCTGCAATTTTGTCCATAGCTATGGGAAACAATGGATTTTTATGTACAAAAACAAAACGCGAATGCTGTAAAATTTGATTTTATGTTTGAATTTAATACATTTTTCATTAATATAATCTATTTAGACGTTGTATAAACTATTTTATACACAACTAAGCGAACCACTTTGTTCGCTGCACGGAATTCTAAAGATTTACTACTTAAGTCTTTAGTGCTTCGCATCTTTATTAGAAGTCTTTATATTTAGGGTTTGTATCTACTTAAATTCTAATTATTATTTATTAAATATGTGCGTGCTGCGTTGTTGGTCTCAATTGCATTGTCAAGTGGCTCGTCAATATATTATATTGTCCGGAGGTCCGATGCATCGTTCTTCAAGTGGAATTCAAGTGGCTGAGAGCGACTTTTGTGCGTTCATAAATTTGAAGAGTTCTAGCGATAACAGTTATGCGTATCACGGCAAGCTGTAATAGGCCACATGGGTGACTAGCCGATCCAGACAACAAGTCCTGCGTGGAGATCAAAGATCAACGGATTAAGCAAATTTTAAGGGAGAACAAAACCGTTAAATATATTTCTCGCGAGGCTATACCAAGGCTATTTTAACGCCAAAGAAATGGCTTATAAAAATAAATCATGCTATTTGAAATGCTTTGAAATCCTTTTGTTGAATAAATTTACGAATAATATTTTACGTAGGAAAGAAAATGAACAGAAATATATTAGGGGACGGCTTTGTCTAGCGATGTGTACATATTAAATTATGTTAGAAAATTTATCCCAGATATCCTTGAAACAACTGTACATGTAAGTGCGCACTTGGCATGCATATGGCAAGTCCTTTATCCTTTCAACTAGCTTTAAGCATATCAATGTGACTGGTTTTTATTCATGCTTTCGTATATTTATATCTGCTGCACGCTACTTCTACTTAATTCTTTTTTCGCTTTTGCCAAGCTGCGACAGTGTCAACATACAGCTGCACAGCAGTCTATCCTTTTATTTTGCAATGCAAATTACACATATCCTGCATATCTGCTAAAGCAATTCAAATATCAGCAAGAACAGTTTTAGCTGTGCTCAACTCAACTTCAAACTACTCGACTGCGTGTGCAGCAATTGCTCTTTGGCTCTTTTAAAGTGCGTCGATGCTTTGGTTAAAGCTAAATAATTCCACTGACGGAACTTTGATAATAAAAGAGCAGCTGGATAACGATGTTAGTGCGAATATGGTACTAACTCGAGATTGAACAATTCTCAGATTACCGTGTGGAGCGAGCTCCCATGTGCGTACTTTGTACATACTCATACTTTTAGGTCGTACCCCGTAGTTAAAGCAAATTTACCCATTTTTTTAATGGTATACCAAATCGAATTTGCCTTCGTAAAATTTCGCCTCAGCTAACTATTACACCAAAAGCTGCCAAAAAAAAAGTTCAAGAAATATATATAAATCTTGGTGACCAGTCAATCAGCGTGAAAGTCTAATCTGCACCATATCAATAATGAACCAAAAATAAAATTCTTCAATTGTTTCTATCAGTCCAGCATTTTGTCATTGTTTCCATGGGTAAACAACATTCGCCCACGCTATATCTATTATTATCTCTATTATTCTGACTATTATCTAATGTAAATGCGGCGAAAACAAATACCACGCGAGACATTAAATATTTGTACATGCACATACAAAAAGTACTAAATCAGGATATCAATAACTTTTTTTTTTATATTCAATAAAAACATTTTGTTTTCGTTTTCGTGCATAAAGTACTTATAGATACATATACAATACAAATACAAATACATATATTATAAATGCTGGGCGTATATACTGAGAAAACATTATTTTTGTTGGCCCCGCGATTTGTAAAAGATTTCTAATTGGATTTTATGGCATAAGCGCAACAAGCGAATATCATAAAAAAATAGACAATATAAAAATGAAGACAATGGAAACGAAAACATTTCATGTTGTTTAGCAGATACTTTTATGTACTTCAGAATATCTTGAGAAAGTTTTTGAATAATATAAACATTTTATATAAAATTTTTAAGAAATTTCCAACATCTGACATCTACCTTCTAGCTATATGGCATGCCATCGAGATTTTTATAAGTTGGCCGTTGTCTACTTTCAAATAATAAAAATTAAAACATAAATTCTTTTTCAAAAATGTTCAATGAATCGAAAATTAAATCAATAAGCTCTAAACTAAATATATACTTCAATACTTAGTAGTATATTTCGTCAATAATTTAAATGTTTCAGATTTTCCATTCTTCTGTTGCGTTTGTGGTTTTACTTTTCCCAATGCAAACAGAAAGCCATCAATAAACAAAACCGAATTTTCATTGCCGCTAATAAAAATGGTTTTCGTTTTTATTTAAACAAAGCATAAACTTTGAAATAAAATAAAAAATACAAATTGTAAAAATTCACGTTCAATTTAGTTTATTTGGCTTGGCTTGGCTTCGCTCAGCGCGCAACTTCAATATAACAAATTAATTGTTGAGTTTTTTCGTTTGTAAAAGTGTTAAAAGCAAATGATGTATGGGTTTCTGCGCATTGTATTATATTTGCGAGTATTTGTTTGGGTGTTAAATGTTGCGTGTGAAATGGGTGCCTTTACAAAATGAAAGGAAAAGCAGTGAACATTATTTCCTCCCTTTTTAGCAGAGTTTCACAGCGCTCAAGTTTGATTTTCTCATATTATTTCAATTACTTTATTACCCTACACATAATAAGCGAAGAAAAGTTATGCACTTTTGTTCCGGAAATCAGTTTGGCATAATATTCAAGTGGCGTTGCATACAGAAAGTGTTTTCGAAATATTCATGTTGTCATTGTTTTTTTTTATATAAAGTCAGGTTCACACAGTGCCAGATATCTGGCAACAGTCAAAGTACGATATTTCTTTGATTATGATACTTATTGCACAATTTTATCAGAGACTATTTTTGAAAATTTTTTAAATTTATAGAAAATTTCCCAAGAGTAAGTACAAACTTGATATTGATTTGAAGCAGAAACGAATCCATCCAGCTTGTTCTCCAGTTTTTTTTTGTATAAATTGTTGGGATATCTGTCTGAAACCTACTATGGTAGTTTATTATATATCCATTCGCATAAAGTATTCATATCAAAATGAGTCGCCCATTTTTAGGGGTAGTTCCCATATAAATACTTAGATATTTCAATGCTTATGATTTACTTAATTTAAGGATTGGTGCATGGTATTATAACTTCGGTTCAACCGAAGTTAAAGCTATTCCTTTTTCTTTTTTTTTTCTTGTTCTTTTTTTATGCTTCTGACACTTTGAATTATTCTTTTTAAAGCTTTCATCGAATAATAATCATGAATGTGCATAAGAAATTTCTGTGGAATTTTTCAAATCACGCCATGGGAGATTTCTTATTGCTCTTATGTCTGCTTTTGGGGTGCGAGCGCTTTGATTATATTTTCTTTTGCAAAACAATTTGTAAAACCACAGCAGGATTGTGGTTTGTGAATAAGTTTTATAAGCTGATTAATAGATTTTTAATTGTTTTTTTTTTTTTTTTCTCCTAAATTAAGCAAATTTTATTTGTGTTTATGCTAGAATGACGGAAACAGATTTCATAATACATACTGCATTTGTTTACGACAAGCAAATATAAATAAAATAAAAATAAAAATACATTAATTTGCAGAATAAACAAAAACTTAAAAAACCATAGAATATATATTACAAAATAATTTTAAAATGTCTGCTGATGGTATTGCGAGACGTCATTTTATTAACTTTTGGCTATTATACAGATGATAATGAAGGAAAACACATATTGTTCTGTATACCAAATGTAAGCGTCTTTTCAGAAGCAACAAGATGCAGTTAGAAAGGTGTGTGAGATGTTGCAAAGTTGTACAATAGAAATGGAGCTCGAAATTAGTATCAAAAGGTCAAACGTTTGAACGAAAAGTTTTTGGCGAAACATTTTGTATTCGAGCTTTTTCAAATTCCGTTTCTATATTCTACAAATTCTTGAAACAAACAAAAAAGGAACAGTTTCTTTTTTTCTAACCAATGGTCTTTACAAAGGGTTTATAATTTTATGCTAACAACAACTTAAAACATGACTTTGCACAAATTTGTATACACATACTTTCACTTTCTACATGGTTGTGTACTTGTATTCGCCGAGTTACCACAAGTAATTCCAAATATAACTTTTTTCTAATTTTCAGGTGCGTATATGTACATATGTGAACCAAGGGCATCTGGCAAATACATTCGACAAGCCGGCATAAACAGCTCGCATTCAGCTCACACTCACTTAGCATAGATACGAGTATACAAGTATAAATATGCAACAGAATATATGGGGGTACTACATAAATAAGCACTTATATTAACATAAAAACGTATACATAGACATATAGCATATATATATGCTGCCAACGATGAAAGCAAGTCAAGAGGACGTATGTATAATAGAAAATTTAAGAGTGTCGGAGTCAGTGTCAAACGACAAGGAGGCAGCAGTCAAGCAGGTAATTTTAAAAACCGACCCTCGCTCCAAAAAAAAAAAAAATATAGGAACATGTTGGAAGTGTCAGAGTGCAAGCGTCATATTGTAAATGGCAGCAGGAGTGAGCCATAATGAACCAAATGTCAGTGTCAAAAATGCCAGGCGCAAATGTGCCAGCTCGTTTGGCTTAAAGTCGTCTGCAGCAGCATGATGTGGCTGGCGTATTTGCTTCCTAATATTCACGCTGTAACTTCAAATGTTATTTAGCCAAGGGAAAGCGCTTTAGCGTGTACCAACGAGTGCGATTGTGTCTGTAGTGGCAAGCCTTGCAGTCGCATACTCCTTATGGTTGCCGCCATTTAAGCAGTCAATGACGTGCTTAAAAATAAATGTTACCTAAATTCAGGCGCTCTAACACATTTTCCTTTCGTATACTATATACGACGACATATATTCTGGATGTACGTTGCCTAGGCACACTTCGCTATGAACGCTACAATTTATTTTATGTGCTTTATTTGCATTCCGGTGAGTCAAAAAAAAAAGTCAAGCATACACACACAATGAGTCAAATAAGCTCTTTAACACACACATACATACATACATACATACATACACACGCATATAAACAGCCACAATAGACAAAAGGTTAATTATATGTAATATTGTGGATTTTTTATGCATCCTTTGGGAATTCCTTGTTAACGAATAAATTTATTATACAAAAATAGTCCGGAAAATTTCATTATATATCATCTGTGTAGTAATGAGGGGCAAAGTGTTGAAAAGAATAATGTTTTATTGTAAATACTTTGGACGAAAAGTCCGCTAAAGCACTTATTTATTTAAATGGTTTTCGAATAAATATAATTCGCAGATAGTTCTACAGTTCTTTGCTCTTTGTCTGAGCTTTATTAAGAATAATAAACAAGAAGAGAAGCATAGGCTAAACTTTGTTTGGGTATGCAATTTCACCAATTTATATGAATAAACTGAAAGAACGAAAGAAAAATGACGCAAAGCGAACGAAATGACGGAATAGAAGTTATCGATAGTTTAGTTCACGAATATTTTCGATAACGATATTATTTTCAAACTTGGATTGTAGATGCGTGGAAGAAAAAAAAAGAAACTGGAAAATAAATATATCAGCGATATATCGAATTTCGAAAAAAAAAAAAAAATTCGGGCAATTGAAAAACTGTCGAAATTGTATCGAAATCAAAGTTCATATCTGTTTAATATACTTCAAAGTCCACATGTATCAAAATTAATCAATTATCTTGATTTAAAAGAATGAAGAATGCAGCAGAGTTCAAATTATTCTGCATTCTTGCTCTGACGTTGAGGCATACCACAGAACACACAAAGGATTGACTTCAAGCGATTTGGTTCAAAGAACATTTTGTAGTAAAATAAAATTCCTACAAATTTCCTATTAACAAAGGCAAGTATGCCTAAAACTATGCAATGTTTTTCATAAATTCACCTGCACAAATACATACAGAAACAATTTACTGCCGAAATATTCTTGCAAATGAGAGCTGCAAACGACTACTGTGTGCATAAATTACTCCTTTTCTCTAATAAAATTATTAATAATGACTGCTATCATATTCGTCGCATTAGACTGCCGCCATTAATACCTACCTCACCACGGCTTCTTGTTTATAGTATATACTCGTATAAACTAACACGAAAACTTATTTTTGTGTTTAATGAAGCACCAAAGCTCATTACCGAAATTATACACGGCAACGGCACACTGTCAGCATGAAGCACAAACAGTTTCCCCAAAACTAATAATACTCAGGCAGACAACCAAAAGGACCTGCAGATGAACATCTGTCATATTATGTAGTATCATTGTGTTTGTTATTGTATCCGCTGGCAGGTGATTAACAAACAGACACACAGATAGATACACACACACACACACACACACAACACAAACAGGCAACATTTCTGACATTAAAAGGCGAATTGTGGCTGTGCGTCTGTTTGCAGTCGACTTGTGCGCGCATGTCAACTCATTGGCAGTAAAAAATTAGTTTTCTTTATTGAGCATCCTGTGATTGAGTTGGCGTAGCATTCAAGTCACGCACAGATACTTCTAAATGCACACGTACACACTACGTATAGTAGATGTAGATCGACGCACTTCCACTAGCATTTTGACGTATGCTTGAAATTTCTACGAGTATGTGTACGTAGAAGTTATGGGCGATATGGACATTGATAGAGTGGCAGACAATTGCAGCAGCGACAGTGTTTCAGAGTTCGCACTTTGGAAGATTTCATCTATAAGAAATTGCTGCCGGCCGCATGTTGTACTCATACAATAACTAAATGTGTACATAGATACAAACTGGATTATACATATGTATTATACCTACGAGTACAAGCATGGACATGTGACATCCAGGAAGCAACAATGTTGGCATACAACTTTCGGGCAGCATGAATGAAACGATAAAACGCGTTTAACAATAAAATTGTATTTTTTCTTATAACTTTTATGCCACAGTTCACAACGCACTCAATCTTTTGTGCGGTTTTATATGTGTGTACACATGTTCTTCATTGAGTTCAAGGCAAACAATTGTAAAATGCGAAAATAAACAAAATTTTACACATTTTTATTCGGTACGTCAAAGTGAAAGTTGAAAGGAAGAATTTATGCTACAAAATGAAAGAAGAACAGGACTTGCATTCATTCGAGTTTCATTGTGAGAGCACATTGTCACAAGAATGGCCTCCTCGTGTTGTTCGCTGGATATCGATTTGAGTTAACATAATTGGCAGCTAATACGAGCAGCGAGCTGTACCGTTTAATTTGTGATAGTAGCACAATTCAACCTCGGTCAGCGAGACATTTGAACTACTTATTAGGAAGCTCCAATATTTTCTTCTAAACTTTATAAACTTTGTGACTAATTGGTAAACTATTCACAACGTAACGTAAAAGCATAAATGGTCAATGAAAATCTACTTAAATAAGGCTAAGCCGCCATATTGCTCGTACGCTAGAAAAGCACGTGTTCTGAACAAGCAATGCAGCGTCTGCTACTGCCTTTACTTTACGGTTCTGAATGCGTTAATAAAGCTGTCAACATGTTTTGTAAACATTATAATTAAATTTTACGCAACTGAGTACCGTTCGTAGCTACCGGATCAACATCACCAACAGCACACAAACGAAGCAAGGAGCAGCCAGCAATATGTTGTACATACAAATATATATAAACAATAAATATATATAGTAGATATATGAACGTGTGTACTGGACATACGAGGTTTGTAAATTAAGTGTTGACCTGGGCACCCTTGCTGCGCTAGAGATAGTTCGTTCACGCTTTATAACAGTACACCGAAGTAGAATTTTCTCCAGCGTACTGTGACTCCTCAAGCAAAAAACTTTAAAGAAGACAATGTTGCATAGTAATTCCATTTGTATTAAAAAACACTTTTTCGTTATTTAGTTTACGCACCCCGTTGCATGAGGTAGGCTGAGTAGTGAGTTGGCAAAATTATCAGACGAACATGCTCACTATTTGCCTTTCTGACGTTGATGACACCATAAACCGATATGCTGTGGCCATACAACATTCACACGAAAGCAAACACAATTTATATTAGAAGACAACAAGATTGTATAAAGTTAGTGCGCCGAACACGTTTATGTGTCTGGCCATACGAAGTAGAAAACTGCCACTGACAGCAAGTTAAACTCTGGCGACTGTGGCTACGGTTTCGTGACACAGTGCTATTTATTAACCAAGCTTAATTGGTTAGTCCAAAGACATATTTAAACGGCATCTTCGAATCGTTACACTTTAAGCTTGGAAAATACCCAAACAAAAAAAAAAATAATAAATGACAGCTGCTTTTGGTGGGCAAAGCTGAAAGACATATTTTTAAATTTTTGCCATGCCTGCGGCAAAAGTATAAAACCACAAAAAAAAAAAAAACTGCGTCAGCAACAGTCTCAACAACGTCAGCAGCCATGCCAAACAAACAAAAAATAACTTCATCAGAAGCAAACTAAACATAAAACCACCAATTTATGTAAAACGTGCCCAAGTGCACAAAAAAATACATACAAAGTGAAAATACGCGGAAAATCTGGCAAACAACGAATACAACACAATCAAGCAGTAGGCACACCATTTTTAAATATTTTACTACACCCTACAAATATTATGGAATCCAAAAATAATTTTTATAAATTTGGGTAAAACTTTAACTCAAATGTTCTTCAAATTAGTCAGTCATATTTGAGTATTTATTAAATTCTAATTGAGATAAATACTCACAACATGGAAACCCATAGTTATACGATTTTTCACACACTTTGCCGAGCGTTTTTGAGTTATTAGTTTAGCTTGTGTGTTTCTCTCGCACTCATGACTCAATACGAAGCTAAATTGCTAAGTTAGCGTAGAAATATGAACTTTAAATTTTAGTCCCTGACCAGAGTTTCAGCTGCGTTGGTTTCTCATTTTATATTCCTTAACAGCCTGTAAGTTGCTCACCTCATTTTCTGTGGTATTCACGCATTAGAAATTTTGTATTAACAAACAGGTAATTTATTTTATGGACTGAAAAAGGTCTACTTATGTACTGAACAATGTTAAACTCCATTAAAAATAAGAAATCGCTTTACTTCGATCGAACCTATACTTTAATATCCTGCACATGAAACTTTTAAATTTAAAAATATAAAATATAAATTGTAAATTTTTTAAATCCTACAGTTTGTAGCTCACAAATAGAAATATTTGTGCAAAAACCCCCAGAGAAATTTTCAAATTGATATTAACTGAAAGAAAAAACCTTGTAGTTTTCCCTACCTTTACTTACCTACTTACTTACTTCCCTACCTTTGCTGCCCTTAAAATCCTACTGGGCGTGGCAGCTTGCTATGCATACTATTTGGGCTTAGGATCAAAATGTGCTTTCACAGCGGAATGACAGCTTTGGATACATTCACAAACGGACGTGTCTCCCCACTTTTCGGTGTACCCCCATGCGAACCAGTGTCTATTTAGGTATTTTTGTATGAAAAACGTGTTTATTTAGGCCAGTATCAGCTTGAATAATAATTTTTACTGACTACCTCACATATTATTAGTCGTATCCCATCTTCCTAGTAGCCGCTAAAAAAACTCTCTGCCTACTTAGTGTTTCGCTTGCTTTTATAGCGAATATCAACTTTTTATGGTCAGACGAAAGATATATTTAAAGACCCTATAGTAACCCAATATAATAATTTTCGTGTGAATGGTATTAAAACTTCAGTTTAACCGAAATTATAATATTTTCTTCTTTTATTTTTTTTGTTTTAATTTTTCTCGCTGTTTTAAGTGCACCAAAATAAAACGCGTTTCATTGTCGTGTCGCTTGCTAATCCGACAGTATTCAGTTCTTTAATGCGTTACGCAGCTGGGCGCTGACCAGATAAAGACCGAAAACAAAACAAAAGTTTTTGTGGGCGTTTCTCTGCCCGTGCCATAGGCAAACCATTGTGAAAGCGAATAAGGAGGCAACGTGCATGAGCATTTATTAGGCTTTGTATCTTATATGTGCTTCAATGTGCGCAATGTGATTAATGGGCAGAGATAAGTTGCAAATTTCTAAGAAAAATTACACTTTTATAGGCTGTCGATAGTGCGTGTCTGAAAATTTGTGTACATGTAAGCATAAAAGAAGAAAAAAAGATACACAACAACAGTTTGAAGTGCACACCTGCTCGAAAAGATTTGTCTCATTTAATGTCAAAAAATTCGACATTTAAAACAGAATACTTATGAAAAGAGCAGAACGTGCTAAGGCTAAAATTAAGCCATAACCTTGAATCACAGAAAAGATGTTGCTGACGCTGAAGATAATGACTACCTAGTTGCAATGACATTGCATGAGACTGCATTAAGTACGCTGCTGCTGTTTGGCTGCTCGGCTGCTTGGCTGCTTGGCTGTTTAAGTTCGTGCAAATGTGAAAATTGTGCCAATGTCCTGGCACACAAGCAAACTGCAAAAATAAACGTGTAAGAAAAAATACCTAGTCATGAAGAAAAACAAAGGTCAAAATTAACCAACACAAGAAAATAAATAATAAAAAAAAAATGCACTTTGTAATTGGTGCAGACTGCTTTTTGTTGCAACAAGTTTGCAATACAAAATGCAAACATTTGTCCTTTTTGTTTGAAAGCTGTTTTGTTAGACACCTTTGTTTCCGGTGGCGCGGCGCGCCATTGTCTTTGCTCGATGCGCCATAAAATGAAACATGAAAAGGTTTATTTTTCTTTACATTTTATAGCGTTTTATCTTTTTTTTTTCATCCTACAAGCGCAAAATGCAGTTCAGAATATCACACCCATACACAAATAGAAAGATTAATAATGTTCTTTGTTTTTATTGTTTATTGTTGCAACTACAACATACTGCTTAAACATTTATGTGTACCCTTTCTGTGTAGTTCTGAAAGGGTATAAGCACTCTGTAACAAATTTTGTAAGGTGATGTAGAAATTTTATTGGTTCTATACTTGCATAATTTGCAATGTTGATACCAAATGAAGTCATGCATTATCGTGCGATTCTTAAACTTTGTACCCAAATATCCGTCAACCAATCAGGGCGTCTGTTAACCAGTTACACAGGGGGAACAAGATATAACTTTACTGTGTACATACCTTTTTATTGCATCAAAAAACTTTCGACAACCCATACAAATATATACATAGCCTATTGCAACTCTTATGAAGGGTATATACGCTTTGCTTTAGCCTATGTTAACATATTTTCATACAAATGTACTTTTATGTGTGAACAATTTTGCAAAATTCTTTTTGGAAAAATGTTTTTGCAATTCATTCTAAATGAAATTCGTATTGCTTCGCATGAAAAAAGTTTATATTGTTGTAATAAAGATTTGCATTCACAAACGAATATATTAAATGTTAAAAAATTAATATTTGCGCTAAAAATATTATTTATTCATCATTTAGAATGAATGTGTGATGGCATATAATGTAATGTATTACCATTTCCAATAGAAGAGTAGATAGAAGAGACAGTAATTGTACACAAGCAGCTAGTGGCATTAGGATGAAATCGATTAACATAGTCGAAAATTGGCTAACGAATCTGGAATACTAGACAGCCGTGTAATTTTTAAGCTCAATGTGGCGTAAGCTTGGCTTCATTGCACAAACTTTTTGCGGTTTCCCAAGACCTTTTCAACACAATGATTCGGCATTAGATGTAAGAGCAATTAGTAGTTAAACAGTGTCTACGTTGAACTCTGAACTTAATAATTTACTCTTTAGCCACGTCCTGAATCTATGAAAACATGTCATGGAATAAATGTGCAACACTGCGTATGTGTAATATTTTGCGTAATGAATTGCTGAATACAAAGAAATCTGCTCAATGGGTTCCACGAATTTTGAATGCAGCCAAAACAAAGACTCAATATCCATTTATTTCCTAGAAAATTTAATGAAACTTGATTGCATAGATTTTATCCATACAACAGTCCATCGTATGCAGCAGAAAATTAACAATTCCAACTATTAAAGCTAAATAGAAAAAATATGAGTAATAATAATGATGACATCTATTTACTTTGCTAGAGAAAATTTGTAAGCGTAATCCCTGAATGCTGTTCAGACGATAACTGGAAAATGCAGTACTAAAAATTAGTCATTTATTTTATTTTAAAAACAAGAGAAAACGTTATCTTTGGTGGAACCGGTGCTTAGATACTCTTCACACTTGCTTTTAACTAGACAATGCGTGATCTTAGTATGGCTTAGCAAGTGTGCTTGGTAGGTTGGCAAGTTGGCAAGTTGAGCTATCTAGGCCTCAATTTTCGAACCCGAAGGTCAGTGCGCGAATGAATGATATGCATGTGCGAACAGTTCACACTGAAATGCGTCTGATAGTTTTTAAAAATAATAGCTTTTAAATATAAAATACATAAGTTATCAAGGTCTCAAATCTAGAAATTTTCAGTTCTAAATTTTATTAGAAGCGGATAAAGAAGCCACTCACTATTTTTGCGCACAAATGTACACCCTACATGGCAAAATGTTTTTTCCGCGTTCTATGTTAACTCAGCAACGAACAACGAAATATGAAAATCGTCAACTGTATAAACTCTTACATACACACGAAATCCTTTATATTATTTTAGTCAGTCTTTACTGTGCTTCGCTCCCTTTACAGTTTGCTTTGCTTAAATACTATTTTAAATTGTTTATATTTGAATGTATTTGTATAAAATAGGGATATGTAGGGTATTAGTTGTCGAAATGTGTGCGCTGCATTGGTCGTCCTGTCATCGTCGCCAATACATAAATTATGAATGATCGTAAATTTAACGACCTCGTTAATCACAGATAATCATGCATTACACCAGCGACTGCAAAATGATAAATATTTTAGTAGGTTTGCAAACAGTAAATACAAAATGGGACAGTCGTGCCAGTAAGGAACATTGGGTAAGTAAGGAATGGCCAAAAAGTATCGAGCTGAAGATTGGTTGAGAGTCTTGTTGGAACAAATAAAATCTTTTTACCTCTACAGCTTGGCTTCACCAATCAATTCACTAAAGCTTTAAACAAAGATGGCAAATGTTTCAAGTTCCTTAAATCAAAGTTTCGAAATGTTTGTACATATTTAAAAAATCATTAATCAAAACAGAAGTTTATGTTTCCATTTCCTTTTTGAAATTATGCTAATGTCTTGTATGTTGGCGCTGTTGTAGCACCAACTGGCAACTGAGAAAACACAAATATTGTACAGAATGCAGACAAAACCTTACAAAAAGGGATTTCGCTTAATATATGCTGTCCCAGAATTAGCATAAAAATACAAAAGATTCCGAGAGAAGTGCACAAATTCGAATAACCGCATGAGTAAATAAATTAGTCGCAAAATTAATTACATGTTAAACAAATAATTCAACGAAAATTCCGGAATAGAAATGCTTTTTATCCAATTATAAAAAACCAAGCACTCAGCACTCAGCACTCACCTTAGTCTTTATGTGTGCATCTATGTCTGTCTTTATGTATCTGCGAATTGGCCTGCTATTGTCTGCCACTTCGTCTCGTCTGGGCTTTGTTTGCAACAGGTTGCCTCAATGGAGAACTTACTAGCGCCTCTTTCTTCTGCTGGCCGGGTGTGCTTCTCGTACTCGTTCGGAATTTAAATGGTTGAGTAAATTGTTACACTGCTCAAATGTTTAGCGCGGGCCAACGCACGCGCTTCGCAGTTCTCAGTATCTTATAGACTCATAATTTTTTCGACATCGCTCGTACTTGTGCTTTGTATTTCATTTTATATAGCTCGCGCTCGGTTTGGTGCTGTTCTATAATTTATTTTCGTTTTATTGTAGAAATCTTTATGTTCTTTATTTAGTATACATCGTAAAAATTTTTTGTTTTAGCATTTTTAAATATTCATTTATATAAGTGGAATATTAATTTTAAATTGTCATAGCAGCTGAGTTCTGTTGTCACATAAATTTGCAAATTATTAAAATTTAATTTCGTTTTTGTCAGAACTGTTTGTTTTCTATTTGGCAATTGGCTTTTAATAATTTTACACGCAACATTTTCGCGTTTTCTTTTTTTTATTTAGATTTTTTATTGGACTTATTTATGTTTCATTTTGTTGTAATCTGAATTGCTTAGGCATTTATAAATTGAATTGTTTATGAAAATAGTTTTGTTCAAAATTAAAAGTTCGAAAAATAGTACGTTTTAGTTATATGTTTATATAGTATATCGTAGGTAGAGTTGTTAATATGCATTTATTGTAGTTGGTTAGTTTAGACTCATAAATTTTTTGTTTTCAATTCCCAGTTACATGTCCATTGGTCGCTGCGGCTAATGTGCTGCTCTATATGAATATTAAAAACAATGTAATTACCTTCGTTTAATATGAATTTAATTTATTTTAAATCAATATAATTCCTCTGACGTGTAATTTAAATACTCGATTTAATTAAATTTGAAATTGAAATCTGCTAAAGTGGTTAACTTTAATAGTTTAAGCCAGTTTGTAATTACGTGGTTTGATTTTAAAGTAAGACACTTTTTTTAAAATTTTTCAAATTTTTATTAAAAATAAATTCAGCAGAAATTTAAAAGTGCAAAAGTTGTAGCAATTTATTTCAATTTTGAAAAAAATAATGTCAGATATACCAAATTTCATCTCTGTATCTCAAGTGGTTGCACAGATATGAAGAATTTTTTGTATCGCTTATATGAAGCGCTGTGTCTCGCCCCCTACTATTTTGAGTAAAACTAATAGGATTACTTGCTTACTATGTGTGAGGATATATACTCATATGAATCAGTGTGATACACTTTATAGATATTAAATTTCTACAAAAGCTCAGAAAGAATGCGCCGAATTTTTTGGCTGCTATTCCTCTGGTGGTCCGGTACGGACCTATATGAAATGTTTTATTATTTATTCAGGCAATATGTACTAAGTTTGACGTTTCTGGCTAAATTAATAACAAAAAAACAACTTTTCCATGCAGAAACTCAGAAATGGATAGCTGATTTCTATAAGGATTAAACCTTTTAGTGGTTCGATCTGAATTTTGGAATATTTTATTAGGATATGCCAAACTTGGCTTTCCTAAACAAATTACTAACAAAAAATTTGTTTATTAGAATAAACGCAAAAGCGATCGATAGATTTTGTATGCGGCTAACCCCTAACGGAGAAATTAGGAGAGTCTAAATAACTAAAGTCAAGCTTATAGCTTTTATATGCTGCAAGTTCTCACTATTCATGCGGATAGCCGCACAGACGGACTTATCTACATCGTCGCGACAATCTAGATTTCTGAAAAAAAATTCAACCCCAGATTTGTTACAAATAAATGTGCAAAGCCTCATATAACAAAAAACAAATTTCAATTTCAAAAAAGTGCAGAAAATATGCCAAAGAAATTCAAGCTTAGTACAACAACAATATGCAACTATTAGGCATTAGGAAGAGTCTGCTCAATTAAGGTCAATTAAATAAAATATATTTTATTACTTTTACTTTTTTTTTTTAATTTTATGAAATAATTATTGTAATAAATGCAATAAGTGCATTTTGCCATTTATCTTAGTTGATTTTACTCAACCTCAATATTTAAACTAAATAAAATATTTCATTTTGGCAATAACTGTCAAAATTTGACATTTCAACTGAAATTCAAGCAGCTAAAATATTCGAAATATTTCCAGTTTTGTTTATTCTTTCACTGTTGTTTGTCAACTTTTAAGTAAACATAAATTTATTTAATTGTTTGCTCTATTGGCAGCTTTGTAATAAATTGTTTTAAGACTTTGCACTACTATGATACTCTTTCAGTTCAGTTATCAGACCGCATAGAAATTAAATACTGCTGCCATTCTATAGTACATATATGTATATCACATTGCACTGCATTTATATGCACAATTATTCAGTTTAAAGCATATATTTCATGGAGTAATAACACTTAAATAGAGCGCGCACACACAACACTTGCAGCAATTTTCTGTATTTTATTTGCCCTCTACGTCTTTTTGCGTCTTCGTGTACAGGAATAAAGTCTACAATAAAATTGCTTGATTACATTAATTATTCAGTAGTAAGTATGAACCCTATATGTGCGACCTACACACTAATACAAGCATTCAAAATCTACCAATACATCGCGCGACAATACAACAACTCTTTAAAGCCGAAGGTGAAATATCAACCGTCAAAATCTACAGCATGCTTTCAGGTGTTTAACCGTGTTAACTCGCACGCATATATAAGCACACACACACACATACACACTCACTTGCAAACTTGTAGCACTCCTTTGTACTTTTGTTTAATTTAGACTCTTTATTGTTGTTGTACTTTTTATTTTGTGTTTTTTTTTTTTTTTTTTTTATTTTATTATTTTCTTTTTTTTTTTTTTGTTATTTTTTAAGACGATAAATTTTCTGCCAACCGTTCCAGCACACGTCAGAAATCCGACTGAATGTACAACTGCTCGTGCATTTGTTTTTTGATATATTCGGAGTGCTTAGCAGAATTCCTGCAGTTTAACAGTGTCCCTGTTAACATAGCTTTACTCTGCTAATGCAGACTGTAGAAATCCAGCAGCAAGTGGTTGCTATGCTAAAGTATTTGGTTATCGGATGTTTACTATCTGCCGACTACCGACACCACCCACCTCGGCAGCTGCACCTGTCAATATTAATTACATTAAGCATTAATAACCTTTTTACATTGTAATTGAAAATGACACGGCATTTTTTTTTTTTTTTTTTGTGGTTCTACCTTTGAAATATTATCCAAACTGCGTGCCAGAAAATTTAATATTAACTCATTTTACGCTGTCCATTGTGTGTAGTAAGACTTGTCAACACTTACAAATTTTATTACAATTATTATGCGCCAACAATAAAACCAAATGGCAAGAATATATAGCATCTACTACTAGAATCTTCACACAGCGCGTGAGTAGTATTACGAGTGTAATTTAGTTTCAATATTTGTATATAGTTATACACATTTCTGCCCAGCTCGACTCTTAACACGTCAAAGTACAAACAAAGCACAACCCACAATTCAAGGCTCCTCATGTGAATTAATGACACGTCAATGAACGTCCACAAATAGTCGATTGACCCATTTAAAATATTAAGCCAAAGGCAATAAAAGTTAGCTCCATCGCGTTTTGAAGATCATTCAGATTCAAAGTCGAACAGCTTTCTTTTCTAGCGAGAGATAATCACCTTAATCGATGGATAAGACTTAAATTGCGTTCTCTGTAAAACATTTCGTCCCCGCAACTAACTTAATCTTTACGATTTATGAATTTCACAATTCACGAGCTTTGCCAGGTACAGTTTAAACTTTTATTTTCAACTTGAATAGAATAATTCAAATGGATATATTTACAACGAATTTTAGCTTCGAATCAAACTTGTTAAAAAATCTTAAACCTTTCTTAAATGATGTCGATCGATAACGCCTCTCGGCATCTGATCATTCTCGCAAAGCAGCACCGGCAAACAAATCGTGTCATAGTACGTGGTCTTCTCCACTTTTGGAAAGACTTTCTTCAGCATCTCGTTTGGCGATTTCGAGGAAACTGGTTTGCACGCTTCAGCAGGCGCTCTTTTGCGACTAATGCACTCTACATCCACAGGACGATTGTATGCGTTGCGATATGTAGTCTCGTAGTAGCGATTGTCACATTTGCTTTCACCTCGGCATTTGTCGTGTTGCTGTCGCAAGGATAGAAACTCGCCGCGAGAGTAAGCAACGCAGTACTCGGTACGACGATCGTTCTTCAGCCAGTTCCCAATGTAATAAAATTCAATTGGCGGCTTTTCAAAATCTCGCTTATATTTGCGCTCATCGTCGGTCTTCAGACGCTCAGCAAAATCAACATACTCCTCGCGCCAGTCCATTGCGCTTGGCCAAGTCTTTGTCACATGTTGAATATTTTGTACGGTCAAATTATTTGCATAGTGTCCGGAGAGCAGGCACGGATCACTTTGCGCTACTTTGTTGCACTTTGCTG
This sequence comes from Leucophenga maculata, assembly GCA_035044805.1. Taxonomy (NCBI): domain Eukaryota; kingdom Metazoa; phylum Arthropoda; class Insecta; order Diptera; family Drosophilidae; genus Leucophenga; species Leucophenga maculata. The sequence goes on from JAWNNP010000446.1 coordinate 593,249, forward strand.
AAGGATCGTATTTCTTGTGAAATACATAATCTGCGCGTTGTGTGGTGATGTATTTGGGACAGCTGTACATTGTCGCAGTAATTAAGCAAATATAGTTAAAAGCAAAACCGACTTATTTGTGTATACTTTTATGGAGGAAAATATATTTTCAATAACTAACTTCAACAAATATTTTATTTGAATGAGTGCTCTTCATAAGCAATTCACACAAAGCTAACTAAGTCGAAGTGTACGAGTAGTTTAAACAAAATCTTGCAAAGAAACTCAGTGAAAGTTTGAAAACTATTCTCAAATCTCCATTAAGCACTGATTTAATTAAACCAACAACGTTATTAAAAATAAATTAAATAAAATTGAGAACGGCCAATGCTTCCCATGGCTGCCGTGTTTGCTATGTTGTCTTCACTCAAAGTGCGTTGAAAATCGATTAGAACCCGCAGCAACAATTTCAAGTTAATTTTAAGCGTTTAACTTAGCTGCAAATATAGGGGAGCGTAGACACAACTTTTAATTAAAATTTACACGCAATATGTTGCGTATACGCAGCGTTAAACTGGAATATTTACGTCGTCGATTTCTCTCAGGTAGTACTGGCTGCTGTGCGTTTGATGTAAATTCAGTCATTAGTTACCAAAACTTCAAGCAGCAGCGACAGCGACAGCAGATACTTAAGTGTTGATGTTCAACATTTCTGCGCTGATAAAACAATACAAACGAGCGAAGGAGTACACGAGTATGGACTGATAAGTGATCAGCACAGGTGAGAAATAACAACATAATTTAATTTTGGTTTATGATCTTCATGGTTAATTCTACAGGAATAAGAAGACTAAGTAGAACAAAATCAAAATTTCGTCGTCAAAAATGTAATTTTTTAATTCTTTTATGTATATACTTAATATATACATATGCTGGTAAGTTAAAGAACGAACAAATGCATCTCATGGCTAAAATTTGTTTTATGGATCTTAGCTCCATGTTAATAGACATCTCTTCTCTGCTTCAGAACTCTATGTATGTAGTCCAATCTTTTTAAATGTACTTTTCTTCTCTCTAACGCCACTATGACATTTGCTTTGCCTGATTCGAGTAAAATGATATTTTTATTTCCTCCATTTATCTTTCATTTCATTTATTTTATTGAGATGAAGCCAATTAATGCAAAGGCTGATTATTTAACAACCCTCCATCGTATACAATTCGACCCAAAGTTTCCACGAAAACTTATTCTGAAGTTTCTCATTGCGTTAATAAACTACATAAAATTTGTCTAAAAATTGCATGCATCAACTTCCGCAGCAAAAGCAACACCAATGCGCGAAAATTTGCACTCTTCGCGTGAAAAGCGGTATTCGGTTTGCTGTCACCTGCAAGTGTTCACAGCATTGGCCACGGTCCCCTAGCAAAGAAGGCATCATTATGATGTACAGCAGCACGTTACGCACACTTAGTCAATTGCAAGGCAAACACGGAAGGACAGCAACGAACGCAGCGCAAGATTTCACAAAGTCAGCGCAAAAGTTAGTTCCTTCTCTAGTTTAGCACCAACACTTTGGGTGTTGGTTAGTTGCCTGAGTTGTAATTGGCGTTCAACGCCCAACGGAATTTTTCGATTAAATTCTTATAGAGCGAACAAAAACAACAAAAATGATGACACTTAATGTAAACAGCGTCCAAGTTATAGAAACTTTGGTTGGCATTACATTATTTTTTTTTCATCTTATAAGTTTTCATAAATATTTATAAAGTTTAACCACATCTCATTCAACACACGACTGCCTGACAACATGACAATAAAACTCAATATTGAATATCCAGACTTAATAAGCATTTTTAATGATGAATGAAGGCAATAATCATTTGAAGCATTCTTATGTATAAAAATTGATTGCAAATTTGATTAGTTAAAAATGAATACGCTTCATTATAGGAATCGTAGTTCATATTATTATTTTTTCACCAATTCAAATGCGCAGCATCAACATTTTCAGTTTTTTAATATCCAGAAGCATTAAATCCTTAATTAAAGAAAAGCCACTCCGATTGTTTTAAAATGCCGACAGTATTGCAAGTTGGCAATTCATAACACGCACTTGTTAAAGCAAAGGAGTGAATATTAATGTACATTTTTTGCTACGTTTGTATCATACTGACGAATATCAGTCCATTAAATGAGTGTTCAAGGATTTGTGGCTTCAGACAAGTTGTCAGTGTGGGATGTATGCCTTTTGAATTTGAAGCAAATAGCAAACATGTTCTCTCTTTGAAAATAATTCAATTCACTTCACAAAAAAAATGCATCTATTTTCGTGCAATGGCACAAGTGCCTACGCTCACATAACTAAAATGATAAACAAATGCTGCGAAGCACAGAACTGCTGGAAAATTATATTTGAAGTATATATGTACTTCTTTAGAATGTCTTTGTGAAAAAATTCTCCTTATTTATTGCATGAAAGTGTCTGAGTAACAAATCTTGAATGCTTTTGATCATAGTTTACAGAAAATTTCAAAGCTGCTTTCTCAATAGTTATTTATATTTATATATTGAACAAATAGCTATGATAAAATATTTGTTTGCAATGCTTATTAAAAAAAAATGTTCGATTTTCCGTTGAGCATCTATTTTTGATAACAAAAAATTATGCAAGTAAAAAATCTGTGACCACGCCATACCAATTCATATTTTCACTTAAAAATATTCGGCATTTTTTTTTTTTTTCTACCTGTAGAATTTTCTTGAAGTATTCCAATAAAATATTTACTGACCGTTGACAAACTTGTGCATACCCACTTCATTTTGCTTGTTTATTGAAATAGGAAGCGAAGATAGAAAAGGAAAACCCTTTGTTAGAAATAATCATTGAAATGAAAAGATATGCCTATATTTCTATGCTTCAATGACTGCAAGTGTTCTCAAAAAGCAAACGCTTCACAATTGAATGATGAATTAAGATAAATGAAACATTGATTTTCAATATGAATTATATTAGGAATGCTTATACAGATATGTAGTTCTAAAGCTGTAAATATATTATATGTGCATGAAGATTTATTTTATTTGCACAATTTACTAAATATGACAATTTTTTAATTACTAATTTAAGTTTTAACTTTATTAATTGTTTAATTATTAATATATGTAAGTTGAAACAAACATATACAAACATGTTTCTGACTCTGTCTCTCAATCTAGAGCCCATTTCTTTGAGACAATCGATCTCGTTATCTAACGAGGACCGATGTTCGATTCGATTGTTGGCAGTTATGGCTGCCACACAATAATTACATTTAGCGCCATCTAATGTTAGATGCCAAGTGGGATTAGATCAAATGATTAATTCAAATTTCAACTGTACGAGAAATTTTCTTAAACTTGAATTTAAACAACATGCGTACAAATAAAAAATAAATAACACGCCTCATTATATCAGATAGTTTGTCTTTGCAACAAGTGTTACACGCCATTAGCAGTGGCTTAAATTTTAAACACAAAATCTGTTGCACGCCACGCAGTTACAATTGGAAATTAGGTCGACAACCACACAAACAACAGAAGTCAATTCGCAATTGTCGAAATGCGAGCTAAACATTTTCGATTCAATGCACACAATTTGGTTTAAACGTCAAATATAGAAACGTGCCGTTTCAGAGTTTCAAAATATAAGCTAAAATTAAATTTAAATTACACTGTAGCACTTACAGCCTGACTGTTCTAATCAATTATGCAACAAGCTGTTTCAGTTGGATATAAAGAACTATTTTACGCTTGTCCAGTTATTAAAATGGGATGTGATCGTGTTAACATAGATGTGAGAAGCAGCAGAAATCAAAGTTGAAATTGACTTTACTTTAATTTGATTTGATTTCGTTTCACTATGGCAAACACACAACCAATCGAAGGTCTTCGGAAGTATTTTTTGACAAAGAGCCAAGCTATGGACGTACTTAACCATAAATAAACGCTAATTGCACTTTGAACTACCATGATTGATGCATAATTGAGGTCAACACCAATGAAGTGAAGCTCATAAAAAACTTTTTAAGCAAAACTTTGACCTTTTCCTACGTGCTTATGCATGCTCTGAACTAAGTGGACTTGTAATTATGAATTAAAATTTACCTTTACTTGCCAACCCGTATGTGTACTGTACATAGCCAATTAATTGAAGCTGACAGACAGTTGATAAAATAAGCCTGTATTAAATGCCAATTACTTGCATATATTAAATAATAATTTGTTGCTTAAACACGGCGGAATTTAATGCAATATGCCATTGTAGCATTTGTGGCTTATTTTTGTTATTATCCTTTTCACTCTGCCATCTTTCTGCCGTTCCTTTCAGGCTTTGCGCTAATGAAACATTAAAACCCAAAATCCTTCAATTAAAACACCATTAGGGTGCCGTGCCATTGCTATAGCACAGGTAATGCAATATAGCGAGCGCTGAGTAATGATTTCGCCGAGAGGCAGTGATTTTTTCGCTCGATACGTCAAAGAAACAGTCAGTCAATCAGTCAAATGCTTTGATTCAAATGGTCAATTTACTTGCAAATGGGTGTAACTTAAGTTTGTTTCGAGTTTATTCGAAGTAAAGAAGCAACAGAATGTATAATTCTTGTTCTTTATAACTTTTTCTGATATATTTGAAGCATAGCCCTTCGATTTTGACCAAACTTAACACGGAACATAATGGTATTAAATAGATTTCAGATTTGGTTTCAGCGACACCAAAAACATAAATTAGTCATGGTAAGACTTATAGATCAGAATTTTTTTTTGATTTTAATATGTTTGCAAATGGACTGCGGTTTCGAGTTTCGCGATCAAAAAAACTTATAAAAAATGGTCTGATCTCTGGGTACGAAATACATAATTATTAAACATTAAAATAACTGATTTCGAGGATATACCCGGCTAACCTAAATTTGTGCGTTTCTCTATTTGAATTATATCAGAGTTAAAAACGTTTTAACGAAACATTTACATTTGACTTAAGCCAATCTTTTAGAAATGACAAATAAACAAAACAAAAACCAAAATAAAATTTCGTCTTTAAATCGATTCTGCTGTTTTTTTTTTTTTTTTAAGCATCACAAAGTCAACACAGCACAAGCCAAGACAACTAAATTATCATATCCTTTGTCAAGATATCCTGTTTGACACTTTCAATTTAGCCATTTGCATACTAATACATATACGATACATGCGGCTCGGAGTATATATGTAACTTTCACAACGCCACATAACCCAATCAACGCGCTTCATGTGTCAATGCAGACAATTGATTTCATTCTAAACATTTGACAAATATTTACCAAGTGCATGGAGAAAATGTGTCGAATGTGTTGCCTGTTCTTGACGATAGAGATAATCGCATCAAAATATTTACACATTAAAAATGAAACGCACACACATACCCAGTTAAATCGATATAGTAGTGTGCACACAGCCGGCAAACTTGTGAGTCAACTTAGCACTTCAAATGAGAATGTTGCAGGGCACATTAAGGCTTCATTTTCTGGCTATTATGCAAACTTTATACGTACACATACTAAAAGCTATTATATTTTGAAATTTTAAGTACATACAAGATAAATAATAGACATACATACACGAAAAGCATTATAAGCCACAAAAAACTGCGCAACAAAGTGATGCATACTTGTACGTTGAATAACGACAGGACGTAAATACAATAAGACATAAAGATGTTTTACGATGCAAAGGACTCAAGTTCAAACTATATAAAATAAGTTTTATGACAGGCGGTCAAATGTTGCAGGCAAAGTACTGGCAAAAACAATGACATTGGCATTGAACACTGTGTTAGCAAAATTTTATTTAAACAAAAAACAACCTAATATATATAGGAGTATATATATGTGCGCATATAGAGGGTGTTTCGTTTGAAAATTTAAGCTAAGCTTGTAACAGTATGGCACACAGAGTGTATTATTGTGTGAGTTTGGTTTCTTCGTATTAACTGCCCACCACACAATCAATTAAATAAAATTATTTTAAAACAAATTAGAGCTAAAGCCGCGCAGGTAGAGTCGTTTGTAGAAGTTCACATTAGTGAGAAAGAGTCATTCAAGGAAGCACCATGTACGATTTTGTGCTAAGTGGGAAATTACGCCGCCTAGTTACCACTTTCACACCTTTGAAGAGCGACTGGCCGCGATAGACATTAATACTAAAAAGTTCCGTGCGTTTCTTAACTGTAGTATGACTGTGAAACCGCGTGGCATCTTCTGCTGTTACAGACTTAAGAATCTACCTTTAGACGCATATTTTTTCTCTTTCATCTGGCTATATTAGTTGTCACAGTATGCTACTAAGAGCAGCTCTGCAGTATGATGAAGGAGCAACCAACTTCATGTTTCATATTTCTGCAACCGCGCCGCATATGCGTTTCCGTTTCCTGTCAAAATGGCGATAGAACTTGTAGTGGGTACACTTAATGCTATGTGTAACACATTTAGGATGATGGTGAAGTAAAATAAACGCATGCATTCGAATCATACCAGAGCGACTGAAATGTCTGACAATTTTTGCACGTGGGCTTGTAATTAAGTTTACTTGGAAAATCCAAAAAAAAATAAAAAAATAGTAAAGGTTCCTTAACGTATACTCAACACTCCTGCTGAATACATAACTTTTTGACACATGATTGAACCTACATCTGTAATGAAGTTATGTAAGAGTCGTCCAGGCGCGTTTAAAAAAGTTAGCAGCATTCAACGAAGCACACAATTCAATCTCCAATGATGTGTTTAAAGTAGATTTCAATTTTTTTTTCAACAACTCATTTTTTTTCCAAATACGAAGCTGTCAAAGTAAAGTTTTTGATTTCCATGAAGGGAGAATGTATGTAATGTTTCCTTTGGGCATGTGCACTTAATTACACACGAAGCCAGCACAGCAACAAGATCCAGTGGAATTTTTTTCCAAAAGTACTTTTAAAAGAATTTAAGTCTTACTTTATTTGCTCGTATTTCATGTTTTTTCTCATATTTTTAAATACTTTGCCTGCACACGCCAACCCAAAAAGATTTTCTCCAAAGCACAATACTACGTCAAGGTTTTAAGTTTGGAAAGCGAAAAAAAAATGCTTAGCTTTAAATAGTACAAAACTAACAAAAGCTCACTTGAATTGATGTTTCGATACTCTGCACACTGAGGGTGTTTTAAAGGAAGTTTTACGGATTTAACTTAATCGGAAACGTGAAAACTAAAACCTCTTGAATTTAAGTGGTTTATGGTTTGCAATCATCGGAAGTAATCACATAGAATGAGAACTTCTTCTCCTTTGCATTTTCCGCTGATGTTTGCCTGAAAACTCCTTCATGGCGAGTATTGTGCCGTTGCATAGTTTCGGTGGGTTCAAGTGCTTTGTCCATTGTGCACAATGTACTCGTCTCAAATATTGATATTGTATGTTTTGAAAACCTCGACCATTCAAGAACTATGTATTACTGATATTGCACCTTGAAGTTTCGGCTTGAGTTATATTTAACATTCCGATTCCATCAACATGTGTACCAATTTTCATTGCTGTACCTTAAATGACCAATTTTGGTTATTGTTTCAATGAAGGGAAACCCGTTCTAAGTGGAACTCTACTCATTGAATTAAACAACTACTCAAAATTTCGATAGGACATATAGTTTCGGGAATCTCGTGATGAGACAGACAGTGGTATTTCGCTTGTACATATATATTTAGATATATACATATATATATATATATATATAGCAACATCAATTCGCACAAACTGCTTATACCTTTGTCTCTTTTGTGGCAGAGCATAATAAAATTATGTGAAGTATATCAAAGCAAAATATATATATATATATATATATACGCGTGTATATACAAGTGAAAGCAGTCCAACAGTGAGACACACAAACAGCCTTGGGGCAAACCTTTACATTCTCTTGAGTATTATCAAGTTAATGAAATAAATTTCGTTTTCAATGGCTATCAAATAAAAATCATTTCTTTGTATTGGTAGCGCAATGATTTTTTTTATTTGGTTGTGGTTGGACTTTATTGATTTATAGTGCGACAGATTTTGGCACAATTTTGTAAGTTCAAAGTTTTCAATTGTAAAAACGTTTGTTGTCCTCGCTTTGTGCTTCATGTATGTACAAAGCATACTCACATACGCTTGCTTCACAAGTCAATTTTTGTATTAAATCATGCAGAAGTCAATTGAATTGAACTCACTGCAACATCATATCGTATGAGCAATATTTAAAGAGCAGGAATCAAGCGTTTATAGTTATATATTATATGTATGTAGAAGCACATGCTGCCAAGATTGCTTGTGAGCTGTTTGCACACGAAAGCAATTAAACTTGAACTAAGTCAAATGCACAAATTAATTTCCAGCACTTTTATGTTTACTGGCAACAAAACAAACAAACGAAGCACTCCAGCTAAAATATTGTGAAAATACTTTCCGACTTTTAAAATCAATATTTATTGTTTATATAAGCAACCACTGTGCAATGGAGCAATAACCTATTTCTTTGCTTTGAGCAGTAAATTGAAATAAATTTAAAATTAATTAAGCAATTTTAGAATAATAACAAATGTATTTAATCTTACGTAGAGTAAACATTTATATAATTTAATACAATCTAAGAACTATTAAAAATAATGTTTGTTTAATTTAAAAATAATAAAAACAAATTATTTAAAAGGCATTGCTGTATTGAAAAGCTTATATGCTGAGACCAAGTATAGACGATATTATAGACGACAGACAGACGTAGCTATGTCCACTCTAACTCCGATATTGATCAAGAATTTTCCTTTTTGTTACATATATATATATATATATATATATATATATATATATATATATGCATATATATTTCCCTGCCAGGTAGGAAATAAATGGAGGCTCATCAATCTACGTCAAGTTGAAAGCTAAAGTTTCATATCAATGCTATATAGCTATTTGGTTAACTGATAATCATTATTATTAGTCGATGTAAATTACTATATATATTAATGGAACAGAGGGGTGACGAGCTACCAAATTATTGTGCCACAGAAATTTCGTTTGATTGATTCGAAATCTCTAATAATACTAAGATTGTGCAAACATACATATATGTTCTTGATCCACATCTAAAGTCAAGTTGATATAGCCATGTCCAACAACTGTAAACAGTTTGATTTTTCTGGCCGCGAGTGAAGCGGGTGCGGTTAAGCCATTTGTTGTGAAGTGGTCTAATAGAAGAGGCTTCAATTAAAAATCGTACAATGCCATAATAAGCCAAAAAATTTAAAATTAGACTTGAAAAACTTCATTCTCGGCAATACCTCAACTTTACAAAAGGAAGACAAAGAGGGTGTTTAGTAACGTAAGCCGGGTCCGCTAGTCTTCACTAAATCCCAGTCGTTTAATAATTTAAAATAATGCAGGGATAACAAATTTTGAACAATCTAAATCAAGCAGCCCACACTTTTTTTTTTTTATTTTGAGATGCCCTGATTTCCTGCTGTTCAAAATTTTCCTTTTTAGCTCACATACTTCTTATAGGTTTTTTGAACTATGATATTATTTAAATTACTCCTTGATTTGAATTCGAATATTCTATGCACTTTATAAATAAATAAATTGTCATTTACATTCAAAGCCACAAATACTGTTGCTGCATACTGTGTCCTTGATTATAATCGAATAGCTTTTTAGTAAAAAAGTGACATAACATCATAAAAATTGCATTTTTACGTTGCACTGAGCCGTCAGTTGCAGAGCGCGGTTAAAATAATTGACAGGTTTTCTGCGAATTAACTTATAATATATAAAATACTGTTTCGATGTCATCAACAGATTTTATATTTGATTTAGTTTTTTTTTTTTTTTTTTTAGCTACGTGTTGCGCCGCCTACAACTCGAGAACCACTTCAACATATGTTTTGTCTGCAGGACGGTTTTTCTTCAGTTTCCGAGAACGGATTGGCAGATCTGTTTTTACTTATTAAAATAAAAATTGAACACATACAAATTGCATGCAATATAATTCATAGCACGATATTCAAAAATTTGTGATATATATAAACAAGAATTTGCACTGACACAGCCAAGCGGAGCGATGAGTTTTCGTAGCGGAAATCGAAACACGTGTCTCTGTTACTCTTCACATTTAAGTTGTTGCAAATAATTATCTCTCTTCACATTGATGAATATGTAGCAGCATGTTTATCATTAAAATGTCCTTCTAGAAGGCTAGATGCAATGTTAAATTAACTTCACTCAAAGCAAATTGTATCATTTAAACAAATTTGTAAAAACTTTCCCAAAGTGAAAATAGAAAAGGATCTGTTAATAAGTTAAAACTAACAACAGCTGGTCAGTCAGTCTATTATTTTTTTCAGATTCGTGTCTTAATTTTATGTTTGGTCCTTTTAAACTTACATATATGTACTTCAATATACGATTCTAAAATTTAAAGTCATATATATTATATACGAGTATATACAAATATTTCCGAAACGTGCAGCCATTAAGCTCCTTCAACTAAATTTTAGTATGTCCAAACTGCTGTTGTTCTTGACTTTCTACAAATGAATCGACTATTATTGTTACACTTGTATAGCAACCAACTGTTACACCGGGCACGTACGATTTGGAAAATTTGTTATACAGTCCCCCAGACAGTAGACGTAAAGTAAATTTAGTATAAAGCTAATCGACTGCAACTTTACGTCGTAGTCCTTATGCAAAAGTGGATTAAATATGTAAATTTTGGCTATTTTATATGCAAGACGTCACTAATAATATGCAGATATAGTAGCTACATCGATCGATTGTACGGATTATTATACGTAGATAGATATGTACTTGGAATTCAATTAACATATATTTCACTACATACTGAACACTCAAGCGTAATTAATTATATTCACTTTACTAAACTGACAGCAAAGAGACTGCGAGTTCGAATTCAATTATGCATTGAACATAGACGTATATGAAATTGCATTACATAGTCTATGATACAATAAATGGTAGATATTTGAGCGTATAGTAAAACATTTTTCTATAAAAAAAAATATACAACGATACAGAACGTAGCTATGATACGTCGCACAGTATGCCGGCGTCAATGCGATTTTCTAGTTTTCCCAAAACTGCTGCCAACATTTTCAATTCAATGTGCTGAATTATTAAAAGTTACCTAACAGCAAGAGTCGATATTGAATACAACCGAAAATATAAATCTAAATATTTAAGCAAGCAGTCAGTTCACCAGTCAAGCAAACAGTTATCGAACTAGCGTCTTGTGTCTAGTTTCTTGAAGAGTCTGTTGGCTGACGTCAGAGGAATCGTGAGGTTAATACGTATGCCCAATGCTTTGCAATACAAAGAAAAGTTAAATGTTGCACATAGTTGATTAGATAAAACAAAGCCGAACTGCAGATACTTCTTAACTATTTAATAAAGCTTTACATTTCTTTGAGAATTTTTTTCTTTAAGCTATTTCGTATATAGTCTCTGCAATCCATCAATTCGACATGCAGTAAGAGCAGCAGTGAGTAATACAGGTAGTATCGTATGACGTATGAGCTATCAATTCAATATTTTTAAGGAGCATATAGCGTACAAAAAAGTTTATGCAACAGCACTGACAGGAACATTTGCCGGCTGAGACAATAAAACTGAATGCGAGCAAAAGGAGTGCCATGTCTGGGGTCTGGTTCAGAAAACACACACCGTCTAAAGCTGGCAAAAAAAAAAAGAATTTAAGCGCAAAATGCAAATCGAAGACGAAATAGTAAAATAGTAAATACGTGCGATAGTTGGAAGGTGATAGAGCGATATTAAGTGATAGAAATAGAAAAAAAAATAAAATGGTTTGCTTCAATTACGAGGTCCGTATAAAGAATTTATATAAATTTATATTCAATATTTTTTTTTTTTTAGCACACATGTACCCAACGCATGTTGAAATGATCAGTCATTTTGCATTTTTCTCTAACAAACCTCGTACTTTAAGCTACTTAATTAATTATTTAATTCATAACTTTAACTTGTTAGTTGTTGTTGCTTTCAGTTTTACATTTGGCTTAGTTTTCTTTCCAACTCTTCCACTTTATTTTGTATTTCATTTACTCTATCTCACATCCACACAGCAATTAGAAGTTCAGTGAGATTTTGTTTTTATGAAACGCTGAAAATTTCTAAGGATATTTTGCAGTTTGTCTGACTAAACAAAGCTGCCAGTCTGCGCAAAATGCAACTCCTTAGGTAGAACACAGTAAATAGTTAACGATGCAACAAATTTCTCTCTAGAATAACGCTTGGGTATTTGCATTTCTTATAGCAGCGTCGTAATTTAAGTATTTATACAAAGTTATCTTGAGGTTAGCTGTTACCACGGCTTAGTCGCTGCTGCGCTATGTCAGCTGCCGACAAGATTCTGTCTCTGCGTTGATATTAAGCAAGCATTGTAGATGAATTCCACTTAAATACTGGCACATTGCTACAAATTGGTATTCCACTACAATAAATACGAAAATAAAAAATATTCTTATTTAATAATACCTCCTGGCGAAGTTTTCAGCATAAAAATCATTTAATCCAAATATACTGGCAAATAAAATATTTCGATTTTTATAAAAAGCTGGCGTTTCGTTTTTTAAGCATTTTTTTTTTTTTTTTTGAAATTTTGGAAGCAGACGGACTTGACACTTTGCCACCTCTCCGTCATTCAAAGCAATTGTCTTTATATTAATTTGTAGCATATTAAATTACATATTCGCGCAACAAGTACAAACCGTCATTTTTCTTGCGGCTTACTTATATACGACTAAGTGCTGTACATATATACATAACTAAACACATAAGTATATAAAGTGGGATATATTCTTGTATGAACTTAAACCAATTCCTACATATATGTATATATATTAAATATATACATAAATATATAAAGTTTTACATTCATTGGTATAAAAACTAGGTCAACATTTCTATGACACAGTTGCATACACAGTAAAGGTTAAAGTTCAAAATGTTCACGCACTCTGTCTGCACTTGAGGCAAAAAAAAATAAATATTAAGAAAATCTTTTTCTTGAGCAATTTTCTTGCCTTTCTCATATTTGAATATTCTCGGTTAAATGAGAAGTATTCAAAGTTAAAAAATCTATAGAAGCTGTACAAATAGAATATACAAGTAGATTGATTACTTTTTTTAAGCAAATCAATTGAATTTAAATTCAATCAAAATCAACACGTCTCAGCCTCAGACTGTTTTATGTTTGGCAACTTTTGGCAACATTGAAGAAGAATTAGATTTTGTTATCGAAAAGCAATCAAAAGTATTTTCATCAAATTAAATAAACCAATAAATAATAAATGCATCAAGGCTTACCATTCGCATGTGCATGTGACATAAATTGTCGAACACCTACTGTACACACCCACATTTAGAGTACAAACGCATATTTCTTGACTTTGTTGACACGTTATGTAAAATCGATTGCAAGGAAATTCTTAATGGATCAATGACTTTTAGCTTCTTCTCTTTTCTTGTCGTCGTCGTCGTCGTCGTCGTTTGGCGCTTTTCCTAAAGTAATGGTATTTAATTCGCACCCAAACGAATGAGTTGACGTCAAAGGACATAATGTACTCGTATATGTATGTAAAAAAAATCAAAATAAATAAAACATTGCTAAGAAATCGAAATCAAAGGCACAGTTCAGTGCTTTTACAGCCATAAAATACACAGACCGAGATCGCTGCAAGGCGAATATAAAATTTACAAACAGAAAAGCATGAAATAAAGAAATCTACTTTAAACGCAAAGAAATATAAATCGCTGCCAAGCTTATAAAGTGCAAGAATAAGCAGGAGTGTGCCCACAATGGGCGCTTCAATGGCCATCATTATGGCCGAGTTTGTATGTCATTTCCGTCGCGTGCACTAAAATTGTTGATGCTTATTGCGCTTAGGGTTTTTTATTCTTGCTGGATTTATTATTTTTTTTTTTTGTTTTTTTTTTTGTCTGCACACTGAACGTGTATATCATTTGAATTTGAACTCATAAAATAAATTATTTGTTGAGTTATGCAGAGGGACCACAAAAATTACTTATGCGACAAATATCAACAGTCACGATAGGCGCAAATCGCTGGAACGCGACATAAGACATAAGATTTAAATAAACTTGAAAAATATCTAAAAAATCAATAAGTTAAATTTCAACGAAAAGAAAAACTTTCACTGTCATAAGCTGCAGTAAAATTATATATATATTTAATAAGGTTTTTGCGATTTTTATATACCCTGCACACATGTTCATAGAAGCTAGCTGGAAATTTGTTCTGTTGGTTTATATGTTTCAGTAAGGTTTAATGGAACTTGCAACATTTAATATAATAAAAAAAATTGATTTTTTTTTTAGATTACGCACAGGCGGGCATATAAATTCTACAATTTACTTCAGTCGAACACAGATTTGAGAATTGTGAACAGAAAAGTGTAGCTCGAAATAAAGTTGTAGAAATTCATAAAGTGAAATATAATTGCTTGTCGCACGTTCGCACTGATTTAAACGCATATTTCCATATAATCGTCGAGTTCCTTTTACACATCCGCGCGCTGGTACTTCCTGAAAAACGCTTCCTGTTCGCGATTATTGTCGCCTCGACTGCCATTAAGAATGGGGCCGGCATTCGTTGTGGTTAATGTGCCAGTAATATTACTAGTGCTCATAAAAAAGCAGAGTATTTATGTTGGTGATAGGTGAAAGCACTTAATTTTATGATAGTTCGTAAATATTTTTGTAGCACATTTTTGAATGTCAGACGCAGCTGTGCTGTCGCAAAGTTTTTTCAAATGTCGATAAAATGCGTAGAGCAGTTTAAATGCAGCATTGCAATGTGAAAAAAATGACAGTAAACAGGTGGCGCAAGATGGTGTGGAGTTAAAAGGGTTTCCATTTGACAACAAAAAAATGATAATTTAGTACAATTGAACTTTATTCTTTCGATTATACAATAATCATTTGTTGTAATAAATAATGTCAAAATCTAGCGTTCTATAATAGCAAAATATCCAAAAATAAACGAATTTTGTTGTGAATTGTTTAGGCTATAATGCAACCGAATTGAATTAGAAGTTGTAAGCATAACAAATAGCAATATATAAGAAAAAGAAACCTATGTATAACAAACGCATACTTATTCATACGTAGTCTGATATTCATATGTGATGAAACGTGAGCTGTCTTCAAATGTACAACAAATATTAGATGCGTGCTGGAACGTGACAGTCTAAGTGAGCGTCGCTGTCTATCACATTACTCTATTCTACAATATTGAATACAGCTTCAGAATTTCCCTCAATAGGAAGCAGCAGTAGTAAAAGTTTGGTGACAGCTGCGCAAAACTTAAAGGACATCGCATGATATTCATTTCTGTTGGAAGATGCTTATAGTGCGAATTTAAGTTAATCTGTATCATATGTGTTGATTAAAACATGAGTTTCATTGAGTTTGAGTATATATTTTGTTAGACTAGCTAACAACAGCTGTTGTAGTTTTAAAAACTTTAACATACTTCGGCTCCAACTCCTTTTAGGAGAATCAATATAGCCACTCGTAGAAAACTCGTACATAAATCAAAAATAGACCCACAAAATATATAAAGCCTTGATTAGGATCGTAAGCTGACTGGATTTAAATATAATATATAAAAACTTCAAGCTTCAACAATGATTCTCCATACTGTGCCAGATTGCTGGCACACTTATCACTGCTATAATTCAGTCAGCGCCTAAAAGAGTGCAACGGATAGTCCATAATGTATACTCGTTCATATATTCGTGATCTACTCTCTCTCTCACTTTTAAATAATAATAAATTTTCCTGCTAGGTTACAATCTCAGGAATTATTCAACATCTTTTTATTCAGCAGGGAGACAAACAAATTATTGCTTATGTAGATTTATCCGTACTGTAGCCACAGATCTTACTAGAGACTTAGAAACCGTTGCATTTCCTTAATGTATTTGGGTGCATGTGTGATTTTTCTGCCTAGGGAATGAGAGAGGTTTTGATTAGGCGACATATGTACGTCTGCAAGGCATCCGTGAGAAAAGATGTGCACATATTATAGATTTCTTTAAGTTAATTTATATCTTTGGTACCATCTTTCTGGAATTGAGCCGGTATGATGCCGTTGGTAAAAAGATTTTTCGCTGCAGCTAATTCTGAAACAATAATTTAGATTTAGATAGTCCAAGAATGAGTTAACCTTGCAATGCTTAAGGTTTCAATTTCACTTTAAAAACTTCACCATTACGTGTTGTTCGCTATTTTATTTTGTTTTTTTTTTTTTGGCTTTTTATAAACTGATAAACTTATTAAGTAGTAACTATGCTGACTTCAAATGACAAAAAATGTGTCAAGTATTAAATGTTACGTAACTAAGTTTCAAGGCAATAATTTAAACATTTTCTTTTTCCTACACACACACCATCAAAGTTAACACACATTGAAAATTGTCGTTGGAAATAGCAATTAAGCAACATGAAAATGAAAATACAAATTGAACATTGTTAAATACAAACAAAATTGCTAAAATATTCAAAGAGCTGTAACGCCTGTGTGTCCTTATGTGTCCTTTGTACAAGTTGTTCAAAAATCGAAACGAACGCAGACACAATTTCAGTTGGTATATACATAAGTAAATCTACTCCTACAAATATGTACATATGTAGAATGTGTCTTTTTTTGCTACAATGCTGTTCATTTTAGTCCTGAGGTCATACCGAGATTACGTAGACAGACACATTGACCAACATTTAAAGCAACGGACTTTGCTCAAACTGCAATTTGTAGACAACCGGATGTGCTTAGTTTTGTGGTCTGGGTGATGAGAACGACCAGACTCGCCGACTGCACTCTTAGTGCTCTCCATATGCCATTCAAAATGCAATTCAACTTCCCATGCGAATGTGAACGTGTTTCGCATTAAAATTTGATTGCTGTTGCGGTTAGACTTTGTCTCTACAACACTTTAGTTTCATGCAAAATGAAAGAGAAAACCTTACAATCAATGCTTTAATATTTCATTTCGAGTTTAAGCGGTCAGTTCAACAAATAAAAAATGTTTACTTCCAAAAATTCGGAATACTTTAAAACGGTGCATCCAAATGAATGGCCATAACGAGGCAATACATCTGCCGAATATAATCAACCCACAAAAAGAATATTTAAAGTAACTTGTATAGCGATGCTATAGCTAGCTTCGCTATAACATGCTCAAACAAAACACTTTTTGGGCTGGCGAAACCACAGAAAATACTGAAGTACTTAGGCTCATTTTTAGCATTCCTTTATATTTTATTTTATTTATATGGCCATAGATTATTTTTTTTATTCGCTGTCACACGCTAATTGTTTGTTTAGGTTCACTTTTGGTAAACCCAACATTGCACGACTTTTAAATTTTTGGTTGATTATTCGCACAAACTTAAACAAATTTGTTTTGTGGGTGTTTTTTGGCTTAATTGAAAACGTGTTTAAGTGATGGGTAGATAATGTATGCGTTAAATAAATTATTAATGCGTTGTTTATAATTAATTAAATGTTTTTTAATCCCAGAAACTCCAAACACTCCAATCCAGCGTATGTTATAACCTCTGAAATGTCAAAATGAATGTTACATGTTGATGGATGCTTTGGTGACCGCATATTCAGAAATATATATAACTTGTTAACACGAAACGATATAACCATGTATGTCCGTCCATCTAACTCTTTATCGGATTGAGTAACTAACTTTTTAGAGACTATACGAAATAAAGACAATAAATTCGGTTTAAAATGACAAATTATTTATATGCACACTTGACTGCAGTGTTCTGTCTTGTAAAAGAAATTAAAAGATGCAATCAACAAACACATTTCTTGCTTCATCATCATAGTTTATAGAGTCGCCCATTGGCCATATGAGAATATTATTACTTCAATATTTGTTCATGTTCTTAATTTATTTAGCGACTTTAATTGTAAGGACTTGCCCAAATGTAGCTTAAATCAAGTTCCACCTGCAAAAATATTTGTGCGCTTTTAATTTAAAATTCCTTTCAGCTGGCCACAAATTTCATGATGGCGTTAGGCAAAGAAAATCTGGCAACCGGATATTGACACAGACATGAAATGTTTGTACGCTAATGAAATGAACAGGAAGTATCGCCTTGAGCTTTGCGTGTGACAACGTAAATGAAATAAATAGACAATAAAGCACTTATTTATTGTAAATAAATTGAAGCATAAATCAATAAGCACATAAATCCAATCTGACTGAAATGTTTACTTCTTGGTGAATCAATTTTATGCGACAATCTATCTAAAACTTATTTGTTTGGTTATTGGTTTTGTGGTCTAAATGTCCTATAATACACAAGTTTTTTGAAAATTTTAGTACACAGAGCATCTTTCGTTCCGTACATACTCAGTAGTTACCAACAGAAATGCCTGGCATTCTTCTTTCACACATTCCAAACATTTCTTTAGCCAAGTTGAGTGGTTCATTAAAATTCGAGTAGTCTTTTCTAAATACAAAAATTTTTCCCTTGGGCAGGGAGTAAAATTCTTTTAAGACGCACACAAAAATTCTAACAGAAAAGGTTCAAAAGCTTCATTCTTACTATATATTTACATGCAGCAGGCTATATTTTAATTAAAAAATACTGTTTTGTGCCTTTTTAACATTATTATTAATTATTTATGTAATTTAGGCTTCGCTGTTTTAATATAAAAACGTTTTGCTGTTTCAAAAATGCATTTTATGAAAGCAACAAACGAACGCTTTAAAGGCGAAATTTCGAGCAGTTTTTCCTACAAAGTAAAATTGTTGGAAAACTGTTCATAAACAGCAAAGAAAATACAAAACAACAACAAAAACAAAAACAGCATCTCGTTCAAACTCACGAAACCAACGAAGTAAACACAAACAGCTGTTTCTGTATTCGGACTAAAACTGCTTGAAAATTCGGTAAACTTAACAGAATCTCTTAAGTTCAAATGTTAAATAAACATTTTTTCCACAAGTGGTTATTCGTAAACATTTTGTGTTAGCATTTGAAACTGTGTCAATGTTACAGTTATTACACGTCTATGTGCATTTATTTTAATGGAGTGATTATAATTTGCAGAAAGTTTATACACATCGATTTTAATTCCATTATGGTATGCGCGCCTTGACGCATAACAGCTTGCTTGATGAGAAAATTAGAAAAAAAAATTGTTTTGATAATTGTTCAAGATTTTAAAAATGTATAAAAGCTAAGGACACTATTTTTTACGATTGAAATTGTATAAGCCTGAACAAGTAAATCTTACATTTTTGCCACAATAAACGCTTTTAAACTTTTCTTTAATACATCCAACACCATTGAAGTTTGCTAGCTATCTAATGGTCAGATACCACAAATTCATTACACTTTTTGCTGCCTTCTTCGGTTTCAAGCTAAATGCGCGTTTAATAATTATTAAATATGCCTTCAATATAATATTTCAGATTTTCGTTCTAATTGCGAAATAATTAGTGTCGGCATAGTTACAGTTCATATATATCTATTTCCCAAACTTCATTAAGCAAATAATAAGTAAATTTGCCCAAAGAGTAACAAAATCCATTAGACTTCGAGGAATTCAACCATAATTATATGTATGTATAAAGAATTTTTAATTTTCAGTATAAAAGAACTCGTATTTATTTGCTTTCTTTAAAAGCAATTTGCTTAAAGTTGCTTACATTATGTTCAACTTGAGTGACACATTGTTTGTTTTTTTGAAGACGTTGAGAAATTTGACGAAATGTGCATTGTACAGAAGAAAAGTGCACAAGTGGGTCAGCGAAATGTTCTGACAGTTGAGAGTGAATAAGTTTTATAAATGATTTTTTAAATAAACAGAAAATGGACTAGCAATGTAATCTGTTTTGAGTAGAAGCTAGTATGAAAGACACCACGTTACTTGCTTTAATTAACATTATTTGGCATATTAAACTCAACAAAATTTTAAAAAAATTTTTAAATTTACTCCAAACAATCATAAGTTCTTCCACTTAGCGCAATTTCAATAAAATCTGTTTTAAAACAAAACAAGAAAACATTTCGTATTTATTCAATATTTAAGCAGCTCCAAAAAATTAACCAGTTGAACCAACCAACTAAACAAAAAAATAGGAAAGAATGCTGTAGTTGATTGTATTCGACTTCCAGATACCCTGTACCCTATTTCTGGATCCGTGTGAGATATTTATATTATGTTACATACATTTGCACAAACTTAATATACCATTCTATACAAGAAAGAATGATTGCGTTTCTACCCAGCAACCTTTTGGCTGTTACACACATTTACGATAACTAATTACATATACCTTTACCTTTAAGCCTATTGGTAAAGGATTTAAAAAATTGAAATAAAAGGAAATACTTTTTGTTTATCCCTTCTTAAATCAACATTGGACACTTGTCTCGTTCGCTGCTAATCCCAGCCATTTCAGTGTTCATTTTTCGCACTCAAATGACATTTCTATGTCCTGCTATACAAAACAGACCACGTCAAGTTGATCCTGATTCTGAAACAAAATTTGATGCTTTCCTTTGGTCGCTTTCATTACTTTTAAAGCTTAACCACTTGAAGTTTTTTTTTTCTTTTTCACACAGAAATTGAATAATCGTTTGTGCTTCGTCGAATTTTGGAAAACCTTTTTTCCTTCTACTTGTGAAATTTGTATTTGTATTTGTTTGTTTTGTTGTTTTAAATGACTCCAAGTGTCGCAGACAGTAGAAGTCTTAAAACGAATTGTTAAAGTTCATGCGACGAAAGTTTTTCGAGTCATTAAAATTTTAGAATCAAGCAAAAGTTTTAAGCAGTTTTTGTTAGTAAAGTTGGGAATCAATTTTTGTTTGATTTTTCTCTGCAAACAATTGATTTGAATTTGTTGTCTAAACTTAGTTCAAAGCATACTCTTACATAAGGAATATTTCAGTTGAGAACACCAAATGTTTAATAGACTTTTGAGCGAAAATTGTAGCATCTAGAAGGATGCGTCGAAATCCGGATAATATACAAATATTATTTATTAGCTCAATGAGACAAATCGATGTGGATATGTGGAAACTCTGTGGTATTATCAACTACACAAAAAATTTAAAATTTACAGCTAAGCAACAGGACAATAGCCTTTACATGAGGAGGTTAAAGTTTCTATACCACTTTGATTCACCAAATAGCAGCCCAAAAGAGTGAAATTCATTGTTCTGACCTATTTAAAGACTTCTAAAGACTTGCTTGCATACCCATACAACCGTTTTCGGGAATGGAAGCCACACGAGCCACTTGAATTTCATAACCAAAGGTAAGGATTCCGTCCTTCCCAATTTTGACATTGATATCGCTATTCTAAGATCAAATGATGATTTTTTAGAGTAGCCCAGTCTTATCCTATTTCCCTAATTGCGGTGAGAATTGATTAAGAATATCCAATTGAATGGCGGTTAATGCATATCCTCACTAATGTGGACTTCTGAAAACGAACTCATCACACAATTAAGAACTATTTCGAGCTATTAAAAGTTGATGAAATAATTATTTTGGACACTAACTAATGCCTAATCGATTCAAAGTAAACATTAAACATTTTATTGTTGCTGTAATTCAGAGAGAGAGATGCGTTAAAGCATTTTCTTTAATTTAATTAATGTGTCTACTTCAATTTTGAAAAGCTGAAGCAGCATTCTATTCAGTTGCGCTTCTGTGCTTAATAGGTAAGTTGTTGCAGTTGCTAGTTTTTAATCAAGATTTCACTTAAACAATAAATCAACTTCAACTTCATTTTCTATTTTCTTGCTGCAGCTCAAAGTCATGTTTGCATCATTAAAGAGTAATGTTTTATGTAAGGGAATCGTAAATAGAAATGTTTAAGTTTTTAGTTGTGAACTTGTATTTTTATGTTTTGTGCAGCAAGTTTTATGTTGCGCTACCCATTTCTAAAATTGGATTTAAAATTGTTGTACAATCAAACAAACGTGACCTATGACATACAAACAAAATTGAACGCAAATGAATATGAGCTGCGAAAAAAGTTGAATATGAGGAGACATTTAAATGGCCACGAAGCCGCAACCATAGAATAGTTGATAGTGAATGACGAACACGGGATGGCAATTTGTGTGAAATTTTAATGCGCTTTTGTAACAGATGCAATGGCATGTCCTTCGAAAGGACATATATGCACATATATATTTATACATTCCCAAGAATACTCGTAGTATCAACAGAACTGACATGTGGCACTTAGTTTTCGATTTTGTGATTTTACGACGAAGCCGAACCATACGCACGCATACCAATTTATTTGGATTTGAATTTTTTGTTAGGGTCAGTATGGAAGTATTAATATTATTCTTATTTTGTTTTAAGCTGATAATGTTTTCCCACTTATATATCGCGTTGAATATACCCAGAATAATTTAATACTCGTCTTCAGTACAATATAGTAATTCTTTAGATAGCACAGAGAATGATTTATGTTAACCAAAATAATACATATCCTTCGATTGTATGGCAGACATTTTTATTTGTATTAACTTTATTTCTACACAGTTAACTAATAATCTGCTGTGATTTTGCTTACATTGTATACAGAGACTTTACACTTTAATGTACTGCAGAGAAATTATGCCATCAAAATGACTGCAAATTACTCGAAATAGCTTCCTCCTGCAAATTGACACATTTTCACACAATTCCCTAACAAAAGACCTTCTTCTCTGCAGCTCTTGAACTTGGTGTACCATTCATTGCTCTAGTTATATACAAGTACGTACGTACATAGTTCTAAAGATACATATTGAGTCTGTTCTCGTGTAACGCTGTCTATTGGAATAATGAACGAAGTTAACAATTTATCATTTTAGCACTTCTCTCTCAAAGCAACTTAATAACGTTGATAAGGGCAATTAGTTGCCGTTAAGATGTCAGGAAATAAAGCTGTCAATTTAACATTTCAAATGTTTAGATACATTTAAAATAGATTTGAACTTTGAATTACATAATTGATGAAGAAGCAACGATTTATAAACAAGAGAAATAAATAAACATGTAAATAAGTCAAGAGAAAACGTTGGCTTCGGTTGAACCGCAGCTTGGATACTCTTTGCACTTGCCTTTGGCTCGATATCAACTTTGCATGTAGTAGGCGAAGTTCGAAATTTACTTACTTAAATGGCCTTCAACCGACGTTCGGTCATGGAATCAAGCGTGATTCTTCGCCTGATCTCCAGGCTGACGTTGTTCTTGCTCATTATTTCGAAACCAAGATACAGAGAGAAACAAGTACTTCGTCATGCCGTTATGTACGGGCACTGGCGTAAGATGTAATCCATCAGCAGATTGAAAAAATCACACGATAGCGCTTCACCCTGCCTGAAACATCTCTTGGTATCAAAGCGATCGAAGAGGTGACAGCGTCATCATGCAAAGACGAACGATCTTTGCCGAAGTATCTAGTACAGACTGAGCGTCGAAAACATCGACCGTATCGGTGTGTCGAAAGCGGCTTTATAATCGGCAAATAAATGGCGTTTGTCTTTGTTGAACTCACGAGTCTTTACCAAGATTTGACGTAATGTGAATATTTGGTTACTGGTCGAACTTTTTGGTCTGAAGCCACACTGATATAGTCCTCTCAGTGAATTTGTATATGGCTTAAGCCTATTAAAAAATACGGGCGACATAATATTATATCCGATGAAAAGAAGACTTATTCCGCGGTAGTTGGCGCAAACAGCGTGGTCTCCTTTCTTAAGATAGGATAGAGAAAACTGAGATTCAATTCATTGGGTATGCGTTTATCGGATCATATCTTGCATTAAAGTTGGTTGAATAACAGAGCTGGCAGCCCATCAGAACCTGCCACTTTGTTATTTTTCAGCTTTTTATTAATCGAATCGACCTCCTTATAGTCCGGTGGTTCTACAATAGTGCCATCATTAACTGGTGGTTCCGGTGTCTTTTCTCTATCGACGGAATTGTGCGCTTCATCGCCTGCAAGTAGGTTAGAAAAATGACTCATCCATAATCGTAATGATCCTGGGTATTTGTAACCAGATTTCCATTATCGTCCCTACGGAAAGTTACTTAAAACCTTCGGTTAGGCCCCTGACCTTTTGATAAAATTTTCTAGCTTCATGTCTGTCACATAACCGCTCAAACTCTCGCATTTCCTGCTTCTGTTTCTTGCGTCTGAAAAGTCGATTCTCTCGATATCACTCTCTAACAGCTCGCGTTGCTCCCGACTGCAGAGTTCGCTGATAGGAAGCGTTCTTCTCTGCAGTAGCATTGCGACACTTAAGGGTGCGGACTTTCTAGATGCATATCCGTATATCGTTTGCTGGGTTCGTCATCCGAGACTTCCCCTTTTTTGAACACTGAACACTATGACACTTTCAACAATGCAAGCAACTATTATGAAGTAGTGGAGGGAGGTGTGGCAACCATCAAAGCGAAAAAATGTTATGTCAAAACGAATAAAAAAAGTAAACAAATGAATTTTTTTTTGTTTTTAGTTTATAATTTTCTGTTTATTTTATAACTACATCCATAAATACTATTAATTACTTTTTTTTTCTTCATGTTTAATTTCATGTTGTTAAGTTTTAGTCGTGATAATCATTTGACTTTGAATTTCTTTAATCTCTTTAAATGTTTTAACATATTTGCTGCTACAATTTAGATTTTAGCTTTGCTCTGACACTGGGTATAAAGGTTTTATTATTTCTTTATTTTATAGTTTCAATACATGTATAATTGCAGATTTATGTTTTATTTGTTTCGATTGCTAAAGCTTTTATTATATTTGTTGTGAATATTTATTACTTTTGTGGCTAATTTTTTCGACTAATAATCTTAAGAGTTTTTCATTTTCTCTCGCTTGTTAGGTTGATTCAAGTTTTGCCTTTTTTCAAATTGCTTCTATCACGAGATAATAGTAACAAATGATTAATTGTGTTTGTATGTAAGTATATATATATATATATATATATATATATATATATATATTATATGTTTGTGAGTGTGATTGTTTCAATTTTCATAGCTTTTATTTTATTAAGTATAGATGCTTGTGTGCATTTCCTGTGCATAAAACCAAAAATATATACCGTATAAGGCCACTTAGCATATACATTTTAAATAAACTTTCAATTGCATTTGAAAAGAAACAAAATTAGGTTTACTTAATTTCGAAGCATATTAATTATAAATAGTTTAATTTCGTATTTTAACAATCGTTCATATATGCGTCTGGTTAGATTTGTTTTTCATATCGAATTCAATGATTTTAATATTATAAATATTGATCGAAAGCCAGGCATTTTGAATAAGTGGGTTTATTTATATAAAGTAAAGTGTATACTACTGCCTTTTTACTCAGTTTTTAGCTCTTTAGCATATTCTTTTACTTATAAGTAGATAAGACTAATGTGTATTTTTAGTGGCCTTGAATAGTTTGAAATGTATTTTGTTGTATTTTTAATTTGGAATTACAATGTTTTTGTTTTTTATATTTTTTTATTTATTTATGTATTAATTTCATTTATTTAGAAGTGCAAATGAGCATTTGATTGTATGCGTGTAGGTTTTTGTTTCTTCTCATGTATGTCATGTGCACGTTAACTTGTTTTAAATTGTTTTTTTTTTTATTCGTTTATTAAACTTTATTTAGCATTGTTCATAAACATGTTCAATATACTTGCTAACTAACTTCATTTTTAATTATTATTTCTATTAACTGGTTTTTACACCCGTCACGAGGAATTTCCAAAAGTGAATTCGTTAAAATGTTACCAATTTCAAGTCATTAGGATCTCACGATTTGAATACACATGCTTATTTCACAAGTGTTTTAAAATCGCAAATTTCCGAAAGTCAAATTGGTGTCATTTTGAAGAAATCACTTTCGCTATATCGTCGCGAAAGTGAAAACTGTATAAGAACTGAGTGTGTGTGTGTGTGTTTCGTTTACTTATTTCTTTTAATTATATTAATGCTATTTCAAGTTTTCCAAGCCATGCTACTACATTTTTCTTTCCATGCCGTACCTAATTACCCATCTAATTCACGTGTAGTTATAAAGCCTGTGTAATAATCATTTTCTTGTGTAGTTGTAGATTTTCTTAAATTGTATAGGCTTTTGAGTGAAGTCCTTAACTGGGCACTTTTCATTTTCTCTACTAGTTTTATTCATTTAACTAACACTTTTAACTGGGTTTTGTTGGTTGCTTTCTCAAGTATACTTTTTTATGTAAGTATATATTTATATTAATTAAATTATTTATCTTATGGCTATTATACTTAGTTTCATATTAAATGTAGCCGTTATTGTATTTTCATATGCAGCCTAAAAGTATGCACCGCATTTCTGTCTTGAATTCACGCAAGTCTTGGGCTACAAAATCATGTTTTGTTTCGCTAAAAATTACAACTAATTTTCACTTGTTTAACATTTAATTTATTTGTTTTTTTTTTTTTTTTTTTCTTAATATACAAATAAATAAACCACTACATTATTGTTATGTTATGTTTTGAATAATTAATGCTACATTCATGCACTTAAAAACGCCTTGCTTCATCTCCATCAGCATTCTTTGTTTGTTTCAATATTTAAGTATTATAAACTTTAACATAAGAACTACGCTGCATCATTGGTTCTTTTGTCATATCTGAGGATTGTATACGCTACTCCAGACCTAATTCTTAGTATGTGCAGCGTACATTAAGTTAAGCAATTGAAGTCAGTTTTATATAAGGATGCTTTTGAAATCTGAAAAATATCATTTTCTATATTGCGCACGCTGCAACCCAAACACTTTGATCCAATATATTGCTTCATGTTATCAAATTATTGTTTTAACACCACCACGCCCATATTATTATAAAAAAATGTTAAATGTAACTTTTAGACAATTATTTCACATGTACGCTTGTTGTTGTATACAAAATAGGTTGTTACAAAATCTTTTTAATATTTAGGTTTTAGATCATATTAATTTATTTGTTTCTTTTTTTTTTTCTTTTTTTTTTTGACTTCAAAAGTTTGGTATTAGTTTTATTTTTCGAAAAAGGTCATTGTTTTGCATTAATATTTAAACTTTTTTAAATCTTGACGGTTGTTTACGTTTAAAAACTTTTAATTTGGCAGGTTTTTGAAATATGTATAATTACAATTCATTTCTTTTCTCTAGGTTTCAAACAAAATTTCAATGTGTTATAACTTTTAACGCATATCCTGTTTAACAAAATTTATAAGCAGTATTGAAAATACAAAACAAAAACTGTCTTAATAAAAGTTTTACATTTAAAAATGAATGGAAAGGAACTTGTTGCACATTGGCAGCGTATTTTTTTACTTCATTGCTTAATGTATACAAACTCTATTTTTTTTTTAAGTTATGAAACGTTTTAAGGCAATTTATATTTTGCTAACAACCCGTAAAACTGAAATATTACAGAAATTGTTTATGGTCGTATTAATATTTTTTTCAATCTGTTATCTGTTAAATATTATTGCACGAATAATGAATTGAATAATTTATTAGCATTTCAAAAAAAATATTATTAAAATATTTAAAGTTCAATTCAAGATAGCAAATTAGTGATAAGTATTTTTTTCTAAAAGGTTCACGTTGCATGTGTGTGTTTTTAATAGAGTAACTTTAAGACAATAATTGTTATAAACAATTAAGAGCAGCAGCAGCAGCAGTAGTAGTTAATAGTGCTTTTGTTTCAATTTTTGTGTTCATTTCTCTTCGTAGATCTGGGTTAGTATATATATATTTTTAGTGTGTTCTAAAATAGAATCTATAATGTTTGATGTTGCCACGGATACGCCAGCGGTAACAGAAGATTAACACTACATTTCGCCGTCGAAACAGCAATTGGCCATAGGAATAACATGAGCATTTGCGCTTCAAACGCAAAGACAATTTGCGTCGCCTGCAAAGTTGACGTCGCCATATACGATGGTGTAGTCACTTGCGACGTTGAAACACACGGCGAAATGTTTTGCGCCAGAATAGTTTTTGAGATTTCAATTTCATAATGGTCGTATTAAGTGTAATCCGTTCTGCTGCCGGCGAGACTGGAGCTGTACGACTGCTTGTTGTTGGTATGCCATCACCGGGATTGGATTGCGGTGGTAAGGGTGATGCTGGCGCTGAAGTTGTTGTATTCCATGGTGTTAATGTACATGAACAGGTTGCCGTTGGTGTTGTCGCTGCAGCTGCTGCCTCAGCTGCTGCAGCTGCTGCCGCTGCAGCGGCTGACGCCGACGTTGAGGCCAGCGATGACATTGAAGCAGCTGAAGTTGCTGCTGATGTTTCTGAATGAAACGATGTTGATGTTAACATATTTGATGCCGCATCTTCCGCTACTGCTACTGTTGGTGGAACATGCGTCCAGCAACAATGATGCATTGTATTTTATCTGAGCCACGGATGCTGCAGGCAATCCGCAGCAGTAGCTCGCTTTGATGGATCGAATTCAAGCATTGGTCTTAGGAAATTCGCAAATTCCTCAGCCTCCGCATGTGGCCATTCGTACTTCTCCGATAACACATCGACCAGTCCCCATGGTTTCAGTCCAGAAATGTTTCGCAGTTCACCGTGTCGATTAAAAGAATGGGTTGCATAAGAACCGCGGAAAACTATATGCGGCGGTATAGGTCCTAGCAGTTCAATAATGTGTGCAATGTGATCTTCATCGCGCGAATAATTATCGCCAGAGTGTGGTTCGAAGAGGTAGTCACCAGTTGCCAATTCGAATGCCATACAAGCCGTGCTCCATATGTCAGCGGATGTATCGTAACCAGCGCCTAGAATAACCTCAAGCGAACGATACTGCCGCGTTTGTATGTCCTCGGTAAAATGCTTGTTAACCCAGCAAGCATTGCCGAGATCAGCGATTTTCACTTGTACATCGCACGCTTGAAGTGCTGGGTCATTCTTCAATTGACGCCTTTTAACAGCTGGTTGTGGTGGTATGGGCGGAATCAAAGGATCCGAATAAGACCCATTTTGTTGTTGATCTGATGACGATGTGGTTGTTGTTGTTGTAGTCGACGCTCCATCATTTGAATTACTTGAGATTTTCTGATTGTTATTGGAGTTATGTTTCGCATTGGAATTGTTGTTGTTCTTGTTGCTGTTCGATAACAGCGGTGGTTGTTGTTGTTGTATTTGTTGCTGCGTCTGTTTGTTCTTATTCTGATGCTTCTTCTTAGAACCATCATTTGATTGTCTTTTGAGTGTGTTTGAAGAGCTACTGGTCGATTCCTCCTTAATTGTATTACTATCGCCACTGCTAGTGGAGTTCTCATTTTGTTGCTTCTCTTTCGTCAGTTGTTGTTGTTGTTGTATTGATTTATCTGCAAAAAAAAAAAAGAATTCAATTAATTAATTATAAAAAAAATTTTTTAAAATCAACATACTTTTGTTCTTCTTTTTCTTCTTCTTTTTGGGTTTTTCGTCTGCAGCGGTCGCACACAACTCTGCATTAAGCTCCGTCTTATTAAGGCCATCTGCCTTCGACTTTATCTCCTTCTTTGGTGAATTCGAAGTTGATTCACCACCATCTTCATCATCGCCGTCTACATCAGCTTCAGCCAACTCCATAACATCAGCTGTCTCCAGAACTTCATTTTCATCTGCATCCGATACAGCATCACCATTCTGAACAACTTTTGACATTTGAGTAAACGCAGCAGTCAAAACGTTAACCGAAACGGCGTTTTTCTTTAAAAGATCTCTGTGTAAACCATCACCACCAGCTCCTAAATCAATAGCTTCCTCTGGCTCAACAGCTCCTGTCGTTTGATCGAGAAACTCACGTTGCTTCTTGAACAACTCCATACGTTTCTTGGCTTTTTTCTTCAATTTCTTCTTTTTATTTTTACTCATTTTGCCTGTAATCGGCGGTTCACGATACTCCTTTGGAGCGCGACTGACCAACGACGGATACATTTTCGAGTTCATAACATACAATTCAGTAGCCTCATTGGCCAGAGAACGCACATGCGGCTCATCGACACACAGTAGTACATTCTCCGGTTTAATGTCAGTATGAATAATCTGGCAACAAGAGTGCAAGTAGTCCAGACCCTCGAGCACTTGACGTGTTATCAACTTGACATTCTCAATCGGAATGCCGCGATAGTTTGACTTCCGTATTAGCTTAAGTAAATTATCGCCCAACACTTCGAAGACCATGCAAATGTGCGTACCATTGACGCCTGTGATCTTGAAGTCATCCAACATTTGCACAGTCTTTTGGCGACGCGGATTAGACGGATCAGTGTCACGAACCGATCTGAGTATTTTAATCTCATCTTTAGCCGTCTCGGCGAAATGTGGTGCAGATTTAACAATCTTAATAGCAACGTAGCGTTTCTCCTGCAGATCCCAACATAGCCAAACAGTAGAGAAATGACCCCAGCCGAGTTTGCGTATTACATGGTAGCGACCTGGAAAATATATTTAAAAAAAGAACTTAATATTTTGTTTCCAAAAATAATTTATTTTTACTAAACAGACCTGCTAAAAATATAAAATCACAGAAATTTGCAGTGTTTGATAATAAATCCATTTTAAAAAATTATTTACAATAATTTTCAATGTGCGTCACCAACGCTGTTATTAGTCGCCACTAAAATATACACACATATGTGTTGCACAGCTCAATAATGTCTGCCGACTGACAATCCAGCGATTACTGGGCTATACTCTAGCACTGTCCTCACTTAACAACAATGCACAGACGACGAAGCTCACCAGACCCCATCACTGTCCGATACAAATTTAATTAAGTCAACGAATCGCAAATTAAATGTGCACAGAGTGCTTAGGGAAGCGAATGCATACAAACACACATTGAAGTGGGTGGCAGACAGCGCGTTGCAGTCGGGCGCTTTGGGTTTTCTTTTTTTCTTATTGCAGCTGTTTTAATACACTACTCTGTATACGAACAACAACTACTCCAACAATCATGTCATTTGCTATGCGTGTCAAACTTGAAATTGCAATTCAATACAAACTGCGGTGAACAACATTTGGCTCACTTTAATGTCGCACGACTTTGACTTTATATGCGAGTGTGCGACCGCAACCCACAAACTCATCATCATCGGTGTCACCATATTAAAAATAATAATCCATGTTGTTCAGTTATTGAGTTAAAGCTTTTGATTACCGTGTTAGATATGTATTTAAATTTTGCACTACTCGAATCGTTATATAAATAACTTTTCGATAAATGTTACATGTGTGAACTAAAATTTGTTTTTGCCGGTGTCCTGAAATAGTAGGGCGAGGAGAAGTGAATAAATAGCATATAATGAGTGAATTAATAGCATATGAGTGACTAAATAGTATATAATGATGAATATGGTCTATATATGGTGGGTGGAATTGGTGTAAGTTTTTGTAAAGACGCGAATTGAAATCTGTTTACAGATGCACAGGAATCACAGATTATGAATCAGTCATTTTTCTAACCTACTAGAGGTGATAAAGCGCACTGGAATCTCTGGAATCCACGCTATTTGCGCCAACTACCGTGGCATTCGTCCATCAATCGGACATAAGATTTTGTTGCGCGTATTGTGTAAAAGGCTACAGCCATACAAAATGTCGACCTAAAAACGTCAACCAGCGACCAAATATTCTGGAAAAGACCCGTGAGTTTAACAAAGACACACACCACCTATTTGTCGATTATAAAGCCGCTTCCGACACACCGGAAGATCCAAGTTTTTCAACGCTCTGTCTGTCGTCTTTGCATGATGACCCTATGACACACACAAAGCGTTGTCAGGCTGGGGCAAAGCCTCTCCGACCCCTTTCATACCAACAAATGTTTCAGGCAGGGTGAAGAGCTATCGTGCTATTTTTTCAATATGCTGATGGATTACATTTTACGCCAGTGCCCGTATATGACGAAGTTCTTGGTGTCTTATCGCCAACCGTCATCGCGTCTTGGGCGGTCCGTGACGATGGAGAATTTCAACTTAAATGTTGTAGAAAACTTCGTCTTTATACTCCCGGTCCTGTATGGCGCAGAAGCATGGATGATGATTGAGTCAGATGAAAGTGCGTTGGTAGTCTTTGAGAAAGAAATTATTCCCAGTATTTTTGGTCCTATTAGAGTCGGCGACGAGTTTAGGTCCCGTATGAACCGCGAGCTATATGAGCTATTCGATGAGGTTGACATAGTTCAGCGCATAAAATTCCAGCGGCTGCACTGAACTGGTCATTTCATTAGAACGGATGAATGAGTTTCAAAGCGTATTGTCCATGACCGAACGACAGTTGAAGGTCATTTAAGTAAGCCCCAGGAATTCCACTATTCCATAAACTCGATGCCTAGAAGAGGCAAAGACGTTAAAAAAAATAGTAATGATTTTGTGTACTTATGTATGCGTATAAACGAATGATAAAGCGATCAGTATAAAAACGTTTACAGATACGTTTGTGATTCTCCTTTTAGTGACATAAAACAACAAATGTTGTGTAAGTACCCTTACATATAAAAGCGATTATCAAAAATTTCTCATATCAATTGTACGAATCGGAATGTAATCAACAAAATTCGGAAAAATTAATATGCGATAGACCGCAATCGCCGATTTTAATTTGTACAGAACATACAGAACTTGAAGTACACTCCCGCTCAGTTGAAGGCATGACGTGTCCACTCCGATTGTAGCCAAACTTAACAGAATTACTTCCAAATCGTTTAAGTTAATTTAATTTTTTTTAATATAACTGTAAACTAGTTAGTGGCTACTGTGATTCTATATAACTGTCCATGT
Source organism: Leucophenga maculata (assembly GCA_035044805.1). Taxonomy (NCBI): domain Eukaryota; kingdom Metazoa; phylum Arthropoda; class Insecta; order Diptera; family Drosophilidae; genus Leucophenga; species Leucophenga maculata. The sequence continues at coordinate 626,165 of JAWNNP010000446.1, forward strand.
AAATTTTCTACCATTTTATAAAGTAAAAACTTTTCATTGGAAATTACCTCTCTTTGTGGCTAGAAGGGAGATAAATACTAAAACACACATTAAAATCCCCGAAAATGTTCAAAAAATATATAAAAAAATTTAGTTTAACATTAAAGAATAAACACAAGCATTTAATTATCAAAAACAAAGTTCATGTCCTCATTCGTTTAGGAGATAATAAAGGGTTGTAAAATGTAGATTTGCGACGGGGTATTAAAGTGAGCGGAAACGTATGATAATAGAATATAGATTCGGAATCAGAATGAATTCCAACAAAAAAAAATTGTGAAAGTATATATATATGAATGGTAACAAACAATGGCTGTTTTTTTTCCTTTTGGAAAAATCAGAATACTCTTATGTATTGCTTCTACTTCGGGGAGGTTGGCGTTAAGGTGATGATGGTGATGTTATTGTGATAATGATATAGCCAATGATGATGTATTCTTCACATGCTCAATGACAACACTGTATGTAATACAGCTACGAATATCACTCCACCTCGATTGTATCTATTGGAGCGTTAAAGGGCCGTTCAAAGTGGCACAAACAACCCTTGCCGTACACCCACAGTGCAAGAAGAGTAAAAAAGCTCGTATAGCAAAAAGATACAACCTGTTGTTGTTTTTGTAACAAAAACAATGTCACCGACAACAACGCAAACTCTGCTTTTTGTAATTCTTTCAATAAAAAAATGCTATGGCAGTGGAGCAGAAACATAAGCAATGTGTATCAATATAAAAATGTATATAAACCAATATGGAAATGACAACAATTGAATTATTATGCGCAATATTTTCTACGAAGCAGCAATTAAATTACAGAACGAGCAGTGCAAAGACAAAACAAAAGATAATATGTATATATATAGAAAACGAAACTTCTTTGCCGTTCATACACGATTCAATATACCAACGTAAATACAACACCCATTACGGATCAATGTCAACTATAATACAATAATTTATATTTTTTATGTAAAGAATAATAAATAAAATAGTTAATACATCTTTAAAATCTGGTTATAAAACATCAAGTCGGTGATATACAATAAAAAAAAATTTAAAGAGCTAAATGTTTGTAGTTTAAAAAGCATATCCACAAATTCACTTAGGAAGACCTAATAAGTGTAAGACACAAAGACATGTTCTCCCGAGTAAAGATATATAAGTTCGAAATTAATAAACAAAAAAATATATCATTCCCCCCTTGGACGTATATATGGCGGAAGCTAGTAAACCTGTGACATTTTCTTTCTCTTTTAAACAAAAACACAAACACATATCATACTATTGTTTACATTAATAACATAAAATAATTTTAATTTCAAATTATGACAAAGTACATGCACGGTCACCGTTTAATTAGCCATTCAATATATTATTATATAGCCATTCAATATAAAATACAATCAATATTATATGTAGTTGCATACTTGATCGCATGCATAATTTACTCTTGTTCTATTAAGAAATTAATTCTAAAAATATAAAAGTAACAGCAAACTCAAAAAACTTTATTTATTATTCCAGATATCTAGCACAGTTATAGAATCTGCCTTAAGTAACAATCAATCGATGTCTGTAGTTAAAGAAATTTATTAGAAACTTCCTGCAAAAACGGTGAGCCTATCAATTTGGCACATATGCTAGGGAAGCGTCTATATATATATGTATATATATATATATAGATGGGTGAAGAAGTTCAATGAGATCTAGAAATTGGTGTAAGATGAGATCCGTTTCATTTATTAATAAGCCAAATCAATAAACATATGAATAGTAATTGTGATTAATTAAATTCTTATTCTGAACAAATCGTAACTGATACCATATTTCGGTGCACATCCGAAAGTTTTTATCAAAACTCAACATGGCAATGTCAACCACTTTACAATCACGAATTAGCTTCTACCGACTTTTCCCCGAATATCAAAACAACACTCAAAGAACTTCAATCGACAATTGAGCGACAATGTTTCCCATGAGGCATACCGGATTTAAAAAAAAAAAATTATAAAAAAAATTTATAGTACTACACTCATTTGTAACATTTTTGTCTATGCAACTTGTTTTAAAAAATATTATTCATGATTTTTACGACACACCCTATATTTCCATTCCAGAAAATAGGAATTATTTGTTGGCATGGTTCCTAGCAGACTGTATATACTAGCTTTTATTGATATTTGTATATAGATATGTATATACTATGTAACACATTTCTAGACTTACCTTGAAATAAATCACCAATATTAACAGGATGATAGCCACCCTTACAGTAGTCTTCCTTCAACTCTTGTTCTTCATTTTCACTATTCATTTCAGAATCATCGGATTCATTTGAAGAGCTACGCGGCGGGTATTGTTGCAAATCTTGGTGATGCTGCTGCTGCTGTTGTTGTTGTAGTATTTTTAGTTGTGTTGCAGATTTGACATTGTTGCCCTTTTTATTATTGTAGTTAGTAGTTAAAACTTCGTTAAGCGCATTGCCAGAACCACTAGAAGTTGAAGGCGCACCATCTAATGATTTCAGTACACTGCCTACTCCTCCATCACTGCTTGAACAACCAACACCAGCATCCATGAAGCTGCTATTATTAGCATTATCTGGTGCTAGAGTTGCTGTTTCCGTTCCCATTGAAGTTGATTTTTTTGTAGACGGCTGTTGCTGCTGCTCTTGTTGCGGTTGATTTTCCTGTAGCGTATTAGCACCATTCTGCTTGCCTCGTTTTTTGTTCGCCTTATGACGTTTCTTTTTGGCTTGTATGGCCAAAACGCGTCGGTTGACGTCAGCTTTTGTGTTCATTTCTTTAGTTGAGACAAATGGTGTTGTTATTGTTGTTGTTGCAGTTGCAGATTTGCTGCAGTAGATTTACCTACTGCGCAAATATTCTATTTATTTGCTAATTCTTATATTAACAACGCCTTTTTCACAAGCAGATTAACCAACCAAAAAGTCGATCCACATTCGTCGTCGTCGTCCTCTCGCCAGTTGTTCAGCACTTTTTCACACAGCCTCTGCACAAAATCGAAACCAATTCATATTTGGCAACATCTCAAAGTTATAGACGTATAAACAAAATAACAAAGTTTATTCTATAGCTTGACAGTATTAAATATATTTTATTGTGCGTTTTTTTATGAAATACACAGTTCTTAAAGAGGAAATTAAACAAAAAGCAGACGACCAAAAAATTTTCTACAGTGTTGCCAACCTGCTGCACTCGTTGCAAAGTGGTTTTTCTCCGCACATGCACATGTATATTTTCTTTGACACTCGCGTTATTTTGAAATACTTTCAATTATATAGAGAACATCTACGTCTTAGCATTGGCATACAATAATGGCCTTTAAATGTTGCATTATATTTTAAATAGAAATCATACAACTGCTTAGTGACAGTTGGCAAGGCTGCTGTTCACTAATTGGGACAAGTCTCCTGAACAGTTCAATTGTACAGCTGAGGAATTTACACAAAAGTGAGCGGCTTGTGTAAAGAGCTATTGGTGCTTTTAACTTTAGCTGGGCCGCATCTGAACAGTTCAATTTGCACAGCTGTGCAATTTAGACAAGAACGTAGCCATACAATCGGAGGATTCGGAGGGCACCCCGAAAGTTTGAAGAAAATAGTTTTCAGTAATAAGTCTTAACCCTACATAACCCTGATACATAAGTTGGATCACCGATTCAGCCCATCTATCTTTAACACACTTATTCACTTAATAACTCTTCAACACCTCCAAAAAAGGGGCCCGTTCGAGTGGACATTTGACAAAACCCATATCGATGTTAGATTTATTTTTTGAAACAAAAGTATCGATATTGACGATATTAACATCGATGTTTTTCCATCTCTACTACGTGTGGAAAGGCGCGAAAACTTGGCGCGTTTTATAAGCAGCGACGTCGACGTCAGCGACACTGCAGCATATCCGCAGACGCAATTGCTAATAGCTGACTGCAGACGCAGTTGTTAATTGAGCTACAACGTGTGTACGACAAAAATAAGATACGTTAGAATATATATCAGCTCTATCTACCCCATAATTACTACAGACGTGCACCAAGTGAATTTAATTTAAAATAATACCAATAAGTGAAATTGCAATAAGACGCATCTAGATACAATATGTCACAACCTTCTGTAGCAGCCTTTTTCAGCAATCGTAAGCGCGCTGCTGTTGACGATGTAACAACAATTAAGAATAGAGTGAGTTATTATTCTATATTTAATCAAACAATAACAAATTTAGACGTTTAGGCGCCAAATGTAAAAATATCTCAAAACGCGCTGCTTTATAGTTTTGTATATATGTATGTCACATATATGTAAGCGTACGTGTTAGGCGCATCGGAATTTATACCCTTATGCATTTTCACAGCTGTACGCATAAAGAAAGTAACGCCAAACGCTTAAATTATTAAAATAGATAAAATGCAGTTCATAATTTGTATTGTAATATAAAAATATATTTTTTATTTAAAGCGTCTAATTGAACCAACGCAGGACGCTACTCCAACGACACAACTGAATGTCGAGGCTTCACAAACGTCTGTAGCAACGCAAGCTGCTCAAAATGGTGATATCTCTTCCATTAAATCAGCTGCCGCTGGTGTTCGCACGCGTTCCGGACGCACCGTTAAACGCACCATGGGTGTGCAGCCAATGGAGCCAGTGGAACAGATTTCCAAGAAACTATCAAAAATCGAGCAGAGCATCAAGCAACAAAAACTTGTGCAATTTATCAAGAAGGGACCACTGTCGCCGCGAAAAAAACCGCCAACACCATCTAAGCGATACCAACAGCTGAATGAGCAAACACCAACCACAAATATTAGCACCAAACTGGATAATATATTCGCTTCGAAGGATAATGTCAGCAATGTACAGCGTGGCATGAAGACACCCACTAAGCAAATCATTAAAGACGCAACCCCCATTAAAAAGGGAGAACTGAAAAGCATGGTACGCAAGGAACTAACTTTCGATGAAGTGAAGACAAAAGTTTCGCGTAGTGCTAAACTGCAAGAATTAAAGGCATCTCTTGCTCGTATACAAGAATTGGAGAAAACCCGCAAGGAGCAGGAGGAACGCAATCGACGTTTGCGTGAAACTGGGCCGCCATCAGCGAAAAAGACGCCGCTTGTGCAGTTAAAGGAGTTCGATACAATCGAACTAGAGGTGCTCACAAGGTATGTGAATAGTAGTAATAAATGTTTTCCAATTTGCCAATTTTTTGCCTCTCCCATTAAACGCATACAGCGTGCGACCTAGAAAAGACGTAAACAAACTTTGAAACCCGGTAACATCAATACCATAGCGCACATTTTGACCAGTTCAGCAGCAATTGAGGTCAGCTTGTCTTGTCTGTGTGTGACGCATATTGCTGTCAATGCATTTCTGAACGCAAGAACGCTCTTGAGTTGACTCTCGGTAACGAAATCGGGTGTTTTTGTTATTGAAAGTCAGTCGTTGCGCTTGGAGTACTTGAATTTTTTTATAAGCAACGAAACATATGCGTCGGCTCAACAAAATTTTTTTCACAAGTAACTGTCGAAAAATGTTTTTTACTTGCATTGACATAAAGAAAGGCAAACATATCCCTTGTGTTCTCTTTGAGGGTTGTTTTTCTATTCATATCGTGTCGCACTGTTGGAATTCGGGTGGCACAGATGCAGGTAGCAAACATTTTTTTGTAACGGTCGTCTTAAGATGATAAAGAAGAAGAGAAGGGATGATTAACTATGTTTAATTAAAAAGAATTCACAGTATTCCAAAAAAATTTAAAAACCAAACCCTCAGAAACATTAATGCAAATTTCCTAAAAGGACTGATTTTTCAAATAGTTGAGCGAACAGTTCCTGTATGAGGTTTAGATATCTAAAAATAACCGTGGTATCTAAAAATATACCTTGTTAGTATATAAATTGTGCATGTTCATATGAATTCCTAATATAAATTGTATTTTTCGGGATTTAATTAGTTTTATCGCTTTATTTGCAGCCCTTCGAAGACATTCAAAACCCCCACAAAGCTTCCGCCACCTACTCCGGACAAAAATGTGCTTATGTCACCGCGTCACACTGATGTCTCGAAGCGCGTTCTTTTCAGTCCGGTTAAGAATGGCTCGCCCTCCAAAATGGTCGTGCCGCCAGCCTACCAACGTTTTATGAGCTTGGCAGAAACAAGCAAGGCCGGTCAACTTGCAATGCCTTATAAATATCGTTATCTCTTTGAGATATTTAAGGGAGTCGATTCGGTATGCGCAATGTTTCACAACCGCAAGGAATGTATAACATTCAAGAAGTTAAAGCCGGCCGTTCAGCGTATGCTACGTAAAAACTTTACGGAATCGCATTTAGCGCAGATCAAACAAATCAATCCGGAAGCATTTATATTTTCACAGATGAAAATGCGCAATTATGGCTCCGCATCGAAAGCAGACTATTTCCAACTTGTTATCAGCCCAAATGTCGAAATGTTGCCTGAAAAGCAGCACATGTCGAAAATCGATGAAGATGATGTACTTGCAGCCGCTCAAACAAAGTCCATGAATCCACATATTATAACCGAACGTATGCAGCACTTTCAGAATTTGTTGCTTGCACGCGTTAAAGATGAGCATGATAAGTTTTTGATGTCTTTGGATCCACCACTCTCTATACCGAAGAATAAAGTAACACGTTGGCATCCGGATTTCGATTTGGAAAGTTGTCCCGAGGTAGAATGTGCCACGTTGCCACAACCGCCAAATGTTGAGAAGTATTCGTCGGCACGGGACATACTCTCAACTGCACGCAATTTGTTTAATTGTGCCACACCCATGGAGCGCGCCATGCAACGATATGAAGCCAAGCTGGAAGCAGAACGCTCAGTGGTTGATAAATCTGAAATTATTAGTGCTGCTACTACTATTACCAAATGTAATACAGACATGAAATCGGAAATTAAAACGGAAGTTGAGGCCGCTTCTATTATAGGTGAAACAAATGTTAAACCCATCACAGCAACTGTTGCAGTAACGGCTGTACCAAACGTTAATCCTACAGCTACACAGCAGCCACCAGATGCTACTTCCAACCTTCTTAAAGGTCTACCCAAGTCACTTATAGAAAAAATACGCGCAAAACAAGCTGCCAAAGCACTAGACGCCATGACCAGACGTCCTTCTCAAGATGAAGAGGCTACAAAGTATGCGCGTCTGCCAGAATTGGCACGCCATCTACGCAACATCTTCGTCAGCGAGCGAAAGGGCGTTCTCACTTTAGAGATTGTCATTAAGAAGATACAGAATAGTTTTCGGGCTAATCTTAGTCCGCAGGAGATCGAAGTACATCTAAAACTCATTGCAAAGGAGATGCCAGCATGGATAGCATTCCACGAAGTTCGCAAAACAATGTATCTTAAAATCAGCAAGGATATGGATATGAAGAAAATTATGGAGAATCTAGAGCAAATCGCAAATGACAAGAGCAAATAATAGACTTAATTATTATATGTACGTAAATATTTGCAATGCAGAGTTATAGAATACTAAGCAAAATGTGTAATTTCTAAAAATGTTTCTTAAAATATTTATCGTTCTTTCAATTTATACATAATCTTAGAAAATTTTGACTATTATACAATACTATTTTGTTAACTTTTTTCTAGCTATTAAAGTTAATACCATCACAGTCTTTAGACCAAACCAGATCGTTTTAAAAAATAATTTAATATGTATTTACATTATAATTCAAACATTGTATTTCGTTTATTTGTTGAATAAATTCCATACTTATGGCGTAAAAAAAAATCTTGAACTTTTAAAAATCGGATTCTGACGCTTGTTCAAATGGTAATTTGATACATAAATAAAATTTGAATGGTGGGTTTTTAATTTCAAAATAACTGCATTAAATGCTATGCAATATAAAATATACATACATACCAACGAACGCAATAGATTTTAGAAAGGTATATTTTCTTTAGTAAGAATAGATAGCATATTCTATTTTCGAACAGTCATGTCTAAGTTATGGCATTTCGGGGAGAATTATGTGTCAAATAAATGTGTGTTAGATTGATGCGGCCCAGACGGATGCGGACTATTTTGGTGAGGTCAGAGCGAGAGACAGATCGGTCGAAATTGAGTTTCCAGTTGTTGTAGGTGCTAATATTATTACAGTTAACTGATTTTTTACTGTAATTACAACTGCCAAGTATGAAGAGATCTCTCCATACCTGGTCATTCCAACGCGTACCCGAGCGTCTCCTATTGCGTCGTCCTCCAATCAAGTTTTGGTCTTCCATGTAAACCATGCGTGCTGGAGCTCTTTCATCCATTAGATTGAGGTAACCAGCACAGTGTTTCATCTCACTCAATCGCAGTCCATGCCTCTGCTCCATACAGTCGGACCGGCAGTTTCAGCGTCTTATCGATCTTAATCTCCAACTGACGTTGCTGATCGGATCCAAGATAGACGAAGTTTTCTGCATCTTTCGGTAAACTTCCGAAATGGCTGAATTGATTTTAACCAGATTTTTTGTGATGCTTAACATATATTGCCCCTGCACAAAAATATTTGTAGCGAAAAACAGATTTAGACAAAGTACAGTGTATCTCAAAGTCGAGCAAATTGTTTTATAATCAATAATAATACACTGAAAAACAGCTGATGGCTACAGAACAGTTGTTTGAGACAGCTGTTTATATATATACATATGTCTATTAGATACGCACAGCATTTTGCCCGCCAATTATAATGTTTTAATTTAACAATTTGTCAATTTGTTATTCTTGGCAAGATGACTGAAACCAATTCAGAGGATATACCCACAGCAACAACCGCAGAATCGGGAGCCATTAAAGCAATTGGCAAAGATACCGTGCATAAAATTTGCTCTGGACAGGTAAGTACAATACGTTTGTAATTACATTTTTAAAACAATATTAACATAACGAAACCAAATCTAGGTAGTTCTTAGTTTGGCCGTAGCAGTAAAGGAGCTAGTGGAAAATGCCATTGATGCTGGTGCTACACTTGTTGAAGTAAAATTACGTGATCAGGGCTTAGAGTCTGTGGAAGTGGTTGACAATGGCATGGGAGTTGAGGAACACAACCTGGATGGCATGAGTAAGTTACTAATTTGACCATTTTATTAAAAACTTTGTTGCAATCAACGCACTACTTTGCTTTAGCTGCCAAATACCATACATCAAAAATACGCGAATTTGTAGACCTCCAAGGTGTTGAGACATTTGGTTTTCGCGGTGAAGCACTTAGTTCGCTTTGTGCATTGTCCGATATGGTTGTGCAGACAAGGCACCAATCTACTGATATAGGCATACGTATTGAACTCGACCATGAGGGTAAAATTAATAAACGCGCGCCATGTGCACGAGGCATAGGAACCACTGTTACGCTGAGTAATCTCTTCGTTACTTTGCCAGTGCGTCGCCGCGATTTTACTCGTAATATAAAGAAGGAATTTACCAGGATGTGTCATATACTACAAGCCTATTGTTTAGTTACAAAAAAAGTGCGAATTATTTGCAGTAATCAAACACCAAAGGGGGCTAAGTCAGTGGTTCTACAGACACATGGAGTGTCCGATGTACTGGCAAATGTCTCATCTATTTTTGGTAGTCGTCAGGTGGCGAATATTGTACCACTAAAGTCACCATTTGAACAAGATTCTAAGTTCAGTGTGGAGAGTCTTCGTGAGGAGCTACAATCCGATGCAGGCAATACAACGCACATAAGCGATGAAGATATTGAACGCTTAAATACTGCTAACTTTCAACTGGAAGGTTATGTGTCCAGCTGTGGGCATGGCGCTGGCAGATCATCGAAAGATCGTCAGTTCTTTTTTGTTAACTCTCGCCCCTGTGACCCAAAAAATGTACGTATGTAAACTTAATAATTTGATTTAGTTATAGAAATTTTTATTTGCTTTTAGATTGCCAAAGTCGTTAATGAAGTATATCACCGCTACAACGTCCACCAGTATCCATTTGTGTATCTAAATGTTGTCACTTCGCGTGCTGATGTCGATGTCAATCTTACGCCGGATAAACGTCAATTGTTGCTCAATAACGAGAAAATACTGCTACTAGCATTGAAAAAAGCTTTACTCAATACTTACGGCAACATTCCATCGAATTTTAAGCTACAAAATACAACTATTACTACATTATTGGGGGCCAACGCTAAACTGGAAAATGAACCAAATGAAACAATTAATACAGATCTTGATGTGCCCATTACATCATCACAGCGATTTTTGGATGTGTTGAGTCAATGGAAGCACACGGGCGATACAAAAGGTACTGCACCGCATGTCACTGTGAAGCGTAAGTGTCCCGATGAGCATGAAATAAATTCACGCACCTTAAAGCTACAAAAAATAAATGAGTTCCTAACGACGGAAAATGTAGTGAATCAAAGTTATACCTATAAATCTGATGATAATGAAGATGAAACTAATGTGAAAGACCACGAAAATAGACTTGATAGCTTACTTGATGCTGGTCATCTTCAAGCAGAATCAACCGAATACGATAAGCTAATGGACTGCAATAAAGTAGGAGCTCCAAATGAATCCACTGTAAACCGTATTGATTGTAAGATTTTCACACCTTCAAAACCACATTTGAATGTTATTGAAATTGTACCGAACCAAGAGCCTGATTCTCTGAAACTATCACAGGATTCTACAACCAGTGAAGTAACAAGCACATTATTTGAAAGCGAAACCGATATTGATGAGGGAACGGAAACAGCATTTAGCTCTCAAAAGTCCAATAATAGCAAAACGGTGGAGTTAGATGGTTCTGTGACAGAAGAAGAAATTCCAAATTATAGTTTTGGCGAAATGCGAACATCGCTGGTCGATATTGCAGACAGTCTGAAGGCAGAGGAGAGTTTACGAAATATCCAAAGGAAAAACACTAAACTGGAGCGGTTACGATTTAAAAGCGAAATCAATCCTAACCAAAATAAAAGTGCTGAAGCAGAACTTCAAAAGGAAATCACAAAAGAAGATTTTAAACGCATGGATATAATTGGACAGTTTAACTTGGGCTTTATTATTGTAAAACTGGATGACGATTTATTCATTGTAGATCAGCATGCAACAGATGAAAAGTACAATTTTGAAACACTCCAAAGAACAACTGTTCTTGAGTATCAAAAGCTGGCAGTGCCACAAATGGTGGAGTTAACGACTGTAAATGAAATGATACTATTGGATCATTTGGAAGTATTCGAGAAAAATGGCTTTAAGTTCGAAATAAATGAAAGTGGTAAGAAAAATAATATTATATGTAGATATTTATTTAAAACTTCATATCATTCACTTCACAGCGCCTACCACACAGAAAATTCGTTTGCTAGGCAAACCATTTAGTAAGAATTGGCAGTTCGGAAAGGAAGATATCGATGAATTAATATTTATGCTACAGGACGCTCCTGAGGGCACCATATGTCGACCGTCACGTGTACGCGCCATGTTTGCCTCTCGTGCTTGTCGGAAGTCGGTCATGATTGGTAAAGCGTTGAACAAGAAAAATATGAAAACGCTGGTAACACATATGGGTGAAATCGAACAACCATGGGTAAGTTAATTAGTTAAATTTTAATGTAATAACGAACTTTACTTCACTAAGGACGAAGCTGGTCTATGTATGACCACAGCAAGATTTTAACCGGCATAACATAGTTTACTCTTACAACTTACCTGTACAAGTTCATGTGTTTCATTTATAATGCTTGGTCTGGAACTGGTGTATAAATATAAATGTAGACTGGGGCAAAAAGGGCTTTCGGACGGTTTTTAGGTAGATATATTGAAAATTTTTTAAAAAATTTAAAACACTCAGAAAGACAGAAATATTTAGATCGACCCATTTCGATTAACATATATACTACCATGTCTCCTTTAATGCGATAGAAACATTCCGTCAAACTGATAATACCATTGCACACAAATGGTATAAAAATTAGTAGGTAATACTTAAACGACCCCTAAGTGATTTAAAATAGTTGACAAATTTTAAATCCGACCTTGATACCTCATGAGTAGACACGTGTTATGTACTTCACTACAGAAATTTTTACTTTATGATTAAAATTTGCATATTTTCTAATTTCCTTTTAGAATTGCCCTCATGGACGTCCTACTATACGTCATCTAATCAATATCAAAATGCTAAAGGATGACGAAGACGAAGAAACTTAAACTAAAGTTTCTATTTATTTTGATTTTTTAATATATGATACCTTTAATCGTAATATAAATGTTGCACCTTGTATTATTTCATTAAATGCACTTTGATTTGAAGCCATTGGCGACCAGAGATGCAACTTCTGTTGGATTACGTCCGCGTGTCTCCGGCAGATAGAATTTTGTAAGTAAAAACATCAACAAACATGTAAAAGAGAAGGGCATAAACACTAAACCGCCAAAGAGATTCTGAAACGTAGGAAATGTCATTGCTACAATAAAATTTCCAGCACAATTCGCCAAGCCGCCTAGAGACATGGCAACAGGACGCGGGGCAACTTCAAAAAGCTCTGAAAAATTATTAGATTCAATATATTATTCAAGAAAATTATTATGTACGCTAAATACAAACCTGCACCAATAAAGAACGGAATGGGTCCAACACCAAACTGAAAGAAAAATATGTACAACAGCATACAAGCTATTAATGCAGTTGAAAACCAATGCACGTAATCCTAAAAAAAAATATTACAGAAATAAAATGAGTTCTGGTTAGTGGTGATATTTGTTTCTACATACAATGAAGTATAGCAGCAAACCAATTAGGAAAAGAAACAATGCGGAAAAGAAAGTCGATAACAGCATAAGCGGACGCCTGTTGAATCGTCTCATTAGCCATGGACCGAGAAGACCCACTGCCAAATTAAGTGAACCGGCGCCAAGATTGGCCAAACTCGCCTGTTGCTGTGTGAGGCCGGCTTTTCGAAAAATGGAAACCGAGTAGAAGAAAATCTGAAATGCCAATGATCAAAATATTTCAAAATTTATTATAACAATGCTCTGCGTACCGCATTAATGCCGGAAAACTGCTGACCAGCTTGAAAGAAACAAACGATAAACGTAGGCAAACGTAATTTTGGATCGCTCAGCACCTGGCAATAGCTGCTACCTTGATTTTTTTGATTTGCTTCGAGTTCCATATCTTCCAACTCTGCAGTAATCGCTGCAGGTGTAGTATCTGCACGCAAGCGTTTTAACTCCATTTCCGCATCATCATGCTTACCACGCATGACATACAACCATCTAGGGCTTTCTGGATACAATTTGAATGGTGCATAAAAAACTATTACTGGGACTATATACAAGCCGAGCGCTATATGCCAAAGATCAGAGTTGCCAAACAGGCTTTGTAGGCTAAATATTTGACCAAAGACAACGCCAGCAGTCATACCAATGGGACAAAATACACCCAGAGTACCACGCATTTCTACTACCGCCATTTCACTGTGGTACATGGGTAAACCTGCTATATTTATTCCAGCCGCTAGACCGCTAATGAATCGTCCTGCAAGTAGCAGCTCTACCGAATTTAAACTGCGACAAAAAAAGAAGGCAGCCGCTGCGATGGAAAGCAAATAACCACAGATGTAGAAAGTAAAGCGTCTGAAGATGTTAAATATATATACTAATTTATACTTGGTATAAGTGATACAAAATTTATAGAATGTTACCTGCCAAATTTATTGGCTAATGATGCGCCCATCAACGATCCGACTACGGCGCCTACCAGAAAAATCGATACTATCAATGACAAAAGCCAAAGTAGCTCTTCGTTGTCCAATTGCACATCATATCGCTTAATGAGTGTCTCATTGCACCAGTTACGTATATACTGCGATGCATTTGATGCAACTAAGTCAGTTAAAAAATTAAATAAATACTTACCGATGAAGTACTGTTTGTAACTCCTACACAATATCCAACCGGAAGAGAAGACCCTAACGTTGTACCACAAGCAGCAAATCGAAGTGTTTTAGTCCATTGAGATTCTTGAATTTTAGTTTTCTGTGCACTCATCATGGATGGCTTCACCAGTCTTACTGACTCTACACAATTGCCTTTTCGTTCTGTCATAACAAAAAATGTATCGCTAAGGGATATCGTGCCGCTACTGGTGAAAACTAACTTGCTCCGTCCAATTTTAATGACAGCTGTATATCATTTGGACCAGACAGATTACGTCCACTATCACATCTAAGTGCAAACAGATAATGGCGGATCATAAAATTCGAAAGTTTCTTATACTTTTAATCAAATGCACTCAAACCCTACAATCTGAATGCAAAGTGTAATGATAGCAATAACCTTTTGATGACATTTCGCAAAAATAATTTATAAAACCCAAAATAACAAGCTGAATCATTCTCCAATCCAGCGAAGTAATCAAGAAACAATAGCAAAACCATTAAATATAAAATATTTTATTACAAAAAATTTTGCGTTCACACTGAAATAGTGCGAAAGATATTAAATCCACTGTGAGCCGTCGAAAGTATTACGCCTGGTATCTGTGGGTGCCAGTGCAACTCCTTGATCTCCTTCTGACCCTGATGTATAAAGAGTAACTGTGGCGGTAGTTTATTTAGTTCGTCCTCGTTATTTGATATCGTCTGTGCGTTTTGCTGATCTGCATCTTTCTCGACAGCCAAGTCCCAGATCGCAATCTGATCATCATCGCCCCCAGAAGCCAAGATGGTCACTTCGGTCGGATGCCATTCGACAGTTGTTATATGATCTGTGTGGTGTTTGAATGTAGCAATGGGTTTCTTTGTCTGGAATTGACGTAAATCCCAGATGTGCAGAAACCCATCATCACCGCCACTCGCAATAAACGGTTCGGTGCGATTCCACGAAATGACATTAATGTCGCTTTGGTGGGCATCGTCGGTAGTTAGCATGCATGCCTTTTGTGGTGGAGCACGACAATCCCAAATACGTATGGACTTATCGACTGAGCACGATGCTAATACACTACGCTCGTTCGGACTCCATTGCAGATCCTCAACCGATGCGGTGTGACCGACCAGAGGTCGTTGATCAATTTTCCACGTGCCATCCTCTAGTGGACTCCACACATGTATGTCTCGCTTACAATCTCCGGTAGCCAAAACGCCTTCAGCACATGGGCTCCAATCAAGTGCAAAACCTTCCTGCTGATGTCCACTAAACGTGAAAACTGGGCGTACTGGCTCACTAGCGGTCTCTCGTTCGTATTGCTTCAACAATTGTGCGTCGTCCACGGCCTGCAATTGTTTGGACAGGTTCCAGATATTTACGCGACCCAATTCGCTCCACGATGCCGCAAACACCGTATTACCCAGGCGACGTGTGCGCACTCGATTAACGCAACCCGCATGTTTAATGAGTGCAGCGGACATTTGAGGTTTCTTTAGTTCATCTTTATCCGCAGTCTCATCTTCATCATCATCAAGCTCTCCATTCTCTTCCTCATCGTCGACACCTTCCTGAGTTTTGTGGAGATTGGTCATCTTCATTACAATCAAATTATTAATGTGGGTACGCGCTGCTTGTGTACCGGCCACCATGTACGCAGTAAGCGGAAACTTCTCACGTCCCGAACCCAATTCGTCGGGAACGATATCGAAACTAAGACAAGGGGCGCCAGTTGAGGCTTGGTGTAGCATTACATAGGCGCTCTCGTCGCAAACCAGCTCTTCGTCCTGTTCTAAAGCCTTACCAGGTAAGTACACTTCTTTAGGATGTTGCGACTCTTGTCCTTCCTCGGCGTCATCATCGCTACCACTTGCTACGTCGTCCTCAGCATCCTCTGGTGTGACGACCTCCATATCCAGATCCTCGTGCTCCATTTTAATTTATTAAGCGGTTGAAAGAATAAATCAGAACGAGGCGAAATCAACTTGTTTTGATGCAACACGTGCAACTTCAAAAGTTGTTGTATTTGCTATCCTGCTCGCACACTATCTCTCGCTGCCAAACCAGGGTCGAAGAAAATAAAGTAGAGCTGTTTCTGAGTTCCTCAGTGATAATTTATCACGGAATTGTTTAAGCAAACTGGTTATGTACTACATTTTGTTATATGTTCGAAAATTAGAGGCGAAAATGTTGTTACGTTTACACGATACATTTCATGCAATTGGCCATTTCACGAACTCGAAAAATCGATGTTTTATGATATTTACAACTTCATGCAATGAACTGAAGTTCACGTTAACCAATTAAAATCACAACTATTTTATTAAGACGAAAGATATGCTGATATATAAAAAAATTAACGAATTGTTTTTACGAAAACCTAAATTTCATGAAAAAGTTTTTATACACGCAATTTTCTGATATTTCAGAAAAACATTGTACAAACGTACTAAATATGACGAGATTAGTTTTGTATAAAAAAGGTGGAAGTGGATTGCAGCATGTGATTGACATGACATTTCCAATTGCGTAGCCCTGCTGAACATATTTTATTCGAGAAACATTTTCCTGCAAGAGTACAAAGCAGAACGTATTAAAAACGACATATAAAATGGCCAATAAGGGAATTCGTCCAATTGCTATACTGAAAGGCATCTATCACAGCGAGTTTCAATGGTAAGTCGCAAATATCCATCATAGTTTTAAGCATAACCTCAAAGCTCGTTTTCATTTGCAGGAGTCTCGTCAAGAGCTTTGGACTATTCTTTTTGGGCATACGATTGGCTAAAGAGTTCGCTGGCATCGAACTTATGCAACCCCTTGCACCGGCTTAGACAACATAAAACTACAATTATGAAACATTTACCATATAGAAGTTTTGTGAGTGCGAATGGCTGCAAATTCAGGCGCCATGTACAAAAAAGCAAAAAAAAGTCATTGATAACAACTTTAACAAAATACATTTAAAACAAATTATTGGTCTCTTAATTTTTCCGAACTAAATCTTTGATCTTTTCATTGTTCACATCGATTTCGTGTATGAGACTATCGGCCAACACCTTTGGTGTCATATCGCGTTGCAAAAAGTTCGCTACCAGCTTGCGTCCCGGTACTCCACCACCGTGAGCGAGTATTTCACGACGATACTTTTCGCCAGCCTCGCGGTTAAAAGGATTCCTCTCGAAATACGTCTGCCATATCCAGGATGCTATTGTTTTCGAAATGAGGTACGAATAATATTTAGCACCGTAGCCAACTAGATGCGAAAAACGTAATTGCCAAGCTGTGTCCTCTACATAGGGCAATCCGTAGTACTTTGATTGCACTTCTTTTAGCGTATGTGTTGTTGTAGCACCTTGTTTCGTCACATCTCCGTGATATACCTGATCCAACGCGGAATAAAATACCTGCAACTGTGTTTCACTGGCGGAAAACAGATTCTTGGAGGCACAAAGTCTTTGCAGCATATCCTCTGAAAGCGGTTCGTTTGTCTGATAATGACGCGCAAACGTACGCAGAACACGCGGGTCGCTTGCAAAGTATTCCATAAGCACTGAAGGTACTTCTGCAAAATCAGTGCTACAACGTGTACCAGTTACGTGCTGGTACTCCGTGCGCGCCAACATGGAATGCATAGCATGACCCATTTCATGGAAGAGATTGTCCACGCGAGCCGGTGTCAAAAGATTTGGCCCCGTCCAACGCGGTTGCGAGAGATTAAGCATCACAACAACGATTGGCAATTGATAGCTTCCATCCGGTAAACGCTTTCCGCCTTGTATAGTAAAATGACAGTCCTGATTCGGTTTATTATTGCGTTCGAAAAAGTCACAATAGATGTGACCCAGTAGTCCTTCTTTTTCATGAATTACGGAAAGCTTGTAAATGTCATCGTGCCAGGATTCACCAGGTTCCATTTCACTAGTTTGTAGTCGTATACCATACAGTGAGTTTAATAAATTATCTAATCCATCCATACAAGCGCCAAGCGAAAAATAAGGCAGAAACTCACTAGAGCTGGCATCAAGGGATTGTCGTTTTAACTGTGACGTAAAATATGGTGTATCCCAGACATCGACAGATACATTAGGATTTTTACTTTCCTTACTCTTCATTTGCGCCATTACACTAAAATCATTCGCAGCACGTTTCCACAAATCTTCTGTCAGTACATCAATAAACTCTCGCACTAGTTCCGGACGTTCCATGGTACTAGCATTGAGTGCGCGATGTGCGTACGTTTCAAATCCGCATGTACGAGCCAAATGATAACGGCACCGCAGTAAATCGGAAAGCAATTGTTCTTGGCTGTCCGAAGGCTGCAAATAGAGACGATATGCAGCTTCACGCATTTGTACATTTTGTGCATTAGTGCAGAGTCCCGTAATGACAATATTATCGCCAGAAGAGGGAAAACTATTAAAAAATAAGGTTTTAAAAGTGCCACAAACAATTCCGCTCTAACTTACTAGTTTCTAATGGCTTCTGGCACTTGTCGACGTTGCATGGAAGTGGGCTGCACGGAGCCATTCATAAATTTCTGGCCCAACTGTAGTATGTAATCATTCAGACGAACCACTTTTTGGCGGTCTTCTTCAGGCAAATGAATTCCACTCTGCTCGAAATCGAAGAGAAATAGTTTAGCCACATGCTTGTCGACCTCCGTAGTCGGCATATGATCACCATTTTCGACCACATTGTTGAGCGCCTGGTATAGCGATTTATGTGTATTTAAACTAAAAGTTTAATTTTAGTCTCGTCTGTTTTATTGAGGAAGCTAGAATACAAACCTTTCAACAACACCACAAATGCTGATACAGGCTTCCTCTGCTGCATGCATATATTTGTTTTGAGGATGCGCTATCCGCACAAATTCCGCCAGATCAGCAACCTTACAAAGCGAGTCAGACAGCTCGTCAAATATTTCAACCTGTTGGAATAGTAAAAATTGTAGAAAAATAAGAAGCATACACGTTTAATTACCATTTTCCGTTGTCGCTTATCAGATGTGGCTTCGGCTATCAGTTCCTGTGACTTATTGGCAACATTATCGCGGAGCAGATAAAACCCTTCAAAAGTGCGTAACTCCGACATTCCAAACAGACCCTTAAAACAATGAAACCAGATGTAACCAATGATATATGTATACATATGTTTAAAAATACTACCAACGTACCACTTCGTTACGCACAAAGTTGATCTTTTTAAAAGGAGGCGAATTGAATGCTGTGGCAAGTGGCGACCATGTGGAGACGCCATGTCTCCAATTTTGGAGCACAGCTCTGGCAGTGGCTTTTCTAAAACATAGCATTTGTGATAGTTGATCTTTATTTTACGAAATTAGCATTAACTGCATTTGTTGTTGCTGTTCAGATTTACAGGCCGGCATTTCACTTGTAATGTCCGGCGCATAACAGACTTTTGTTTATTATTTTAACAAGCGACGTTCGTTTGAGCATTAACAGCACTTACAGGCCGCCGTGTCTTTTTAATGTGTTAGCGGCGTTCATTGACGCATAAACGGCTCAGCTTTTGTTTGCGATGAAGTCCGTATTTTTATTTTTAATTTTTCTTAGGGCTTTTTTTCCGCTACAAAATGCAAAAGGTGTGTTTAATTTATTATTTTGTGTGCTTCTGCTTTTGTGCATGTTTTTTGTTATTACATTATTGTAATTTGGTCGCTGCAAGTGTTTGGAAAAATGAAGCGTTCTGCGAGTTGATGTATTTTTCTTGTGGCTTATGCGTTCTTAAATATGCTCTGACAATTGCATTATATTAAACGGCGCGTAATTTTAAAGGAAATATAATGACAATGCTACAATTGTGTGATCAAAAATAAAATATTTTAATTGTTTTGTTACATAAACAAACTATTTTTTGTGTTTGCGTTATTGGTCTATGCCGTACGCTGTGGGCGGACGACGCATACATTTAATGCTCAAGAACTAATGCATTTATTAACATATATGTACATACACATACACATATGCGCGCTCGTGCTTGTGTTTGTGTGCTTTTATTTTTGTAGCGGAAATAAATGGACGCCTACTGGATGAAAACCAAGAAAATCTCGATATGGAGGTGTCCCGGATGAGTTTAAAAGAGTTTCCTGCGGTGCCACCGAATTCAGTGCTAATGCATCCCAGGTAAGACAAACAAATACTTCATGTAATGTACTTAGTGTTGTATTATTGCTAAATCAGAACTGCTAATTAGTCAACCCACACTAAATTCCAATTATTGCTTACCATTATGCTAAAAAGGAGACATATTAAGAGTAAGCGACGCATGAAAAGAAGGTAATCCCTACAATTATCCGTAAACTGCGCTTTATTTTTTATTTAGATGGCTTAATTTAGCATAATATTGTTGCTTTCAGTTTAATTTAAGTTAAAATATTTTGTAGATACAAATGTTATTCCTGTGAACCGCCATGTCGTGATCCACGCCCACATGCACACCAATGTCAGAATGCAATTCAGGTATGTAGTAAGACGTGTGCTGCACTAACAGGAAACCATTTCAAATTCATCATTTATCATTTAAACAGTGTTGGAAATCTCGCACCCGTAATGCAGTAGGCGAAGAGCAAGTGTCGCGTGGTTGCACCACTTCGCCTGAGCAGTTGCCACTGATTTGCAATCAGAATAGCATGAATAAATTGGGTCCCAGCAAGCGAAACACGGCTATGCATATAAATGTTGTATGCTGTGGTGGCGATTATTGTAATGATGGTGACTTTCCTGAGCTGCCACCATTTGTCAGCAACGAAGTGACCATACTCAATGCAGACACTAGTAACATGAGCAAAATGGTTGCCGCTATTACTGGTCCATTTGTGGTTATCTCGCTCTTGGGATCTTTGGCTGTTTACTTTATACGTCGCAACCATCGCAAACGACTGGCAGCATCACGTGCTAAACAGGATCCCGAATCATATTTGGTCAATGATGAGCTCTTGCGTGCAACAAGTGCCGGTGATAGTACATTGCGCGAGTATTTGCAACACTCGGTTACATCGGGTTCGGGTAGTGGTTTACCACTCTTAATACAGCGTACATTGGCCAAACAGGTAACGCTAATCGAATGCATTGGACGCGGGAAATATGGTGAAGTCTGGAAGGGTCATTGGCACGGTGAGAGCATTGCCGTTAAAATATTTTTCAGTCGAGATGAAGAGTCTTGGAAGCGTGAAACACAAATATACAGGTTGGTAGTGTGAAAAAAATAATAACGAATGCCTAATATTAATTTAAAATTTGTTTTACTTAGCACTGTTCTGCTGCGCCATGAAAATATACTCGGTTTTATTGGCTCCGATATGACGTCACGAAATTCCTGCACTCAACTCTGGTTAATGACACATTACTATCCGCTTGGTTCACTTTTCGATCATCTCAATCGCAATCCGCTTAGCCACAATGATATGATACTTATTTGTCTATCCATTGCCAATGGTTTGGTGCATCTACATACAGAAATTTTCGGGACAAAGGTAAAATGAAAAGGTATCGGTTTTACAGACTAATAATAAATATTTTTTTCTTTTTAGGGCAAAAAACCAGCTATGGCTCATCGGGATCTTAAATCTAAGAATATTCTTGTAAAAACCAATGGAACCTGCGTTATAGCTGATTTCGGTCTGGCCGTTACCCATTCACAAGTTTCTGGTTGTCTAGATTTGGGCAATAATCCAAAGGTTGGCACTAAACGATACATGGCGCCAGAAGTATTGGACGAAAGGTTTGGAGAATTTGTTCCTGTTCCTAGGTGCAAATTTATTATATAATTATGTTTAATTACAGCATTGATATGCAATGTTTCGAAGCGCTACGACGTACCGATATATATGCTCTTGGGCTTGTGCTGTGGGAGGTTTGCAGACGCACAATTTCATGTGGCATTGCTGAGGAATATAAAGTACCCTTTTATGATGTCGTACCATCTGATCCCAGTTTTGAAGACATGCGTAAAGTGGTCTGCACCGACAATTACAGGCCATCAATACCAAATCGCTGGAGTTCAGATCCGGTAATTATTTTTTTTTTTTTTTTTTGTTACATTATTTGTCTTATAAAATATATTTATTTTTGACAGCTTTTGGCGGGCATGTCCAAATTAATGAAGGAATGTTGGCATCAAAATCCAAATGTGCGTTTACCAGCGTTACGCGTCAAAAAGACTATACATAAATTAGCTTCCGCTGACGAAAAAATACGTCTGAATTTTGATGAAGTGTGCGTTTAGTTTTAAATTAACTTGAGTTAGTTTAATAGTTAGTTTACTTACAATAGACACTTACGCGTTAAGTTTTGAGTAAAGTAGTGTTAAGTTAATTTTATTTTTTTTGTTTAATTATGATTTTCATTAACGCGCAGCTTATAGATGTGTAATCGGGTTATTACACAGAATCACTGTATTTTTATGTTACTTTTCAATTTCTGTGCCTTGAAATTGCCTTTGTAAACAAGTGAATAGTTTTAGTTGGCATAAGTATCTTTTTATCGTTTTCATTTTCATCAAGTGCCATTGAAATTACGATTTGATCAAATCATACTACGTTCTAAGCTCACGTTTGACATTTTCTACACTAAACTACAACACTGGTTAGCCTTAGTTACCGCACTCTGTACCCTTAAGTCTTATTAAAACCGCTAGCGCTACATGGCGCTAAATTGACACCGACTGTTTTACGGATACGGACTAATTTAAACTGTACAAAACAAAAAAATAGGCTTAGGTTGTAAAGCTTAAAATGACTTTTAGTACGTAATAATATTAATATTTGTATTAAATTAAATGTTTAAACACAATTAGCATTGGTGTTTATTGCATAAATGCAGTTCATTTATAAATGAATATATGTCTCTATGTATATAAATAACAAATTTTAAACTATTGTTCAGGATTTAACAACCTAAAGCATTCGTCGTTGGGTTCATCAAGGAACAGCAATTTGAAGATGTCATTAAAGAATTCCGGATAGTAGTCACAAGCACGCTTACAATCAGGCGTCCAATTAATCTCCAACAATTTTGGTTGCATCGTTTGATTGGCCGTCCATTCTAGCATAATATCCGCAGCATAAAGTGCTCGCGATTGAAGGCAAGACGTTATACCACAAGGTGGGGGGCTTTTTGTGGCACAAGTTAAAATTTCATTCAACATAATGCATATTTGCGTCTCCACTGTATCCCATGCATGTTCTGGATACTGTTCTTGCCAGTAATTTAGGAAATCCTCGCACTTAACGTGATGTAATACTACATTTTCCTGGTAGTTCATGACAGTGTAATGCTTCTCATAATCGTCAAAATTGTTCAAAGCAAATGGTCGATTTGCAAAGCGTAGAAAAAATTTTCGATGTACATAAGCCTCTAACGGCTGCGCATTTTTCAATAATATGACATAACGTACATCGAATTTGACTTTTCCATCGATTTCGGCACGTTTAAACAAAACCGGATGTTCAATATATTTTTGCGCGATTTTCGGTCCGGTAGAGGGTAACCGTACAATCTGACGCACATTATCCGTAATGTGCATATCGAGGCCTCGAGCTAAATTCCATGGCTTAATTATCCAATGGTTGTCGAGCCCTTTTGCTTCGCGCTGCTGGTAGTAGGACACAAACTGCAGTAGTTCAGTTGACAGATTAAAGGTTGTGGGCAGCCAATTTGGATATGTCTCCAAAGTTTCTGCGTTGTGGTGTTCCTTTGCAGCACGGCGCCCAACAATACTCAGCAGATCCTTGATGGTAATAACATACTCAAATGGAAATTGATTGATGAATCTATTAGGCGTTTCCTGGGCGAGTTCGGCAAAGCTTTTATAATGCCGAGTTAGCCATAAGATATCTGCATCGGCTTCATTGTCCACCAATGCAAAGCAGTCGGATGTTAAGTGCTCACGCAACACATCATATTCAGCGTAGACTTTAAGCGGTTCATTCCGATTTATCTGAGGTTTGACAAAGTTACCGCTCGGATATGTTTCTGGAATATGCCCACTAGAGAAATACTCTGCTCCTGGTTCAGTTTGCAAGAAACTCTCTGATTTAAGATCTGCATTTCGCCAAGGGAGTAAAAGGGCAGCACGCTGTGGTGAATCTTTTGCAACATATTCTACGAAATCCCGTGTAACTTGTTCACCCATTTCACAATCGCGCACTGGAAACAGTATACTGTATGTGGTTTGAGTGTTCAGATACAAAAAAGGCACTAGTCGAAAATTTGGTTCATCTGCACATTGATTGACTGCGGAACCCACCTCATCCATGACATACCAAATAGGTTGTCGTTCTTCATCTGAAAGTTCACTACTTGCTATCGAATATGCATGGCAATATTTCCACAAACGCTGCATTATTTTATCAACACGATCTTCATCTTCCAAATCCACACCAGTTATTGCGGAAAGCCTGTCAGCCAACTGAGCGAATTGGTGCAGCTGCTGTCTAGCTGTATGCACACGAAATGTCCATGCGTGGTCAACTAGATAGACGGCGTTCGGATCTTGTGCCTTGACACCGCTCTCTCGTGCCACGGCTAAGGCAAATACTGGTCTGATTTCAACATCACTTTGATCTAAGCCTTCCTCCTCCTCATCGTCGTAGTCGATAAGCTGAAGCTGGAAAGATTCACCCGCATCAAATAAGTCCGTTGCAAGCTTTCGGTAAAGTGCAGCCCACAAATGCTGCGGTATGTTGGATGACTCTAGCTGCGGTTTGTGCAGCGCCAAGAACTCATTGTACTTATTGATGCCGTCCATTTTCAAAAAACAAACACAATAAATTAGCGTGTTTACTTTGATAACCTCCCACTTTCACACTTGAAACTGTACAGAAGTTCGCCAATAAAGGTGGACAACTATCGATAGTAGCCATCGTCTTTCTATTTTGTAACTCTATCGATAGGTTTATTTTACCCTTCCCTGACGACTAGTTCATAGAAATGTATGTAACAGACAGAAGAAAACGTGGTAGACCCCATAGAGTATACATATATGCAATAATACGTTTATACGACACATTTCATGAAATTTCAATATTTCACAAATTATTGTTTACGGCATTTACAATTTCACGAATTGAGCTGAAAGTTGCCACTGTTCAACGAGGTGGCAGCATGTATCAGTAAAAATAAACAGTAAAAATTTGCAAAATAATTCATAATTATTTCATATGAAATACTTTCATATAATGTAGAGGGATTCAGAAAAAGATCAGATGTGAATACATACACTTTATTGCGTCAGAGACGTATGCTCTTGACAGTTACATACTATTGCTCAAACTTTTTTACAATTTTACTTTATGTTTAGAATATATGCACATAGAGTAATTAAAGAACATGTTCAATTTTTAATAATAATTATTATATATATAATAATAAATATTATTATTATTATTAATAATAATTATAATAAAACTAAGTGATACATGAACTTTTTTTAGTGTTTTAGCTGACTTTCGTTGGTTTACTTTTCATGCAAATTGTATTAAACTGCATTAAAATATATATATTCCATAAGAATAATTTGATTCTTCTGTACTGCATATACTTTCGCCCGCTACAAGATATAAAATTTTTGATAAATTTATAAACATTTTTGAACATGCCCGCTATAGATAGTTATTTCATTTATGAGATGAGAGATTGGGAACGCCACACCAAAACATTGCGATCAGCTGTTTGTAGTCTAGAAGCATTAAACTAGAACCGAACGCTGCGCGTACACCGAAACACGTAAATATTTAATTGTATTTCACAATTTGCGACGATAACGTAACAACATACATTTCTAACCGTCTACGAATACCGAATTAAATAATTAAAAAAGTTCAAAGTCATCGTTACCAGCAATTGCAATCTAACTCAGCTAGCTCCGCTGTAAGAAATAAAAAAAATTTCCCTCAGTTAGATTTTTGTCAAATATCAGTACTAAATTGTTAGTTCTCATGCTAACATTGCAATTTCTACAGTTCGGTCCAAATTCGCAGTTTATTTTATATTTTTTTTTAAATTTTGAACTCAATCGCTATTTTAGATAGAAAATTAGACCAATAATTTTTTGTTTGCTAGGTGAAAAGTGAGGAAGAAATCTTCGTGTGTGATGAGTGGTGGCTCGTTGAATTTAACAACGACGGCGACTGCCACGCCCACTATGACAGCTGCAGCGATGGCAGCAGATCAGCACATTAGTCAAATAATGGATATCGAGGTAAGCAGCTGGTTAAGCTGGCCGCCAAAATTGAACAGAACAGTACAGGTTGTAAAAAAGGCGAATAGATAAGCATAGCGTACTTTGATTTGAGAAAAAAAGCAATTTGTGGTTTTGTTTGAACTAAACTAATGCAGAGAAAAGCATAAGAAACGTTAGGTACTTGCGTGAAAACTGCGCAATACGCCTAAGCGAACTTAGTGATAGTATTTGTTGTTGGGTAATCATTGGCAAAGGCGCTTCCGGGTACACATGCATACATACATGTGTAGAATACAAATACATTTTATGTTGTGTCTGTCAGTTTGGGAATGTTGACAAACAATAATATGTTTCATACAAAATCACAAAGTGTTGCGCTTCTAAACATTAATTTGAATATGTAGTATGTTTTCCAACGTTCTAACACTATACTTTCCGCAGGATCATAAAGACAACACCTTCTGGCTTTGGAAATGGTTCTGTAATTGGACAACAAGTTCACCGACCATGTTGCGCGCTGTGGAAAAGAAAATTCTTTCATATTTGAAACTGCCCTATCGGGGCTTTTTTGTCGATATTGGACCTGCAGTGGGAGAGGCTGATAAAATATGGACCATCAGTATGAACACGGAGTCTTCAGAAGTACCGCTGGTCCTGCTGCATGGATTGGGTGCGGGCATTGCTTTGTGGGTAATGAATCTGGATGCATTTGCAAAGGAACGTCCTGTCTACGCGATGGACATACTTGGCTTTGGTCGCAGTTCACGTCCGCTCTTTTCGAAAGATGCGTTAGTGTGTGAAAAACAATTTGTCAAATCAGTGGAGGAGTGGCGTCGCGAGATGAACATTAAGGATATGATATTATTAGGTCATTCGATGGGTGGTTTCATTGCATCGTCATACGCACTTTCATATCCGGAGCGTGTAAAGCATCTTATATTAGCCGATCCATGGGGTTTCCCCGAAAAACCTTCCGAAACGCAAAACACAAAACAGATTCCACTATGGGTACGAGCAATTGCACGTGTTCTGACACCACTCAATCCTTTGTGGGCGTTGCGCGCCGCTGGACCGTTTGGCCAGTGGGTTGTACAAAAAACGAGACCCGATATAATGCGCAAATTTGCTAGTGCAATTGAGGAGGACATAAACCTGCTACCGCAATACATACATCAATGCAATGCACAACGCCCCAGTGGCGAATCGGCCTTTCACACAATGATGGAATCCTTCGGCTGGGCCAAGCATCCGATGATACATCGCATTAAGGACGTGCGTCGTGATATTCCGATTACATTCATTTATGGTTCACGTTCTTGGATTGATTCATCGTCGGGCGAAAAAATCAAATCGCAAAGGGGCACGGCAATGGTTGACATAAAAATTGTATCTGGTGCGGGTCATCACGTCTACGCTGACAAACCGGATGTGTTTAACCGCTATGTAAATGAGACCTGTGATATGTACAAAGTAGATAAAATAGCCTTGCCGTTTATTCGAGATACTACCGAATCGGATGATGAACTCGAGCTGCGTGAGCCACCACCACCTGAATCGCCGGTACAAATCGAAATTAAACAGCACCCGCCGCCGATGCCGGCACAACAACAGGCAACAACAGTAACTATTTCGCCAGAAGCAGCTGCTTCTACGGTGACACACGATGCTCATGAGCAAGATCTGGCAGCGGAACTGAAACGAAAGTAAAAGTTGAACTGTGACAAATGGTTTGTTGTAGTTTTGAATGTTTTAGTATTAAATTTCGCTATTGCAATTTTTAATTAATACTTTTACTGCAAATATATGTATGGATATGTAAATTAATTCTAAAAACGCCAAAAAAGAATTAGCACAAGTTCAAATGTATAAACGTACTAGTGTGTAAATGTGCATTTCATTTATTTCTATATTCTACGTACATATTTGCGTTTGTATAAGTATGTCAAATCAGAGACATAAATCTGCTCATATGTAAATATATATTTTGTCTTAGATGAAAGTATTACTGATTATAAGCACGCGTTTTTTTTTTTGCGCCGATTATCATTAGTTCTTTTAACGGTGCGGTGTACAAAGGTCTCATTTTGCTAGACGAGGCGGACAAAGCACTGTATTCGTCATTCGTTGGACTTTTGTAGATATTGTTATTCGCTGTCGCACTATCTATGTATGTATCAATATACCTATGTAAAATTTATATATATAAACCCATCTTTTATCTGTTTTCTTTTGGTAGTTATTACATAATGAGTAACAGAAACTGCTGACTTATCATGACTATGAAAAAGTTAGGAGGCTTAGGTGTTAAAAAATCATTTTCCACTTTTTTGGCGATTCAAATAGACTTTGAGATGGAAACCAGAAAGTCCGAATTTGTTGTAAAGTTTATTAGTGAAGATGAAACTAGTCCATATTCTCACTGTTTACAAACGAGTTGCTTACCTTCAACAGCTATTTTCTCGAAAAAAGGGTTTTCGCACTTTTGCCCCTTTCAATATACCTGGTCACATATAGGTATTTGTTATAAAGCTCTAATGTAGTTTAATAAAACCATAAATTTGTGTCAATAGTACGCCCTTGATGTAATCATATGTTAAAAATTCCTAAAAATATGCAAAAACTTCACAACTTTACAATAGTACACTGAGCGATACAAAGTACTCCAATAAAATTTCCCATCGAAGTTGTGGGGGTATGCACTTTATATGTTTCATAAAACTGAGTTAAATCTCACTCTAGTACTAATCTCCGGTTTAAAAACATTTTAAATAACCTAAAGAGAAAAATCGTTTACTTCACATATCGTATTTAAACTCACCGCTTTTTTTGTAAATTATAAATTTGGTCAAAGGGTTCATATATATATTAATCAGCGTGTCAATTTAAGGCGCTCAACCCAAAAATACAAATATTTTTTTGCAAGGTTTTAAAGTTTTGATTGCAACGAAGTTGCTGTTATTATTTTTCATTGTTTATAGAATTTGTTATCAATTTGTTCTGTTCCAAGAAAATCTTCATCATTGCAAGTTACATTGAGAATAAGTTTTTGTTGGTATCTGCTCTCGGAATGGTAAAGGATTTGTGGGAAAAATGCTTTTGAATCGGATTCTTTTTTTTTAATAATTACGCCTTCCACCTATATTTATATAAATTTAGTACGGGCAACGCCGGGTAATTAATAACAAATACTTATCAATGACCAAAAATTAAACAAAAACATGAAAGATTGCTATAGTCGCGGTACCCGACACCAGTATACCCTGCGTAATTCCATCGATGAGCTTTAGAGAATACTCACATTAGTAACAAAGTCGAACCAGTTTTATTGTTCACTTTAAGCAACGTATCAACCAAAGGATTCGAATTCAATCGCAAACGCATCGATAAACTTGTGAGCTGCGAACTTTTTCTTAAAATTTTATTTTGTGTGAAATGAGGAAACCGGAGAACCATGGTTAAAACTAAACAAATTATTCGTTGAACGATATCAAACACCTAATTCGCTATGCCGCAAGTTCAACAAAACTTTATTAAGATTTCTTTATATACATACAGTTCATATACACACAGTTGAGGAGCGTATACAAAATGATTATTTTTTATAGAAATATCACCAGACGACGAGGAACAAAGAAAAATGTTTTTATATTTTTAATGTTTATTTTTTCAAATAATTGCATTTTACAATCAAACATTATTAAACCAAGTCTTTACTTTTCGCATAACTCAATCCTCTTTGGAAATATGTTTATTAAATTGTCGTATATTTTTATATTGATCTCTTAACACTAAACACATTATTTGTTCATCTACTTAGCGTCTGCAAAGCCAACACGATCATTACCCATGTCAAACTCAGTATAGTACTTTCCTATAAAAACATCACCCAAAATCCACAGCGGGCCATTTGGCGGCGGTATGTCCATACCCATGAAACCCGAAAGGCAGATAGTCTTACCCATTTGAGCGACACGCAAAATGTAGTCCTTACCCTCCAGCTCAAAAGTTTTACCGCCGAACTCGAACTTAATGATTGGTAGTTTAGGAATCATGTCACAAGAAACGATATACTGACCGCCAACAATTGGAGTGCCGCCAATAGCCTGATTAATTGAGGTTGCTTCGGTTTGTGGGG
The DNA here is from genome assembly GCA_035044805.1 of Leucophenga maculata. NCBI lineage: Eukaryota > Metazoa > Arthropoda > Insecta > Diptera > Drosophilidae > Leucophenga > Leucophenga maculata. The sequence goes on from JAWNNP010000446.1 coordinate 656,478, forward strand.
CAGCAATCAGTGAAGTGCCTGTGTCTGCAATGACTTGACAGCCTCCCTTGCACAATTGCAAGTCTCCTATCGAAGCAGAGTCCATTTTAATTTGCCAGTAAGCCTTACGCGTCACTGGCAAGTAGGTAAAATCGCCAGTGTAATGCTTAGGGTCTGATCCGCCAAATATAATCTCACCACCTTCAGGAGCGGCCGGATCACGATTAAGGTAGAATGAGAAAACAGGTGATGAAATCAAGCCCTGTTCATACATCTCGTAGAATGGCGGCTTAACGCTATCCACTGAGATCGAGCTGTAGCCTAGTCCAAGTATACCATCGAATTTTGCAGCGACAAACACCAAACCTGGTTCGCTTAGCGCTTCGGCGAATGTCTGTTGTTTAATGTCAAGTCCACCAATATTCACGGTATCAGTAGATAGATAACCGGACAAACTTCCTGAACCATAGTGTATGGCGAATTCAGTGCCATTTTTTAAATAAGATGAAGATTTGGTTGCATCATATTTGTTATGCATCAGGCAGGCTATGTTGGTCAAGTGACATTTCTTCGAAGGTACCCACAAATTGGAAGAACCAGTGTCAAAGACAACTTTGAAATTCTGCGGCGGTGATCCAATCGAAATTGGGCCGTAGTACTGTGCATCCAAATAATTCGACAATGGCTCCGGTGTCACATCACCGCCTGCACCATATTTAAGACGTAGTTGTTGTAGTTCGGTGCCAACATCCGCAAAGTGGCGACGCGCTGATTGAAAGCGTTGTAGCGGAATGCGTAGCAGCTCAGCCTGAGCAGAAAAAGCCAGGCTGCAGACTACCAGCAACACCAGTTTATACATGCCTTAAAGTGTAAAAGGATATAAATAAAATCTATTATTAAAATATTGTGAAATTCGTGACTGAGTCGATGGAATAATTAGATTAATTGTTTTTTTCACATGATATATGTATATATTATTCGCTTTGTTCAGTGCAGCTTACCGTATACTATATTGTATGCTTTTTTTTTAAATATTTTTTTGCTTTTTTCGCTTTGTTTGATTATTAGTTTATTTGTCGTTTGCTCGAACGTCTTGCGATAACTGTTTTTGTGGTTTGTGTCCCTCTCAACAAAATAAATTCAGTGACTAAGCAGAAAATCCACCGGCTTACTTTGCGGTTTCATACGAAGTTAAACCGGCTAAATGGCCGGTTCCCAATTTCTAAATGTGCTCTAAAAATGACGATGCGCGCGCTATTAATTTTTAAATTAATTTAATTCAAAAATATATTTTAACTTAACTAGCGGTACCCGGCACTCCCTGCCGTGCCAGGTAAAAAATATTGATATAAATATGTCCCACTAACAAATATAACAAAAAAGATATGTTGAATTTTATTTAGTTTTATCGCTGCGATTTTGACTAAATTTGACGGTAAACATTTTCTGGCTGAAATGAAGTTCATCTGTGAATTCCAGCTCAATTGGCTGGATGGTTTGGCTTCCTATAAGGATTATACATTGATAGATATATATATACAAAACAAAATTAATTTTTATATATATAGATAGTATTTATTTATTTTGAGGTCATCTTTGAAGATTACATTTAGTTTGGAATGTCTATGTTGAGCTAACTTGTGTATAGTGTGGCGTCATCCTGTTCGAACGTGTACAAAATAACTTTTCGAAAATATGATCCGTAAACCTCATTAGACAATTCGTGGACTGTATTTTGCAATTTGGAAAATATCGAAACAATGACACACATTGAATTTTTAAGCTCTTCTCAATTTCCGAAGATTTTTATGTTACAGTTTTGCTTGCTTATGTACGCGCCGATATGGAAAAGAAGTTTAAAAAGCAACATTTGTCACATGTCGATTCAAAAGTCGATAAAGCAGAGTTCACTCTATAATATAAATAAGCTTTTTATATTTATCCATAACCAAATTTGAACATATTCTATAATTGTGTATATATATATGCATTTCTGTTAGTAGTCATATTTACATATTTGCAAATTATACGACAACATTATTGAAACCAAAATAGTTTAGTTACTGTTTTGAATAAAATAAAATGCAACAACATGTCTCCGAAGGCTACCATTGCACTATGTTCCAGCATTTTAGTACTTGTAACGGTAGATAGCTACACCAACAACGCCAATCAGTATGGAACCCATAATATAGCCAATAAATTTCAACTATAAACGAAATTCATTAAGTAAAGTATATAAGGGAAAGTCATTCAAGAACTTACCGTAGAGCTGTCTTGTGCTGGCTGCCGCTGATTGCTTTTAGTTTTCTGCTCCATTTTCTTTGCCTGACCTAACATTTTCTGATACATTTCTTTCTCGTTGTGCTCCTCACGTCGCGACTTGATAAATAGTCTAGCCAAATCTTGCTGTATAGTTCGATTATCCGGCTCCAATGTTCCAGCTTTTTGGAGCAGCTTAATAGCTCCCTTGGTATCTCCCTGGCCTTCAAGTATCTAAGAAAATACGATAAAACAGTTGTCCAAAACATACCAATTATTGGCTGACAATACTTACTCTTCCCTTTCGGTAAATTGCTTTTGAATTGAGCGGCTGGCAACGCAGTACATTCTCGACCGACTTTAATGCAGCGTCATAAGCGCTAATTTTGATTTGGGCCATTGCTAAGTTGTTGTAAACTACCAATCTGTCGTCAAGAAGTGTTTGCAGGTCACTGTTTGTAAGCTGTAAAGTAGATATGTAGCAATTATTATGTATATATTACAATTATAAAGTACTATATATATTGCTGACCTCCAAGTCTTCTTTATCGAATTCAGCATCGGGATCGCCATCACGATCATCCAAGTACTCGAGCGCACGGCGATATAACTGTATGGCGGTTTTGTATTCGCCTCGATTATACCAAAAGTTTGCGCGTTCTTTTTTACATGTGCTGCGGAAATGAAAATAAACAACATAAGCTAAGTTGAACTGCCATGCTAAAAAAAACTCTGCAAATAGTATGGCTTATAATATTATTTGATATGTTTCAATTAAGTTTTTTTTTTGTAATTTATATTACAAATATATTTAACTAAAAAAATTAAATCATTTCAGCTGTACCACCGTGATAAAATAATTGAAAAACGTAAAGATCGGTTGGATAGTTTCGGAGTTCATCGTGAGCAACAACGTGACACGAGAATTATATATAATGGATGGTAAACTTGTAACAGTGGCGCGCCTAGCATGCCAATATCTCGAAGTTAGTTTCACTAAATTAGAAAACATTTCTCTAAATGAAAACTATTACACATCTGCTGCACTAACCCGTATTTACGCCGAATTTCAAAAGTCTTGAGATCTGCATAGTCTTCACACTTTGTGTCGAGCAATTCAATTTCATAGGTTATCTAAAAAAAAAGTCAAATTTAATTTGAAACTTGTTTATCAATTATATGTTGCATTTTGTTAGGTACCGTTTCGCCAGGTGGAATGCTTAGATCTTGTTCATCAGTGTTCTTCAGTCCGATTTCGGCATATGCAAATCTTGAGTCAACTACAACTTCGGCGAGTTCTCCGACGTTCATTATCGGCAGCGCTAAGTCCAAGCCCTGCACCAATTCAAAATCACCGACATGTAACTGGAAGTTTTGTTCACGTTCGACCACTTTGCCATTGGACAGCTTGGACGTAAAACTGACGGTAACCAAATCGCCCCGTTTAGGCCTTATGTTGCTTGTCGATTTCCTCAGAATGCGTTTAACCAACTGATTGTTGCCAAGCAAGTCGCATATATCGTCGCCATTTTCCTGCTCTTCTTTGTCAGCTATCTCGGGTGTTACATCCGTATCAAGCTTGGATTTCTCATTTGACGGTACGGTGTCGGTATCGTTTAAATTGGACAGATCTTCAAATGAAGAACTGTTGCTTGATTTTTCTGCGTCCATATCGAATGTTTATTCGTTATATTTATTTTTTACTTCTTTGTGTGAAAGTTCGTTCTAGTGGATTATAGGGCAAAAGGTTGCAACAATGTAAAATTTTCGATTTTACTTCAATACGCACTTGTTTAAGTCAAGAATATATTAATGTTTTGCAATTATCAACAATTATTCCAAAAATTGGATTCAACGCGTAAACTTAAGCTATTTTTATTAACATTAACAGAAAAATTAAATATAACACGAGAAATTTTTTATTGACCTGAGCCAGCGCACTTCCTCGCTCTCTCTTTCCGCACCCTTAGCAATCACTTCGAACTAGGGATGAGCAATATATCTGCGAGTAAGAGTATCGGAACAGTGCAAAGCGGTCGATAAGTTCATAAATCGGCCGGATCGGTCGACCGATAGACGATAAATAAGCTTGCAAGTATGGCAACATTAACTTATTTGTGCTAGTGTTGCCATCAATATAAGATTTGTTATATTGATGGCAAAATTTTAAATTTTGAACTGGAGAACTGCACAGCTCAAGCATTAAATTATTATTTAGTTACTAGATTTAGCAGTTTTAACAAAGCAGTCTTGTATATTCTCATTTCAATGTAAAAAATATTTAATTGTTTTGCGGATTATTACTGTATGGGTAGTTGACAACCCTGTTCTGTATAAGCAGACTGCTGGAGCAATTTTAGCAATGGCGATTTCTTTTGACATTTGACTACAGTTGGTGCACGTGTTTCTCCAAGCACTCTTCGTAGGTTTTTAAAGAAAAAGGTAGTAATTTTGATGAAAAAGTGTACGATATAGAGTGAAAATTGACGGTTTGTGTGTTTCGATTGTAGATGAATCCGGAAAAGTTGAAGAAATTGCAGGCGCAGGTGCGCATAGGTGGTAAGGGTACCCCCCGCAGGAAGAAGAAGATTGTCCACTCGACCCCGGCAACCGACGATAAGAAGCTACAATCGTCTCTTAAAAAGTTGTCCGTCAACACAATTCCTGGTATTGAGGAGGTTAACATCATCAAGAATGATGGCACCGTCATCCATTTTAACAATCCCAAAGCGCAGGCTTCGCTGCCGACCAACACTTTTGCCATTACCGGCCACGGTGAAAACAAATCTATTTCGGAGATGTTGCCTGGCATACTGACTCAGTTGGGACCACAAGACATCACACAGCTGAAGAAAATCGCAAGTGAGTTCGCCAGCAAGGGCGCTGCTGCAGTCGCTGCCGATGCCGGCGCTGGTGCTGCAGCCGATGACGATGTCCCAGATCTCGTTGAGAACTTCGAAGAAGTTGCCATTGGTGGTGCCGCCGCAGCTGCCGCCAAGACAACTGAGAGCAACGATGCAACAGCCAAGAAACCCGAAGAAGTACCTGCCTCGGCATAAGTACAAAAATGAGATACCGGGTGCAAGACAAGTGACCGAAAGTCAGCCAACAACATCAAGAAAAACAGAAAACAACATAACAGCAAAAGTCAAGGTCGCGCGTGCAGCGGAGGGGAAAAGTAAAAATTTTAGTCGAATGCATATTAGGGGGATTACTTGCATTCGAATGTATGTGAAGAACTTTAATATTAAACACATTAAATAGTAAGACAATTACATAAAAAAACAAAACAAATGCGGTTAGTACACAAACGCGGAGAAAAAAAGGAAAAAAATCTGTGAGACGAAAAATGTTTAATGAATGTCAAATACGATTAAAAAACGTTTCCACTAAACAAAAAAAAACTTGAGACATACACATAGAATTTATTTCGGTTCGGTGGTGACACAATACTTTTAAAGTTTCCATGAGTTGAACAAACACACTCCAGTTGAGTCATTGCCAATTGTTTAGCGTAGCAAAGTAGTTGGTAGAAGATTGATTGGCGACCGGGTCGCCAAATGAAGATGAATGCTGAATGCAATAGAGCAACTTAGTTTATAATTTGACTCCGTTGTTTTACACATATATTGTTGACAGTTGTTGTTTTCCAAGAGTTCTACTAATATTTAATAACTGCTTATTAAACTAACAACCATCCAGCACTCCATCAATCCACAGCGATGACGTTACAACAAACCACCAGGCGGCTGGCTATACTAAAATTCGTAATTGGATTTGTGCGTTTCGCACGTTTTTCGGTACTATCGGCCAAACACACACACCATATGTATTTTCATCTAAATTGGCTACGAAGCTAAACAAAAACATAACCTACTCCTTCACTACTATTTGAACAAAAGATATACATAGGTACATATTTGGAAAAAAGTTTATACCAAAATACTGTTGAAAACATCTTATAAATTTTAACTATGTTTTAGACTATCATTTAAATTAAAGAAAATAATAAAAATCAATGTAAAATAAAAATACAAACCAAAAATATGATGCTCAAAAGAGCGCGCACATTTTCTTGCATAACTGCGAGCAGGCAGGCAGCATATAAATGTGTTTTGGAATCGCTTAGTAATATTCGTTCATAAGTTGTAGGCAGCAGCTGAAGATTGGCGGGAGCAATGCACAAAAGTTGTTTAGCATTGAATATCAAGTTTTCTGCTAAGCCACTTTTGTCGTCCCCACCCTAATGGTTTCCTGCTTTATTATTAATCCTAATAAAGATAAGCAAAGTCCTAATAGGGGGCTAACAATTATCACGCATGTTTCAGATAAATACATATATACTTAGTGTGGTAGCCATAATCATATGATTGGTAGATCGTTTGACATGTGTGCGAACAATAAGGTATTTTTAAAAAGTCAAAGTTCAAAGTGATTTTATTAGTATCAAAAAATAGTTCATTCTCCTATAAACGTTTTATTCTTGCACTTAAAAGCGTTTTATCATTTCTTTTTCATTTAATTTACTAACATGTGGTCTAATGTGTTATCTCCTTGCCACAAAAGTTGAATACACTAAGGAGCAAATTCCGATTTTCTATTTAATATGATATCATGTTTATTCACTCAGTTTATCGCAAGAACACATAATGTACATGTGTATGTAAAGAATACTTTGGAACAGTGCACTATGTGAAAATTATAAACTTATATAAATTAATAACTTAAGAATTAAACGAGGTTTTCGGATCTAGTTTTTTGTTTATCATTCAAAATATCGTTGAAAAGCAATTTCGATGGAAAAAGTGGGCAGCATTTATCGTAACATCTTTTTAAAATTGGCTAATTTAGTTATAGACTCCTATTTGTCACAAACTTCTATATAATTTATGTGTACTGCAAAAATCGATTGCTGCCGCTGTTTTCGAGTACTTTTTGGATTTGTTCTACCAGATCATCTGTTACAAAAAAGGTCTGAATTTTAATAATACAACAACTTGCAAAGCAACTAGTCGAACTGCGATTCGATCAAATGATTTTGAAATGAAATTGAAATGCTTATTTTTCTCAGTCTAACTTATTGGATTAATGGCAAATTTTAATATTAAATTCAAACTAAATACACCCTTTAACCTTATATGTACAGACTCTTACGGTGCATCGTTAGAAAATAACAGCAGTCAAATGTGCTCAACGTCGAGATATTCTTTATGAATCTTACACTTCAATGAGTAATATATTACTATTGGTTTCGTGTGGAATTAGAATTGATAAACTATGCAGCTAACTTGGCTTTTCTACAAAAGATTTTGCATATAAAATACCAGAAAAGGGTACTTTACTGTGTTTTTATCTTGACCTTTATTAGGTTCGATCACAGAGACAACAAATTTTACTTGAGGTATTTATTGAACATTGGTTCGATTGTAACTTAGTAGTAAATGCTTACAACCTTATGGAAAGGTATATGCTCCAGCTCACTTGCATGTAATCGTCTGTAGTCCCATAAAAACTGATCAATCAAAATAGAATTGACATTTGTGCGGGAAACTTCAGGATGTTGTGTAGCCAATATACTAAGTGCAGCATCTTTCACTTGTTCGACAATATAAATGGAAGCGCCTCGTATTTCAACCTCCATGGCATCCCCATTCTTCATTAGTTCATCTTTACGCAACACTTCCAGCAGCTCAGGCGTGTATTCCAAGCTTCCAAAATGCACCAGTACTTGTGGAACGCGGTAATCGGCAAACATTGTTATTTCTTCAATATCCTTAAAATAACCTAATCCTTCGCCTCGCAGGCAGGACCAAACATCACCCACTAGTATTTGTGCACGTTTATAGATAGAAACATGTTCACCAGCAAAATCTGCCTCATCTCGGAAACACGTAAATTCTGCTGTAATAAGTTGTAGCAACTTAACTGCAGATTGTTCAGCTGCTTTAACGACATTTTCGAATTTGCCCTCCCATTGCGCCAGTAACTGTTTTCCAACCTGATGAAGGCACTCCAAACGTTCATCAAGTAGTGGGATTTTCGTGTCTCCATCGTCGGAACGAAAGATGTGGCTTAACGTTTCTCCACTTATTTCGGAATAAACATTGGAATTGGTTATATCAATACCTTCAGCCTGAGCACGATTAATAGCAGCGCATAGAGCAAAATAGCCGGTGTAGCCATTGACTTTGTACTTGGTATAGTTGGCTAAATATTCATACATAATAATAAATAATCACATATAAAACAAACAAAAAAAGAACTAACTTGGTGTCCAGAAACAAAAGTTGAGCGTATCTACAATAAAGACCCACTCGATTGCATTAATATCTGTGGATTTCGGATGCAGCTCATGCTGTGAGAAATTGGCCACAGCGATTTTTCCGCTTACTACGCCTTCGACGACTTCTTTTGTCAGTTTCTCAACGCCCGTTGGTAAAACACGCAAGTACTTTGCATGAGCAACAATATGCTCGCCTGATTGGCGGGGCGTTAGTGTAGTCTTGTCGAGTGTCATTTTTTGCTTAAACACCGGCTTGATATGCCAAAAATGCGCAATTATTATTATTTCTTAGCAGTGCACATCTGAACAATTCAATCTGTACAGCTATACAAAGTTGGCAGCGCCACAATTTGTACAGCAGTGCGACTTGCGTGAGTTGTCCCCAAGCTCTTATTATGTCGACAATTTACGCGTTTTAATTAATTGTTTAAATAAATCTATGTCATAATTTATTTTATTGCATAAAACATTAACACGCAAAACCGCATATAGCTCAAGCCCTTTTTTGGAGGTGTTAAAGACGATAGCTTTGATCCAACCAATGTATCTGGGTTAAGTGCACAGCTGCATGGAGTGTATAGTTAATAACGAATAAAATGCATACTAACATTTTTTTAATTTCTTATCTACATGTGTTTGGAATTCGAAGGCTACATTCAAACACGGAGGTGGTTGAGGAATGTATTTAAATCACTCCAGAGTAACCCAAAATCAGGTCGATTGTTCTTTCTTTACTACAAATTTTAGGATAAAGCCTCGTTCAGACGGTTGATTATATTCGACATTCTCGTCTAATTGCATTGAAAATATTTTCAAATTTACAAATTTCAACTGAACGTCATAGCAAACTCAACAAAAATAATTATTATTATATTATAAAATCAGCGTACTTTTTACATATCTACACTTCTATTTTAGGAACTGATTTAATTAATATGTAATGTTTATAAACGTATAACTAGCTACAATTTCACCCGAGCATCCTATTTAAGTTAGCTCATTTTCACTGTCCCTTTACTATTATTTTTCAAACTGCGCGGTTTGCTTTCGAAATAAGATATCGGTCGTTTAAACCGTGTTGCCCGTTTTAGACCGGCAAAACCGGTTGTTTCCGATACACCCATATCTAGGCATCTCTAACTTTCGCCGCTCCTCCGCGTTCCCTCCGCATCTATAATTCGTTCAACACTATTTTACGTGGCCTGGCCAACAAAAATGTTTGAAACAAATAAGCAACGCATACAAACGTAATACTTTTATTTTGTAACAAACAATAATTTCAAAGTTCGTAGTTAACGTCAAGTGCGTTTATGGTATACAAGAGGTATGTGTGTATGAGCGTATTGTTCTTGTGTAAAAACAAGATCAGATTGCAAAACATAAAAACAAGCGCTTAAATTGCTTTTTACAATTATCGAAATATTATTCTTTGTATGCTCCAAACCTTTAAAACACTTTTACAATTAGTCAGATTTTGTTAAATACAAAGAAATGCAACGATATATGTATGTATATATATACATATAATCTACATTTAAGTAATATGAATGAATATTCAAAATGAGAATTTTGTTATTTAATTGACTTTTACTTTTCTGCTCTTCTTTTGACTTAACTTTCGCTGTTTTGTTTGCTCTTCGTATTTTGTTTTGGTTTGTTGTTGAACTCTAAAAATAACGCAACAACAATAAAATACAATTTTAACGCAACGCACAAATAAAATTGCGTTTTTTATGATATTAACGTCATGCTATTGTTCCAGCATCCTTATTAATTAATCTAAACAATTTTTATTTACTTTTCTGTTGGCGCATCATCAGCTGTTGCCTCCTAACAACTATGTATGTACATATTTGAATGCGTAGGTTAATATGTATATATATATTAGTGTAGTCTGACGTTGACAATGACAATAACTTGTTAGCTCTGGCTATTGTAATACATTTTTATTTATATATATAAGTAGACATGGGTTTACAAATAAAGAAAAACTTAGGCCTACTGAAGGTGGAGCCATGACAGCGGGGGTCTTCGGCTACTAAGAATAAGTCTACTGTAATTTATTACATACATTTATTTATGTGCATTATGAATTATTTTTGATCAGCTGGCCAAGATGGATTGGATGTGTTCTAATACGGGAACCTTGACCCTTAGTTTGCGACGGAACTCTAATTTGTTTAGAATATTCCAAAGCGTTATGTCAAGCCCACTTTTTGCAGTAGTCTTCTTTTTAAGGGTTTTTTAACGCAAAAGTATTTTATTACAATCAATATCAACTTGAAATGCAAAATGGAAGCTTGTAAGACCCTCTTCGTAGTTTTTGGCTGATTAAGTGTGTCCGGCTTATCGTACTGGTTCGCATCACCGCATATCTTAAGGCTTTTGTAAGGAAACCAGTATTTTAACGTTAGCACATTAAACTAAAAAGAAAAGAATATAAATTTCTAAAAAGACCGTGAAGATTATAGGTATATGCTCCGCCCGGTATGTTGCGCAAATCGCGATCCAGATTTTTTTTTTAAATTTTTATAATACATATAATTTTCAGAAGTTGAAAATATTTCATATGAGTTTATTGCGATAGATTTTGGTGTGTGATGGTGGGAGACTGTTATAGCCGGTAATCTAAGGGATGAGTCACGAGAGGGCTGACCGGTCTGGGAGTCAGTGTGTGTGGAAGCTAACAGCAGGTTTTATAAAAGAGAAACACAAAGGGTTTCGTAGCAGAGCTACATATATGCTCGTTTAGTGTAAATACTGCATTTATGTGAGAACAGTCGTTAACTGCGTTTATAAAGCTTCTTACTTCTAAATATTTTTTTTTTTCGTTTTTGTTTTACTTTGGGTTTTCTTTTTTATTATACATATATGTTCATATACATATATTTCATAATATTTCGTCATCCTATTGAAAATGTTTCATCATCCATTTCTCCATACATATAAAAGACCAACTCCTACAAGCAATCAGCTTATTTCGCAATAAGTTGTAAAGCGATGCAGACGTACAAACAATTTGAACGCTACCACAATCTTCAGCAACAATTTGGTGTAGGATAGGTCAGTGTCAAGTTGAAATACATCAAATATATAAATAAATATAACTATTTAATCTAAAATATAACTGCCAAAAGTTTTTGGACCTCGTTAATTATTATTCTTTGTTAATTGCAGACCACATATACATACATAAACCGGGAAATGATTCTGAGAATACCACAACGTTTACCTAAATATTAAAAACAGATTAAATATTGAAAGTAGCACATAAGACAAAGATACACTATGAGTAATTTAAATGGTGTATCTGCTACAGCAAATGGCAAGCACACATTAAGCTCTATCGAGAACTTACAGGATAGGCTAGAAAGTATTAAGATTGATTACTCCAGCATACGTGGCAAAGATGTATTGGTCAAACCGACAGAGGAGCAATACGAGTTGCTAAAGAAAAGACTACTAGAGCGTATATCAGATAGTTGTGGCGAGACAATCTACGAAATAGGCATTGGCGAGGGTGAGTAAAAATACCATATACATACGTACATGTAAAAACATTCATTTTTAAACACGATTGTTTACGTAAATACATATTTTACAGATGGCAGTGACAGTGGTCTTAATGAGGAGGACTATAGTGCTTCCGTAGCGACGCTAGACAGCTTAGCTGTTGCTTTAGATGCTGATATGGTGATGTTGCGTAAGCGACAGGGCGAAAAAGGACACACAGCGCAATTCCTAATACGCAAACACATCGAAACAACTGATTTTATGGAAATAAGGTACAACTGCAACATTTGGAAGCATGCATGCCTTAACAAATTTTTTGCTTATTTTAGAGTGGCTGTCGTTGGAAATGTTGATGCTGGTAAATCAACCTTACTAGGAGTCTTGACCCACGGAGAACTTGACAATGGCCGCGGACATGCACGACAGCGACTATTCCGTCATAAACATGAAATCGAAAGCGGACGCACTAGCTCCGTTGGTAATGATATTTTGGGCTTCGATAATGTAGGTAATGTTGTGAACAAACCGGACCATGGCCATTTAGATTGGGTAAAGATTTGCGAAAAGTCGGCAAAAGTTATAACGTTCATAGATTTGGCTGGACACGAACGCTATTTGAAGACCACGGTTTTTGGTATGACTGGACATGCTCCTGATTTTGGCATGCTAATGGTATGGTAATAACACTATCCAGTATTGAAACATGTTGTTCATTTGAAATTTTACTTAACAGATCGGGGCGAATGCTGGCATTATTGGTATGACAAAAGAGCATCTGGGTCTCGCACTGGCTCTGTCAGTGCCCGTATTTGTGGTGGTTACAAAAATTGATATGTGCCCACCAAATGTGTTGCAGGACAATATGAAGCTGCTCTTCAAAATGCTTAAGTCACAAGGTTGTCGCAAAGTACCCGTCATGGTGCGCTGCGCCGATGATGTTGTGCTGAGCGCTACAAATTTCGTATCTGAGCGTTTGTGTCCCATTTTTCAGGTGTCCAATGTTACTGGTGATAATTTAGAATTGCTAAAAATGTTTCTCAATCTACTAACAACACGTATGGTAGGATTAGATAGTTTGCCTTCAGAATTTCAAATTGATGACGTATACTCAGTGCCGGGTGTTGGCACTGTCGTCTCGGGCACTTGTCTACAAGGATATATCAAATTGAACGATGTGCTCCTGCTTGGACCTGATCCATTGGGAAATTTTATTCCTATTACTGTAAAAAGTATACATAGAAAGCGTATGAATGTGAATCGTGTTCGCGGTGGCCAAACGGCTAGCTTTGCATTGAAGAAAATTAAGCGCGGCTACCTACGCAAAGGTATGGTTATGGTCTCACCAGATCTCAAACCACAAGCTTGTTGGGAATTCGAAGGCGAAATACTGGTGCTGCATCATCCGACTACTATCTCGGCTCGCTATCAAGCAATGGTTCATTGCGGCAGTATACGCCAGACAGCTTCCATTGTCAATATGTCTCGTGATTGTCTCCGTACAGGTGATAAAGCTCATGTTAAATTTCGTTTTATTAAACAACCTGAGTACATACGTGCTGGACAACGTTTGGTATTCCGCGAAGGACGTACTAAAGCAGTAGGAAATGTGCTGCGACCAATACCTAATACTACAGCTTTGCAGAGTAGGGCAAAGCCCATTAAAACACAAATCCGTGGTCAGGGAAGTTCGTCCAATGCACGTCATACAACAGCTGGGTCTGCTTCACAAAATCAAAACCAGAGTCCAAACATACAAACGCTGCAATCAACTACTGCCACCGCAAATAACGCAACTGATGGTAGCGTCGAGACAAAACTGAAAGATGCTTCTACTGAAAAACGTGATGCTGCTGGAAGTGGTGGAGGAGGCGGTGGCCGGCGTAGTGGAAAACGCCATAAACGAGGTGGCGGCGGAAGTAATTCGTCTAACGGCGGATATCAAACAAATGTGAATGCAGCAGAGGTCTCCGTTTTGACTGGCCAACAGTTACATACATCACACATATCGTCACCGACGTCCTAAATTAGATCCATTAATGTTATACAAGGTGTACAAATTGGATTCTGTAGAAACTAAGTAAATTCCTTTTTCATTTCGTAACTATTCGCAAAAACTTATCAAATCGTAAAATTTTCTAATATCTGAAGTGTACATTCGTTTTAGCGAATAGAGAAATCCATTCAACAAAACGAATGCAAATTTTAAATAAAATGTGCGTATTTCAATCACTAGTGTTTTTAGTTGTATAAAAATCGGAGAATGTCAAATTTAATTTGAATTTATGTTACAAGTTTCACAGCTTTTCGTTGGTTAAAATGTATATTTCTTCGTTTTACACTTTAATAAAGATTTGAAAAGACTTTGATACTCAAGTCGCGATCTGTGTAAAAATCTTTCTGACCAAAATTCAATAATAAAAGAGTTTTCACCGAAAAATTTGTGTTTGGAATATTAGTTCGTACAATGGTAGAGAAAAGAGCTCTATGGTATGTCCTTGTGTAGAAGCTAGTTCATTTAATCTAAAAGTTTTATATACCACAACTGATATCTAAATAAACACACGAATTTCAGAAAAGAATATTTTTTTTAAACATCTTAAATATTTAGTTCTTTTCTTATGAATAATCTTAACTTTGTTAGGTACATAAGTCATATGGAAATCAGTAACCTACTGAGGGTTGGAGTATACGAATTACTAAGCATATGATATATATTTTTAAATCTGAGAATAGTAGTTGTGTCTAATACGAACACGAAATATTCTGTTTTACAGCGCTAAAATTTTCAATAAATTGAAGGTAGTCAAGTGAGAAATAGGTCAGATAAAAATCATTATTATAAAATTGGTGATATAGATGTATCTATAGGCTACCTTAGACTATTTTTTAGTTGGAACGTTTAATTATAGATAATTTATAATGCCAAACAATATTTTAACTACGAATTAAGTTATTTTATTCTCATTTTACTTTCATACATATATAAAGAAAATACCTACATTGACATACATATTATCTAATTTGATGGGAGTCAGCTTTACTCTCACACCTAAGTTTTTACATGTAGTACTTGATAAAGAATAAGAAAAAATATATGTACTTTTATTGCATAAAATTAAAGAAATATTTAAATTGTAATAGGTCTAAACATTAAATTAGTTCTTCTTTTTCTTGATCTCCTGCTTGACGCCTTCGATTTCCTGTTTGATATTATTCTTGAACAGATTGACGAAGGATCTATTCAAATTCAAAGTTATGTAGTTTTATTACACACATCAATATAGCTTCTCTCTACTTACTTAAAACGCTCCGGAGTCATCTCGTGCAAACCTTGTTCCCGCGCTATGCTCTTCGTACGATACATAATCGAAACAACTAATTGTGCAGCGCGCCGCATTGGGTAGCTGTCCGCCATACGCTGAATCAGTTGTTCGTTGTTGGCTAGATAACGTAGCAGTAAACGAAGGACCATTCTGACTGCTGGCGTCGCACAAAACACGCCGCTAGAACTGTGTACCTTTGTATTTTTTGATAATCTGTTGCTTCAGTTTCAACTGACTGCGTAGCAGATCCAATCGTTGTTGTTGTTCTTCCTTGTTGAAATCGATGCCGGGCAACTGTTTGATTTGCAAACGCGCCGATTCGATGCGTTTTTGTAGTTCGAGTATCTGTTGGATGTGTGTATCCATGTGAATTAGATATAACCTCTTTATACAAGTAAATGTTAAATACCTTTTGACTGCACTCCTGAGATTCGCGCTGTTTGCTGCTATTCTCTGGCGGATCCTTTTCGATACTATTATAAATTGAGTACAAGAAGTTGTGAAATTAATGAGGTTATATAAATTGCGAATTTTATTTTTGCTGTTGGCTTTAATTGCATTTTCATTTGTTAAAAATAAAAACTGAAAATTTCGACTGCCAACAAAACAAACGAAATGCGTCACTCAAATATTTTTGTTTGTTTCTATTTTTTTTTTTGTTTTGTGTTTACCAGCGTATAATATCGTAGATGACGGGTAGTATTTCGATGTCAAGCTGATCAACTGTTGTGGTGGTAGTATTTGTTCCAACTGTTGTTGTTGT
The DNA here is from genome assembly GCA_035044805.1 of Leucophenga maculata. NCBI lineage: Eukaryota > Metazoa > Arthropoda > Insecta > Diptera > Drosophilidae > Leucophenga > Leucophenga maculata. The sequence continues at coordinate 672,601 of JAWNNP010000446.1, forward strand.
TGGAGCTGTGGCAACGGATGTTGTTGTTGTTGCTGTTGTCGCCAGCGCGATTGTCGTTGTTGTTGTCGCAGGTGAAGCAGAGGCGGCTACTGTGCCTGGTGCTGTTGTTGTCACTATTGCCGTTTGCTGAGTGAGGCTTCCTGTTTCTGGTGATTGTAATTCAGTTGGTTGTATTATTCCCTCAGCAGTGATTACAGGCTTTTGCTCCAATGACTGTACACTTAGCGATGTTTCCATTATTAGTATAGGCGTTAAAATATATTTATGTTGATGCTAATATAGATGCAATTTTTCGTGTACTTTCAGCTAAGCAAACTACAACGGGGTTGGCAGCTTTATTCTACTTACAGCTCGCTTATGGAAATTGTTTGTAGAGAAACGAATGATATGCTTATCTCTATCGTTCACAAACACCATTGCGTCTGTACAAATAATATAAATTTAAGTGTTGCAAGTTGTAGCGTATGATTTGCTATTGAAGAGGCTTGTCCATTTTGTGCCGTGTGCTATTTTTTAAATTAATTTTCTATTGTATGTACTTAAATTTAATTTTACTTTTTTTCAACTAGAAGATTATGTATGTTGTGTTTTACGAAATTTCGAAATGTATCTAACATAGCGAAGGCGGCATTGGAGATCCTATTAAGTATATATCCATGACCAACCCGACGAAAAGTCGTTTAAGCCATGTCTGTCAGTCTGTACACTTGTCTGAGATAAAGTTTTTCAGAATGAAGAAGGCTAAGAGAATCAACACTAGCAATGCGTTAAGCCTTGGAGCTTCATACTCACGAAAACATGGTGAACCAATTCTCTAGTTGCGGCGGTTATGAAACCAAACAGAATATAAGAGGCAGCCCCCATTAAAATGTTGTTGATATAAATCAGTATTACAGTTATGTATTTATAAAATCATAATACTAATTATGAATAAAATTATTTCAGTATATATTTGGAATACGTTCTTTAGGCTTCGTTGGCCATAATCTCTGCTAGCATGTGATACTTTCCATTGGTGAAGATAAAAAATGTTTTTTATATTTCCATTGATTTTTAATAGAATACTCCACCAAAGCACAATTTTTTCAGCAATACATTCCGATTTTCTGTAGTAATGTTTAGTCCTTAGAAGTTGTATTGATATGATGTTACTTGATTAATCCTGGAAAGAACAATATGGTAAACACATGATCCAATGGAAAATTGTTATTAAGAGATAATTTTAGTTTGTAGTTGAACACGTGTGTTGCTGACTTTTGGGAAATTCCGCCCACGTCATGAATATGAGTTAGTATAGTAAATTAAAGCAACCAAACGTGTACCCTTCACTTATTCACGTTTTATATTGCGTCTTATATTCAATGTTCATTAAACATTTTTGCAAAAATTGATCAATAAATCAGAAAATGCTCTAATTGTAATAACTTGAATTGGGCAAAGTTAAAAGAAGTGTTAATTAATACATATGTATAACAAAAATAAATTTCATGGTAAAATAATTAAGAAAATTTCAGTAGAAAGTCTTCCAATTTGTAAAAGATGTACAATAGATAGAATATTGTAGTTTAGATAGCATTCATGACAGATGTGAAGTTAATATTATATACTACAACAGAAAGAATAATACATCTACATATTTATGAAGGTTCCATTAAGCAATATTATGGCATGAAATTGCGTCTTTGGCTTTCATTGTGAAAACAAATTAATTTCACTTTAAACCTTGGTCAAATAAATTTGTTTGACTTACTCGTGTAAATTGTTTGCTATGAGCTATTAAAAATACAATTGATTGCTAATTTAAAACAATTGAGAAATATTGAATTAATTCGCATATACGAGTATGTATTGTATATAAAAATTATTGTACCAATTGATGTTATATGATGTTCCTTATTCTCATGTATAATATGTAGTTTCATTAAAATTAACAGTGAACGGCGAAATGGACTTGAATTCGAAAATAAACCCCGTGACCCCGGCAATATTGAAGTTTATATTCTACAAAAATGATTGTTCACGTTGATGAGCATAAATTAATTTTTGGTTTCGGCAAATTTCGCTTTTTCTTTGGCCAATTGAGTTTTTAATTAGCAAACATTTAAATGTTCTGAAGACAGAGTGCGTAACATTCTTAGACAGTGATATAAGATTCGGCTTACATTTTCAATACAAAATTTTTTTTTTTTAAAACATAAAAAAATAATAAATATTTATTATATAAATACGTTTAGATTTGCTTGCTTCAATTTAGGTGCTTCAATGTTTAATTTAAAACACAGAACATCATCTTACTAGGTGGGGTGAGAAATAACCTTCTTGGAAATAAAAAAAATTTGGGTCGAATAAGGTAGATGAGGAAACAATTAGAGCATAAATCGTTAATTTTAGTTACCAATCGACGCCAAAAGACCACACGATTCCGCACCAGCATGGCCAAACACTATTTCGAAGTGCGCTCGCGTTCTTATTTTTGGTCCGGAGTCAGCATGCGTTCAGCGACAGGATTTATTTACCATTTTATAGTTAAAATTTTTAGAAAAGTCGCTTAAAAAGGTTGTTTTGCGGTAAATAGAATGTTATATTATATTTTTTAGTTATTCTATCAGGTTACTTGAAAAGTGTTTAAAAAAAATTTCTTGTATTTTTTATAAAAACCATTTAAGAAGCACTGTTAAAAGTAAGTTGTTGCAAACAGAGAAGATAGAATCGCATATCCACCCGAAGGTCTCCGAGGATGACTTCGGGTGATCTTCGGGCGACTTCGGGTTACCTTCGGGTGGACATTTGGACAACTCACGCATACAGGTGCGATTCATGGTCATGTGTTCAAAAAATAAGCTTTAAAAGCTTTTATGTCGACAATTTGCGCGTTTTTATTAATTGTTTATATAAATCTATGTAACAATTAATTTCCCCTTTTTAGGTGTTTGAGGTGTCAAAGAGGATAGCTTCAATGCATCAGGGTTAAGACATCTTTATAATTATTTAAGAAGCCTGACCTTGTGGGAGAAACCTACCGTCAGGCTGGTAATTGCGAAATTGCAAAAATGTTCATTTGGATCTGGAACGTATTAACATACCAAAAAAGCTCTTCAAGAAATTGAGAAGACTACGCAATTGTCATTTAATGGTGAGACGGTTCTCACTTGCCCTTCCGACCACGAACGAATTTAATCAAATTTAATCAACATGCCGCAAAAAAAAAATATATAAAGCAACAAAGCAATCAGCTGTCGCAAGCATTTGTTGTTGTTTTTTATATTTTTTTTCTACGCTACAAATTAAATGTTTTTCTCGGTCGCACTTACACTTTCATATTGATATTACTTTAGTTTTCTCGCTCTTGCAGAGTTGCCCAGCTGTTCGAAAATAAAATGTTGTTGTTGTTATTTTTTTTTATACTCAACATAAAAATTAAAAGGAAATAAATATAATATTGCAATATGACAAATAGTTTGTTGAGTATAACTTTATTTTATTTTCTTTGAATGCGAAGAAATTAATAGTTTTGCCGCATTGTTGTTGTAATAGACTTCTTACATACACACCTAAATACATATTTATATTCATGCGTTTATCTATGTATATATTTTCGAATTTACGCATACATACATATAGAGTGAGTCAAAAAAGTTTTGGTACATCCAACATTTAGAAAGAAACTCGCCCCAAAAAGTACCTTTTTACATATAGCTATTATGACAGCATTATATTAATTATATATTTTATATATACGCTAAACATAAAAGATTATCATGAACATAAATCTTTATTTTTGAGGTTGGTTTTGGAGTTCGTCAAACTCCAATAAAAACCGGCGGTGGTGATGACATGGTGTTTCGGTGTATTTGGAGCTCAATGAGGACTTTAACTTGTCACCAATAAGATAAATAACTGGAAAAAATATTTTGGAAAACTATGATTGTTTCATGTTTATTAATAAAAATGGTATCTCAATTAAGTTGAATGACAACATATGTATTATTAATCAACTTATTGACTTTTTTGGCTCACTGTATATGAATGTAGATTTTTTTTATATTTGTACATGTGCGAATTTGTAGCAAACTAAACATGTTGTTGTTGCGGAGAGCGTATAAATATATGGTGGAGAGTACCAGTCTGTAGCTAAAGTTTTTCATATTAACCATCTGAATTTGTTCGCCAAATCAGTTGTACGATTGCTTTCAACGGTATATGTATTAAAATTCGCTTGTGCGTGTTCGGTTTTCGTGAGCTTTACAAAACGTATCGCAGCAATTAAATTAATTATAAAAAATCGCGTCTGTCGTCATTTCGGTTGCGCATTTTGAATTCTATCAACAACAACAAAGAAGACGACGACGTCATCGACCCAATATCAAACCGACCACACCATTGTTTAATATTTTCGTGTGTGCATGAAAAAAAATCAAAATAAAAATAAGCATATACATATATCCAAGCAATTTGTTAATATACAAATATTTTATATTAGTGCTGTATAATTAATTTGTTACTGTAAGCGATCAATTTGTCGAAAGAGCGGATCTCTCATTTGAGAGATAAAGATACAAAGTGCGCTCGCGAACTATCACTACAGAACAAGTGCATAAGTGAGATAACACTATTGCCTTATTCGCCTGTGTACAATACAAAATCATGTGTATTAGAAAGAGCAAACATGCGTTGTGAAATTCCTGATGCGTATTGAGTGATATTCTGATTCAAAAACAAGTGCAAGTGATCGCAGCCTCCGCAATCATTTTAAAAAATTATAGAAATAAACAGCTGAAGCTTAGATTACGTCGCGCCGTTGTGATTGTCCATCACTAAACATTTTTGCTTATTGGAATAAACATTTGTGTGTGTGTACTGATATCGTCGACGCGCTTTTCATTGTTGTTGCTTTTGTAACAATAATTAAGCTCTCGCACGCTCCTATATATATTTCTCTCTTTTTTGTCATACCGATTCCGAGTGTACACCACTGCTCACTTGTATAGGAACTGAAGAATTTATGAATGGAAGAATCAAAGTTTAAGTTTATATCTCACTTTAGTATCTTTTCTTTACAAATACAATAAGTTGCTTGTAGATTTTTTCGCCAGTAATTAGAACTTTGTTACTTAAGTGTAGACTATCTTCATCACAACTTTTTGTACTATCGATACAGTTGCAGTAGTCATGATATTGAACCTTTTTGATGAATCATCTTTTTAACTATGCATTTTGAATTGTTCAGAAATAATGTTTGTATAGTGGATAAAATAGTAATATGCGTTTATTCATTACGTGTTCTCCTACAGAAGCTCCTTACAGACTAAACTATGTATGTGTGTGCTTACAAAGGAATACAGTAAAATCAAGACGCGACACGAAAGCATGACAGAGTTGCCAGACTTACAATGGTTTATGTGGAACCACTGCAATTTTTTGTTGTGGCAAGTTTGCGTGCCGTGGTCCGACTCTGGTGTTAATACGGATCTAACTGTTTAGCTATAAGTATTTTTCCTTTGAAAAATTTTATATATTTTGTTTTGATATTAAATTTATTAAAAAGTTTTTGGCTATCCATAAAATGTGGCATTGTATACAGAGTTATCTGGAATAAAAGCTATAACTACTCAAATGTCAATTTACATATGTCGCCCCAAATGTAGATCAGCTTGTAAAACTTGAAAGATTGCAAACCATAAGAGATACAACTTTTACTCAAAGTTCACAAATGCATGTTCACCGGACAGCTGACAACTCTGATATTCGATTGCGCAACAATTATGTTGCTATTGATTTTTAGTGAACCAATTTTCATTCTATGTATAGTTTATAAAAAATCATGAATATTTTTTCGTTGATCAACTTCTACCTAGCTAGTCAAAATTCGTTTAGTTTATTCATTAAACAAATTGGTGTATGCCTCGTCTTCGAAGGGACGCTATTAAGATGAATCTTCTGAAGAAGATGACATGAATAGATTTTTAGGATAATTATACGTCTTGCGTTGTACTTATATCATCATATAAATGTAATATATTTTCTTTTATATATGTCACAAGCGGTTAATATCACAAAGTTATGCAGATGATTCTGCGGTAATAATTATAATAACAGCTATTTCCGCTTAATCTATATTTAGGATTTAATCTACTTCAGAGAAATGTGGGAAGTAGTTTTAAGTGTTCTGCATTCTTTGATTCGGAGATTTATACACATCTGTATATATCCATAGAAGGTGATTGGGATTTATATCAAAACGAAAACTGCTAAAGTAACTTTAATTTTTTCGCATTCACTGCACTTGCCCAGCGTTACATATTTTACGTTTTATTATAAGATTGTGTTCTTATTCAAATGAGCGGCGGTGTATAAGTTTACGTATGAAATCCAAAAGCCCTTTTTAAGTTGTTGTTATTGGAGCTTGTTGAGCGTTGTCGATGCCTACTATCACTTTACGCTTTCGCTGCCGTTCATTATTGCCGTCGCTGTTGTCGTCTTTGACTGTCGGCCGCTTGCGTCGTGTATTCATTTCTCGAGATCAATTGATTTGCTGTGAAAAAAAAGCAAAAAAAAAAATAAATAAATAACAAACACAGTTACACACATACAAACATAATTCGTCGTTTTTAAGCGATGTCGTCCATCGATGCTATTAAAGCGTTTGATATTGCCTATGCCGCCGTTGTCGTCGCCGTCTCCGTTGTTGTCGTCTTCGTGAGCGTAGTCCAAAACTTGGCCGTATATTTTTTTATATAATTTTATTTTTTTTACAGTATATTAGAGCTCTCGCAGTATAGACAGCGACCCCGTAGTCTCAGCTTCAGCCGACAGCAGCAGCCGCCGCAGTTACAATCATCAAACCGTTGTTTATTTCTCGCTTGTCGGTCGAACGGTTGGTCAGTCATAGTTGTCGTTGTCGCCGCCGCCGCTTGATCTAAACTGAAATTGAAATCTCTCACTCTCAGTAGTGAAACTACAATACACAAAGTTTCCCGTTTACGGCAAAAATTCTCACAACTCATTGATATTTTAACCTCGTGTCCGTGTTGGTTGTCGCTCCAACCAAGGTTCTGGCTGAACAAAATGCTCGTCGTCTCGTTGGGCTTTTCGAAGCCTAGCTTCGTCGGATTAAAATTGCTCCTCTAGCGAATTTCTGTCAGCAGTTTGTTGGAGATTTAGAATCGGTGTTATAAAGTTTTTATTGGAGTTGATTTGATGTAGAACAAAAAAAAAATTTAATAAATAAATAGAAGTAAAAAAATCAAATGTGCAAAATTATAAATAAATAGTGCGAAAAAGATTGTGATAAATTTAAAAATTATATACTAATTTACAATATATACCATTAAAAGTAATAAAATAAATTTTAATTTCTATAAAATTAGCACAAATTTGACTACTATAAAAAACAAATAAATAAAACAAATACGACAAGCGTGAGCAGCTACGTAAAAGGGAGTAAAAAAACAAATCCACAGAATAAAAATATAAAAACGCTCTAATATTTTTGATTATTAAACGTATAAAAAAGATAGACTTCATATATAGATATATATATATATACATATATATAATATATGCATACTTGTAACTGTATTTGTATATATTAAAAAACAACACACACATACATTGGAGCTCTTAAAACTTTATCAGTTGCACAAACACAAAGTAAAACATCGTAATAAAACGTAAAATACATGTATATATTGCCTATGAATATACCGCAAAAAAAAGAAAAAAAGAAATAATAATAAAAAAGCAACAATAAAAATATTAAGTTAATATATAACACACAACCTCAGTTTAAACTTAATAGATAGACCGAGGTGTTATTCATGCGACAAGCAAATATTTTACACAATCAGCAAATCCAAACAGCCCAGCTCAGAATCAATTCGAACGTCTCTGAAGCAGTACCGATTGAACTACGAAGTATCTCTGTGAATATACGCAACAAAATCAAATAAAAGTGTAAAAAAATAAAAATCTGAGTATAAAAATAATTAAAAAAAATTCATACAAATCAACAGAAAGTTTTTGGGAATAAAATCTTCGAAAAACTACAAAGACCAATTAAAAACCAGTAAAAGTGCATTCGATACCACCCGATATTGCGATATTCAAGTGTATAAATTAAAAGTTATCACAATTTACTAAAACGTGTTCGAAAGCCGTAAGATCGTTTTAAGAACGCTCTAAATAATGTCAAACATCTGACAGTGTCGATAAAACTGCGAATAATTGGAAACGTTTCAAATTGCTCGAAACGAAGCGAAACGAAGAAATAACTGAGTGTATATACGTAACGCGTTGTTTTTTGTAAAACTAATTAGAATGTCAAATATCTGACAGTGACTGTTAAACCGAACCTGACTAAAAATCAAATATAAATTTATATACTACTGCGGTGTATAATATACGGTAACGTACAAGTACCTACGATCGTTTGGAACCGTGCAGTTATATTCGTGCTTCATAACAGTTATACTACCGACTGCTAGAATGTCGATCTGACAGCGGCTTTATTTAAAGTTAAACTCCAAACGAAAAGAAAAATCGTGAGTTTTTCACTTTTAAATCCGGTGTCAAAACAAAGAACAATAAATGGAGAAATCTGAAATACGACTTCAGCGCATATCCAATGAGTATCAAAAAAGTTATATGTATCTAAGAAACAAGATGCTGTTAAAAATTGAAAATACCCTATTAAGAAGCCATCGTCAGCGTGAGACCACTGGGATCAAGAAACTCTACAATTCGTTTTTTGTACTGTTTTAATTTGCTAACAACAAATACAACAATTTTCTACAAAACACGTAAGAAAAATTACAAAATAAAAAAAAAAAAGTATAAAAATAATATTTTAAACTATAGATATTATTTGGTTGTTAGTAAAACATAAAAATATTGTAAAGTTCAAATAATACAAAGTGTAGTGCCTTAATACAAATCCAAAGTGCTGTGTTAAACTCTACGAAACTAGTTCGTCAATATATAAAAATTATAAAAATGTGGAATTTATACCAATAAAATTTTTGTCGCGATTTTGTGCCTATTACAAAATACATATTAGTCAAATCAGGAGGAAGGTTCGCGAGAAATTAGCAAAATAGCACGCGAAATCTCTGCTAGTACACCCTAGGACACCACCGTGTTTCTTGAAAAGTGTTTAATTCGGTTTTGTGGTAAACTTAAAAAAAAAAACACAAACTTTTCGGTCGGTAATTATCAAAATCCAACTTTAATACGCAATTATAAAAAACAAATCATTCATCGCACCAAGTAAAACAAAAAAAGAGTTAAATCTATAGAAGGAAGAAATCTTTTGAGTAAATAGAACGTGTATCAATTTGTTGATATATACCGAATGGCTCTTTCGTTTTTATCGCAAAATTCGGGACTCTTGGATTTACAATCAATATTTGATCCACAACATTCATTATTACAACAACAAAAACCCCAACATCATTTGCATCTAGAACAACAACAACAACTGCAGCAGCATCAACAAACATTGTTACAACAGCAACAACAACTGCAACAACGTTCATTAACAAAACTGGATTTTTCCATTTTAAACGATTTTGACCAAATGGAATACAACAATAATACCACATCAAGTCGGAATCATAATAATCAATATCAGCATCAAAATCAAAACAATTGCAACAACAATAGCAGCAACAGCAACAACAATAATAACCACAACAATATACATACAACACATCAGACCAATAGTGGAAACATTAATCAGGTAATTAAAAATAACTTAGCAACTGAATCAATATCATATATAAAATGAATATGTAACAATATACATATTTATGTCTATTACGAATTTACGAAAGTGTATACAAGTTTGTACTATATCAGATTAAATGTCATAGCATTGATAGATAGATAGATAGATAGATATATAGATAGATAGATAAACTTATACATAATAAATCTGATTGCCACCCACGTGTATAACATTGAAAAGAAAGTTTTGTCAACATGCTGCTGACGCCTAACATATATGTAATATTTAGTTATTTATAGTCTGTTTCACATATTGTCGTATATTTGGAGCGGGTTCACATTTGCCCTTTAACACAATCTATGAAACTTAAAAAAAATCACAATTATGAGCATATAAATAGAATAGAAATGTTAGTTTCGTATTTTATTCAATTATATTTTTAGCTAAACGCAAAATTTTCGTAGCGTACTTGTTGTTTTTTTCGGAAAGGAATCTGTAGCACTCATTTATTGATGATAAGTTTCTATGAAAATCTTCCTCTTCCATACCTATTTCGCAGTATCCAATTATGCGAGGTCTTCCTTGACTCTTGAAGTTTTTTTTCTGATGTCGTCCGAGCAACAATTGCGTTTTCCTCCAATCAAGTTTGGTCCTCCAAGTAAACCATGCTTGCTGGAGCTCTTTCATCTATTCAAATGAATGTACAGCCGCTTGAATTTTATGCGCTGGATTATGTCAACCTCATCGAATAGCTCATACAGCTCGCGGTTCATACGTCGCCGACTCTAATAGAACCAAAATTCCTTCAAAGAATCTTCCTCTCAAAGATTTCCAACGCTGTTTCATCTGACTCCATCACGATCCACGCCTCTGCGCCATACAGTAGGACCGGGAGTATCAGCGTCTTAAAGCTTGCTCAGTCCAAAATAGCAACTATTTGCAAGCGTGATTCTTCGCCTGATCCCCAGGCTGACGTTATTGTTGCTGGTTGCCAATATAGACGAAGTTCTCTACAACATTGAATTCTCCATTGTCACTGACCGACGAGAAGACTCCAAGTACTTCGTCATATCCTAATTTACGGGTAGAACCATGAGCAGAGACCTTTTTTCAATCTTTGAGAACGCCTTGCTGACGCGCCGTTCCTGTGTACCGATGATATCAATGTCATACCATATCTACAATATATTCCTTTGATTGGTCTTTGAATCTATAAAAAATTAGTCCTTTTCTCTACTGAAACCTTTTTTTAAATTTTCTTTAATGTTTAAATTTGTAATTACGGCTACTTGGCCCACTATTTACTTTCTAGTGTTAAGATGATCCTTATTATATTTTATACTTCTATTATGAAGTATTTATGTAGTTGCACAAAATAAATATAAGTTCAAAATATAAATGAATTTTTAACTGGGTCAAGGTCAATGAGAAATGTTATGAAATGCGTATATATATTTGTTAATATTGAGCTATAACAGAATTTTTTGTTCGCAATGATTTAAGAGTTATGAATCCTCATCGGTGGGCTGGTTATAAAAACTTTTTTATTATTTTTTGACACTGACTTCCTCCTCCAAGTTTTTCAGTTGGCCTAAGCGCTCTATGACAATACTTTTCATACCTTCCCTGCATACTTTGCTTAATCTTATCGTTTAGTAGATATCAACTAACAACTTGTTAATTTTTTTTCAACTGATGCGCAGTTTTAATATATACTTATATAATTTTGTTCTGGTGAAAACGAAGATTTTAAATTTCTTCTCGGCCAGACAACTTTTGCACATATGATACTCCTGACTTATGCGTCATTTGATATCATTCCATTATGGTCATAGACACACTTCTATATTAAAATATTATATATTGTTTATTTAAGAGCGACTGAAATGTGTCAGTGCTTGAACATCTTTTCCCTAATTTCGAGTTAAATCATATTTTGAAGAGTGAAAAGTTTTAAATTTTTTTATTGTTTGGTAATACAATCTTCACTCTTCCATTTAAATATATCTACATTTATTGAGTACAAACTGATATTGAATTATTTTTTCCACATTAAATTTCAACTCATCAGTTATTAAATTTAAATAAAAGGTAATTTAAGCTTAATAATACTAAACTATTATTAAAAGTCATCATTGTGGAAATTAGTTTAATTTTGAAGTGATATATGTGGATAATAAATTTGATTTCTAATTGATTAAATCTAGTTAATTTAATTAAATAGGTTTAGAATGGTTGAAATTAGTTGATTAAAATAACCAAAAACCCATTATGTATTAAGTATAGTTTATTTTAAATGTATATACAATTAAATATGTATACACAGTTATAATATAATCTGTTGTTTTTTTTTTGTCTTTTAGATCCCAAATCGTCATTACATGACCGGTTATCATCATCAGCACATTGGATCGGATTATGAACAAGTGATTAACTTTGTAGACTCACCACCGAATTCAGAAGAATCTTGGACAGGTAAATTTAAAAATTAGATCTATTAATAAAATGTCAAAAAAAAAAAAATTAAATAAATTGGCACTTTTAGATGCAATGATTTATCGGACACAAAAGCCTTAGCTATGAATATTTTTTTGTTCCCTTGTGAAGCTATTAATACAGTTCGCCGTTTGGTCGAAATTCGATCATTGGAAATTGTCAAAAAATTTACTATCATTGCTCGAAAATATCCAACGACAGCCCCATAAAACAAAATGTATGGTGTCCGGCGTACCAGAGTTGTCACATTATATTAACGATTATACGATTTGACATATCGTTTGAAGGGTATTCGAGTTACATAGCATTTAATGCAAACCTTTATGTTTTTTAAGTTTATATAATGGAATTCGGAATATTAAAATTCATATAATTTGACTACTCTGGTCCGCCGAACATCATAATTTTTTTTGTGAGATTTTGTTATTTTTTCCATTTTACAGTACAGATAGCAAAAATCGCATTAGAAAAACTTTAAGTTATTAAATTCCAAAATATTACTGTTTTTCGTTCTACATTCATTTAGCGGACACTCAATCGAAGGAATCACCTGGACCCCAAATTATCGACGTACAAACCATTTACTCAAACAGTGGTTCACGCAAAAGACGAATGGATTGGGACTCATTGGATATCGGTCAAAGTGAAAATTCACCGACAACACAATCTGGAGATATACCGAATAAAATAGCACATCAGGAGAAAGATAAACAAAAACGCGAGAAGCAATCAGGTAATTCAAATATACATATTTATTTTTACAATCTTTTCTACGATTTTATTTATTATGTTTTATTTCAAGAAACTAAGATTTATATTTGTATTGCGAGAAAGGGAAATAAGAAAATAAGTATTATCGATAATTATCTAAAATTTCATTTTAACATAGAAATGAGGTTTTTATTGCTTTTGGAAAGTAAATGCATTTAAAATTCGAACTGCAATCGTTAATTTACATATACATAAGTAGATATAAATTTATCGCTTTGGGTCTTGAGACAGTTGGGCTGAAATAACAAACCGGTTTCTTTTTGTTTTGCTTCTTTACGATACAACCTTTGAATGGAATAAATGTAAAATTTCATTAACATTGTGGTATGTATTTGTATCTGTTCGTATTGATTTCTAATTGTTTTTTGTTTCAAATTTTTAACTTTGTGTTCTTCAGTATTGAAGTCAGGTTTTTTTAATACTTGTATATTGTAAAATCTATAGGGTTGCCAACCGGGCTAGTCGCGATCGATCGGTCGATTGCTATAGGTAGGTATTGGTCCTTTCTGCGATCTTTAATTTTTGGGAATGGGCGCATACAACGTCGTACAAAGAATGACCGTTGTGTATCTTGAGAAGGGCTGAATCCACCCTGTGGATTTTTTTTTTATATTTTACTTTGTGTAACTTGAAGAAATTGAAATTGGATTCAATGAAATTTACACCACCGATTATTTTGTCTTTTTTTTTTTTTAATATTTTAAACAGTGAACGTAACATTAATATTTATAATTCGTGTATATTATATATAGAAAATGCCTATACATCTACAAATTAGCATCAGAACAAACTGGTTTTAAACAGTAGCATCGCAACAACAAAACAAATTTATATTCAAGAAAATAGCGTGAATTACAGAAATAAAATCCCTATACATATGAAAACATCTGCCATTAATTGTGAAAAATAACGTTGAATTAATTTTACAGCTGTATAGTGAAGTCATGTTCTTCAAATTCGATTTTTTTCACAATAAAGTTCTATTTTCCGGGAATATACACTTTACATTTTTTTGAATTTTCTAAGTAAAAATTTTTTTGTTTGTTAATATACGAGATAAATTATTTTTTTCGACTCAAGCGCATTAACAAAGAATGAAGTTTAACATGAATTAGTAACTATAAATATTTTTTTTTTATAATTCTATAAAATGTAATATTTTTTTTTTTTTGTATATTATCAATTAACTTAGCATATAAGTGTAAGTTTTTGGACTAATTAGTATCTTTGTAAAACTTGCAACTTATATTTTGAGTGTTAACAATATAAACAAACAATTAACTGAAAGCAAAAGATCTACATTTCATAGACCATGCAATAGATTGAAGACCGGTTTTTTGAATTTTTATTATGAATTTGAGACAATATTTTAATTCCAAATGCGTACGGAAATGGCTAGATCGACTCGTCTCAACGAATGCATTTCGATTTTCTAAGGCAATATCTAGCGGATGGTATCTCCTGAGGTATCTTAGAGTTAATATAGTTCACCTTTGTATTTGTTGAAATAACTGCACAGTTTTCTCTTCTTAACATGAAAAGATTTTTCAGCGTTGATGCATATGTTCCACTTATTAAACCAATTTCCAATGACATCTAATTGTTTCTGTTTCGAGGCGAACTATGCGATGACAAAGCCAAATTGGTGCTCTGGGATGATACTATGCATGAATATTGATTTGAATGGCATTAATCCTTACATTACATTTCATAATTATTTAATAAGTGTGAAGAATATTTATTGTCATTAACCTTAATTGTGCATACAGTATAAACAAATAATACCTATACGAAATATGTACGTATATTATATACGCATGTACGCCATGATCGCTTATATTCAGTTGTATTATATACATATGTACCTACTACAATAATATCAACGTGAAATCATTTCAATGTGATCTCGCAAACCCCACTCGACTTATCACTAAACGTGAAAGTAAACATCACAGACAGATAAGACGAACTCAGATTGTGTTCGTATGGTGTAAAATTTTTTAACAATTGTACACTTTTAACTGAGGCATGTTTAATATGGAAAGTTTTTGGTTTGTTTGCTATTTTTATTTCAAATGAAATACTATAGGAATTAGGCAAATCTGTACAAACAGATGACTAGACATTTAATTTCATTAATATTAAGTGTACTAGCGAAGGTTTGTATTACGTGTCCAACGAAACTACGTAGAATATATGAGATTGCTTTTTAACTTAAATACAAACGTAATATTTCTAATTTATATATTGTATATAGTTTATTTAAGTCGCAGATAAGTCAAAATTTTTGTTGAAATAAGCTTTGATCTTTTGACATAAGAGATCATTATATGGAATACTAGTGCAAGGCAACAGTTAGCAGTATTTAGTTACAAATCCGTTTACATTACACCGATTATTTTTTAGTATTTTAAATCGTTTTAAAATTTGTAAAATATTTTATTGTTTGAAATTTTGGACATCTATAATACAATCGAATTAAATGTATTAATTTCTCCATGTGCATTCATTGGTTAAATTGTTTCAATTGTATTTCTCCAAGCAGCTAATTCAAGTACTGAAATTATTCAAGTTAGGATAAAACATTGCAAAATACGAAAATCTGCCCTATTTTTAAACATTTTTCACAGCCTGCAGAAGTAAAAATTTTCGGTACAGACCGATCTTCTCTGTTGACTTGTACATATAAACTACATTAACTGCTAACTGTTGCCTAGTGTGTAAGCTATATAACGTGCAAATAATCAAAACACTTGAAAATTGTAAACGAGGGCAATTCTAAATATATATGGAAATACATGCTAAAGAACATATACAACTTTTGTAAGATATTTAGCTTCTCCTATTTTTTCTTCAGATAACTTGTATATGAACGTGCTAGCAAAGAAAAATTTGGTCTACCTTACGGTAATTATTGTAAACTAATTCAATATATGGCCTATATTATTTTTAAGGTTCAATGTGTAGACAGAGTATCTCCTAAATTTGAAGCTATAAAATTCCAAAAACTTTAAGGTGTACCTTTGTAAATGCTGAAGTATCACAATATACAGAAATAAAACCCATATACTTTTATTTATATATATATATATATATATGTATTTATATAACTTTTACAGTTCAGTTTTCCCTGATGTGCGATTACAGAATTTTGTTTTAAAGCCGGTCTCAGATTCAATGAGTTTTCATGAGTTTTCATTATCAATTGTGTTGTGTGTGTGTTGAGGCGTATATCAGCCGACAATTACGACTGAATTGAAACATCGGGTTTAATTTTTTCAATTTTGTAAAAAGTGTAATTAAAAAGAGCAGAAAACAATACACATTTGAGGAAACCTTTTTTGTTTTTTTTTATTTTTGGAAATGCAAAATAATGGATTTTCTTATAATTCAAACTTGGATGATTCTCCTCATCGACGTTATAATCGCTATCAGCAGAGTACCAATGGTATGTAATCTATCTAATAAAGAAAAAAAGAATACTTTGGCTAGAAACAAAAGTAGTTCTTGTCGTTGTTTTAAGTTTTAAAGCAAAGAAACGTGTCTTTTTGAAGTTTTATTTATATTATGCCCAGCTGTGCGTCACAAGATTAGAAAGAAAAAAAGAAACATTTTAAACATTAACACGTTCTTTTTAGTGACATATATTTTTTTATGTACATATTTAGTTGATTAAAATTTAACTTCGATTATATTTTGAAGTAAACTTTTTCTATTAACCGTCAAAACATTATACAACCTACGTCACACACACGCTATATGAACTGACATCATTTTGTTGGAAAGTCGGTATCTCAGTAATTGAGTCTCCGTAAAGTATCTGTGTGAGCACATACATATGACACATTTTGAGTGAAAATAGAATAACTAATTGGCTTTTCCGTGTTCTATGTTTCCTTTTTGGTTTTAGAATTTCATATATACTTGTAAATGCTTAAAATATATAGTTTATATATTTTAAAACCAAAAATATCGGCAAACGAAATATTCACTTGATGTGATATTTATCTCGTATCAGTTTTATTGACGTCAATCATTCACATCGTAATACACACTAAACTGTACTGTTAAATTATATATAATTAATTATTATATATAATTAATTATTAATTATAATTATTATAGTTTATTACATTTTAATGAAATAATAAACCCGCTCTTATTTATTTCTTAGTTAACTAGTATTCAACGAACCCATAAAAATCGTTCATTTATTGTTTTTCTTGTTATTTTAGCTAAAAACAACCAATTTTGATCTATTTTACTTCAATTCTAATAAAATATTCTATGTAGGTACATTTCAAACCACTAAAAGGAGTAGCCTCCACTCAAATCTTTGCCCCTTTCTTGGTTTTTGTATAAAAAACATTTATTTGTGCTTGAGTTAAGCTTGAAACTACATATTTAGTGTATATTAGTCTAATTCAAATAAATTATTATGCAAGGATCCGGATAGGAATATTTCTCCCACACAAATTTAAATATTTTTTAACCTACAAAAGTTCTACATGAGCACGGCTGGAGACTATTTTTTATTTTTTTTAGCTTATTTTTTAAATTCTGTAAGTTTAAACTATTATATATTGATGAATTGCTCTCTTTTGAAACTATTCATGTTTTCTACAAATTTGCGCATGGAATTTTTACTTCAATTGTTTTGAGATACGGCAAAACGTTTTTCTTTTTACTATCTAATACTTCTATATACATATGTATCAAGTTAACTAAATGTTAAGAAATTGCAATTGGTAACTGTTTGTTAATTTGATTTGCTAAATTTAACATGCAAGTATATCTGGTACACGATTGAACGAAACAATTATTGTAGACGTACATACATATATTTTGTAATATTATTTTGAACGGAATACAAACATGTAGTATAGAGATACACATATGTATGTATATTTAAATATTATATACCCTGCATATTAGTTTTAATGAAATGTGTACCATTTTCGTTTGTTCGCCCGTCAGTCTCTATGAGATGAACATTATTCGAATTATTGTTTAACCAAATAAGTTAAGATTCGATTTCTTAAATATAGATCCATTCTATATAATTAATGTATTACACTTATCATCTATTATATTATATGCAAAGTTGTATGTAAATAGAATACAAGACTCTATACTTTTTTTTTTTTTTTTGCTTCTATTATAGGTCGTAGCAGCTGGAGCGATGATATAGGGTTCGATCTGAATGCAGAGTTTAATACTAACTCTTATCTAAATAAGTAAGTTTTATGATCATTTTTAATCAATAACTTTTTTAATCGCTAAAAATGATCTTTCATTTTCAATTACAGTGAATCATTTCTTTCGTTCTCGCCGGGTCTGACAACGCTCAAACAAGAGCCCCAAATAGAGCAGTTAAAATCGAGCAAAAGTCCATTGCCAATACGTGCTAAGCTCGATAAGTCACCGCTTAGCGATAGTTTATTGCAGCAAAATGCACAAGAGACCAATCCAAAGCATGAATTGAACGGCGGTGCTACTGCTGGCAACATTTGCGGCTGCGGGTCGCCACAAGGTTCACCAACGGCACAGGAAGTCTTTGAATTGAACTCTGCAACGAAGGAAAAATCTAAAACCGTTGGACTTGACAACAACAGCCTTGATAAAGTTGCCGATGCGTATAATTGTAAGTAATTCGATCAAACGTTTGACAAATTTTCTATTGATAACAACGATCAACGGATAATATGCGTACCATTCGATACATTTTACTTCGTAGCACGCAATGGCATACAGCTGCTGAACGTCGTCGATGCGGCTAAGATTGAGAATTCGCAAAGTGGCAGTGCAACGTCAGCGCATTCTGAAGATCACAAGTTAGTAGTAGCGGCAAACCAGAGTATATATGTGGTTAAAATGTTTTGATCTTTTGCAGATTTCAATATATACTCGCAGCGGCAACATCGATCGCTACCAAGAACAATGAGGAAACATTGACTTATCTCAACCAGGGTCAAAGTTACGAGATCAAATTGAAAAAAATTGGCGATTTATCTTTCTATCGTGATAAGATCTTGAAGGTAAGCCACAATTTTATGAAGATTTGCAATGTACGAGTGTGCCATATATGTATGCAAGCGCATAGTGAGATTATTTGTAAAAGTTTTATATGACGAAAAGTTTTACATGCGACTATATAAACGACTATAATAGACTAAGATTTATATCAAAACATGTCACAGTGTCCATTGTATCTGTCTTGCTCGCACATGCTAGCTTTCTCTGTTATACTGCGCGCGTTTCTGCGTTTTTCAGCATGCTTCTTCCGTTGAGTTCAAACTAATTTGCAAAAATTTTGTTTAAATTGACTGAGTTATTGTTATATTTGCTTTTATTACTTGCTCTATTGTCGACATCGTCATTGTATGTACGTAAATATATATTCGCAGTTGTTGATGATGATATGGATGGTGGACACTATTGTGATATGGATGTATGCATACACAATAATATGTAAATGCGATTGTAGTTGTCTCATGCTTGATTGCATGCGTCAATTTGTCGGCTACACTTCTGGCGTATATACATATTTGCTGTTGTATAAACCGTATTCGTATATTGAAATATTTTAGTTAAGTTAATTGATTTTAATATGCCCCAATTAAAGTTAATTTCAACGCAAAATAACTTCAAGCCACTAGATGGCGCTCAAAGATTGAGCAAGTGTGAGACAGAGAGCCAGATCTGAATGTAGAGAATAAGAATGCGTCGCAATTTCGTTGAAAAGTGAGTCGTAGGTCATTTCATTTAAAAATCGAACAACGCATGCTTCAATTATTTTGCAAAATTAAAAAAATTAAAAAGAAATAAAAGGAAAATGGAAAGAATGAGCCAAGAAAAATATGAAGATTGAAAAAATGAATGTTTATTGAATCATTGCTTTAATTTATGCCATTTTTCTGATTGTTGAGTCGCTCCAACTTGTCATTTTTTCAGTATATGTACATACATATTTACATATTTAATATTTATGCTTGCTTCCATACATCTACTATTTGCAGAGTGTCATCAAAATCTGCTTTCATGAGCGTCGTCTACAGTTTATGGAACGCGAACAAATGCAACAATGGCAGGCGTCGCGTCCTGGTGAACGTATCATTGAAGTTGATGTTCCACTCTCTTATGGTCTTTGTCATGTATCGCAGCCATTGAATCCGAATTCATTAAATACTGTCGAAATATTTTGGGATCCATTGAAGGAGGTCGGTGTCTACATCAAGGTCAATTGTATTTCAACCGAATTTACACCAAAGAAGCACGGTGGAGAAAAGGGTGTACCATTTCGACTACAGATCGAAACTTATATAGAGACAACTAGCGGCGCTGGCAACAACAACCGTAGCAACAGCAGCAACGGTATTGCTAGCGCAAATAATACCACCAACAATAACAACAACAACACTGCGTCATCACCATCAGCAGCAGCATCACCTGGCACACCAGGATCCTCTGGCAATCGTACGCCCAACAGCACTGTTGGTAACAACAACAACATCGTTGGCGGCAGTGGAGGGGCTTTAAGTGCTGCTGCCACTGCACTTGCTGCTACGCTGAACGGTAAACAAGCGGTGCATGCAGCTGCATGTCAGATAAAGGTATGCATTCATATAGATTAATCTGTTGAAGCAAACGAAAAGCAATTGAACAAGTTAATTAATGTGTTACCAGATTAAATAATAATTGCTCAAAAGGCATATAACTGGTTTAATCTTTGTGTAGCGTAAATTTTTGTTTAATTGTGCTTGCCGTTCATCTATTCTGTTTTTCAATTATTCATCTCCTTACAGGTTTTCAAGCTAAAAGGCGCCGATCGCAAACATAAACAAGATCGTGAAAAAATACAAAAACGTCCGCAATCCGAACAGGATAAATTTCAGCCAAGCTACGAATGTACCATTATGAATGACGTTGCATTAGATTTAATAGCGCCCGTCGCTGGAGGTTTCAGTCCTGAATAGTAAGTAAAAATTTAAAAATGTACTTGTACACTAATTATAAATAGGCGCTCTCACGATTTCAACTAATTGGCAAAACCGAGTTGTAAAGAAATTACAATATCAAAATAGAAATCAAGAAAAGGTCACATAGAGTTACACAATCATCTATAAAATGTTCGTATTATATATATTTAGTATTTATTACGGAGGCACGTGGTTTCTTGTTTTACGTCGTTTCGTATCTTATAATAAATTCAATTGAGCTTTACCTTTATGTATGTAAGTCAAGTCGGGGTAAAAATGACAATACCCACCGCGTGCTTGCTTGTGAGAGAACACGTGTCATTGTCTTCTGAAAAAGATATTAAATTTTTTGCGCATTAATTTTGTATTTTGAAATTTCAATACTTGTATTTACTTTGCAATATATTCTGATGAATGCAAACTACCCACCCACACTTTGTGGATTCGTTGATAATAATTTTTTCGTGTAAAAGCTTGAAATAACCACTGTACCACCTAAAGGCTTAACAGTATTGTATTAGATGTGTCGGAAGAATATTAAAACTTCTCGTTTTCAATGAGAAGAGAGAAAATTTTTTTTTATAAATTGCATGCAATTTGCATGTATTGATGTATTTCATTATCCCCCAATCAACTGCGCCCATGCCTTTTTCGAATCATCGATAGAAATTTGCAGGAATGTGGAGTTGTGAAAGTTTTGTGTTTCGGTTTTTTTTCTAATTAATTTTTATTGAAAATTTGGTTTGTTGATCTATTTAATGGTTCAAATGTTCGTCTTCTCTTCGCTGTCACAAATACGTTTCAACCTAGAAGAACATTCAACATAAAAAGTTCCTCCCTACTAAATAAACTGACGTTTTTTTTAAGTCCTAATTATGTATTACAAAACTTGTGCGAGATATTGTATAGTGTGAACAGGTTTTTATTATACGACTCATAGTACCTGTTATCAACATTCTGTGCACAATAATAGATGAGTTTCAAGATCGGTAGTTGTATTTTTTATGCAATATATATGAATAATTTTCAGAAAACTTGTTTGCCACTATGCAAATATTGTTATTGCGGAATTTTCCTATATTATCTGGCATATATATCTGCAGCTGTATAATATAGTGGAATTTATTGGCATGATTATTGACTAAATAGTATGTACTACTGTACTGTGTTCAGAGCACAATTTTGAAATTCGCAATTTACACATTTCGCCGGTAAATAGCTGAGACTCAAAACATGTTTTGTAGCAAGAAATTTGAACTACAAGGATTAGCGAAACGTACAACGAAAGGCAGAAATAGCAAAAAAGTAAAAGATTTTTGTATAGAATGTCTTAGCAGTTAAAAAATGTTTTACACAATACACTTGTATGTGGGTACATATATATACAATATATATATACACTAACATATATATATATATATATATATATATATATATATATATATATATATGAAAATATTATAAATGTGATAAAAAAGTAGGCAGAACGAGCCAATAATTGCGGAGTCTGATAACCGGTTTTTTCTGTTGATTTTATTATCATTTTTGCAAAGTTTCGTTTATTTTTTATATTAGCTAACTATGCCACAATAAGAAGAAAAACAGCGTTGAAATATTGTAGTATAGACAGACCACAATACATCGGAGCGAATAGTAGATTTTCTATATAATGTATTGTGTTTCTTGGCTGCGCATCATTGCCAGGTTCTGTATTAGTCGACCGGTCGAGTTTGCTGATTTGTTCGTTGTTTTGTGCAATTGGTTAGCTAGTAGCTTGTTTTGTTTGCGGCACGTTGCTCTCTAAACAACAAGTCAACAACAACAACGACGACAACGACCACATTTTGCGGCGTTAACAGCGGCGGCTGCAACAGTACGAGCAGAGTAGCAACACTGAGACGACGACGACGCTTGTTATTTGCGAATATGCACTCACACCAAAAGGATCAACATTTGGATTGTCGTCGCTTGGTTTTAACATTGCAGCAAAAATATTGTACATTATACAATTATGTTTCAACATTATAATTATTTTTACAATAATTTTTTAATTTATCTATTTGCAGTATGAAAATTTGGCCAAATTCGCCAGTGCATATACCCAAGTACGATGGAATATTGCCATACACAAGCGCATCACCAGCAAACAGTAGCAGCCCGATAGCAATCAATTCAGTTACATCGACCAATTCGCCAACATTGAAACTAATGGATGCAACGAACATGGTATCGCCACAGCATGTTCCGGCTGATATTGACGATTGCGTATGTAGTCTACTTGTATATATGAAAATATTTTGTTGTTGTACATACAGAACAATTTTCAGATATTTTGAATATGTAGTTCTATTATATGTATCTGTTTAATGACGTTTGGTATTTAAAATGTTTACAGGTTTTGAATATAATGCCCGAATCGACGCCAGCACAAGTGACACAATGGCTAACCACCCATCGTTTGACGACTTATCTCACGACATTCACACATTTCTCTGGCGCGGATATTTTGAGGTAAGCGAAAGTGTGCAGTGTGGAGCATCAGAGATGCAAATATTCATGCGAGAGAAAAATGTTGTGGTCAGTGTAGTCGTGGAATGGGGAAGTTATGGGTGGCTAGAGTAATGTAGTGGCATCGTATAGAAACAATTGTTGCCTAGCAAATCGACTCAAAATTGGTTGTAGTTTAAGTTCTTACGAGCACATATGCATGGCTTATATAAGTGAAAGTGTACATAGTGGAGTTCAAAGTTGAAGCATGGTTGTAATATGATCCAGCAAGATTTTTAATATTATTCGGTGCTTATGCTTAATAGCTACATAGCTTAGATTAGTGCACACATACGGACAGTGGCGCAGAAGGATTATATTCTGTATATAGACAAACTGCTAAACTGCTTAAATTTGTTCGAATTTTGGTATAGAAATAGATTGGACTTTGGAAAAAAACATGTGCTAATTTTTGTTAAAAATTGATGGAGCTATGCCCCACCCCCCATATATATTGAGTTACATGGATGAAATTTTGTGAGTTGGAAGATAGGTTATCGTCACTAGTTTTTTTTTAATAGTTTGGTAAAGTACCCGAAAAGAGGCGTCAGAGAAAGTATAACGGTATGAACTTGTATTTATACTCTTGATCAGCTCGTTAAGACATTCTATTATGATATTTTTTAAGAGCTTAAATGAATACACATAAAATTCTCAAGTACTACCTATTATATAAGATAATAAAACTCGTGTGTACTTTTAAACGCATGAACGAATCTTTTGTTCTTGTAGAACGGACTTATAAGGTTTCATTTTATACGCACATCATGTGTTTAACATAGGGTATTGGCTATATACATGTAAATATGGATTTAACTCATAAACTTAAACGGCTAGTCGATAGTTTATTTTATAAAGCCCCCTCCAATTCCTCCAAAAACAACACACGACGTCTCTGCTTTAGTTTGTTTACAATTTATTATTGCTCGCAGTGCGCAAAACTAATTTCGAGTAAAAATTTATATTGGTTTTCTGAATTTATGTTATTTTTAGAATGTCTAAGGAAGATCTTATACAAATATGTGGGCTAGCCGATGGCATACGTATGTTCAATATTTTGCGTGCCAAGTGAGTACTACCAAATCGAAAGAGCAATAAATGAGAAATTTTAATTATTTATTATTTATTATATACACAGAACCATAACGCCACGTTTGACACTCTATGTCTGTTTGGACGGCAGCAGCTATAACGCGGTCTACTTGATCAGCAACACCGCCAAGGAACTCACGCAGAAACTATTTAAACTACCCGGGTTTTATGAATCCATGGCCAAGAGTGCCAACGGTGCATTGGAAAATGGTGTAGGCGGTCTATATAACGGCTGGAGCATGCATTCGAAATACTCTGGCAGCGGTTCGAATATATTCAATGATGTCCACAAGAGCTTTATCTATATATCGGGCCCATCGGGTGTACATGTTACCATTACCGATGAGGTACTCAATAATGAAATAATGGATGGTAGCTTATATGCGCTCGAAGTACAAAGTGGAAAAGTCGTTTTGAAATTAATAAACAAGAACGAAAATTAATACAATACTGCATCATTAAAGTGGAATATTGATGAAGCTAAACAGCAGATCCATATAATCATGCAGTTTATTGTAACAAATTAATGCTTTTGTTTTAAATACGAGAACACTTTTCAAGTTATTTAATTACATAGTACATAACACTAATTTAGAAGCATAAAGATAAATAAAAAGTATATATTTTAGCATTTCAAGTATATAAGCACCAATATATCCACCAATATTTCATTATTGAAAGCGTTAGCGCCCTATAAAACCCAATTAGGCTTAGATAAAACTGGAGTTAAGAGGAGTATTTAAATAACAGTTGAATTGATTGACATTCGTTATTGTTGCTATATAAGTTTCGATATGTAGGAGATTTCGCGCAGCAAGAAGCAAGGAAGCAGGTGTAGGAAGAAGTTAACTTTGTTAATTTTTTTTTTTTTGGTAAATCCATTAATTTACAAAATTTTAAATTTAAATGTTTAGTTAAAACTTATGTAAAACGTTATTTTCATTATATTTTATGCTTTATTATCATTATTTTATTTTTTTAAATGAAATTTTATATACAAATATCGAATATGTACATTCGATATATACATATATATATATATTTTTTTTAACTACACAAGAAAAAAAAAATTCACGTGCATGTTGTAGCTTATAAGTGCTTATTATTATGATAGTGTCGATGAAAATGATAAAAAAAATCTATAAAACAAAAGTACAGTACCACAAAAAGAGGACATATGTTCGACTAACAACCAAACAACATCTAAGTTTATTAATAAATTTGTCTTGTGATGAGTTTAATAAAATGTAAATAAAGTGGTCTGTCAAATTGTTTGAGTTTTCCTTTAACAAATGAGCTTATTAAACATTTTTACAATTTTAGTTCGTAGGGAGAGTCTCTGTCCAATTTTTGGTTGGTTCACTTAAATTTAAATGTTTTGTGAAACGGCCGATGGATATTAAATATTTTAAGAACATTTAAAATTCAGCTAATGACACAACGATGTTTTGCAGTGCATACATTAATTATAGTTGCCGATTCTAGAGTAGGCTATTGAGTTTCTGTAACAGCTGAGATTAATGAGGCTTATTAGTATAATGACTGTTTAGGTAATAGCTCTCGTAATTGACAATGGAATACGGGTATATAAATGTGGCAAGTCCTTTAAAATTGACTTATTTGCAAGTATGAACAATCGCGAATATAACGATTTTGTGCGCAATTTTTACAATTATCAGGCGCTGTTCTTCAAGGCAATTGCCGTATGGCAGCTATCTGAGCGGTCATCGAGGATGCTTCGCAAATGGCATAAATATCAATTTTATCATATTCTAACTGTTTGGGTCTCAGGACTGCTGCTACTGCTCCTGCTGAAGGTTATAAGCGTAATTACGCGGCTAACTGAGATTATCGAAGTGTTTTTCTTGTTTTTTACTGAACTTTCTATGCTGTGTAAGTTAATCGTTTTGAGAGTAAAACGGCAACAATTTCTGCGATTGATAGAACTAATGCACGAGTCGTGCTACCGTCCACGAAATGAACGTGAGGCAAAGTTACTACAGAATACCAAATTGTCAGCATGTGGGCTGCGTAATTGGTACGGAATGATTTCACTAATATCCGTGAACTCTATACTGCTTACACAGTGTTTTGTTGGTGACATGCAACTGCCATTGACAATGTACGAGCCGCTTAATGTGGAAGTCATTCGGAACTATGTACTGCTCTATGTTTTTCAATACATATCGTTGTCGCTTGGCTGCTATATTAATATTGCTTTTGATTCGCTTGCAACATCATTCTTAATATTCGTACAATGCCAATTGGATATGCTGGCCGATCGTTTGAGGAACATAAATGAGAATGCAGCCTGCAGCAATGTGAACAACCAAGATATTGAGCTGGAGCTGCGCGATTGCATGATTTACTATGACAAGATTGTACAGATGACACGTCTTATGGAGGAGCTTATCTATTTGCCTGGTTCAGTACAGATGTTTTGCTCGATGTTGGTACTTATTGCAAATTTCTATGTTTTATCCATGAATCATGATAATTATGTGGAAATGATTAAAATAATGATCTACCAGTGCTGCATGTTGCTGCAGATTTTTATGATTTGCTACTATTCGAATGAGATAACACTCGGTAGTGCTAAATTGTCATATGCATTGTATATGTCGCGGTGGTTCAATTGGAACAGATCCAATCGGAAATTTTGTTTACTAATGATGTCACGATGTGATGAACTTCTGCATATTCGAACCATAAATCCCACATATGCATTTAATTTGGCTGCATTCACTTCTGTAAGAATAATATGAATTTTTAAAGTTAAGCTTTAAAATTTTAAATATCTTTCAGATACTCAACACATCGTATAGTTATTTTGCGCTACTAAAACGTGTCAATAGTTAAATGTTTCGTCTACTATTTAAAGGATTTTAATTACTTTTATAAAATGAACTAAATTTGTATGGTACATAAAATGTATAGGAAAATAATAATCTTTAATAAATTGCTCATTAAATTATTCTTTCTTTTAATATTTTTTCTTCAATCTCTATCAATTGCCGATCCCAGTGAAGCAGTGAACTTCGGACTATACAAAGGCACAAAGGTTCATTGCATAATTTTGCAAAATTTGCGCCATTTTGCCATATATACATTCCATATTAACATCCAGTAAATGCGTTTAATCCTTGCTTTGCAGTCGTGCATATTGTGCTTAATATGGCTGGTGAGATCCAGTTCTTATCCAAGATTATCCCAAGATATGGCAAGATATTTGCTTGAGTTCACTGACTTAGTTGGATTCAGTTTAACGTTTCACCGTCCGGCCGCTAAAGGTTCAGGTATGTTTGGGCTGTTTCTCCGGCAACTTAACTTTAGCAATCACTCCAAACAATCATAACCTAATCCTAAATCCTAAAATCCTGCATTCAAATGTTATATCTGCATATGAGACGTGTATTTAATATGCAGAACAGGATTTTGCTGCCGGGGACATTCTAAAACTTGTCAGTTTGTGAGTTGTGGCATGAAAAAAGAGAAATAAAAAAAAATTCGCGAACAAAAACTTAAAATTTTTTTTAAACTCATTAAAATTTTTTATAAATTATAAATGAATTGTTAAAGGATGTTCATTTTAAAGATGGTATTATCTTGTTAGATGAGTTCTTTATTTTCTTGGTAATCCGGACATTTCGTTAATTCGGACCCCGTCTAATTTTTAATTTAACACCACCAGCACACGAACACATGACCGAACACTTGACCAATAATCATGAAAAAAAGCTGAATGCTACGCAACTTTACTAGTGGCTAAACTAATAAAATAAATAAAATTTGTTTTTGAATTCGAGTCCTTCATCTCGCTTCGCAGCTCTGTTAAATGGTTTATTTAATTAGGGGCCGTTTTCACAACCTGCCTTTGTTGTGGCTCATTTTATGTACGAATTTTCGAATTGAGAATGTTTAAAATGTTGCAAGTACTTTTTTTTCTAATAAAACTAAACATAATACAGTATAAAAAGTTTACATAAGACTACAACAGATTGTTAAGGCTTATAAATGACCACGCGGATGGCAGCGTCAAGGCATCGGCAGTGAATTACGCAATCACCTCACCAAACTCTTCATCGAACGCATGAAACATTATTTTCGCTTGCCAATTCTGCTCTAAAATCGCTTATGAAAATACAAAATTAATTTTAAATAAAACTAAGCTCTATCCGCGCCAAACCTTACCTAATTTTTCTAATTTCTAATGGATCTAACTTTTCTGATCCCATTAACATGTATACCATATTTCAGCACTGTACCTCAAATGGATGCAGAGATATGACGTAAGGATTACTTCTCTCGATCCCATTGACATGTATACGAATCCAAACATATGCGACTTCGAAATACCAAGCCATCTTTTTTATCAAGACTTTAGCCGGTTCTGCGCACTCTAATACAATCTCAAACCAATAAAAAATTAAAGAACAATTTAAATGGTGTGTGTGTGCCCACAACACCCACCACACAGTTATTATTCCTTTATATGCACACTTTTGAAGGCAATTACGCCATTTACACGCTCTTATAAACTATTCAGTTTCCATAATTAGGCTTATTACACTTAATATGTTTGGTCTCTATATGTATAGTATATATGTAATTCCTATTATAATTCCTACATGTGCAGCTATAAAACTAAACCAACTGGCAAAGATTCATTCAGTCTTGCATAATTTCTCATTGGCACTGCAGTTAGGCGATTGCTTCTGAAATGCTTAACCGGGAGTATTATCAGTCTGTATACGCATTTTACAAGTATCAGGTGAAAATGTTCAAAACACTGGCCATCTGGAAACTACCTAATAGTGCCTCGGTGCGCTATCGACGCCTTTACAAAATGCATTTCTATCATTTGTTGTGCTTTTGGTTTTTGATGTTCTCGGCGCTGTTACTCCTTCAACTTTTCGTCAAGATCGAGGAATTGAACGAAGTTATCAAAGTATTTTACATATTTGCTACCAATATTAATAATATAGTAAAATTTTTATCGGTATTGCTGAACAATGAAAAGTATCAGAAACTTCTGGATGTGATGCATGCAACTTTCTATCGGCCGTCAAATGAACGAGAGAAACAAATATTTTTGCGTGCAGAAAAATATGCTCGTAAAGTGTTTATATTTTATTCGATTTTGCATCTGTTAGGGTCAAATACTGTCGGTCTGTCGCCAATCGTTGCTAATAGGAATCGCCGTGGCTTACCATTTTCTATATATTTGGGTACTGATTTGGAGCAGATGAACAAATGGTGCTACATCGGTGTATATTTCTATCAGCACTTATCAGCAGTGTTGGCTTCCTATGTCAATATTGCTTTCGATACTATGATCACATCGATGCTGCTATATGTTCTGTGTCAACTTGATATACTAGCCGACCGTTTGGTACATTTGGGTGAAAGACAGGATAATAAGATCATTGAAGTGCAACTCAAGGACTGTATTGTGTATTACGACAATGTTCTAAAATTGACACGCCATGTTGAGGAACTAATGAAAATGCCAGGTTCTATACAGATTATCTGCTCAGTTTTGGTGCTTATAGCCAATTTCTTTGTATTATCAATTACTAATGATAATACTATAGAATTTATAATAACCTGCTTATATCAGATGTGTATGATGGTCGAAATTTTCTTATTTTGCTATTATTCAAATGAGATAATGTTGAAAAGTGCAAAGCTGTCATATTTCTTGTATACCTCAGAGTGGATAGATTGGAACAGAAATAATCGTGGAATGTGCCTGTTGATGATGTTGCGCTTTCAGAAACCTATACAGCTTCGAACTATTAATGCAACCTACACATTCAGCTTGGTCGCTTTTACATCGGTTTGTATATGAAATATTTTTAACTAAGAAACAAAATATTAACTCGTATAATTCTTTCAGATTGTCAACTCTTCTTACAGCTATTTCGCGCTACTTAATCGCATAAACAGTTAAGGCCTTCTATTAATTAATTCTAAACTTCGATTTATTTTATATTTATACAAATCGGGCGTATTTTGACGCTAATCTTAAACAATTGCTAATGCAATAAAAAATAAAGATTATCTTTAGTCAATATTGAAAATCCTTTAACTTTATAGTAGTCCATTTAGTCAAGTTCAAAATACCACACGGTAGAAAAGGTATGCTTTCTTTAAATGATCTATCATGAGCAAAGGTTATTTGTGCCGATTTGTCAATGCTTCACAGGGACAGGCAGCAGTCTAGTGCGTCTAGCTGTCTTTGCAGTATCGCTGATGGTTCACTGGCTGTAGCGGCCGACTCCAAGATGGTCGTGTGGTCGTTTGATTCTAGTCGTAAAAATAAATGGTAATAAGCTGATCAAGCGGTATGAGTTGTTGTTCAGTCTTTTAGGCTTGCGGAACCACTGCGAGGGGAAGTAACCAAGCTGCAGGCAGCCATTGACTTAATGCCGTGAGCAATTTCAAACTGTTGACAGTTCTTTTAATGCGTCGCGTTGCCTTTCAAATATACCTTGGATGAACACCGTGAACCTTATGGAAAGCTTCTTTAAGATTGTGCAACATTATGTTTGACTAATATTTACAACTTGTGTCACTCGGATGCTCGACTTTGAGATATTTTATTGGGACTAGCATTAGATACACCAAACTTGTCGTTTCAAGATAAACTAAACCGCAAAAAATGGTTCTCTTACAAAATCTCAGGAAGTGTTATAAAAAAGCCAGATATCAGCTACGGATTCCAGTTAAAATATGCCTTAATTAATACAATGAATGTGTATATAGAAACGTATTAAATAATTCTTAAAGCGTTCTACGAAAATGACATGTCTTGCTACGAACCTATCTACCTATAGAACGCGGCCGACAGAAGTTAAACAAGAATAATGCGTTACATGAAAGTGCACTAAAAACATTTTCGGATGCTTTCATTTTTCGCATTTTCGCGCAGCGAGCATCAACAGCAAAAGGATTTTTTGAAGAGCAACAGCGCTGCTGTAAAAGCACTGTTTATCATTGGCGCAAGGACACAGGATGAGCGAGCGATGAACGAAACGAATATAAGACGGGTGGACGAACTGATGGGCAGATACGATGCTGTTTGTCAGTTTTCAAAGTAGTAAGATGCATTGAAATATTGTGAAACTGAAAAAAATAGAAAAATAAAAAAAAAAAAAAATAAGAAATGAAAACCGTGTACGAAAACAGAAAGGAAATATGTGCTGACTGAAATAGACAAATCACCGCTGTGCGAATGTTCTTGAACAGTGCTTTGCAAAAGTAGACATTCTCTGTTTGTATTGTGCGCTGAGTAGGCTCTCTAGAAGAACATA
Organism: Leucophenga maculata; assembly: GCA_035044805.1. Taxonomy (NCBI): domain Eukaryota; kingdom Metazoa; phylum Arthropoda; class Insecta; order Diptera; family Drosophilidae; genus Leucophenga; species Leucophenga maculata. The sequence continues at coordinate 704,526 of JAWNNP010000446.1, forward strand.
ACGCTGTTGCTGCTAATGCTCAGCGAAAGGATACAAAGGAGAAAAATTGTTTTGGGCCATTGTGCTTTTTGTCATTTTTAACCCAAACAAACTGAACAATCTCGATTAATTACCCAAACTCGTGCGTTAGTTGCTACAGACCTCAAGCGCTTCACTCACTCACTCCCTCACTCACTCACTCCCTCACTCCCACTGCTAGATATGTTGCAGCACCAATTAAATGCTTAAGTTAACTTTGTGGTTTGTTGTCATAAATTTTGACTGATTGCTCGTATTCGTCTTTGTCTGTACTATTGACCCACCCATTCGTTCACCCGTTCGACTGCTTGCAAGCAAGCAAATGATTTTGTCATCTTTTCGTGTCAGTGAAGGAATTTTGAAGCATATTCGACGCTTTATGCTGTTAATGGTATCTCGTTCTCAACTTTGGACAACGCCCACTGTTCATTTGCCCACTTAGATGATGTTTCAATCGAACGAACGAACGAACGCAGCAATTCATCATTCAATTAAAAACCAAGTCTCCGAATTTCTACGAATCCTTTGCACTCAAGTTTACACTGGCTGACTTTGATGTATTGGTAATGCCTCACACCATACTTGCAGTGCACTGACCAAAAGATTTAACAATTCAAAGTTTTAACGCTTTAAAAAAGAATTTCCTTAACTTTGCGCAAATCCTTTAATGCGTTTTTGGTTGCTTTCGTTTATCCTTTCAATATGATAGTCAGCAACAAATTGTGGCAACAAACTTTCTAAAGAGTACAATCGTTCAATATGTGCGTATATATATATACATATATATATTCGATTTTTTTTATATGTATATATTTTTATTTTATCGGCGTAAATCTTTGGCTTGATTTATGCGTTGGCTTAAAAGCGTGTTCCAAGTTATTAGCTCATTTCATTGTCGGCTATATTTCGTTTGCACGTACTTGTTGAAAGCTTTGCAGGCGTACTTGGATTTGGCTCGGTTGACATTTGCAGCTTAAACGGTTTGTTTGCCTTCGTTTTTGGCTCAGTTTGGTTTAGTTTGGAGGCATCAAAAATAGCTCATGCCGCCGCACAAGCTGGGTTTATTATTCCGAACGTGCGCAACAATCGCATTCTCATGCAGTCGGCTTACTCCACTCACTCTGCATTGCACAGTCAATAGACAATATCCTGTCGTATTTGGTAAAGTGATTTATGCGAAACTCATGCACTGAATGCTGGAAAAGCTGATGATAATATGAAAAAAAAAGAGAAACATACAATTGAAACACGCAGCTTTTGTGTGAAACATTCCTACTAGAACTGCATGATGCATCAATATGTTGGCTAGAGCATGAGCTCGACTCGACAACAAATTCGAGTTTTTGAGCCTCTCACTAAATATTACGGTCTGCCGAGTTATTGTCGAAGCACCTAGACATAAGCTAAAATTGTTTAACAACCAACAGCTTAACAGAGACAGTGCATGCTTCAGTAGCAAACACTATGGAAATGGAACGACACATGGTTCGCCATTGATCCTCTAAGCACTTCTCAGAAACTATTGATGCTCTTCAAAAAATAAGCGAAGAGTACAGTGCAACGCTCCATACCAGTTCCCCGACCAGTTCGAAAGATCGAAAGAATTCCTCAAAAGTCCCCATGAAAAGCTGTCCGCTACTCATGACGCTACTCATATCGTCACAGCATAGTAACCTTCGAGCAATTGCCAAAACGAAAAACAGCTAAGCCTGTCATGCCCTCACTAGGGTTGTTTAGACAGACTCTTCTGTTGGTAGAGCAAATCTACCGACATATACATAAGTATTCATGGGATGCGAAGGCTTTCCAGCCGAATGGAAGGAAGGCATAGCTGCTGGAATTCCTTAAAAGGCGATCTGAATAAATTTCGTAACTAAATAAGATCCAGTATTTAATCTCTTCTGTTTCCCCTTTAGACAACTGATATTTAATGAATATTTCAATACATATCTAATAGGTAACGCTCATATAGACCTGCACCCTCTATTTAAGTTTTAGTAGGTTTCAGATCACAATATTGAGTAGATCCCAAAACAACCAGCCTTCCGTTTATTATGAAAATAATTTTGTTGCTGTTCTGTTTCTTTTATTAGTAATAATAAAACCAATACCAATGGACAGCGATAATAGTAACCCCTTGCCTCCACTGTTTATTCCGATTTAACTTTACAAGAGGGAGCGTGAAATTATGTTGTCAGTGCCACGACGAAATCATCAATTAACATGACTGCCTATCCGGATTTCAAAATGAGTTCGTATAAATATTTTTTTTCAGAAACATAGTTTGTAGTAAACAAACAAAGCAACAAAGTGAGGCAACACTGATCTTGAATAAGTTCAGCATACACCTTTTTTTCGAACGCCAGAGATGTCAAAAAGTGGTATTGACTCTTCTATCATTTAGGTACATACATACTTGGTTTCATTATGTTTTATTTTTTTTGTACAAAAGATATTTTGAAGACAATTTTTCCATTCCTAAAATTCTTTTACCTTTTTTTTTCGTTTTAGTTTGCTATTTTTATTAGCACTCAAAACTAAAGCGTTTCAAAGAGGCACAGAAAAATAAAACATAAGAAGTTAGAGCTATATTCGACTATTTTATACTCTGCACATACCATGTGCAAATGGCTACGTAACAGCGGATCAGCCGAACAATTGGGATGCACTCTTTCTGTTTTGGACCTGATTTAGTACAGGGCTCTCCAAATGCAGAGCAAGCAGTAATGAATTTTGGTGCTATTTAGCAACCAGCAGCAACCAGATTTTTCCTATGTGTCTGAAAACCCGTAGATTTTTGGCATTCTGAGGCCTCCCTATGTCACAATTTTCTTCTGTGTTCTTCTATTTTTTCACTTACACAGACGAGTGTCTTTGCTTATCTCCAATTGGTTGACGTATTGTTTTAAATAAAAAGGACGAAGCATTTGCATGCGAATTTTAATATCAGTTCTTAAGTTGCCATGGCAGACTGTGTAGGTTTCTTTTTTATTACACAAAAGACTTCAGTTTCTGACATTTATGCAGCAGTGCAATAAATATTTCAACTTTCGGCACAACTTAGCAAGGACATACATACATACATATATATTGAAATCCAGTGGAATGATATTGTAATATAAATTGTCGTGATGCACATCAAAGCTAAAAGTGTCATAGACAACAGGTGAGTGCGAACACACAGCCAAGCAAACAAACAAACAAACAAACAAACAAACAAGCAGGGCGGTGGTGCGCCACGTGCTGCTGTTCTCGTTCAAGGATAAAACGAAATTGGACTTCCAAATGCTCTCTTTGACAACAACTAAAAGTTATGTTTTTATTAAAAAGTGCAAAAGAAATGAGAAAATTAAAATACAAAAGGCAAAAATAACATAAATTCCACATGCAACCTCCACTTCTTTCGCCATTTTGTACGTCGCAGTTTAGCAATAATTATCGCTAGGATACAATACTGCTTTAATCTCGCTGGAACTGTCTTGACTCGCTAATAAAGACTAACAAATTAAAAATAAACTGGATAGCGCCGAACTAGGTGCTATGCTCTATTTTGCTGTGAACTGACCGGCAGATGAGAATGAATACTATTCTGGTTTGCCATCTCGGTAAGGGTTTTGCGGCATTCAGTAATGGTCGCTGACTTGTATACAATTTAAGCTACTTCATTGCTTCCTGTAAAGCAGCGATTTCCGTTCCGTAGACGATGAAGTGGTTAAGTAGCTTGAAAGAGGCTTATATTCCTATTCTCGGAGCAAGAACTTCGCCGCCGAATTTACTGTATAGTTTCGATCCAACGATTAACAAACTATTTTACGTTTCTGACATCTGTTGCTGACGCTGCCCTTCTTGGCAGAAGGTACTAACTGTTGATGTTGATTTTTCATTTCACTGATTTAAAGCTCGAAAATTTTCATTTTTTATGTGCTAGTTAAATAAAATATATAATTGTTGTAGATTGTTTATATTTTAATAGTGACCCAGTACATGGTTAAGTACATTTTGTATTTTGTTCTTTATTTTCAGTCCTTACTGTACAACTCCTAATATGCTGCGATGTCATGATGTCGTGTTCCTTCGCCATAACTCTGCCGCTCTACTAGCAGGTGTTACCAAAGTTACCGGAATTTTCAATACGCAGAACTTTCACTCTACCTTCAGCACTCAAAACTTTAAGTTTCTGAAAAATAATTTAAGTACATTCATACATTATGTCTATGCGAGTATAAGTAAGATATTTGTGAGCTATAATTGCAAATAGTTGTACATTTTATGTTGCTTGGAATTTAGCAAAAGGAATTCAATAGTTTTTAAAAGTGAAAGTAAGATATAGCGACATGTTAAATTCGTAAAAAAGTCTTTAAATACCTTTTTTAAATTAGAGTAATTAATGAGTAAAGTATTTTTGAACACATAATATGTTTATTTTCTTATACTCATTGATGAAAATTATTAAATTACATGTTTTTTGACAAATAATTTGGTTAAATATTGCATAGTTAAATAATGATTAGTAGTTATACGAAGCAAATGCTCCAAGCTGTTGTATAATTTATAGAAATGAATATTCAATTTAACGTGAGAAGACGTTCCTGATCACCTGACGGTTACCGCAAGGCTTCAGCATACGTGAGTTCTTCAAAATAGGTACGCCATTTGTTGATAAAATTTTGCGAAACTCGTTCAATTGTCGATCGCTTACCGCGAAGCAGCCAGGATATATTAACCATTTAGTATAAATGGTCTTCGGCTGATCGGAGTATGTGCCATAATAGCTATAGAATTCATGCTTGAATGGATATAGAAGCTGTCCCAATGGAAATGGCGCAATCTCGACCACCTTACCTGGTTCTCTTATATAACGCAAATTGTCAACAATTGGGCTGAGGCAGCGATTATCCTCAATCGTGTCAAAAAAATAGCTTATTGTTAGCAAATCATGTTCAATTGGATTATTTCGCAAATAAGGTCCTGCAGTATGCAGTGCCTGCAGCTCCAATGGATACTTGTTATATTCAAGCATGTGCTCGGAACCGTCGTTCGGCTGCCAACCCCACTTGAAGATGATTTCTATTAGACTGTAGGTGCTTTCCAAATTTGCACCACTTAAACTAGGTGTTGTCTTGGGATAAACGGCTCGCAACTTTACGGTCTCACCGGTGTTCATTAGCATTACTGCCAGCGGGTATTCTTCGTAGTCGCACCAGTTTAATGGCTCGTAAAACGCGTATTTAATTGTGCGTTGCGGATCGATATTGATGGGTGAAGTGAATGTGCTGCCGATATATTCAGTTTGATCTTTGTAAACATCTTCATCGTCGTCAATAGCTTCATTTTCCGGTTTTTTGAATAACGATTTCAGAATTTCTCTTCCCAGATGAAAGTTATACATGAATAAAAGCGATATAATGAAACTTATTAAGAACAGGGCCACATTAGATTTTCCTATGAAAATGAATATTTTAATCGTCCAAGAGTTATCGGTGTTCATTTTTTATGTTGAAATTCGTTTCCTTATTTTCGTAATAAAAATTGGCTACAAATCAGAGAAAAACTGTTTAATTTATATTTGGGAATCAAGACCGTATGGGAAAATATATTTTGTAGTTTTAAAACGTCTGACTTTGCAATCAAAGTTAGTTTGATTTTATTTTTTGAAAAATAATCCAGCAAGCATTACTAAACCGAATTATTTTATTATAGAAGTTTGTTAGATCCAAGAGGAGGTATCAGCTACCCCACATATAGTTATGCGTAAATTACGACTGCTCCGGCAGTCACGTTTGAGGCGCTGAAACGTAAAATACTTAAATACAGGCAACTTAAAGAAAATAAAGAAAAATATTGAGAGAACATTGATCTGCAGAAAAGAGCCCCAGTCAAGAAGGCAAGGCCGAACGAAACAGAAATAAATAGACCTAAACAGTCTAGCTGTGTTAGCAAATAAATTTTTACAAATTACATATTCGGCTGTGTGAGCTGTGGATATGAGTTTTCTGGCGCCATTCTACTGAAACCAGTAGTTGTTCCTTACCAAATCGAAATAATATAAAAGATGGTCATCGCTCCAGCGTCATCTTTCAACAGGAACCCAAACTTTGATATATGGGTCGTTTATTTTTGTTGGATTTTAAGTGCCATGATTAAGGTTCCAAACAACGTAAAATAATTTCATCGATAAATTGTATCATATTGAAAAGTTATTTAAACGTAAAGCTGTACGATTGCTGTACATAAGTGTGGCATGTACTGCTCCATAGTAAAATCTAGAATCGCCCAGCTTTATAGAAAGGCCCAATATCGCTTCAGTACTCTACGCCTACACATATTTCCACAATTGCAAAGAAATTTTCCAGTGAAATTTTTTGCTATGCGGCTGCGTGCCATTACACAAAAGCAATGCAATTTTAACAGGTGTAGAAACATGAACAATTCACAATAGATGTCAGCGCAGCAAGTTAGAACGAGATAAGGCGAAAGAGTAAGAGAGAGAGAGAGAGAAAAAGTTAAGATGAACGAAGTTAAGCCACGCCCAGTGTGAGCGAGACATGCATAATTCATGCGAATGAGAGTAAAGTGCGATAGAGAGCCAGCTAATGAGAGAGAACAAGTGCGGCGACAACAACAACAACAACAACAGTTGATGGGAACAGCCCACCCCGTAAAACCAAGATGGCAGACAGACAAATCGTTTTGTCTTTGTTGCGCCACCTTGACCTCCATACTGCTCCAACTATGCGCCTCATGCTATGCCATGGAAATCCATGGAAATCGTTTACATTTTTTTTGCGCGAGTCAAGTGGACCAAAATTTTGCTTATCTGATGAAAGCCGTTGCTGCCGTTTGGCCTACACTGTTTTACCCCGTTTTTGCCCGCTTAACAGCAACAGAGTAACTAAAAATATTGTTATTGCTTTTTTTTTTTGCGCTCATTCGATTGTTAAAAGCAAGACTGCTCCTGTCGCATTGATATTTGTAGATAGTATAGCCAAGGGGTGGCGCTCTGTGACGACAATGGTGGTGGCTTGGCAGCGATTGAATTCTACGTTCATTCGGCAATATTATCGCCAGCGTCATCCTTCTTCTCATCGTCATCATCATCATCATCATCGTCATCATCATCGTCATCATCGCAGTCATCAATGTGTTTGCGTTGTGTGGAGTCAATTCGTTTTGATTTTTTCGCATTTGTCTCAAATGCAAGCGAGCCAGCTTTGCGAACGTTTCGTTGCGCGGCTTTCGCCTACTAAAATTTCTCGTTTCGGTTCGGTGCGGTTCTTAAACGTTTTATAACTTTGGAAGCTGCCGTCGCAAATAATCGCAAGTGCCAATACACTGTCGGCGTGTAAATCCCTTGGCCGTAATATAACCAATTTTATTTCGACGACTCTTATACCAAGTGTCAGTTCTCAGTAAAATGAGCGTTAATTAAATTAAAAAGAATTTTAGTTTCGCATGAAGTGCCAAGTTTTTAAATCTGAATGTGAGCCAGTTATAAATAATCAATACGATTCATTATATACAGAGAAAAAAAGAAAAAACCGAAAACAAAAACAATAAAAAATATTAAACTGTTTGCACGCTAAAGCGTTCTTCTAGAACGGAACGTGAGTGTCTGTGCACACCTTAATGACTCAATGGTGTTCGTTGTGCCAAAGTTTCGTTTCGGGCCTGGACTCGGTCACTTCCAGATACATTTTCAATAAATGCTACAACTTCCGTTTGATTGCGTGTGCACGCTACACTGTCTTTGATGACTGGGCTTTATTGTTTTTTCGTGTGAGCTTCTATGTTTAAGTATTTGTGTTATTTGCCACCATTTAGTTCTCACCTTGATAAATAATTATGTACATGAGTACAAGTACATATATGGATTTTCTGAACATGCAATCTATTTAATTTAATTGTGGCTGCTTAAACTTTTTAAGGTGAAATGTGTCTCTTCTGTGCGCATTAAGGTAAAATAGGGGAATCATAAGAAAATATTATGCTTCATTACCTTGAACATCAAAGGTGCGTATGTATTTGTACATAAACAAAAAAATAAGTAAACTATAACCAAAAAAGTATAGTATCCTCCATTTTACTTCTTTATTACAACTTTATTTATTCGCTTTATAATTTGTACGTATACTTCGGTGTCAGATCCTTACTACCAATTGCCTTTTTTTCACCTACTAATAGGATAACTCTGATGTTTAATTTGGTTCTTATACGATTCATACATAGTGTAATATGGTATTTGTAGTTGATCAGGACATCAAGATGAATGCATATCCGGTTATATATCCTTCTGATAGTTGTTGCGTATTTTTGGGTTACTTATTTTTAAATTATCCAACTGAAACTCGAGTCTTTAATTGCTGTCAAAGATCCTATCTATATTGATACGCTACGCCCTACTTTGTGCTTTTTTTAGTTTTTCACGTTTTAGTCTTGCAGTCAATAAAAATTGGTATTTAGGCTTTTTATAACCAGAAGCAACAGTTAGAAGTTAGAATGATGACCATAGGACCACTACAAGATACCGCTCCTAAACAAAAATAAAATAAAAACAATTAAACTGTTTGAATAATAATAATTGTTTGTTATTAAGATACCCTGTACTCTTATGTAAGCCAGCAAAGTCTAGAGACAGGTTGACACGGTGCCAGACATATGGCAAAAATCTGATTTGTTAACAGATTACGATAGCTGTCAAAGGTAAGCGTGAAGAGATCTAAGCAGTATCTACAGTATTACCTAACTAAAGAATAAATGCCAGATTTAAGCTTTTCTAACTTTCACTTCAATCATGAAAATCGCTATTTATTACTTTTGGTTTCACTAATATTAGATCCAGAATTATACACAGGAGTATAATCTTGTTTAATCCGACAAAGAAACCTTTATTAGAGACCGAAAAAATATATTTTTTGGTGTTTCAGCAGCTCCACCTAACGGTACATCTAACTTAATCCATAGAATACGAAATTTTAATCCATTTAGAAGCTCGTAAAAATATCCCCCACACAACTTATATCCCAAAATTTGAGACAATTTTAGAAGTTAAACTGGTTAAACCCTAATACGGAAAGTATAGACGATTGTGGGATGCAGAATTTTTTTTAAATGACGTTATTGTAAAACTGTATTCCTTAAAATAATATCTGGTAAAAATCTGGTATAAATATCTGCTGGTCAGGACCCAACAAGCTCTCCTGTCGAAATGCCATTACTATGAGTTAATATGCATAGATCATTGGGTCAAAATCATATAAACGTCTTTTAAAAAACCAGTGCAGATGTTAAGATTAAACGGTTCCCGTAGTTTCTCGTAAAAATATTAATTATTTTACCAGTTGTTTGGGATCAACTGGTTGGAACCATTTATGTCAAGTCCATTCAATTCAAAATAGTCCTTCAATATGACAAAATAGCGAACTCCATTGCCGGTAATATGGCGATAATTTACATCGATGAAAAAATGTGGATATCACTTGGGGATCTGTTGCTGTACATAAACGCATATTTTGCTTATCGATAAAGCCATCAAGCCATTGTTGAAGATTGCCGTTTTGATGAAATTGAGGGAAAAATTCTAATCGGAGAAGTTTCTTGAAACGGTTGGTGTTTCAAATCTTGAATGTAAGGATGTAGGCCAAGATCTTTATCTTTATCTATCATCTATCATTTAGATGAGATAATTTTGATCCTTCGACCGGTGCGTTATATCAGTGGCATGGGAACATCCAATTGTGGATGTTATGACTTCAATTTTCGATTATTACGAACGATTATTGGATACTAAAATATTTGATGTATTGAGTTTCTTTAAATGTATATTATAGGCAGAAGCGATTTGGCATAAAGTGAAGCTGATATAGATTGGCCTGTCTATTTGAGACACGAGATCTCTCTTTATATATATAAACAATAATTTTGTTGTGGTACAAGTACATACAAGTCTATGGTTAAATGTAGACATGAGTAGCTAGAGTATTAAGAATATAGTTTAAGACATCAATCAAAGATATAATGTAATGATTTAATCTTGTTTTACAGCACTCAGCGAAATCAGAGACCTATGATGTGAAGCGACGAATTATTAAAACCGAGGATCGATTGCTGTGATAAACACGTATACGAGAGGAATATTATATATACATATGTACATATATGTAAATGTTCTTCAACCGATGAAATATATCGCATAACTCACATAGATATACGAAATTCAATCAAATTGAATTTAAAATAAACTGAGCCAACGTAGCAACATAAAACAGACAAACTGTCTACTCTTTCGATACGCAACTTTTCGGCGAATATGCTGAACAATCTTGGGGCCAATGTGCTGGGTAAGTACTAATAGAACTAATCTGATAGCTATCCAAGGCAATTATACGGGGAGTACGTATAATCTTGTAATTAGGAACGGAAAGTGAATTACGCTAAATGATAATAATATGTATATAAAAAAAAAAAAAAAAAGCAATAGAGAGAGACTAGCTGAGCAATAATTAAACTAATTTCTTAGGCATACGTTTCGTAGCATATATATATATATATATATATATATATATATATATATATATATATATATATGTGTGTATACCTATTTCCGATCTGCGCTAAATGATCCATAATTGGGCCGTTGATCGTTTGTCGGTAGCTGGCGCCTAATGTCGCGTGTATTTAGCGGTAATTAAGTTATAATAATTCCAATTTCGCTCAGTAAACTTCATTCGATGTGGGTGTGAATGAAACAGCTGCTGTAGTGTTAATTGCTATAATTGCTCTTTTAAATAATCTGCAATTGTAAATTACAGACACACACACACACACACATACACATACATAGTATGCATAATTACTTTACATATTTATTATATTTTTTACCACATTGTTAATAATTTTTGAAGCACTTTCAATTTCGGCAATCAATTGACTTAACCTTTCTCTATGTGTAACTGTTGCTGCTGTCTCTGTCGCACTTCGGTTATTAAAAATTATTTTCACACCTGTAGCAAGTACTGCAGTGCAACGCAACAATAGCCGTAAAATGTGTTGCAAGCACATAAATTATGTTTCATTGCATTTTTATTCACCTTTTATTGTTCACTTCTTTTTATTTATGCACTCTTTCTCTCTTTCTCTCTCTTCTCTCTCGCTCCAGTTCTTCCTCACTCACTCGATGTGCAGATTCTTTCACTTCACTAGTAATTAATTACTTTAATTTATTCGATTATTAATTTATTGCAATTTTTTCACACCGTTTGGCACCATTACTGCGGCTGCATCGAATACTTGTACAAGTGCAACTGTTGCAGCAGCCACTTTATTTTATTATTTTATGGTTTTTTACTGCATTTACAAATAAATATTTATACTCTGCACACATGGTATCAGTATTATCTATTGCATCTCTATCACATAGAAGGGATTTGATCCAAAAATCCAACCCAAACAATGATTTTTGTGGATGTATTAATGTCTTCAATACAATAATAGGACCAAAAATATTACGTAGAATCTTTCTCTAGAAAACTTCCAAAGCCGTTTCATCTAATTCAATTAAAGCTTCTGCGCCATGCAGTTGGACCGGGGTTATTACAGTCTTAAAGATCTTGAATTAAGTCTTTCGACAGTTGGCTAGAGAGATTGAGCGTGACATGTTCTGTACTTACGGGCAGTGGCGTAGGACGTATTACATCAGCAGATTGAAAAATCGCACCCTGCCTAAAACCTCTCTTCTTTCTTAACCTGACAACGCTTTGTGTGTGTAATACCTAGTGCAAACAAGGTGTCAAAAACTTCATTCGTATCGGCGTATCGTAAGCGGTTTTATAGTCGCCAAATAAGTGGTGTCTGTCGTTGTAATATGAATATTTAGTCACTGTCGACCTATTTGGTCTGCAGTCGCAATGATATTGCTCTACCAATGAATCCTTATATAACTGCAGTTTATTACACAATAAAGGTGAAAGAAAGTTAAAGACTTATTCCGCGGTAGTTGGCGCAAATATCTGCGTCTCCTTTCTTAAAGATATGACAGAGAACACTGAGATTCTAGACATTGGGTATGCGTTCATCGAACCATATCTTACATAAAAGTTGGTGCATACCGCATTGGAGCCTGCCGCTTTGTTGTTTATCAGCTTTTTAATACCTGAATTGACTACATTATAGTACGGTGGCTCTACAATAATGTCATCAATAACTGCTGGTTCCGGTGTCATTTTTTGATCGGCTAGGTTAGAACAGTGACTTCTCCATAATCTCTTTTGTCCTTACAGAAAATTATTTCGGGTGTGAAACCTTCGGTCAGACGCTTGATAAAACTTTTAAACTTTAGTTCTGTTACGTAACATCTCAACATCCTCAAACTCACGCCTTTCGTGCTCCATTTTCTTGCTTCTTAAAAGGCGTTTCTCCTCTTTCCGTTTCTCTCGAAATTGCTTTCTAACAGCTTCCGTTGCTTCCGACTGATAGAAGGCTTTCTTCTCTGTAGGCAAGGTTCTGTATAACCATGGTATGCTTGCTATGTCTCCACTGCTCACATATATCTGCAGAAGACAGAGTGGTTTCCGGGAGCAGTCGGGAAAGTGTGTCTGTCGAATCATTTTTAACGTTTCAAGGATTATGTCATGTTCTCTATTGTGTAGTATATAGATTATATTAAATCCTCTTTCTCCCTTTTTTCATTCGATAGACATCATTCAGTTCAATATAATTAATTGAAAAACTTTACGAAGTTTCTACTGACAAGCTATACTGTGCCAAGCTATACTTATGTACGTAGTTATTCGACCATTTTAAACAATAAGTATTATAGTAAAAGGACAATTGTTCATTTAAAGACACAGAACAGTCATTTATTCGGCAGCGTTTGGGCTGGTGACTTATTTCATTTCGCAGCGAATTTCAGCGAAATGAAAACCGCACAAAACGATTAATTAATTAAAATTGCCAAACATGAATTTATCGCGTGAGCAATTTGGACAATTTGCAAATATCAGCGAAGCAAATTGCCGAATGGCAAATCCGCAAAATATATTGCAGTATTTCGCTTTCGCAAGGTAGTACGCGGCACGGCAATGCGCGTTTCTATCTGTAGAGATATATGGCACTATATATATCGAAATATATAAGCCGCATTGTTTTGTGTGTGTGTGTGAGTGTGCAAATGCGTTGCTGGTCGGTCAGGAATACTCTGTGCATAATTATTGAAATTTTGGCGAAATGGTGCGGTTTTTAGGCGCAAACTACAAACATATCTCCAATACAAGTACAGTTCTATACAACATAAGCCAGACCACCATCACAATCAACAGAAACAGCAACATCAGCAATAGTTAAAAGCCGCAAGCACAAAAATTCCAACGCAACCGAACTCAAATTGCACAAATACAATTACGAATTTAATTTAATTAATTCGCACAGACAGCGAGCAGCAAAATGGAAGCGCTTAGGAATAGAGAATGTGTGCGTCCTTTTTTAGAACAATTTTTTTTTTTTTTTTGTTCGATAATAGCATTCTTTTCTTTGTGACATTAGTTGTTGCTGTGGCAATTGCGAAAATTTTGTTTATATTTTCATTAGAATTCTGTGTGAATGCGAGTTTCAGTTTTGTGTCCTTGTGCAAATGAATTTGAATTCGCGCTGCTGTTGTTTCTGCATCCACGGTGCATGCAAATTACGCTTAATAGCGTACACAGCCCACACAAAACTATGAAGGCCTGTTTTCAAAGTTTTGTTTGGTAAAATAGGCAAAATGTACTTCAAATGCAATTTTGATGAACATTTTTTTTACTTAAATCAACTTTATGTGAATCAATAAAAACAGTAAAAAAGTTTTCCTATTAATCCGGCATTAAACAATTCATTCTAGCATGTCTGCAATAAAGCACAATCATGCCAAAATATGACGCCAATATGTCAACTTGTCGCAAACAAAATTTTGGTTTCCAAATTTGCCACACAAGACTTTAAAATCAGTCCTTGAGGAAGTTCCGTATTTGTATTTTGCTTTCTGCGCGGTCGCAATATGCAAATTTTCACTTTTTCTCCATTCAGAAAAGATGTAATAAATATTTGTTTGCTGCCATTTTATGCCAAAGGATTAGTAAATTTTATTATAGGCAAGCTGCAGTCAAATACAATTTGTTGCATTTAAATGTGCTTAAAGGGATTTAGTTTTTGTTGTGTTATAAGTCCTTCAGAAGCATGTACATGTATATAAATATTTATATATAAAAGTTCCTTAAACTTCAAGGGGCATGGAACTATGCTGATAAACATCAGATAAAACCTTTTTGGAGCATAATGAGTTCATCAAAAAGTCTCTAGTGTCTACTTTCATAGAGGTTAATAAGTGAAAAAAAAACATTAACCCTTTTTGAAATCATTTGATAAAAAAAAGATGTTGCCGATATTGGAAATGAACGAATAGACCCGAAAGTCATAAACAAAAACTTGACGTTTCTACTTTAAATAATAATAATTATTACGTTAATATCTCTCAGTACAGGTATCCGATGAGTAGACTTAAAAAAAATTCACTGAATTAGCTCCATTTTCGTTATTTAACAAACTTTTAACGAATACATCGTTTTGAAGTTTTTTCATTAAAAGATTTTAAAAAATCGACATGAAATTCACAAACTGAATGCTCAAGGAGAAAATCTTCAGCTGATTATCAAGCTGCCACAATGTTTGTGGACGAATTAAATGAATTTTTATCAATGGAAAATCTCACCAATGAGCAAATTTACAATGCAGATGAAACATCCCATTTTTGGAGGTGTTTGCCTGAAAATTTGTCATAATGAAAATTTTATAGATAGATGTCAATGGAGAGACTCACTACATTAGTTTACACTAAAAAAAAAATTGATTATCCAGGTCCCAAACATACCGGATAATCGAGGTACTGCCGTATATCATAGCAATTTGATCTGTTCTATGATACGATCAAATGATTTTTGAAAAATGATAGGGAATATCAAATTGATATATGTATATCTCTTATTTTTTTCTTTATGTACTAATTGCCATCTGTCTACCTCAAAGAGTTTTAGTTGAAGCATTTTCTTTGTAGGCGTGCCACCATCCATTTTCTCAGTGATACTCATTTCTACGGTAAACTTTACTTACGTATAGAATAATTTGTGTGCGTCAAATAGCTGCAAAGAGCATTATAACCGATCATGACCATACTACACATGATTACTTTACTTTCCTTTCCTATCTGAAATTTACACGAAAATTGATAGCATTTTTTAAACAAACCTCGTATGGTTTTCTTTATATTTTCATTAAAAAGCGTTTGAATATGTATTTCGTGGCAGACGTAAGAAATACATATGAAAATATGAAGAAGTAGATAAAACTCTTGATTCCATGTTAAAAGTCGCACTTAAACTGTGCTTTTTCGTTCGTTCCGACAGTTTGATTTCGGTACAAGTCACTGGAAGCATTCAAGCGTTTTGTATATCGCACCTAACACCGCGCCTTTAATTTACTAATCACGACTTGAAATAGTCGAAAGCAGCTAAACAGAGCCTCCGTAGTTGCAGCCATAGACCACGGAAGTGTCATTGAGATACGCTGCCGACTCGGTCTAATATATATACAAAACTTACAGTTAACTGGTTGAGTCAGCGCCAGTCAGTTGAACTTCTTGTAAGAATCAAGCGTGAAAAGTGACAAGCTCATAACATTGCACTAGATTACGTTAAATAAACTTTAGTAAAGATTTTCTTTAACAACATCCCGAAGTGGTGATGGTGTCACACAGTTGTACACAAATACGCAAGCTATGAGGAAGTTATATCTAGTATAAATCACAGACTCCATAAGCAAATGCGAGTTCAGAAAAGTTTGTTCATTGTAGTCAGTCAGTTTTACAACGTTTTAGTTTAAATGACATTTAAGCGACTGGGAGTGTTTGATGCGTACGGACATGGCTACGTCGAAAATCGCTAATGAACAGTAGCCGCATTCGGTGTTTGTGTAAAAATTAGCACTTTACAGGCAACGTCAAAAATCATGAATACTCATATAGTCACCGTCGCACAAACGTATAACTTTAGAGTCCGAGTCATCTAAAGTGCGTCGTCGCTTTTATGATTGTGGCTAAGGTTTATACATATAAGATTTGTTTTATGACTTAATGGCAAATAAGCCGCTGGCGTCTAGCGAATATGCCATTGCACACACACTGTCTGTGCCTTATGGCATAAAACTTACCAAATTTATGTGGAGATATGGTTTTTTTTTTTTGACGCATTTATAAAGTGAGACAATGATTGACATTTGATGAACTGAAGTGTGAACAAGAAGCACTTTTGGCAACAAACTAAAAGCTGATAATACGAATAGTTTTGGTTATATCAGCTATAATGAGTGAAAGTTGCTTAAAATAATGCTCTTCAGTATGGATACTTTTTTTTATCGATGCTTTGCTTAAATTTATTTCATTATCTTAGCCTTAACATTGTTAAAGTTAGAAATAGAAATCACATTTGGTTTCAGTTTACCTTCTAAATTATTTGACTTTTCGAAAGAACACTCAATAATTTATTTTTGAAAAATCTCACCTTTATACACTTACACACACAGTCTCAAATAAAGTCGAGTTTCAAATTGTCGCTGCACATTTTTTTTTCCTTTTGGTCTCTGATGTTGCCGAAATTTTAACAAGTTCATTTCGAAACAATAAAAATCATTGAAAAACTGCTTTTATGCGTTCAATACTTTTATTTGTTTCACTTCAAAGTCGGTAGAATGTAATGAAGACATGCCGATACGAGAGCCTATACAAACGTACATATATATTATACGATTATGTATCCAAATACATGCATGAATCTATTTGTGTTAAAACAAAAGGACTATATTTTATAAATTTATACGAATCTTATCTTAGGGCACAAAAAATTTAATCAAGTAAAAAAATATATTTGCACAAAGTTGTTACTGGAAAAAAGAAGGATATATATTTTGCGTTTTAGTGTAGAGAGAGCATGCCCATTCATGCCCAGCATCGCACTAAGTAGGTAACAAGAAATGCATGGGTACTTCTATGGAAATAGCGCATTCGCTGACTGCAAACGCCTCCACCTGCGCTAGTGCAAATAAATAAAGTCTCGAGTATTCGCTACAACGTCTATTCGTCTTCCACTTTAAGACAGTCTACAGAGTGCGTTTCAAAAGTCATGAAATATATTTTTATAACTGCTAGGGTAAAAGGCTATATTTCGGTTGTGCAAAGGTATAGAACACGCAGAAACAGACGAGTTTGATCCTATATAATATATAAATTATTCGTCAGCATTCGTCAGAAGTCTAATCGATATAGACATGTTCGTCTGTCTGTCTGTCTGTCTGTCTGTCGGGCAGTCCTTTTGAACAACGAGTTTGGAAACTATAAGTGTTGAGACATACAGTAACGATAAAAAATTAAAAAGGAAAAAAAATTTCATTTAGGTTCAAAACATTTCAGTATACTTGATCACTGATGGCAAATCATAATTCAGATTTAAAAACTTCAAAATGGTGAAACATTTTTTTAAAAATCTTGCATCGATATTAATGAACAATTAAAAATAATGAAGTAGTGTCTGCCATTTTAGATCCACTTTTTTAATTTTGAAAATTTTAGTTTTGAATCGCAATGAGCGAGCTTGAAGTACATATTAGCGAATTTAAAAAATATTTCCGCCATTTTGAAGCTTCCATTTTCAATTTAGAATATTCAGAAATGGATCAATAATGCAGAGTCGTAAACAGGGACTTCGAAAAGACTTTAAAATTTTGGACAACCGCTAGGTCGGGCCTGTAGAGTAGCTGCAACAGCGATGTGAAAACAGTTTAAGGACCAGCATGGCGCAGCTTTAGTATATTTCATCCGTTTGGCTTGCTTATTTCGTCCACCATTTACTGGACCTCCTTAAATTTTTTTCGCACTTCTTTTAGCTTGCTCATACGATATAGCGGACTCTCCTTCAGTTAGACTGAAAGCTTAGAATGTATTAAACGAAGCCTACTATTTTTTGGGAAGCCCCAAGATAGTTTCTTACATATTTCTTAGTTATTCTACGATTTAAAATTTCTGGTGGTATTTTTTTTCCGTTTTATTGCGGATTTTAATCGCTTAATAAAAACGTATCTCTTGGACGCTGTAGAGGCGCAACAAATTAAAATATTTCATGACTAATGCGAGCAACCCAGTATTCAACTTTTCGCTTAGCATATTTCATTCTTTCTGTATCGCTTACTCTTTTTCTCTTCTTGTTGGCGCTACAGCCAACTGTCTCACAATATTGGAAATTTTGTATCTCGGTTTTTGTATCTGCTACAACTATGTGAATATACAAGTATCCGTGTACGTCTGCGTTTCATGAGTTCACATCTACTGGCGATGAGTAAATGTTTAATTTAGTTAAAGTCGAAATATAGTAAAAAATAAGTAAAGAAAAAAAAAAAAGGGAAAGAGTTAAAATTCAAATACAACATCAGCAGCAACCGTGGCGACAATCGCAATCGCGTATTATCGCGTGTATCTTTCATATGTATACATTTTGTAGCTGATGATTTTTTTTATCTTCCTCTTCTTCTGTATTTCTTACCTTTGTGCGCTTCTATCGCATGTACATGTTAAAAATTCCAACTTACTGACTGACTGACTAAATGAAAGATTGATTTGATGTCCAGCTCATGATGCTGGACCGGACCGGATCGGACCGGGGCTCTCTACTACGCTGTATTTGCCTATATGTACTTTTTTTTTATGAACTACTGAATTTTTGTTGTTGTAGTTGCTGCTGTTGCTCCTGTTGTTTTTGTTGTAGCTTCAAAGATACTCGTTCATGTGCATTCAAAGTTGCGTAGCAATGTGAAGTGAAAAAAAAAAAAAAATTAAAAGGGGTTACTCTTTGCGTATCTATATACAAATGTATCTGTTTGCCTTTATTTACTCGTGAGTGTAACTTTATAGAAACGTATCGCACCTTTGTCGTCAATTTGTTGTTGTTGTTGTTGTTGGTATTTTTACGGTGTGTCTGTCTCTGTTTTTCTCAACGTGTTTTTTTTTTCGGCATTCGTTTGTTACTGTTTTTGGCATCTTTTGAATGACAGGTTGTTGAAAAATTCAATTTATCTGATCGCAACAGTTCAACTTGAGCCATGCACGGTGGCGACAACGCTTGTCAGGCACCACTTATCACGGATTCGTTTGGAAGTGTTTTTCAAATTTCAACTAATTGAATTGAGGAAAAAGTTTTTTCAATTGCAGCAATTTAACTAAGTGCAAGCGAAATAATCAAGAAGACTATTAAGGAGACAAACTGCAAAGTTTTTTGAACCTTATCGATTTAAGGCAGTGTTTAGTGTACATTTTTTGAACTGTTTTGAACTACAATTGAAACATATTCCTAAGGTGAAATGAAAGAAAATAAATTTTAGTTCTGTAATTACGCCGTAACAAAAATCGTGTCTTCAATAATCCGTTCGATTGAAATTTATTTATTTCGTTTAATTCAGTTTCTCATATCTTGCAAAAAAAAAAAAAAAAAAATCAGTGAATATTTTGTGAAAACTGCCGACGGACATTTGTGGATTTAGTAATCGTACAAAAGATAAGTCAGGAATAAGTGTACAACCATATATCAGCGAATAAATCTGGTAATTATGACACATTATTAAGAACCACAAAAAAAACTAATGAAATTGACACCAGTTGAAATAAGCCCATATAAAAGGGGCGATGTGAGCCAGAGACTCCGCGTATTAACTCTCATTTCGTTGGTGTTTTTTTTAGAATTGCGTAGAACTTTAGAACTACATGAATTCAATTCAATTTGCTTCGAGAGAGTTATTCGAAAAATGCTAACTTTATTGTGATTATGTATAGAAATTACCATTCCATATAGAGGGTCTAAATCCCTATACCAACCCATCCATTCAGCATCCTCAGTATGTAAGATGGTGTAAGTGATTGTACCCACACGAACGATTCTAAGTGAATACTCAACCCACTCGAAAATTGAACTCATGTTTAGGAAACCGCTTTGTCACGAAACTCGGAATGACCTTTACGACGTCGGTGCACTCCTTTTGGAACATATCGCCGTCTATTCATGGATAATTTCAGCTCACATGGTGCCAAATCAGTCGAATATGTCGAGTGGCTTATGGTCAAAATGCGATTTTTGGGCAAAAACTTGGTCACAAGTGTCGTTCGATGAGATGGCGTATTATCGTGCAACAAACGCCAATTTCGTTCTTCGCGATATACGAGGGATACGACGGAGCAAACGCCTCATTAAACCAAGATAAAATGGCCCATTAATTGTTTGGCCCGGTGGAACGAACTATTGGTGAATAATCCCCTTCGAATTGTAGAAACAAATCCACATTGTCTTCACTTTCGAATTTTCCAAACGTGATTTTTTGAGTTTTGGCCCACCCGACGGATTCCATTCGGCACTTTC
This sequence comes from Leucophenga maculata, assembly GCA_035044805.1. Lineage (NCBI taxonomy): Eukaryota > Metazoa > Arthropoda > Insecta > Diptera > Drosophilidae > Leucophenga > Leucophenga maculata. The sequence goes on from JAWNNP010000446.1 coordinate 725,018, forward strand.
AGGGTCGTTTTGAAAACACCATGTCTCATCATTGGCCCGGTGGAACGAACTATTGGTGAATAATCCCCTTCGAATTGTAGAAACAAATCCACATTGTCTTCACTTTCGAATTTTCCAAACGTGATTTTTTTGAGTTTTGGCTCACCCGACGGATTCCATTCGGCACTTTCAGGGTCGTTTTGAAAACACCATGATGAGAATCACCAGTTACAATGTTAAAAAAGAAGTTTTGATCCTTTTTTGGCATCTTTAATGATGTTTTTCGAATGTTGAATCCGAAGCGTCTTTCAATTGTTGCGGAAAAAATCGTGCATACACTTTCCCGAAGCTCAAATGATCGACCATTGCATTTAGTCGATCATTTGGACAATCCCAATTCCGATTCCATGAACCGCAATGACGATTTCGGCCCATTTTTAATGAATTCACGAAAAATTTTGATGTTTTGTTCGTTCACTGAAGATTTCGGCCGGCCCGAATGTTCGTCATTCCAGTTTTCTAGACCGTCCTTGAAACGTGTATAGCAGACGTAAATAGTGGTACGAGATGGACAACTTTTCCCAAAGACTTTTTTCATCAATTCGTGAGTTTCGGTAAATATTTTACCAAGTTTAAAACAAAAATTAATGTTGGCTCTGAGTTCAATACTCATTTTTCACATTTGACGCTATAACTCCACTTCCACTTTTCCAAAGTCAATGAAAGATGTACCTTTCTACCTTTCGCAGGTTCTCACCAAGTAAATGCACTGGAAAAAGAGTTCTCGATAATTAATATTAAACCTCAAACATTCTTGAATTTATACCAAATTTTTAAAAAAAATTATTTTGTTTTTTGTTTTACCTTTTGTAAACCAGGTCCTAAAGATTGTGATATACCAAAGGCAGCACTAAGCGCACTCCACGTTGGTGTCAACACCTTTGGATCGCTGCCGGGTGGTCAGAACGTATCGGATATAACGTTGAATGGTGGCGGAGGCGGTATTGGTGGACGGTTGCATGTAAGCAGCGGTCTCTGTGATACGGCTAATGCACTCAACAGTATCAACAATCACGGCAACAACAACAACAACAATAACAACAATAACAACAGCGCAATGCAGCAGCAGGATCAGGTGAGCATGTTTAATGAGACTACCAAATCGAGTGAAATTCTTAATAATCAATGTTCTTTCGATGTTTTTTCTACGTTTGTTTAAAAAAAAAAAAAAACCTAAATATCCAAAAATGCATAAACAATTATTCAAAATCCGTATTTTCCGTTTACAAATCCAAATCAATATGCAAAAAAAATGAATGTTGAAAATTTGAAAATTTGTTTCGAAAAAAATTGTGTGCCATGTGCAAAAATTGATTGAAAAAAAAGTAAGTGTAATATTTTTTAAAAATATTTTTATGTAAACACAACAAAAAAACTTGTTGTATTGTATTCTTGTTGTATTGTATTATAGTCCATTGTTGGTTGATTTTAGTGCATATGTATCTAGTTTTGTTTTGTTTGCTTGAGTTGCTAATTGTTTGACATTGTTGAAAAATCTGCATTAATTATAGACGATTGCTGGCTATTTGTATTTGTTTGGCTTTAATATGGTTTCTCCTCTTTTACAGATCTTGGACAAAAACAAACAGAAACGGCATAGGACGCGCTTTACTCCCGCGCAGCTAAACGAACTGGAACGTTGCTTCTCAAAGACGCACTATCCGGATATCTTTATGCGTGAGGAGATTGCTATGCGTATTGGTCTGACGGAGTCACGTGTGCAGGTGAGTGGCAGAGAATTTTGTCTTTGAAATATTTAGATTATTTGTGTAACCGGTCAGTTGTCAATCGACCATAATTGACTCTGTTGCTGCGGTCTGTGACGTTCTAAAGTTTTGTGGCTTGTTGCCAGTCTATCCGTCTGCCAGCAAATCTTTTGATATGCATTGGCAGTCGCAAATTGCTTTGCACATGTTCTGGCATTTCGAACATGACATTTCACTCGTGTTGCACAAACCGCTGACATGAAATGTCGCTGTGGAAATTTTCAGCTATCACCTATCAATTTTAGTTTTGGTTATTGGTTGCAGACAGTTTGTGTTTTCCAAACCATTTGACGTGAAATGTAAACCAATGCTGTTTGTTAATGCAAAACATTTAAGAATAATTGTTTTCAACTTTTTAGTACATATATTCAGCAAAAGAATCAAATGTTTAATTGACTGACAGACTGACTGACAAAAAATTTACTTTAATATGCAAAATAATCTTTGATATTAGTAAAATATCTTTAAATGCGACAAACCAATAGACTTTGAAATATTTTGAGTTGTTTAATGGTAGAACAGTTGTTCAAGACTTTAGTGACTAAAACTTTTATTCGCTAATTGATGAAAACTGTTGGCGCCTAATAGCTACACTCATTGGCGCAAGATGCAAGTTGCCAGCCAAAGAGATACATAAAACAATCGATTATTCAGTTTATCGATTAATTTCTAATAAGTTGGCAACGCATCTATCTGCCGAATTACCATGACACAGGATAAAATCTATTTAATAAAAATTATGCATGGGGACGTTGCAATTTAGTTTTGCTTAGCCTGCATTCTACACAATTAAAAGAAAAAGAAAAATGCTCTAATCTGACTATGGCTGAGTATGGTGTCCCTATATTTTATAGGCTCTGAGAAATAAACGCTCGGAATACGTTGACATATAGGCTAGATCCTAGATATATACAATTCGCAGCTATTTTGACTTTGAAGATGCAAGTTGCCTATATCTTCGTATTAACGTATGAACTTCATATTAAAGAACAAATTATGCACAAAAATTTATGAAAATAAAAAAACGCCAAAAATGAAATTCCAGTGCGCCATTTTAAATACAAATATTTCAACTTTACGAGCCTGGTACTGTGCTATTTAAGCGCCCAAAATTATACTTTATTAAAGCACATAAACTCATATTTAGTGAGCCTTAGAGCTGCTGCAGGAACAGCAATGCAGACGTTCTCACAGCTCAGGCGCTGGCAATTGGGAAAGCAAAGCAAATGTATACAAAACGCAGGCAGACAGACGGACAGACAGGCGGGCAGACAGACAGACGGACGGACAGACACACACACACAAACTCGTAAACACGAAAGTAAACCCGTAGGATTGCTTTTTTCTTCACTTTATCTATACACATACAGTGGGTATTATCCTTGCGTATGTTTTCGACACTGCAATTCGCTCTTTCTGTGAATATGTATGTATATGACTTTATATATATATATATATATGTATATAGATATACTTATTTGAAATTGTTGGTGGGAGTTTTGTTTATGCGACAATCGAATTTACTGCTTCATTAAATCTGTGTTTGTGCTTTGCAAAAGGGCTTCAGCTCGGCAAGTAGTTGGAGGCGGAGCAGCCGGTGGCGAAGACAACTTTCAACGCGCTTCATTGGCTCATGTAGCCGCATGTACATATGAATATCTCCATGAGTATATAGCTTTACGTACTTGACGTTACATACTTTCTTTCTCAGCATGGCATCTATGGCATATTAATGACCAAAACTATTTCGTACAATTGCCAGCGGTTGAAATGAATGCCAAAACTTTGTCCAGTCAATTCGCTGCAAGTAGACAAACAAGCATTCACTCCTTTCAGCTGACAATGAAAAACAATTAGAAGGCGAAACTCCTACGGCGGCTCGACTTTACTGCGTACACATTTAATTTGATTCGAACGCTTTAGTGCCCATAATTTGCATATCAATTTCGAGGAAAGATGACATCAACAAGCGTACTTGAAGAAAGTGTTGCCTGTTTTTAGGCGCGAAAGTAGCTATTTTTCCCTTTTCTCGTACACTATTGTTGCTGCTCTTGCTGTGAGCTTAACAACTTTCAGTGTTGGTTTGATAAATTGTTTTAATAATTGAGTATCAGTGTTTGTTGTTAATGTGTCTTTTTTTTCAGTCATCCATTCGTGCACCCTATGTGGTGTATTTGAACCTGTTCACATGGGGTTGCATGGCACAGGCAAAGAGGGTTGTATTTCGTCTCTGTTCGCTCTTCAGTATGTCTAGTCTGCAGTAGACTTGGAACACACTTTCCGTGTAGGTTTGTGTGCCTTCGTCTAGGCTATTAACACGAAATAATGTTTGATTTTTCTGTAATTTTCCTTTTCTATATTAGCTTTTGGCTTTATGGCTTATAGAATGTCAGTTTCATCGGATTAGTTGAGGCTTATTTTGTGTCGATTTGTTGGTATTGTTGTTGCTTTTAATAAAATTAGCATTTAAATTAACTTTGCTGATGCGAGACTGTGTATGTGGGTGTTGCTTCAAATATATTTTTACATATGTGTGTTAAAAATATGTCGTGTGTAGAAGAATTTCTGGCCCATTTTTTGTGAACTTATTCAATTTTATTAGTTTTGATATTATTTAGAATTAATCTTAATTGATCAACATATACTCAGAAATCGTTGAAACTGCATTCATAACACTCTTCACTCTTCCTCTATGGTCGGCAATGCCTCAAATATTCACCGATATAAACATACGTTTTATACAATATCAACTTTTATTAATGAAACTTAATGTCAAACCTAATTGGATACACTTTTTGTTTGTAGTGTTTTTTCCTTTAATATTTTCATTTCTCTAAACTTCAGCCTCGCATCTTTTGAAAACCGTTTGCATTTGACTTTTAAGTCACAGAAACTTCGTTAAAGAATTACTTAATTCGGCGAATATCTACAAATTATTAAATCTTAAATGAATTTCTATATCTAAAGTATTTATCTACTTATATATAAATTATATTAATAAGCTTAATACGTGAATTCGGAACTGCACAGTTGTAGTTAAAGAACTTTTTGCTCTTTTTGCCCTTTTACTGCATATCGCCTTATTTAATATGCACACACACGTCTGGCCCTAAATCAATCTACAAGGATTTGTAGCTAATGACAGGATAACGACAGCACATAAATGCTAAATCGCAAGCATATTAGAGCAGAGCGGCGCAAATCAAGTTAGTCATATGGTGAGCTGGTGGTGAAAACTTTTCACATATCCCATATAGAAGTTTCTATATGGTTCGCGCATATAAGACCTGCATAACTGATTAGGCTCACGTACGTGGAGGAGTATCAATGGAATATATAGTGAAAGTGTCGTCACACTGAAGTTAGTCTGAGCTTGACTAAAAACAAATATTAAATTTTTAAATTGAGATTATTTAAGAGTTTTTCCTATTTTAATAAAACAATAAACTTTAACTATAAAATGTAACAATATACAAATAATAAAGCTTATAGCTTGAAAGGCCCTCTTCTTTATTTTCAAACCTGCTGCGTGATTTTAGTTCTTAATTTGTTTTCGCTTCGGTTCGCCTCTTCCGATTTTAGATTTGTTTGTCGGTTGTTCACAGCAAGAAATTGCCGATTTTAGCGCATTAAGCGGCTTAGAGCCCCCCGCCCACTCCTCTATGTTATTTTTGTCTTGTTCTTTTTGCACTACCACCCCCCGCTGTTTGACAATCTGTTTGAATTGAAAATGTAATTGCCAGTTCACAGTCGGCAGGCAATTCTTGTGGCGTTGACACGTGAGTCAAATCTTTTGCACAAGGTCGTCTCGTAGTGCGACCCCTTTGTAGTGATTGACTTATCCTGATTTTTCACTAAATGTATCTATAAATGAATTCATTTGTTCACTGTAGCATTTGTTTGCGTATCTATTGGTTTGTTTATTAAATTGTTTTAATACTTTATAGCTGTTGCCTGGGAGAAATGGTTGCTGACAATGGTTGCTCGAGATGCAGCAGCACGTGCCACAAGTTCACTAAATGAATTTTCCCATGATTAATTTACTTGACAACAAGAATGTGGCAACCGTTGTGGATGGAAATGCAGTTTGGTATTTTTATTATTAATAGGAAATATGTATTATCTTTAAACTGAGTGTAAAAAGTATATTATCTCACCTGTATAAAGGTTATATTGGAGTATCTTCTATCGCTGATATGCAGAACCATAATGGATTTGATTACTTCGAGCAATTCCAACAGCACAATTCAATTTAGGAAGTTTCAAGAGTGCTTATTGGAATCAGGCATGTTTAGAATCCTTTAATAAATGGATGAAAATGTAACCAATGATGAATCTCGGGGCTTCAATAATTACTGATATTGGAAAATGCATCCACAAAGGCCGGAAACGGTAGCAAAATCTAGCATTCTTGATCCAGATCGTACTTCTGTACAATATGGTTCAATACAAATTTATGGTTTAGATATGGATTCGTATAAAATACCTATCATTGCTCCATGTAAAACCTTACCCTTATGTCATCTATAAAATCTTAAATACTGGTCAAATTTAGTCAACTATATCATATGGAACCGACAGACTATCTAGAAACGTCAAGTTTTGTGTATGTTAAGTCAAGCCCAATAAAACATTCCATATTTGTCCAGTTCAGACCACTAAAAGCAGTCTTCTCCAAATAAAGCTTTTGCTGCTTTTGCTAGAAATGTTGAATTATGTGGATCCAGATAGGAATGTAAATATAACCATTCGAAGTCCATTGTTTAAGTCCTTTTCCAAAAGTACAACAGGCTATTGCTTCCCCCCTAAAGCTTCCTCCATTACGGTCAGGAGTGATGTCCGTCTGTCTGTCCGTATGAACGAAAGGATCTCGGAATCAGTAATAGATAGAGGTTTCGTTCTTTTTGCATTCGCATAGGACTTCGGCGGAATTTTACGAATTTATTTTTAAGTTTTAACCCTCCCATAAAAAAATTTGATTTACTCTATCAGATATAAATATCACAAAATCTGATTTTCAAGAGATTAAAAACTACCACAAACATATTTGTTTTATCCAACTAATATAAGTGTAGAATATATAGAGCTATAGAGCATAGATATTTTTACTGTAAAACAATTTTTGATTCATATTGATTCGGAAGTTATTGCTGACTAAACGCAGAAACAATTAGTTTACGTGAGCAAATGATTTCAGCATACGAACTGACTTTACATTGGATTATTATTTTGTCCTTTTTTTGATTTAGTTCTGAAAACGAATCAGTTTCTATATTTTGCTACCTTGAAGCACCTGATTCCTTCTTTTAATAGAATCTGTCTGAAATACAGTTAAGAAAACGAAAGGAAAAAAAGTTTTGTTCCCGCAAAAGTTATCGATTTACAATAGAATTCATCTCCTTGCTTACGAAGAAGTTCACTGTAATTCGAGCTGGTTAAATGCTTCCTTTATTACAAATAAAAATCTTGAAATACTTTGCGAATACCATTTCAGTTTCACAGATAATCTCACACTAAGCTACATGCTTTGATAAATTGTTCCTGTATTGCAACAAATCGTTGACTTTTTTGCTGCGGCATAAAATTCGCCTATAATAAAGCCGTCTTCCGCAAACCACAGTGTATAGAGACGAAGAAGGAACATGCAGAATAGATTTATCGTTGCCTGTTTGCAACAGTTTGTGTGCCTTTGAAGTGATTTTACTATCAACAGAAAATAATTATAACTTAAGACACTAGAATATACAATCTTCAGTTCACATTAAAGAACTTAACATAAAGTTTATGCTGTATGGAATTCTTTTGCTCAAGTTTCCTTAAGTGCGTTTTGGCGACGAAGCATCTCTTCTCTCTATAAAAACTCATTGTTATGACAATTTGGTATCATAATGTTTCATTTATTTTTGACACTAAGTATGGAGAGACAAAAATTCTTAGCCAAAGAATTTCAACGCAGCTCATAAAAAATTTAATCAAAATGACTTCCACGAAAATTTTCAACAAAAGAGAAAAACCATTTAAAAAAAATGTATATAAATATAAATAAAAAAAAAAAAAACAAAAACAAATAAGAAAAAACATTAACTTTGGTGAATCCGTAGCTTTAATACAATTCAAACTTAATTAAAAATTTTATTGCAGCTGATTTTAGTAAAGCCTTAGAATCCAAAATTGCATGGTAGGCTTATATGGGAGATCTCTTTAATATGCTGCGTGTCTGTTAATATAGCTGAGAAGCAGTCGTTCTTAAGAAATTGCCATATCAAACTTAATATTGATATCAATTTGGATTTGAATGAGACCTATTCCAAAAAGTAGTCATGAAATGTTGCTATGGATTAGGAGGAAGGAGAAAGTAAGTTTTTTCAAAAATCAAAACAGTTGGAAATGTCTACAATGAGTTTTATGCGCTAACATGTTCTTGTTTTCTCTCGCGATTAGTTTGAATTAGTTTTCAAGAATTCGTGTGTATTTTTGGTTAAATATTCAAATGAATGTGAATTATTAATTGTCCGGATTATTGCATCCTTATTTCTATTTTATGTAATTAAAATTTTTGTATAAAATTTTCGGAAAACTTTAACTTTTCAATAATCCTGCATTTGTATGCAACTGCGAAACATAGCAAACAGCTACTTCAACTGCGGTTAAACTTAAACCAAAAAGGACAACGTTAAATGGACATCGTATACATAAAGAAAATCTGGCACGCATTCATTTTATGGCGTATGAGCAATTTCAAAAGCAATTCCGTTGATACTTTTCATTGAAATGTTTGTGTCGGAATTGCGTGCTAAAGTGTCTGGGTGGATAAGCTAAAAAAAAAAAAAAGAAAGAAAAAACAAACACTGCTCGCATACAGTGGGGGGGAATAAGAAATTCTGGCTTACAATATACATATACACGCGCTATATAAAATGGAGCATCACGGCAAGTGGAGCAGCTACTACTACTATTTCCAGTTTCCAATCAATGAATTCACTACTGCAGAGGGGATAGGGGAAATGTGTTTTTCCAATATAAATCCAAGCATTGCGCATGCCCAACCCGGCTGTGGTCGCTCTCAGCGCGGATTTGCTTAGCGCTTTGGGGGTTGGATGCTTCAGCTAAACATTGTTTTTTTTCTTCTTTTTTTTTTATAGTCCTCTAGCGTTGCTTATTGTGAATAAGCGCAAAATTTTGCTGTGCAGGATGCATAGAAGAATGCACTTCCGGTTGCTACTGACAATCGCTGAGTTTTGGCAATTTCTATTGAAATTCCAACATTTATGAAATTTTGAGATGAGGATGTACACATTTGTTTGTAGATTGTAGCTCCTTTGATTAGCAAATACTACTTGAAATTTAATGCTTATTGCTTTATTTCGTTTTCAGTATTCGATGAGGCAATCAAGACTAGTTACTGATGCTCGATAGAATGTGTCTGCAGGCATTTGTTAAACGAGTTTGATTGAAACTTTTTCTGAATTTTAGCTACAAAAATTGGTATTAAAAAAGAAATTCTCTATTTATCCATGGTTTCACTATTTCAATTAAATAAAAGTTTGAATTAAAGAGTAAACGCAAGAAAAGATATAAAAAACCGAGAGTGGGTGGTGGGTTTGTGTGGGATCATGTCTGGATTGACTCGTCGCGACTTAAGCTCTTACCGATCATTTATTTACAATTTGTCATTTCAACAAACCCAATATACCCAAATATATTTTGCGTAGGGCATAAAAGTGTATTAATAATTTTCATATAGAATTTTTATACCTTGTATCCATCGAGTAAATATTGTCAAAAGTAGACATATCGGACCGCATAGAGTATTCTTTAGATAGAGTCGTTTTTTTGAATAACAAGATCTTTATAAATTTGATCGCTCTATGGCATATTTCCAGAATAACCTAAAATATTATATTTGTTTATAAGGATTAGATTGGTGGTGTATAAATATGAGTAAGAGATTGTGATAGGTAGATATTTTTTTTTAATTAATGTGGGAATGTGTTGGGTACGTCACCTGGAGGGTGCTGCGACAGATATTGTGATGGGAAAGAGACTGTAACTGATATATATATAGGTCTTAGTTCTCACTCAACTCACCGAAAACTGATTCCTGATTCCTAGAAACCATGTGAAATAGGTTTATTAAGTTTGTGCAAATGTATGTAAAAGTAAGAAAGTGGCGGGGCAGGCTCCCATCAATATAGAGATGTGCGTTTGAGTATATTAATTGGACATTGACAGACATACGATCCCCTGTTGAAATGTACCTTTCCACTGGTCCTATCTGAGTTCGTTGATTTGTGGAATAAAAATGTTGTTTATAAATTTGTCTGATATTTTTAATACGAATGCGGTATCCGCTAATACTTATCTATGTTAATATAAATCACACATTTTTATGTACTCCTTCACTCGTACATGTGAACTTAATAGAACATCATTTAAAAATGGCCGAATTGGCAGAAGAAAACTTGGCCATTCAAAGTAAATAAAAAGCAAAACAAAAATAAGATAAAAACCAACCCCCAAGGGATTCTGCTCCAGCGACATTCATGAATTGAGTGGGCGTCAAAGTCTGTACATAAATGTAAGAGAAAGAAAGCGAATCAATGTCTAACTATACGAGTGAAAGAGAGATCATAACGCTTGACATGGTCGTAAGGCAGGATTTAAAGGATAACATAAAATAAATCGACTCCATTTGTGAAATTCGCATGAAAGGACAACAACTCCAATAGCAACCGAGTACCGAGGCACATACGCAGATATATTAACACATGTGTGTGAGCGAGAGAATATGCCATTTGCACTTACAAATGGACGAGTATTTCGCAATTTATTTGGAAAAATATTTGTGCATTAAAACGAGTAAAGCATTTTTACTTTGACATGCCGTGCTACAGACTGTTGATGGAAAGACAGTCCTCTGCTTAGCGGCTTTCATGAAGCATTCGAAAACTCGCCAAAGGAAAAGAAACAACTTTCAGGGCAGGCGCTCCATGCTGCCATGACATTGGTAATAAAGGAAAAATATTTGATTCTTATGTAAGCAAAACTCTTTTGATTGCCAAATAAATTGCAGTTTATTGAAGCAATGTAATATCAATAAACGGAATGAATGCTGTTCTGTCGGCAATAAATGCATGCATTCAATTGATTTTTGATTATGGCATAATTTTTCTTTTGTCGGCATTGCAAATAAAAACAGAAGATAAAAACACAGTTGCCACATAGAGCTCGATGGTACTTGGTTAATAAAATGCAAAATTGCATAACTACACAATTCGTTGTACAGCGAGGGAGAGTTACAGAGACGAGTGGGGCAGACTGTTTGTTGGTTGGTTGTGCATCCTTGAAATTGTGTGCATACAAGTATTTCGCTTTGTCATGTTTTTGTTTCGTTTTACGGCAGGAAATAACATTTGCATTTGTACTAATCAAATTTTGATTGAAATATTCCATTCGAAGCTATGGTTTTTTCTTTTTTTCGATATTGCTGTCGCGAATTGTCATCGAAATGCAATATCCTTGATAAAGAGGTTATTGAATGTTCATAAATTTGCAATGCGGTATTTTGATTGATTTTTGAAGTACATGGAAAATGCATTTGCAAAAGCAAAAGCGCCGAAAAAAATTCAAACCAAAATGTTGACTTTTTGTATTGACATTTTGGGCTAAGCGAGAATCGCAATAACGACAGGTGTTTAATAAAGCATTTCGATTCCTCATAATGACTTTAATGCACAATTAATGTTGCATAACGAGCGATGCTGCGCTGCGCTGCGTTGACCCATTTCACACCCTCGGCTCGACGATGTGGTACAACAGGTTCAGCCAGTTCATTGTCGTCTTGTGCGCCCCTTTTTATGCCATTATCTGCGGTCTCATAAAATCATAGCAAATCACTTGTTATCCTTGGTGTCGTTTTCATCAACCCTCGGCATAATTTAGCGCTATTTAATTCGTAGCTTCTGCTTTCATTTTTTTTCACACCCTCCTGTCTCGTTTGTGAATGGCAATAAGGGTATACTATAATCTCGGTGTCAGTTTGCACCAAGAACAACAATAATTCGAGGTAGAAAAGCCAGTCATTCGCCCATTCAGTAAGTCATTTATTCAGTGCGGCGGGTGTAGCTAATAATTCTACGTCCTGCCACAAGAAAATTGCTTTTTCATGAACTTGACTCATTTATTATTTGCAACAGATTTCTTGTTTGTTAGGTGTTTTGACTTTTTGAGTGTGTGTGTGTGTGTGTATGTGTGTATGTATGTGTGCTTATTTTTTTTTCTTTTTATATATTTTGCTTTGTATTGCGGCAGAAATAAGCTTTGAACAAAACCGCAAAACACAAAAAACATATGTCCCAAATTCCTTTTGAAGCTGTTCTGGAGAGGTATTTAGACATTGCAGACGCCTAGCGTATAACTTTAAACAAAACACTTCCAATTGTTCTTTTAATAACAGATTAAATTCCGGGTCGCGGGAATAAATGCTCGACCTCATTCTCGGTAGCAAACAAAATACCGTTCCGTTCTTATATAGACTTGCAGAGACTCTGAATACTCTAATTCATACTTAACAGATTAAAGAAATGCACAACTTCGAGAAACTTTGTACCCCTTGAACCGCAGATTTGTAAGGAGTATAATAATTTGTATGGATGTAGTGGTCCAATGTGAAATATTTTTTTGGGTTTCCTGCAAGCTATATCAAATTTGGTGGTTCTAGCTAAAATAACAAAATTTTTACATACAAAAACTACCCCTTTTAGTCATTCGATCAGCAACTGACACCAAAGTTGGCTTTTGTAGACAAAATTAAAACCTGCATCTCGATTGCAGCCGAGATGCAGGTTTGTGTGGGGTTTTTCCTAAAAAGGAGTTGGAACGTTCGTTGAATACTAGTTGACTGAAGAAAGAGTTGGAGAGTCTGACAAACAAAAAAAAAAAATTAAGCTATATTGGCTCGACTTTTGATGTTGATTAAGAATATATACATAGACTTTATGGGGCCTACTTATGACAATTATTTGTCCACAATGCTGCCTACCGGGCCCAAAAACTGGAGAATAATGTATTTTTAAATTAGCAGATTTTTAAATTAGCCAGGAAAGGTAAAGATGAAAATGAATTAGATTCTGTACCGCCTTAAACATCTTCAAATATTTTTAAGACAGTCTGTTAATGTAGTAGTAGAGGTTTAATCTCTCACAGGGATCAACAATGTCTGATCCATTTGAAATACAGCATAGCCCGTCAGTATGCATGTCAGAGGTAAAAGTCACAGATTGATTTTCTAATGCAGTATTTTTTGAAGTGAAACTTTTTTAGCGGCGACTGATATTCGAATGTTACGACGTCTTCTTGACGCACAAGCAGACGCAAGCGCTATGTCTAATTTAATTAATGCAGTTTAGGTAAGAGGTAACCTCTTCACAACTTGCGCTCTCTGTTTTTTAATTACCAGTCTTCAGTAGTAAGTTTATTCTTGGTGAGGTAGGTTGTCTGTGTAAATGTTTTTTCATTACCTATGATTCTTGAGGGAGATTTTAAAGTAAATTTTGCATCAGATGATTCTATACAGCTAACTAATTTTCCTCGCAAAAAATTTTGTCTGATCCGAAATTAACCGAACAAATGCATCAACAACAAAATCTGGAATTACTATTTTCACATTATATCGAAAACTTAGAATCAAAAACATATAATAAAAACTCAACTGTCTAGTTTAAGAATCGTTAATTTCTCTTCTGTAAACGAGTAATCCTGTTAGTCTACACCAGTGGTGTCTTGATAACTTTTTATGTTCCTATTTGGAACGATTTCTCGATGGTCCTTTACAACATTCACAAAGATAACAAGAAAGTATGGTGTAACCTCATTGTATTCTGTCAGAATTTCGAGATCGGAGACCATTGATTTTTTTTGTAGCTGAATAAACGTAAAATCTGCTTTCGGACCTAAGAAATGTTTAACTATTTGTGAACTTTGTTTGAATTATCTGCTTTCACGAAAAACAATCGTTTCGTATAAAAATAAAAAGTTTTAATTTGCATCGCACACAGTGAATGATTTTTATAAGGATATCAATTAAAATTATCCTACTATCGATATACAAAACACAAAGCAAAATACACGCCACTTATCCGGTTGCGAGTGTGATTTATTTTATAATTTATGCATAAGGGTGTAGCACAAAAAAAAAAAAAAAAAAAAACACCATAAAGAAAAATATTTTGCCATTTGTCTGTCTGGCGCACTTCGATATTTAATAATACGAAAACATGAATATAAGCCCGCATAAACGCATACACACCCTGCTCAGCACAAGGAAACCCGCACAGAAAGCAAACTGAACGAAGAAAGAAAAAAAATCATGAATATTGTATGTATATAAAAAATAAATGCTTTGTTTAACCGACATTTTAACGCCTATTTACGTGCGCAACGTGTCATGCACGTTACGCCAATTTAATGGCTCAGCCGCCGCAAAGTAGGCAATGACTTTTTGCATTGTAACAATTCTTTGTTTGCTTTTATATATAGACACATACATATATACAGTTATATATATATATATATATGTACGATAGACAACAGCATAAACAAGAAAAACACTAGCAAAACAAAAACAGCAACAATATGTGTATGTATGTATGTATGCATGTATTTGTGTATGTATGCATGTGTAGTAGAAGTACATACATATACAAACTAGAGAAAGTTCTGCGCCCTAAAGTTGACTGCTGCAAAATTTTTCAGCGTGTGTGTGTGTGTGTGTGTGATTTTGGTAAACATTTTTGCAGACAGTGTAACTTAAATTATTAAATTAAAAGTTAATGAATAGAATTATACGTTAACACGTAAAAAAGTATTCAAAACAAGTCAAGGTCGTCAATGATGCAACTACACCACGACGCTACATGTCTAAGGGACATCTAGCGTTCTGCAACAACCACCAGCGCAGTACAACTAAATGACACTCAATAGTTCTACTTAGCTACATAAATAAACGTGGTTTTTTTTTAGTGTTTATAACACTTACTGAGCCGGAGCGACATTTAGACAGATAGACAGACAGACAGACAGACAGGCAGACAGCAGCCAACTAGATAGAAGTAACAATCTCTGGCATGTGACTAATTCACTTGGGACCATCAGCCTTACAAGCAAAGTTACTTTAGCAAAAACTTTTAAGATTTTTTTTTTTTATTTTCGAGTCAGCTTGATTGTTGTTAGTATGCCGCCAGACTGTTTGTTTGTTTGTTTGTTTGTTTGCCATTCAGTCTGTCTGTCTGCCTATCTATCTTTGTTGGAATATTACAGATTTATTTCACTTTATTTATACGATGCGATTTTTTACCATATTTTCCTTTTTTTTTCCTTTCGTTTAGTACAAAAAAACGGCCAAGCGCATGAAACAATAAGAAAATATCTGCCATATTGTATCTAAATTTCATTACAAACGAACGCCAGTCTATATTGTCAAACGAGTTGATGTGGATGTGACATGCATCGCACTCAGTTGTCGTCATGAATGTTGATGTGACTGATGCTCATGGCTAGAAAATCATTTTCATGTAAGAAGTCACTCAGTCATTGCATTTTCATTTGCTTATTACAACGTACAGAAAAAAGAAAAAAAAAAAAAAAATAAACCAGTAAGAGTTACGTGCATAGATACATACTCATACAGCCGCGTGGATTGTCAGGCATTCCATGCTGTATATCACATATAAACATTTTGCACATCTATTGAAATATTTTGAAATATCAGAAATATCTTCGTTCTGCAGTTAATGGCTAAGAACATGTCTATCCAAAATATCTCAACAATGCATTGCAAATTACTTAGGATATTTTCCGGAATGTCCAATGGAATGGCCAGTTCGAATTAAATTCTGCTAAATGAACAAAGGCTGCCTTTTGAAGGCGGAAGGAAGTTGTTCTGTTGTGTCTATGAAAATTTGTCTAATATTTGCATACAATACACATAGAATACTTGTATGAATATTCATTTATTAGCTGTTGTAGTTGGACATTTGTATGCTCAAACTGCTATTGAGACGTGTTATGTTCCTTGTTCTTGTTATTCTATATTGTAGTTGTTGTTGTTATCGTTGTTGTTGTTGTTGTTGTTGTTATCGTTAGGCCGGTAATTGATCTTGATTAAAATTATGTTAACTCAACATTTTACAACAAGCAGAAAGTCATGTTAAGCACAGAGTTTGCGTGTGTTGTACAGTACACATTGATGGAATGGACTTCTTAGCTTTACAATTTATAGCTGAGGAGTGAATTTAATGGCAGACGTTTAAACTTTAAGTTGCTTATTAAGGCCTTGAGTAGAAACATTGTTTTTATATACATCGAATCTCATTAATCAACTTTGTCAAAAAATTATTTTCAAGTTTTCAATAGTCACACAAAATGAGATCTATATACGAATATAAGAGATTCCAAGCGCTCTAAATACATATTTGATTTAACAGTAGGCTATAATGTTCAGTTCTTCTTCTTATAATTCGATTAACTTGAAAAACTTGTATTACTTTCAGGTCTGGTTTCAGAATCGTCGCGCCAAATGGAAGAAACGTAAGAAGACCACCAATGTCTTCCGTACGCCCGGCGCACTCTTGCCCTCACATGGTTTGCCGCCATTTGGCGCAAATATAACAAATATAGCCATGGGTGATGGACTATGTGGCACAGGCATGTTTGGCGGCGATCGTTGGAGTGTCGGCGTTAATCCCATGACTGCAGGTATACATATATCTTTTGATTTTGACATTTTGTCATTATTTTAGCATTCTAAAGACTAACATTCACTTTAAATATGTTATGTAACATACTTTCTTTCTCTCTTCTTGCATTTTTTCACTCTGCTACTAATCGCGTAAATAAAAACAAAATTTTATAAATTAAAATTATAAAAAAAAATTAAAAATAACAATAAACCACAATAAAGGTTTTGGCCAGCTTAATCAATCTTCGCCGCTTTCATCTACACTGAACAGCGGGCTTAATTCGGGTATTAATATTGGTTCCGCTATGGGTGCTGGCAGCTATCAGCATTATGGATTAAATGCTTTGGGTAGGTCTAAATTTATGTGTGTGTGTGTGTGTTGAAATATCTATGTATATCCTATACATACTCGAACAAAATCACATGCTCTGGCAAAATTTTCCACAGATATGACAAAAGAAAAAGTTGACATTTTCGTGTTTTTGAATTTATTTTCTTTAAAATTTGTGATTTTTTTTTTATTTGGTTTCAATCCAGTTTCTTGACAATTGCCTAAGCACGACATACAAAAAATCTTTATTTTTCTGTTTTTTTTTTTCACAATGCGTTTCTTTGAACTTATAACACTTTTTTTTGGTTGTCGGATACAGTAGTCAAATATCTGTTTTGATTTCATATCTTATTAAATTTGTTTGTTTCGTTAATTAACAAATGTGTTGCATATGTATGTCTGTATTAATTTCAGGAATACTCAAAGGAATTTTTTTCTTTTGTTTGATTTCGTATAGTTATGCTAATTGATATTTTGGAGACACTTGCGCGTATTCTGCTTTTTTATTTTATTTTTCTACATGGTGTGGCCTTTTGTTACATTTTTCGCCAGTTCTTTTATACGGGGTACGAGATTCGCTCGAAGAATATCTGAACTTTAGCAGTTTCTACGTTTCTGAGCCATAACAGCCTATAACAGTTGCTTCAATTTTTTAAGTTTTTGTATGAAATTTGAGCCGAGACTGTTTTTCAATCTCCGTGAACGCATTGCTGACTCGCCGTTCTTGTCAATATCATCCACGTCTCTGTAAATATGGACTTTGGCGTAAGAGGTATTTCATCAGCAGATTGAAAAAAGTTCACTTGCAACATCTTGCTTGGCTTTAAAGGTTTCAGAAATGTTCTTTCCTGCACTGACAACGCTTTGTGTGTGTAATAGAGTCATCATGCAAAAACGAACGATATTTGTCGTGATACCGAGTGCAGACAGGACAGGACGAAAAACTTCTTTCGTATCGGCGTGTCGAAGGCGGCTTTATAGTCGACAAAAAGGTGGTGTGTGTCTTTGTGAAACTCACGGGTCTTATCCAGGACTTGCCATAAAGTAAATATTTGGTCTCAAACCCGATTAAAAGAAGACTTATTCCACGGTAGTTTGATAAATTTTTCGAGCTTCATTTCTGTCACATAAAAAAAAACGGATGTTTAGTGGATTACTTTTGTTAGTGACTTTAATACCGTGTTTTTTTTTTTTGCTAATTCCTTTGCTTGTTCTTTGTATGTTAACGGGTTAATACCAAACTAAATGTATTCCTGTTTCGGTTTTAATTTCAATTGTAAATGTTTGAAAATACTTCAAATCAATTAAGAGGAAACATATAAACAAGGGACGATGTATTTTGCTAATTTTTTCAGAGTTCATTTTGTTATTGGAAATTATTTCTCATTGCTATTTCTCATCGGATTTTTTGATCAACTTTTATTTTTATTTTCTGTTTAGGCGATTCGATGATGTATCAGCATACTGTGGGCGGTGTTGGCTGCGGTGCAAGTGGTTCGCCAACAACAACAACAACGCCGCCCATTATAAATTCTTGCTCATCGGTAACACCACCGCTCTCTACGCAGCCAAACGCTAACCAAGATTTGAATGGAGAACAAATGGTAAGAAACTTATTCAGAAGTTTTGGAAGTTTAGACATTTACCAAAAACTACAACACTTTGCTTTTTTTATAAATCTCAACAACAAAAAGAGTGCTCAAGCTCATCATCAGCAGCAACCAACGTCTCAACAACACCAACAGCAGCAGCAGCAACAACCACCGCACCAACAAACACACCAACAGCAACAACAGCAGCAGCAAACAATTCACCAACAAACACAACAACAGCAGCAGCAGGCACCATTGACACCAACCCAACAGCAACAACAACAGCAGCAGCAACACCAACAGGATACAACGAACAACAATAACAACAACAATGCCGTTTCTGTTGCTGTGAATTCCAATGCGCATCACTTGCTGCCGCATTGTCATCAATCGATGCAATCGCCATCAGATGGTGCCACCGAGGAGGATGTCTGGCGAGGACACAGGTAAGTTTCATTTGGTTTTTTTTTTTTTTCTTATTGATGTAATAAAATGAAATTTTTTTAATTTTCATTTCAGCATAGCAGCGTTGCGACGTCGTGCTTCTGAGTTAAATGCAACGGCCATACCCTCCTACCTTCACCATGCTGCTGCCGCCCACAACAATTACGAGCATCACAATTCGGTCTACTGAAATTTGTTGAAAAGCTTTGAAAGCTTTTCGGATTATGGATTCTCGGGTTGTGGAAACCATGACTACTAAACAAGATTGTCTTCGGTGAAACCGAAGCATAAATACTCTTCACACTTGCCCTTTGGCCGACAACGTTGTAAAATTTAAGAAAGGTTGCTTAGTATTAATGTACACAAAATACGGGAATTGAATCTTAGCCCCCCCAAGAAGCGTTGCTAAGTAGGCCTATAAGCGTTATTGATATTAACAACAGTTTATACTTGTACAATATCAGCTATTATTAATGATGCTTAATGTCAAAATTAATTGGAGTTACTTCCTTAAAACATTTATTATTTTACGGGAACTTCAGTTAAACCAAAGCTTCACACACTCTAAATCTTTTGAAGCTTTCATTCCGTGGTGGATTTGTATGGGGACTAGCACTTAATGTGGGCGGATTTAAGCTCATTGATATGTACATATGTGAAGGTTCCAGCGATTTTAAGTATATCTTGACAGCAATTTATATGTTTTCATTTCAAAATCAAAAAGTAGGTAGTGGGTTTGTATGGGGCTATATATAACCGTCATTATAACGTATGTTCAGAATCAGAATATAATAAAAAATCGATACTTACTATACTTTAGGGGTTTCCGACGCTTCCTTTCATGTTTGATTTTATGGTGTTTTTGGTGCCTCCTTTGGTTTGGATACAAACAGTTTGAGCAGCATAACATATGACACTGTTTGACCAGCATTGCGTCAGCCAATATGAGTTCGTGTGAACCAGTTATGAACCGGTTATAAACCGTTAAGGACATGATGGATGTCATTTGCCGGTGATAAAACGACATTTTGGGATGCATAATTTTCAAATTGATAATTTTGTTAACACATCTCCCTTTTCACGTGATTCATTCAAAGAGGCAACATGCATTTTGGACGCTACGAAGCAAATTTGTTTACAGAACTTTGTTTGATATTAAAAGTAATAGAAAATCGATTCCAATGAGAAAAAAATTTGTAGATAATTCATACCACTTGAAAAAAAGAAAAATTTTCAATATTAGCGTAACTGAGATATTGACAACGATCCAACGTGCGCAAAGGCCTAATCCAATCTCCCTTTACATATTTATATGTACGTATAAAATATACTTAAATAAATATACATAAAGTAAATACACCTAAAACGAGTGAATTAGAACAGAGTAAATGCGTTTACATATATTTACACTTATGTATTAACGTATGGAAATTGTAAAATTTATTAATATATATTTCATTTAATTTCTTTTAGACTACAATTGCTGTTTAATTTTATTGACTTATCTATGTACAAATTGGTTTTTTCATTTTGTTTCGTTTTTTATACCCTTCACGTATGGTTTATAAAACGAAAAATATAAATTAGACGAATAATATGTAACACATGCAGAGTGACACAACAAATGAGCTAAATGCTTAATACTGATAAATCGTTAGATATACATACATTAAAATATAGATCTAACATTTTTTTATAGACACTGTTATAGTGGCCTAGCTAGAGGCAGAAAGAAGGGATCAATTCCTTCATTAAAAGTATCACTAACCTGAACGGCTCCTTACTAGCTGATTAGATTAATTAGTTCAATGAAAGTCTCAAATGCGGTTCGGCAGTGTCGGTAGCAGACAGAGAGACAATTAATAAAGTAAAAATAGATTTGCTCTTTAAAAACTACATATTCGAGGACTCTCTCTCTCAAAATAAATAGAAAACTTTTAATGGCTAAAATAGTGCCAGTGTTGTGAACCACTCCAACCTACAAAAAGTGAAAGCCACTACACTTCTTGAACCGTACCAACCTAGCTCACTTTATTTTTATGTATCTAACATTTTCTGAAATTATTTTAGTGTCGTACAAATTAAAACCTTTTGTAGCACATGTGAAGCGTATGAAAGCTTCGGCTTTGCCGAAGTCAAAGTTTTACTTGATTTGTTCTTTTTTTTAAATTATGTTTTGTACTTTATTTTCACAAACAACTATTCAAACTAAAAAGACTATAACGAATGAACAATGTATACGATAATGAATATAAAATTCGTGTTATTCACTAAGCATATTTTAAAAAATTATAAGAAATAAGAAAAATTATATTTAAACTTTAAAAAATGTATAAGTAAACAACAAAATCAAGGGATTTCTGGCCATGTAAAATGTTTATGTCATGTGCTAACCGCAGCTAAAAATCACAGAACAACCGATTGCAAATTAAATCTGTAGTATTTAAATATATATAAATATGCATAAACTTAATTATGGCAAGAATATGTTGCAACTAATTGTAAGTGACAAAAAAAAAAAAAAAAATTAATAAATGCTGCATTCAACTCTTATTTAAACTGTGATATTTCTTGCGCAAAACTATTGCATTTTTCAGATCTCATTGAAACTTGCATAGAACTTGCGCAAGAAATTTCATAGCCTGAATATGCTTTAAGTAAAGGAAAAACAGTATATGTATACAGAACTACTCGTATAAATATAACTAAATTAAAAAACTTATAAAATAACAAAAAATTAAGTGTAATAGTTATAATTTTGAATTACATATATAAATAGTATAAATGTGTAGCGCATTTGTTTTTCGACCTACATGAATATTAAACATTATTTTTCGATAAATATAATTTTCTAATTTTTTTGATTGTATGTAGTTGTCTTTTTTTATTTAAATATTCATTAGTTTAAGTGTTGTTGTTTTATACACAATGTATATATTCTGTTTGAACATTTTATGTTTTAACTTTCCATAAACTGTGCAAACATATGAAAAAGAAGAAATCTTCATACTTTTACAGTCAATATTTGTATGAACAGAAGTAAAATAAAATAAGTTGAATTGTTTACCAACTTAAATAAATAACTAAAAATAATTAAACAAAAAGATTAAATGTAATAGATTATCTTGTATTATTTAAGAAAAAATAAAGTATACATTTATAGCCGTGCATAATATTATATATATAAAAAATAATAATAATATAAAGTGAACGTGATTTCAATAAAACTGATTTAAGTGTAAATCTATTTAATTGTATCCATGATGTGTTAAATTATTTGATTTCATTTTGTCAAGCAACGATTTAATTATAGATAAAAACTATTATTTATGGACGGTTAAAAAAACTTATTTATTTGTTAAAAAAAATAGGTTTAAATATGTACAATCTGCAACTACAAGTGAAACAAAGTAGCAAGCTCGAATGTCATTAACTTCCGGATTAGATAAGGATTTTTTTTTCTTAATGTAGAAGAATTATTTGCAAAAGATTTAACGGCATAATCTCTGGCACCCCATTTTATAATTAAAAAAAAAAATAAATAATATCTTCCTGTTCCAAGAAAACAGGGCCCACACACTACTGCTTAAATTAAATATCAAAATTTTAGATGTACAACTTCATACATCATATTACAGTTGCAATATCCTGCTTTGTCTAAAAGGCTATTCAAGTTTGACAGAAAGTTAAACAAATAAACTAAACTCTATGTAAATGAAATATTAAATATTTTATTAGCTCAATTTTAATTAAATTATAACTGAGTAACACTTTGAAAATATCAAACTAAAATACAATTACAATAATTGCTAAGTGGCAATTGATGAGAAAGAGTTTCAATAGGATACATTCACACAATTAACTTAAAATCAAATTGGCAAATTGATAAAACTTTGACAGTTTACAAACAGTTAAATTCGTATGCAGACAGACAAACACATATGGTCAATCAGATAAAATCGATTTAGGAGTCCAATAGAGACCAAACTAAAGCGAGATGAAGCAGCAAAGCAAGCTGCAAATACCAAAACTCTTACATGGCTGCTGGCCAAAAACGAGTAACAAGGATCTAGTGAATTGTTGCTTGATTGGGGTCAGGGCAGAATATGCAATTGGAACAGTAGAGCGACTTGTCAAGCTGGGTGAAATGGCTTTATAAATTTTATAATACCTGCTGCTGCTGCTGCATCGCCCTGACACTTGACATGAGAATATTGTCATGACAATTGGTCAATGCTGGCAGACACAGAGCAAAACACACATACTTTTATATTGTATTTGTGCCTGGCAATGGCCGGACTAGACATATACATATTGAAATTTTATGAGATATTACGCTTCATAAAATACAAAATGCATTTTGACAATGTGGTCTTAGTGAGAAGCAACGATTGCGTTTGTCGTTTGTGCAGCTTATATACGTATGTGAAAGGTGGACAGAAAGTCAGGCGCACGTAATATCACATGCTCGAACTCCAATATGGACAGTTTGCCATCACCGTCGACGTCAGCCTCCTCAATTACCTTGTCCGCAATCTGTTGGTACATTTGAAATATCAATGAAAATTTCAATATAAGATATGTATATAAGTATGTAATCTCAACTCTCACCTGCTGGTGCTCTTCGGGACTGAGTTCCATCTTGGTCATCGTTGTTAGACATGACATGAGGTCGGCATGTCCGATGAAGCCATCCTGATCGAAATCTGCAAAAAGTAGAATGGTTGTAAGATAAAACAGTAGTTGCACAAGAATGTGCATGAAAATTAATGCGTCGACTAGTATAAAATCTGTGCGGAAGTCTTACGAGTTTACTGTTCAGTGTGTTTAGGGTTTCAAAATGTTAAATGCTGCCGAACATGAGGTTATGTAGTCACTTAGGCATTGTGTGGTATGTGTGTTTTCGATTGATTTTAGAACCAATTTTGTGCTTGACTTCATGCATAGTCCACATAGAGCAAAGTCAATGTAGTGCACAACAAATACTTTTCGTATGTGTTATATTTTTATTGTAGATGCAACTTTGTTTAAACTTCCTGTAAATTTGTGCTTTTATTGTTCGAGGATGATTGCATACAATAAGTTGATTTCCTGTTTTTTTTTAATTTCCAGCTTATTCAGACAACAAATTTTCGTTATTGGTCCAAACGTGATATGAAAACGAATATTAAAATTAAAGGTTTAAAATTGTCCTTGAACTCTAGCAAACCACTTCAGTAGACAACAAATAAACAAGCTCAGCGTAAGCAAAATACACAAAGCAACTCCGTAACAGCCGTAAGCCGCACGTCAGTGTCAGGTGACAATCGGAAATGCATCAGCACAAAAGCCAACATTTTTCAAACATAATTTCAATGCGCTTTACAACAACGCTGCTGACATTTTTGTATTGCCAGACTTACCGTATATTTTAAATGCGTAGAAAACTTTAATGTCTCGCGGCGCTTGTTCGCTAAACACAGACAAAGCATCCAAAAAGTCCTCAAAGGATAAATTACCCTGTCCGTCGCGTGAAAATGCCTCGCCTGAATAAAGAGGAAAACAACAATTTTTTTAATAACAAAAAGAACAACAGCAGATACACATACTCACAGATACGACGTCGAAAGGGATTCTCGCGCAGCTCGGGCATCTTTTCAATGCATTCGCGTGGAACCTTGACACTGGATGCGTGTCCTTCTGTCATTTGGCGTGGTACCAAGTCCGGACGCAGTTCACGAAAGCGTTTATGCACCCTGAAAGATCCAGTAAAAAACTGAATATAAGTATAAATCAAATTTTGTTGCATCGTCAAAACGTTGAAGTTATGTTAGCTCATTTCTTAGTATAAGATACATATATAAAGTTAAAATTGAAAACCAGCTTTTATTAAATATTGTATACGAAAGTCTGTAGAATAATACATTATTCAAAACGTACCGTAATATCTCCTTGCGTGTGAAAAATGTGCAGTCCTTAAAGGAGAAACGCTTTTATTAAAAATTTTAAAGCATATGAGGTTTTGTGACTGTATGTTTGCAAAGCTTATAATTATTGATTCCTAGCTGTACCCAGCACGCTTTCATGTCCCCAGTAAAAGATATTGCCATAATGAATGTTGTGTCTATATATCTATGTTTCTTTTTCACTTACCCTATTTTCCTAATGGATGTTACTTTTCCTTAAATTCCATGCCAGTTCCTCAAATAGATGCAAAGATATTACGAACTTTGCTTATCGGTTTTGTATTAACAGGTTTCTTAAAAGCTTACCCGATTTCCCTGTACCTCAAATAGATGCAATGATATGTTAAATTTAGTATACAGCTTATATGAGGTAGCGCCCAACCAATTAAGACCAACCTAACACATTCTTTTTCTAACCTAACTAAAGTTTGTCTGTGAATTTCAGTTCAATCCGTTGGATGGTTCAGCTTCCGATAGGGAACATACATATAGATATATACATATAAGATTTATTTTTATATATATACTACATATAGATAGATTACGCATTTAATGAAATGGTGAATGTTATTAGTCAAAAGGAATCTTCTCCGCGTTTATCTATCAATATTTGTTTGTTTTTAGTTTTTGTATCACAATTATTCGATCGAAATGGTTTAAAGTGTGTTTATTATTTTTTTTCCAGTATTCTGTTCGGTACA
Organism: Leucophenga maculata; assembly: GCA_035044805.1. Taxonomy (NCBI): domain Eukaryota; kingdom Metazoa; phylum Arthropoda; class Insecta; order Diptera; family Drosophilidae; genus Leucophenga; species Leucophenga maculata. The sequence goes on from JAWNNP010000446.1 coordinate 750,573, forward strand.
ACAATTCCAACAAAACAAAAGTGACCTCAAATGTATATCACACTTACCTGGTAATCGTCCAATTGCTGCTCTGTAAAAGTTACGACTTTGTTGCCCATTTTGTTGCAGTTATTTATTTGCCAGTAAGCAAGTTGGGACTGTAGAAATCAAATGGCAAAGCGTAAATACGAGGCAGAACTTTTAGCTCAAGCGAAACGAAGCGTACGACTGTCAAGCAACGCTGAGTAGAGTTGAACTGGATACGACTCCGGCGCGTCAAACTTTGCATACTAGTGGCGCCCACACAAATACATAAGCACTTGTATATGTATATATATATATTATATATATACATATATATCTATATATATTTATACATATATATAGCTACAGCGAAATGCACAAACACCTTCTCGTGATATCCTGCGGCGACCTATGTTGCTGTGGTTGTTTCTATTTTTCGCGCGCGCAGGTCTCACATGGAAATTAATTAAGGAGTGTTCACTTTTTCTAATGTTTTTACTGCTTTTATACGTTTATTTTACTTTCATCTATCTTTTTATGTTAAACTCTTTAGTTTGTGGCCTTTTTGCTGTTCACCAGCCGTGCGCTACAGGAGCGGCAGTATTTCAAAGGCGCGACTACATGCTGCTCGTTTCCCGAAACTTTGACTTTCCCACATTGAAATTGTGTGTGACAAGCAAAAAACTGTGCTAGTAATGCTTATAAATGAATGTTGTTTAAAACTTTTAATTAATTAACTCAATAGACGCGTGTAGCTGCATTTCTCGATATCGTTTGACTGCTGCATGTACTTGTGGAAATGGCTGTCGGGTTTGGGATCCAGATCCAAGAGTGTTAGTTTCGTTAGAAAAAATTTCTTATAGTTAGGAATATGCACAAGCCACGGCATATTTATAGCGTTGCTATAAGAATGAGATAATAAATGGGATATTAAATAGCGTAATTGAATCAAAATATTCTTCTGTTGCATTTACCTTTTTGTGGGCATTTTAATTTCCTGAAATGTCAACATTATCGAACAATCGAGCGCTGTTGCACCAAGCAAATATTGCTCCTCGGGTGTCATTTTATCACAGTTCACCGACTTATTTGACTTTGATAGAAGCGTGCGCAAGGAGTTGTAGCTCTTCGCCGTTTTCGAAGCATAACCTCTTTCCCACATAGTGCGAAAATTCAGCTGTAATTGTTGAAATGCAATTTAAAAGCCATTAGAAATTGTGCAACGAAAAAGAATATAAACTATATTTTGAGAATCCATAAAGTCAATGGTAAACGCTAGCAGATTTCTTACTTGGCAGAGAGCCAGAAAACTGAACATCGCTTACCGCAAATCCCTTGACCATTTTTATGCGTTCTATTCTGTTTTGTATTTCAATTTTACTTTGGTTCTTTTGCAACTTCTTTTTTTCACCTATGTACATAAAAAATCTTCAAAGGCGAACAAAAAAAAAAAAAAAAGAGAAAACTATGGAAACTATAGACAAGTATTCACACTTGCACTCACCTTGGCCAACAATTGTAAATGTTGAATTTTTTCCAGCACACAATTTTTTGGTAAGCACAATATTTCCGCTTTGTTGATTTGTGCTCGAGTCGCCAGTGCTTCCGTTTCCGACTTTGTTTCCGCCTTTCTTTCAGCTGCTATTTCAGCAGTTGCTGGTTTTGCCATTTCTTTTGCCACTGCATCTGCTGTGGCTGTGCTTTGTGCAGTCTCAGCTAGAGTTGCACTCGAGTGACTTGGTTGACCAACGACGACAGCTTCGACGACAACATCGCCGGTAGCCACATTAGCTTCAGTGTCGCCAGCTTTGACTACTTTTACATTACGCTGTGCCGTCTTCGTGGTAACTAAATCCTTCGGCACTACCTTTGCATCTTCTTTTTTAGCTTCAGCGGTAGCTCGATTGTCTGCGTCGCCATAGTCGTATTCCCTAAGCAGACACGTTACAAGCAAATGTTTTATAAGCTCTATAATGTCGCTGGAGAATTTTACAGATTTTTATATGGCAGTGAGTTCGATATTTTTACATCAGTTTATTTATTTTTTGTTGTTGTTGTATGTTTTCAATGCACATCCAATGCCATTGTTGTTGAAGCCGTAGCAAAGGTGTTGAAATGTAAGAAAAAATAAAATAAAAAAAGTAAATCCGTTGAAAAGTAGATTTTAAAAAAAGCTACAAAGGGTTTTTATTTATACTTTTTTTTAGCGTACAAATAATTGTCTGAGTTCGGAAACTGTTTTTCTTTTATAGTTTATGACCGAGTTCTACTGAACGTAAATAGGAATGAAGGTTAACAAAAGCTGCACTCGTTTTGCCACTTTTTACTGGAATTGAGAAACGTTTAAATAGAATAGGCTTTATGCGAGATGCTTGACTAAGTTATATCTTTTCTTTCATAATTGCATTTGAATTGCCTCGCAGAGAGTCTTACTCTGGGAATTTAGTTTCTCAAAATTATATTTAGCTAAGTATTCTCTTAGATGGATGGGCGTTACTATGCGGACTCACCGTGTTGTGTTGGTCACTAATATTAATACATATTAGTACTAGGGTGCACCCACTTTTTAAAATTCAACTTTTGAAGCGACCATAATATTTTTTTCTTTTACATTCTAGTTTTTTTTAATTTTCTATAGGCAAACTCAGAGCAAAGTGGAGAGAGCTGATGTCTCAAAAGTCAAATTGAGAAAGAATAGACCCTTGTGATTGGTCGATAGCTTTAACTGGATTTTGACTACCTTAGACTCCACATTTTAGAAAAAAGATGGCATTGTGCACGCTCCTCGTTAAAATATTTTGACTTTTTAACAAGTCCAAAACACAAAGGTTTGAATTAAACTTATAGCGTTTTTTTGTACGGCCCATTTATAAAATATCTCGAACACATTTTAGGTTGCTTTTAACTTAATATCGGGCATTTGCGGAGCAAAACTTAAAAAAGCCGAATCGCAACTAAAGGTAAAACCATTTTAATTACTTCATGAACAAAGCACTTACCCTTGAAAAATATGGTCACTGATTTCCTGGTAGGAAATCGACTCAGCATGATCGCCGTATATTAAATTTCCATTGCGAAATATTCGCAAATTATTTTGTGGGCAGATGAAAAGTGCATGCAAAGCGTTCGTCATACGAGAGTGTACTCTGTAAAAAGAAAGAAAAAAAATTTAAAAAAACATTTAAACCACATTGTGAAATGCCCTACATAGTTAAGGTCATACAATTTTAATGATTTTAAAGGGGGATATAAGTTGAACAATTTAGTTTTCATTAAAAGTAAATTCTCTAACGCTTTCAATAAGCAAAGTTCAAAGAAATCAATCTAAATGTTATGTATAATCTGTAATTTTTCTAGATTCTATTTATTTTGTTAGGCTATGTTAGATGTACTTTTCAGGTATACGACTACATATATGTAGATGTAGACTATATATTTATAACCAAAGGCTTTAACGTTGGCAGGCAACTTGTGAACAAAGAAAATGCGCTTCGTATAAAAAATATAGCCGAGCACCAAGTGGTGAAGTAAATTGAATTTCGTGCACGGATGCACGCATGACATGAGAACAGTAGCAGTGAACGAATAAACGAATGAATAAACCGAAAAACGAAACGTACAAAAAGAAGAAAAAGAAAAGAAATTAAATCAAGAGGAGCAAAAGAGTTGAAAGCACGGAAGGATATGGGAGCGTAACTAGTAACTGCATATACTACCATGCGGTACAGCCCAAAAATGCCTGAATTATGAAGCACGACAGGACACGCAAATGGAGCAGATTGAAATTTATGGCTCAAAGGCGTGTAGCAAGCGAAACATACGCTTAAAAAGAAAAGAGAAAAAACTATAAATTCAGACAAGAGCAAAATTGAAAGTGCGGCGCGTTGACGTGCAGTGCAGCAAAACCAAAAAAGACCAAGTTAAAGAAATATATTTACAATTTGATACAAATTGAAATTTATATTGCGCATACGCCGCTGTAGCCAATGCCGCTGCAACCATCTTTGTCGCCAATGCAGCAGCAGCTGCTTAAGTCTTGCTAGCAAGCTGAAACCATAGTCAGGTGCACAATGCCTATGTTTTGAACTTACCCGGAAAATAAATCCATTGGACAATATGCACTGACTTGCTTGATTTTTCCCAGATGTAGCTGTTGAGCAAAAAAAGATATCAAAAAACCAATCAGTAAATTACAACAAATATGTGAAAACAGATAAAAACAGTGCAAAGATAACAAGTAGGATATCAAACGATTCGCCTATCTGCATTTGCTACCAGTAGTTATAACCGTCTGACCTCTGTATTCTCCTTTGCCATCTATTTTTTTGTTATAGCTTTGATCTAGTTTAGCAACACAAAAAACACACCTTCAGTAGTTGCATGGAACAGTAACGACACCTGCATTCGCTTTTTGCCACTTTGGCCGGCGGTGAAGTCGAAGTGGAAGTTGCTGACGTTGCGCTTTGAGTTGTTTTTCCTGATACTCTTATTGCCTGCATAGTTGCTGCTGTCGTTGATGTTGCTGCCATTGTTGAAGTTGTTGTTGCCGTTGTTGTTAATGTTGTAGTTGTTGCTGCTGCTCCTGTCGTTGGCATTAAATCAAATAAATCGTTGACATCGCTTGGCAGCAGAAGCCAACCTTGTTTTGGTTTTATTTCGATGGCATATGTGTCTCCGATTGTTGTAGCCTGAAATTATATCGTTTGCTTTATGCGCGCTTGACTTTTTTCTCTCTTCGTCTCTATTTCATATGTTGCCATTCTTACATACAAATGTACGTGTCTTTATTGTCTGACCTGGCCCGTAGTCCAACACATCGTCCGTTCATTCGTTTGCACATACATATGTGCTGGAATATCTGATTCCCTCACTACAAAAGGTAAAATAACCTGTAACAACTCCAATAAAATGAGACCCAATAAACAACAGAAAAAAAATCTTTGGTGTAACAGAAACTTTAATACCTTGCACATGATATTTCGTCCAAAACTTTACCATAACATAGCATATACTGTGAACAGTATTCTAATTTAATGACAACGATTGCAGCCTCTTAAAAGTAGCATCGGACATCCCATAAAGTAAACCAGACATGCCACAGAAACACGTGGTGGTGTAGATGAATAATGTAGACGGCGCTCGTACGCCAAAACTATTAGTTTAACAAAAAAAAAATGTGTGGACATAAATTGTAAGAAATGTTATCTAGTTTAATTTTTTATGGGTAAGGATATACTGTCAAAAACTGCTATTTGGCGCCATTTTTCCAATATGGCCCGCGAGCGGCAAAGATAAGAGGTGGCAATATTGAAATGTGGAAAGAGCTCATCAAAATCTATAAAAAAACCAATTTTGAAAACCCCCGGAAAAGTTTCCAGGTAGTGCCTTGTTTTCGAACCACACGAAATTGCAAAGAGTCAGGCGAGAAGCATTTTATAAATTGGTAAATTTTGACATTTTATTCCACCGGTGAACACTGAAATATTGTCCAGACTTTTGTTAATCGTATTTCATTAAATTAACGGTGCTGATTAAGATAACAATACTAGTTTTTTTTTTGTAGCAGCTTTTGATTTTAAATTACACACAGGTTCTAAATTTTCACAAAAATATTTACCTTTACACTTTTAATTTGAGGAGTCAATGTGTATCCGTACAAAATTGTATCTTGTAGGACTTTCTTGAATGAACAGTTTTATTTAGATTCTAGATCTATGCGCTATGAACTAGTAGACAAACTGATGATACCCTTTTAAGAGTATATGTGAAGTGTACATTTAAGAAAGAAAAAATTAAAATACAAAAATACACAGTGACAAAAAATTCGATAAGAAATGAAACACACTGAAAGCAAGTGCAAAAAACAATGTATAAAATATGATGCCAGCAGTTGTTTAAACAGAATCGTTTTTTTCAACAATATTTCAGTTTGTCTGCGCTGGTGAAGCCATTTTGTGCGAAAAAATATGGCACAGGTCGTCGCCATTTTGAATGAAGTTATCTGTTGAATTATGGCAAGCACGAAGTACGGCTTTTCTCAATTGGAGATACATATTTGTTTTTATATCAATTGAAAGCGTGCGTACAAATTTGCAGCTATAAACATATATGTAACTATATGTATTTTTCCTTTATGCTCGAACAGTCACAAATTAAGCAATTATCATTATTTCATTACAAAAAGGCTGCTGCTCCACATGGACCACTTCATCTTCTTCTGCACAAAATGTAGCAAAAATGAATTTTCGAAGGCGGAATGTGTGTCATACAACAAAAATAGCGGAGCAGACATACGAACAAAGTAAAATTGAACGGACATTAGTTATAGCAACATTTCAGCCAAGTACCGCATATCGCCTACGCCATTTTATTTCGGTCAATGCATTGTTTCCAAAGTCATAAATTCAATATTGGAAACACTTTTCTGCACAAAACACTTGCGATGCAATTTCGGCATCTTTCACACCAGCGAACTAACTACATGGTGAACAACGAACCAACAAGAAAATGTCTCCAACAAAATAGGACCCAGCGAAAGCAGCGGCAATAAACAAAGTGTTTACATTGTTGCCCATTTTAATTCAAAACAAGGAACTGTTGATTTATGACCTCAGCGTCGAGATGACCACCACACAAATGCGACTGGCCAACATACATCTGACATAAGCCAATATTGTGCCTTTACAAAATATACAATTTATACATGGTGTGCACATGGCATATATGTAGTACTAGTGCAAACGTACAGAACTAGCAGCATTGTATGGTGCTAAATAATGAAAATACCAAACTCACCTGTAAATTGGAAAGTAAAATGTCGAACGTGTCTGGCAGTAGCGTCGCATCTGGCAACAACAGACCAAACTGTCCACTAAATTCCTTATCCAGGCGCGCAACTACAAAAGAAAATCAGTAAAGGAGTAGCATTTTAGTGGCAAGAACTGCAGTAAACAGTGTAAAAAGAAAACAAAAAATAAAAACAGCATAAAAATTTGAAATATTGCCTAGTTTGTTGCACATTGCAATATTACTCCGAATATACAATACAATCATAAAGATACATAGATTTTTTTTCTTTAGATTTTGGTTCAACTCGTAGTAAAACTGCTCTCGATTGTTTGAAAAATAAAATGCAGCTGAACAAGTATGCGTCTTAGTCTTTCTTTAGTCCCATTTGCTGCCTGTGTAGAGAAAAATGTTTCGTAAAATCCTACATAAAACCGTAAAACTACGAGTATACTCTATGCCCCTGTGCTTCCGTTGCATTTTATCCTCCATACTGGCTAGAATCATTCATAATAGTTGCTCTGGTGATGCTCATGTGCAATGTGCATCGTAAACGTCAAGTTAGAGCATCCTTAAATTCGGTTTATGATTGATTGTAGTTTGTCTGAAACGTTACTGTGCGAAGCGGTTAGGAGTATAAACAGTCTGGGCGGAAGTTAACGCCGGCAATTTATGAAAAATCCTTAACCCGTTGTTAAAATTTTGGTCAGGCACTTACTTGGTCTGGCGGGACGTATATGCTCGTTTATCCACAATCTATCGCTTGTCTTTGGTATAGCAACAATATCCGCTGTGCAGACAAACTCATTTCCTAATAGACGGCGAATTATCTCGATATAAGCCATAAAGTCCTGCATTGTCAAGGCGCCAACTAAATGTGGAAGAAGAAAATAACGTATACTCGTGTATAGTGTAAGTGTAAGTGTATTGCACAAATGTTACAAATGAGAAATAAACACAATTGCAGATAAAAAGAAAATAACACAAACGAATTGGCAAGTAGCACAAGAAGTATACAACATAAGCTGCATACGGAATGGTTCGTAGTTATCACAAGAAGAACAATACGCAATCATTTTCAGCCGTTCACTAAAATACAATAATAATGTAAAAAGAAAAAAAAAAAAAAACTAACCTTTTTCAGCTAACTCCACTGCAGCATCAGCTGCTCTGCCGGAAGTGCTATGGTGTTGTTGTTGTTCTTGCTGTGGTTGCTCAAGCTTATCCTGTACCATTGACGTCGTCTGTACGCCCATGCTATAAGCTTCATCGTAGTTGGTTTGCATTTTTGGCAAACGTAAAACTTTTTTAAATTGCGGCAAAGCAAGCACCAAATTTGCATTACCCTCCGCCCGATAGATCAACTCAATTTGGCACAGCTCCATTTGTTCGGGCAAGTGCAGCAGGGAGTGCAACGTCCTTGTGTTTGGCTGTCGCTGTACGCTGGGTTCAGCAGCAGCCGCAGCATTTGCTTTGATGCTTTGACTGCTCATTTTGATGTTGGTCGTGGCAACGGAGGCGGGCAGCGGTAACGAATTGGCCGTGATAGCAAAACCTGAAGCTAGTGGGAGTTGGCTTTGCGCGCCTCAGTCTGTTTGGCGCTAGCGTTGATGACTGTCAATTGTGGTTTTTGTTGCCGCCGACGTCCAGTTTTGCCTTAATATTTTTCCTGCTGCAGATAAGACTCCTTGGTTTGACGTTCGTTCTGCTACGGCAGTTCTCGCATTTTCTCGCTGGCCTTTGGCATTTAAGTGGCTGGTGTAGTTTGCTGTTCACATCCGTGTGGATGGAGAATATGGATATATACTGCATGAATTTGATGCACTTGGCATGTTTGTACGGTTTGTTGCTGCAGCGCGTATCAGTTTTAATTTTAGTTGAATTAAGAGCATTGAGCTTGTTTAGAATTTGAATGCTTATCTCGTAAGAAAACAGTATGCTGCTGCGCAAGTGCGTCGAAATATTGTAAAGGAAATGGTTTAAGTGGATTTGTTATAGATAAGCTTTGGCATACTTCGGATACTCACATGTCAAGTAGCTGCGGTGAACGCAATGCTGATATTACTAAATTACACGTAAATAATTAAAAATAAAATTAATAAAAAACTTGTGCATATTTGGTTGGCGCGAATGGCCGTCCGCTGGTACCACCAGTACCAGCTGTTCAGTAACGATTGCACACTTGGGGTCATGACGCATCTGTACAGATTTTTAAGGTACTAGATCGATTGAAACGTTTAGCTGTAGCATTGCAAGAAAATCGTTAATCGGTCTGTATTGAAACTATTCGTGTGGGCTGAATAGATGTAGTTATGTGCAGCTCTTTGGCTTATTTATTTATTTGTTTGGTCATTTATATTATTGAAAAGTGTATTTTTATGCAAAAAGTATTATAATTTTAAAGTTTAAACGCTTGAATAAAAACTCAATTAGCCATTTAATAATGCCTATTAATAACTTTTTTTTCAATTGAATAGTCTAAGCACTAAACTTTACTGGAAAATTGGAAATTATTCACTATTTTAAGCAAACAGTCCATGATTCTGTTAACTTAAATAAGCATCCCAATCGACTGTTATGCCACTTTCTTGCTGGCCTTTCTAGCTCTGTTTTGTTTTACAACTCACTGGCTGACATAATTCCTGCCGCGCTAAACTTTAAACAATTTGCCAAGCGAAACTATTCCGTCTGCCATTGTTCGACTACCTCCCTTTTGAGGCTTGTACAACGATCCTGGTTTCTGACACTTAGAATTGAAACTATTCCAGTGGCGGCATGAGGGTACGGATGAGTTGTTTTCGCTACACTTTTATATAAGTTCGGCTACTAAAAAGATGAAATACTTAAAGGTCGCATTCGACTTTATTTAAATTGCAAAGTAAAGGCAGAGAAATTCTGCAAGAATTTTAAAACAATTAGTGCAAACTAATCATATAATAGGATCGCACCAAATTTAATATGAGGATATCCCAAAACTTTTTTAAAGAATAGAGAGATTAAAATAATTATTTTTTACTCGAAATTTGGCAGGTTATTTCGTAGTTTGAGTTCACTCAAGCCAATACACTACGAGGGACACTATTTATAATTCGGGAATAGCAAATATTGTTTTTCGAAATATTCTCCATTAAAATTGAAGCACTTTTGCATTTGCTCAATCCAATTTTCGAAACACTTTTTCACTTCATTAACCCCGTATAACTTAACATAATGTTGTATAATTTTGTATTTTATTTGTCAAAGCTACTCTTTCAGCCCAACTGGGCTGAATTAATAGTCTCCCAAGGATATCATGGGGGCGTTTGCCCCCGTTTTCCTTCAATAAAAAAAAAAAAAAAAAAAAAAAACTTTTTCACTCCGATTGAGGCAATCCACACAAGCTTTTGTTGGAGCGATTGTCAAATTTCCCCAAAATTTTAATTATTTGTACAAGTTGTTTTTACAAACAACACAAATAGCGCTTGTACATAAAAACGTTGTGAGTGCGTTCATGCTAAAAAATGTCAAACTTTATTTTAGTATTGCCGGATTTTACCTATTGACATTAGTGTTGCCATTTCCTGAAATAAATATAGTGGCCCTCGTAGAGCGACTTTTATTTGTATAGGTTAAATTCGTAATATGCGCCACATTGTGTGCAAGTAATGGGCGCACAAAGTCCTTGCGCCGCCTCTGATCTATTCGTCCGTTACTCTGCCCGTCATTTTATATAGATTTCTATCCAGAAATATTCCGCATGCTTCGTTACATCGGCAATTATTTCAAACTTTTACCACAAGTATTTCCTTCGTTGGTTTTACGCCTGATATAAATTGCAATCAGAGTTGGCCGAGTTATACGAGCGAACACTAAGCTAGCCTTTCTTCATCTCAAACTTTCTTGTATAAGCCTTTGATTTTCAACAGGAATTTCTAAAAAAAGAAAAAAATCACAAAAAACATAAATAAATATAAAATCATGAAATCTGTGTCGACTAGTAGCAGCAGCTTCAATCGCCAGCCAACTGGTGACGGGACGGTAGTGGCTGTCAGGATATTTGCTGGTCTACCACGTTGTTTCTGCCGGCTTTACTTATCTTGCTGTCGCCATGTTGGCGTTGTTGTTCTGTGTGCGGTTTATTCTGTATCTGACTTGCTTGACGTTATCAACCGGAACAGGAATTTACTTAGGCATATTAGCCCTCTAGTAACTGGTTTTCGCTTTCATCTGCAGTCACAAAGTGAATTCGATTCTTAAGCAACAACAATGTGAGTCTTAGCACTGAAACTTTCCACAACGAGGTGAAATGTAATGTTTTTTTTTTTGTTTTTAGATTTGTATAATGGCGTTCTAAAGACCTTTCAAAATCATAAAATGCATGGCTTGCAGCGTTTAAAAGAAATTAATTAGCACTTAAGAATGATTTTATGTATTCCTTTTGCATTAAACCGTTCAGTAAATTAATCTACACAAATGTTCCTAAACAAAAGAAGGCATTTATGGAGGGAAAGTTGGAAAGGAAACCGGAACTTAAAAACTCGTAATTGTTTAGTTTGCAAATATTTTAAAATGGTTTTTTGAATAATATGAAATGTTAAAAAAAAAAAATGACAGATCAATTTGGCTTCCTTTTTCGTGAAAAGCTGGCTAGGTCGGTTAGTTGGTTATTTCAATCATAAAATAATTTACCTACACAAGTACCTGGCAACTCAATACAATATTACATGAAAACCAAACTTGCAACTGCAACTATTTGCAGCAAATTATTACATTCGTTGCACCTCAAAATTTATCGCCAGCACACAGAAGATACGCAGTTTGGCTTGGCAAGCCAAGTGAAACGAAACTCTAGAGTACCAGGGCAGGACACACATCGCTGGCAGGAATTATTTGTCCTGTTACCACTGCAACAATCACCAACGCAAAGCACGCAAGCCGTTTTCCATTTGCTGTTTATGACTTGTTTTGTTGTCATAAATAAACTTTCGCTGGCAGGTAATAATTTCGTAGCTTCTCATTTAAGCTACACCCACAAAAACTGTTGAAAATACCTACTCGGTATAATATGGGTCCTGCAACTCCTGTTTCTGATGATGATGATGCTGTTGTTTTAAAGCTTTTTTTGTTTTTTTTTTTTGTTTTTAATTTAATTACATCGCAATAGCACTTACTATTTAAGTCTGCTTGTATAGTGTGTAAATGTTTGTGCGGAAGCCCTTTCTGTAAGAGAATATTATGTGCTGGAGACTGCGTTGCCAACGTTTACTACCTGTTTCACATAGATAAATTTCACAGTGCTGCCCCAGAAGTATCTGAGCTGACATATATAGCTCGTATATAAATAAAAGCATTCATTTAAACAATTTTAATTTTTTACGAAACAAAAGTAGACTTTAGCTTTTCAGTTCTGTCAGTAGCTCTAATTTATATTTTAGATACCCTTATTGTCGGCACACCGAATGCATATCTTATTCAATGAATCGCAAGAATCATTGAATATTATAAAATTGTTATAAGTCAATATTTTTCTAACTCGAATACCCAAATCATAAAATTTAATTTAAAATAATAAATTAATGAACGCACTAATACAATACAATAAAACAAACAATGTACATATTTATGTATTTCAAAACTTTATTTCGACTTATATTTTCAGTCACATCATCGCGAAGAGTGGTTCTTGTCATCGTCCTGCACAAATCCCTGTCCAATTTTCATTAATTTTGGTCTGCGTTTCATTTTAATACCAACGATTGTGTTGCTATGCACACACTCGGCTTTAGGAAAATGCAACTTTTCAACTTTTAATGGTCGCACTAATAAATTTGAAATCCCCTAAAGTTCTGCCGTACTCATATTATATATATGTATGTATAAGCCAACGTAAACATAAAACAACGTAAGAACGAATAATTACATGCAGAAATATGTGCATTTAAGCTTATTTCACTAGTATGAGTATATGAGAAAAAACATTTCATGGAGCACTGAATTGCGGAGACTAAGTAAAGCATTTTAACTTTAATTTTTGATATTGTGTAAAGCCACATAAATGTACAACACGGAACGAAAAAAAGCAAAACTTTTTTTTTTATTAATAAAAACTTGCGACTATCTGATGCAGAATTATGTGTTGTGTGAAGTGGGTTTATTGTTTACTAACTGCACCCGGCACGGTTCACTCCGCCCCGTAGAAACCTTTGTCAAAAAAATGTAAATCTGCCGAACAGTAAAAAATGGCGCCGAATACGGCGAGTGGTCAACGTGCAATTTGTTTTCAAAATATCGGTCACAAGTATCGATCGATGAGATGGCGCATTATCTTTCAATCGATGCAACAAACGCCAACTTCCTTCTTCGCGATATTCTGGCCGAATACAGCAGATACGACGGAGCAAACGTCTCATAACACCAAGATAAAATGGCCCATAAATTGTTTGGTTAGGTGGAACGAACTCTTGCCCTTCGAATCGTAGAAACATATCAACATTGTCTTCACTTTCGAATTTTTCAAACGTGATTTTTGGGTATTGGCTCACCGGGCGACTTTCATGCGGTACTTTCAGAGTCGTATTGACATTTTCTATGTATTTATTGCTAATATAATCAAATGATATAATTGCTTTGATGCCATTTATGTTATAATTAAAGCTTATTATAATTGCTATGGTTTACTTATTACAAATTTAATCCCATGACATAAGAGTAGAGCAGAATGACTATATGCGAAAGACGTTTTAGATATTTCATTGACATTGACTAAAATGACCAACAAAGACACATATCTACCAGTAATACGAATACCTTGGACATGATAGACAAATGCTTTGGTTGTGACTAAAGCATTTCAATCGAACGAGTTATGATTGAGTATACCACATGTGGCACCACATCATGATGAAAAGATTGAATGCGCACAAGCACAAAGCAATAACAAAGATGAAGTAGCACATGATCTGAGCTGAGCATTACATTGATTCATTGAAATATTCGAACCTTTGTTTGTACCAGCTTAATGCATACTAAAGTCTACTAACCGACATGCGGCATACAACATTCAAGCTGCATCCTTATGCTGTCATACACTCTAATGATTTTCTAATAGGCTGTATCGCATCAAGGCACAGCACAAGAATCTACAACTACAGACACTGCTATCTAGTATGCACAAACCGTGTAGCGCATAAATTAGTTGTCTCTATAGGCAGTCTGCTTGATTCTACAAAGAGTTGCGAAATCGCCAGCAAAACGTGATCGAATTACCAATGGGCTAACAAGGATAGCAGGAAAGCATTTCAGTCTACTATCCACTACACTTCAACTGGACGTCTAAATGCTGTATGCCAGCACCATCAGCATCTTCATCATGAAATGGTCAGCGCCGCAGTCGCCGACAATGCATAGAGTTGAGTTTGGAAATGTGCACTCGTAAATGACTTTGTTCCGAACTTTTGTTGTTGTTGTTCTTGTTGTTGTTGTAGTTGTGAATCTCCACCAGTTCTCTGTCATCTGCAGCATACATAGTAATCGAATTGTACTTTCCCCTGTGCCACAGTGATAATTTGTTAATTGGTTGAAATGTGCGAAAAGGTACAATATCTGCTCTCATTAAAATTGTATGGTGCTGAAATTCAATCTTCGTAACGAGAAAACCAAAAACGATGATTGGAGTTTCTCCACTGTTGGTCGTGATTTCAGCTCCTGCTGTGCACTTTCGTGCATGCATAACTGAAACTTAGTTGAATTGGGCGCAGTAAGCAGCAAGTAGCACTGTGTAAAATCGAACTAGTTTCGAAATTATCGCAGAGAAAATTTGTTCGAGAATGAACTTGAGTCCTGAGCAGAAGTGAAATGCAATATTAAGCTGAAATTATTATTTTTTTTTTTTTGGGAATTGTGGGTTTTACATGTTCTTACGAAGCAGTATATTAGCGCTAATCATAATTGCATTTCATTTTAAATCATAAAATATAGTCGACTTCATTATAAAACAAGTAAGGAAATTTCAGTCGGGCGTAACCGACTGTAAGAGGCCCTTTACCAGTTCAGTTCGCCTAACAAACACATTAAATGTTTCCCGAGCTTATGACCAAACACATGACCACTTCTCACTGCGCGAATATGAATGAAAAGAAAAGGGGGGTCGTTCAAATTCAATTGCTTATAAAATCGTCATTTATTATACGATTTTGATGAACTTTTCGGATTTTGGCTAAGAAGGACGATATCTCTATACTGACATACTTACTTTTTTTTGTGCCGAAGAAATTTTTACCCTTGGGGGTGATTTTATGGGGAAGGGAGGGGGAGGGGCAAGTTTTTAAAATAAACTTGTGAAATTCCGGAGCAGTCCTAGTCGAATGCAAAAAACACGAAGTCTCTATCTATTACCGTTTCCGAGATCCTTTCGTTCATACGGACGGACAGACGGACATGTCTATATCGACTCCTCTATCACTCCTGACCATAATGTAACTTTGGGGGGGTCTCCGACCATTATTTCTACCTGTTACATACATTTGCACAAACCCAATAGGCTCTTGTACCTTCGGTACAGGGCCTAAAAACAACAACAAAACAAAAATAAACAACAACAAATTAAATTAAATTTGTACTATAACACTTTTCGTGGCTTCGTTTTAGGCTTCAGGTGAATGATTTACGAGATCTCAGAAAATGTAAATAAAAATTAGTGGCTTTATGAATCTGACGTCTTCCTAATAAGCTGCACCTAAGTTTGTACTAATACAATTGTCCTCTTACCAGAGGAGAAGTTGACTGTTAAATTTCAACAAACACTTGCTATTTCTTTATAACTCAAAAAGTAATTAATAGCTACTTTTATTAAATAATACAAAACTTATTATACAGAGTAACAATTGCCTTATTTTCTACACAAATTTTTAAGCAATTTGAATGACATTGAAAGCAGAGATATTTTGCATATACATATTTTTGAGCGAAAGACGACAATATCCTGAAGAGATTCGTCTAGTTGCAACTAGCATGAAAACAACTTGAAATGAAATTAGTAAAGTATGATGAATCTCTACAGTCGGGAAATGATAGCTCAGCTGCAGCTAAATTATATTGTTGTAGAGCATGTACTACGGGTATTACTTTTGCTACCGACAAAACGAAGTGTTTTGTTGTCCGTTTTTTCTTAAGCTGCAACAATTTCATAGTTGAAGGCTGGAGAAGCTACTACATCCGTTGACATTTTATCCAAACGGTTGCTTCTTTGAAATGAATTCCAAAAATCCTAAATCTGTTCACAACCACTCCAAGTTGCAAATGAAAATGGCAACAAATTGCTTGTTTGCGCAGAATTATGCAAATTTTGATGTGCAATGCAATGAGTTGCATTTTGAGCATAAGATGAGCTTGAGTTGAAGACCTTACAAACTTGTTGTGTTCCCGCGGGTATATGATTGGACTCACGGACAGATAACAGAACGAATGAAACTCTTGTTGAATTTCAAAATGTATTTGCTTAGAGGAAATTGAAAAGAAATTATATTTTTTGATATTTGCATTTGAGTGCATCAACAGCGACTGTGATGGCAGCTGCATAACAACAACAGCAACAAAAACTGCCATGGTAGCAGCAGGACAACGCCAAACTTTTCAATTTTCCTAAATGGCTTTCAAAAAAAAAAAAAAAAATGAATGTCTCAACAAAAATTACTTTAGTCAAGGTCTTTGACTTTGGAATACCCTGCATAATTTTGTTCCATCATATTCATAGTTTGAAAGCAATAGATCAAGAAACCTTGAAGAAGTACATTTTATTGAAAAACAAATCAAAACATGGATGTCGACATGCACGTCTAAATTTGTTTTACTTTTAAAGTATCTACAGGTACTTATCGTGAGAATACTGATTGAGAATACTCTTTATAGGTCATACTTATTTGGTGAGAGGTTCGACAAAAGTATTTCATATACACAAATAAGCTGCCAAGCTGAAAACAACGAAACAACATGTTGCTCCGACATACTCTACCAAGGGGTGAAGATTATTTATGTGTTTGCAACGGTTTTAATAAAATACAATTTTTGTTCTTTTTAAAAACTTTCCAAATAAAAATTATACACCGTGAAAGTTTAACAGACACAATATACTCAGTCACACAACTATAAGTGCAGAGTATCACAAAGTTATCAAAATGAGTAGAAGAAATCAAAATGTTGACTACGTGGTACTCTATTTTGAAACTTCTCGTGTAATTTTGCATTGAAATTTATTCCTGAAAGATGATAACTCGAGGGTTTGCTTGTTATTAAAAAACTTTCTCTGGGCGTCTTATGTTTGCTACTGCGTACTTTTCTCTCAGTTTGATTTTATGTGTGTTTGCCTGAACAAATGCTAAAGTTTAAAATTAAAAGGATTAGTACACATATATATATATACTTTATATATATATATATATATATATATATATATATATATATATATATATATGTAGATATAATAGTTTTGCTGCACTTGTACTACTATTATTTTTTTTTTTTCATTCCATATGCAAAGTTTTATATTTTTAGTTAGATATTCCCCAAAAAAAAAAAAAAAAAAAAATAATAAACTCTACAAACTTTTAGATTGAAAATTGCAGATGGATTGCTTGAGTAATGATGCAGTAGAACACTGTCAACAAATAGAAAGTAAAATATTAAAAAAAAATATTTGTTTCAACTTTTCTTAAAAAAGTCTTCGGCATTCAACTAAAAGCTATTTGTTTAAGATGTATTTTTCAAATATAATTCGCTTCGAAACAGGCTTGAATATGACATATTGGTTATTGACGCAACGTTCTTTTGCCTGAGGAGTGACAGAATGAGTTTTATTTAAGCGAGTTTAGTCTTATATTCACTGATATTCAATCTCTCAAACGCACATTTTCTTAAATTTTTTTTTTTTATGATTTTCTGTGAAATTCTATAAACTTTGTGAGAATACTTGCTGCTTTCTACAAATCTTGAACAAAATTGCAGCTCAATGCAGCTCACTCAACCTTGTTGCAAGTCATATATTGTCAAAAACTGTCAACACACTTTTTTGTGCGTGTCAAAATTTTCCTTTAGACAAACTTTTATCAAAGTGGATTTTATTTTTTCATTTTGATACCGGCTTGTTGGGAGATATTAAAACCACGTACATACTTTGTCATACGAAGTTCTTAGTTCCTTACGTCTAGTGTGGCTTCTCATTATAGAGCGCATGCCACGAATATTTTAGCAGAATTTTAGGCATAGGTCCATGCAAGCCACCATGCGTAACTGAAGTTCTTCACGTAACGTATACATGAACCTCCTTGGAAATCTTAGGTAATTTGGGACTTTGTAAGATGTATAGATATATCCCGACCCTATTCAGCCTATCGAACTATAAAACTGGCTTAAAATGTATGCAGAAACGAGTCCATCAAGTAATTTTCGTCTCTAACTGTGACTGTTTCTTAGAGACTATATTATATTAAGACATCACAATCACTGCATAAAATATTTAAAAATTGTTAATTCAACAGTATTCAGCGGTGCATTACTACAAAAGTTTTTCAATCTAGGCAAGTATATGTACACATATATATTTATTCCATAGATTCTTCTGTTAAGGTTCGCTATTTTCAACGCTTCTCGCCAAAGCATCTCAATAAAACTCTTTGCAATGTAAATCGTTTCAAAATCTCACTCTTAAAACACTTTATTATTGAAATTTTTAATAGTATGTATTACCTTTCAAGCGCAACTCCGACGGCGGGTTGCAAGAGAAAAGCAGTGAAAAGCGAAGAAAAATAAATGGAAAAATTATTCGATTGCTGGGGCATTTTGCATGTTAGTTAGACAAACTCATCGTGTAAAAATGACACGTTAACAATCTTTGAAGTTTATAGAGTAACCTAGAGCATCGCGTGGACGCTTGGTGCTACGGAGAAGTCTGAACGGAGCAGGGAATACGGTTGCAACAAACTGCGCTGACGATAGACTAAAAGCTTTAGCAGGACACTAGGAAATTTACATTCTTTCCAGCAGTCCTTTTGCACTTTTTTTTCTTCTTAGCTTTTGCTACACTTGACTGAATGTCAATGATCTGAAAGTGCTATGTACGTGACTGACATGAAGTATTGGGTACTTTATTCATTTTCATACTATGCACATAAAGTGTGGAAGGCTGTTTGCAGTTTGTCAGGAAGTTTGTAACGCATTGAAGAAGCAATTAAAGACCGAATAAATATATGCATATGTAAGTAGTTTTGTCAGAGCATATGTCTGCCTAACTGTATCATTTTAAGAGATTTGTTGCTGAAACTCGAAATGAAATCATATTTTGGTCTTAACCTCACATCATATCATAGAGAATTCATTCAAAATAATAAATCTTATGTATAAACCAGATTGCTGCTTCTGGACCTAGTATAGAGTAAAGCTTTAATTAAGTGTTAAAAATTAAAAGAGGAAATTTGTGCATTTCGGTGTAGAGGGTATTCAAATTTTGGTTTCAATGAATATTATTTTTTATTGTTCATTACTAATATTGCTTTTCGCATACTTTCACACAATCAGAGCTCCGTGGACAGCAGAAAGCAGTTTAAAAGCATTTTGAAAGGAATTAAAAAAAAATATTATTCACTTGCAGCAATTGCTACCAACTGATTTTTCTTCTGCTGCTGTCATCATCGACTTCGACAACAGACTCTGACGTCGCTGTCGACTGTTAGCTGGAGCTGAAAGGCATTAATATGCAAACTGTGCAGCGTAGAAATTCTAATATTTGCACAGATATTTGTTACAGTGCAAATGATTTGCATTTACATGCCACAAATATCGCTTCGAAGCGCAACCAATCGGATTCTGGTGCCATGCGCTAGTCAAGCCCGACCACTACGTTGTTGGCAAATATTTGCAAAGTTGGATAATTAAGTTGTTGCAAGCAATTGAAACAAATAATAAAATACAAAATAGAAAAAAAAAATTGGAAAAAAACTATTGTGTTGTAGCATAAGAAACGAGCAAAAGTTGTACATCGAAGATAAATGTGTTGCAACTATAACAGGAGTCAATGTGCGCGAAGTTCTGCTATGCATTTCAATTAGATGCAGCGATGCAGGCGGCACCCGCAGCACAGCGGCACCGTAAGGCAAGCCACGTGTCGTGTGCACAGACATTTGTATTCTTAAAATACTCAAATTTACATACATAGTCACTTCTATAAAAGTGCCTGGAATATTGCAGTGCAGCAGTCAGTGTCAACCCGGATCTGCTCTAACTCAAGTCAGGTCAACCGAAATAAAGACTAACCAGGTGTGAACCAATGCTGCCGTGCCGCAAAGTCAACAAACCGCATGCAGCATATGAGCGGCACGCGTGTCATGCGGGTCGCACGTTGACTTGCACTGTCACCAGTCTTTTACACACTTTTGGTTTTACCATTTTTGCAGCTACTACCTGTGGCTGCCACACGTGCATTTCAACTCTGAACTCTTTCTATCTGCGAGATGAATCTATTAAAGCGGCTTAACGTCTCTAGAGCTGACGTGTGACGTTTGTTTTTATAAATTTCAAATTCCAGTACTCGACGCCCACTAATGCCGTCCAAAAATCTATGCACGTGCGTCAAAGTCAATTCAAAATCTGTAGGCAATTAGGAGTGCGACAAAGTCGAATCAAGAGTGAATGCTACTTACGATAATTCGATTTTTCGTATTGAACCGATTATTTGCGCAATCGGAAGTACCACATCTCTATTACACATACCACATATCTACGAAAAAAGTATGTTTAATTTAAGTCACCAACTTCCTTTGTATTTCACTATTTCCATTCTGTTGTGATAATATTTCTAATAATAATTGGGAAATAACGATCCTCACATTTTACTGTTTTGAAACTTGTATTTTATATTTTTGAACACATTTTTAGTTGCCTGCTAACCATTCGAACAGCAACTAAAATGCAAATATTTTTATTACACTTAATTTTAATGTACATAATATGCATTTAGCTCACCCCATTGGGCGCCATATGTAATAGGACATGCAGCATGCACAACTTTAGGATTGTCATGCCACAGAAGCGCGGTACCCGTTCTTGGCTGCACTACAGTGTCTGCTTCCAAGAATGCAGTTCCGGCGTCTTGTTTAACATCATTTAACTGAAATTGCTCTATACTTTAGACTTTATATAGTATTGGTGATCAATTATTATGTACATACGTAAAACAAAAGCGTTGCACTGTGTTCGCTAGTAGTTTGCACCTTCAGAAATTATATTAAAAAATGAAATATTTTTTCTTTTTCTTTAGTTTAAGTACGCGTACCATTTTGACATACTCATGATAGTGTCCTCCAAATCCAAAATTCGCAAAACAGTATGGTGTTGCATCGTTGAAGTCGTACAAACTCATTTGATGCAATCGGCGATTTAATTTTGCCAGCACACTACTCTCATTCTGGTGCAGAAGTATCTGATTAGTGTGCGCCCAATTGTGATTACTCATGGAAACCACTGTGCGTTTCAGTTCCTCTACTTCATGCTCCTCAAGTATATCGTAAAGTAGCACCATATATGGTTCATTTGTAATTTGTTCCAGTTTCAATGGTGCCAGTGTGAGAAAGGCGTTTGTTAAACTATTGTAATGACAACGTAGTCCGCTGGATACTTTGTACTCAAAATCGCCGCTGCATAATTTATCGCGCAATATTGACTGCCGCAGTGTTAAAAATTTTGCATCGTACGGTTTATGTTTAATACCAAAATCTGCCGACACCAGTGCTAAACGTAAATGTCCTACAAGTCACAAAACATATAAAGTAGTCAAAGGAAAATTATTGCAATCTAATATATTTTCACCCATTTGCCAAAGACATTCGGTTATCCAATACGTAATATCATCTATTTCGATGCCTAATATTTTATGCAATTTTGCTTCATCCGGAGTAGTATCTTGCAGTGCAGCGCTGAACCATTTCAATGCTTCTTTAAACTGGTACTCTTTACGTAGCTTAAGTCCCATCTCAAAACACTCAAGTGTTGACAACTGAGCACTGCATTTGTATTGTTTTATTGCGAATTATTAGTTTAAGTTATTCTAAACTTACTCATATTGAACACCATTTAGCAGACCTGCAACCATATGCTCTATGTTTAATGTATATGTCTGATGCAAGCGCTGCAAAGCATGCATCGCCTCATGTAGATCCTTCTTTGTGGGCAGCTTATTATGGTGTTTTTTAAAGAATTCAATATGAACTACAAAGTACATCTAGAAGTGCAGTAACTTTCGATAAAAATATAGACTGAAATTATTACCTGCTCCCACTGGATTTTTCATAAAATTCTGCAATTTGTTCCAGTCTGCATGCATACGTCGTACAAGTCCGAAACTGTTTTGTGGTATTGACAGATAATATTCTATGTCAAGTGCAGCTTTCTTATGTTCTGTGCGTAGTTTGTAGGCCACACTGCAAATAAAATGCCATAAAATAAATATGTTCAGGCAAAGCAGTTGAGAGCGCATCGCACTATCTTATTTGCTGCAGTTTCTCTTTCAGAAGGTTTACGTAATTATTTAAATTTATGTTCAAATCTTTTTGTATAGTCAACAATTCTTCCATTACTGCAACAGAAAGTGCATAGTTTCTTTCCATCAGTGAGAGATTAGTCATGGTGAAGAGCACTGCAAAAAATATCAATGATTTTTGAAATTTTAAGTTCATTTAGTATGAAGATATATGTTTCCGTTCTATACGATTGCAACTACTAAACTAAACTATTTAGTTTTTGTGTTATGAACAAAAGCGTCTCAGTTCTAAATTCTATTATATGCGGTTATTAAAGCATAAAATAAAACTATGTCAGAATACACCCTCTAAAAGAAAAAGCGTATAATAAGTTTGTGCAATTGTATGTAACAGGCAGCAGGAAGACATATTCGTGATCAGCTTTGAAAACTTACTTCATATAGCATCTGCCAGTCTGCCTGTGTAACAGAGAAGCTAAACCTCTAAAATCCGTTCGACAATTGCATCATAATGCAGTGAACGGGTTTATAAGAATTATATGCTTTCCAATATTATACAAATACAAACGTATTATAGTAGAGCTAGCTGTAGAAGTGTTACTAATTTTCTTATCAGTATTTCAGTGTCATATCTTTGATTATAGATCTGCTTTAAAAGCTTTAATTTATTTATTTCATCAATCAATATTTCTTATAGTAAATGACTTTAAAATCTATTGAAATCCTTCAACATATATGAATACAGAAAAATTGTACGCAAGGTCCTTTAGTCAAAATGATTTATTCCTGCGTTGACCGCGACCTTCATGGAAATACAATGTGACGGTATATATTGAGTTATATGAGATTATGCGTATAATACCACAAATGCCTTTAGAAACCAAAAAATTCGCTCTTAGCTGTGAAGTAATGCTGCAACAGTTTAACGTTGAATGCATATTCCTCATTCATAGCAACAACTTGGAGAAATGCTTAGTAAGTGCTAAAGTATCGACATATGTGCAACGAATCTTTAATTCATGCACAAATATGTAAATAGTCACAAATGCATAAAGCCTTTACGGCCTTCTACAATGCAAGTCCTTGCAACATTCTATGAGCATAGCCTAACAAAGCTGCACTGCACGGCTCTGCTCAACGGCATTTCAATTTATTGTATACAACAGCTAAATCGGTGATATTCATGCGTGTGCCATGAAAGGCAACGTACGGTAACTAAAGCGGGATTAGTTGTCCTGAATAGCGCACAGGCAGCTGAGCAGACAGGATAGAACGGAAACACTGAAATATTTTATCTATCGTCATGCGTCGGCGTGTGCCGCTTTGAAAGTGCATTCGAGTGCGGTTTAAGTCGGAACGGACTGACCTAACCTGAGCTGGGCTGGGCCAGGCTAGGCTGGGCAAATCGCATTGGGCAGATATGCAAATACATAAAATCGGTATAAGCGCACATGAATGAGTTCATGAATGAATGGGTGAATGGGTGAATATGTGAACGCATGAATGAATGAGTAAAGAGCCGCCGACAGCAGCGTTTTCAGGCAGCAAGCATTCAAAACTGTTTGCTTTTCCACAGGACAAAACTGTTCAAAACTGCAACTAAATATCGGAAAATGTAAGGGTATACAAATACATGACAAAGACAGCCAGTTTGCTTAGCTTCGGAATTTATGTGCGCTTTAAGCAAAAATATGCATAGATACTATTATGAAAAGAGAAACGATGGGTTCGGCCAGCTCGAATCTTGTATGTCCTCTATGTGCAACCTAGCAGAACTTTGGATTATATTATGACCCAATATATGGCCCAATTTGGTCAAAATCGGTATTGAGAAAAAGATTTGTCATGTTAATAAGCAAGGACACATTCAAAATCGAAGAAGTTTGGAGCGTATTTTCATAAGAAGATTTGTAAGTCACCATAGTAATTTTTATACTCTTCAAAAATTATGTTTAGTTTAGTATTCAAATTCAATTTCATAAATGCTTAAAATTTTCCTACAAATTAATAATGCTCATTGCAGTTTATGAAAGTAGGGTGTAAAAAGGACATGATGCAGGTAAACAAATAATTTTCGTACTTTCGCTTCTTATGCAAAAACGGAAGTAACAGATTTGGTTGAAATCCATATAGAGCTTAGCTCAGTTCGCGGCAAATATGTAGCAAAGGATAATAGGATTGCATTGTTGCAATCCTTTCTGCATTTGATTAAAGTAAATTCATGTTGCTTTATCCTCTTTTTAATCTGTTTTCTCTACGTCTTCTTGCTTCGTTTCGGTATTTACATTTGAATTTGTTTTTAATTATTCGCACTAGCTTGTCACACTATCTCCCTTTAGCATGTATACTGCTTTGAGCCGGCTTTACTTCGTTATCCTTGCACTGCTTATGTTTTATGCATATCCTGACTGCAACTTTGACTTCTTTCTTCCTTTTCCACCACACTGGCATGCTGCATTCTTCCAATGGCTTTAAATCTCCGTTCACCTGTGCGTGATTCTTATCCCATGGTAACTGCTTGCATTTTTTGACCCATTTTTACAATCCGCCTGCCGTTTGCTCGTAACTCCTGTCACAGCACTCACTGAACTGCTGTCACGTTGTCGCCATATACTTCCCGGTCACGGGCCAAAGTGTTAATGCATGCAAATCTATGCGGTGATTTCTTCAAATTCAATTGACGTCGTGTAGAACTACCGCAAAATGTTGGTTTTTCGTATTTTTCTTGTCGCTAGTTGGAATCGAGGCGATTTTTGTTTGCATAGTGAATTGGAATTAATTCATTAAGCTGATTGAAAGTGCATTTTTTTTAAATTCTTATACATACAATGGGAAAATTTGTCTTCACAAAAGTATACGGAAATACATATATCCTTTAATATTCTTTTTACATGCTCTAATAAGAAACGAATTTGAGCTGCCGTGAGTATTTTTCCGAAAGCATTTTTCATGATGTGCTTAATTTGTATTTTTCGATAAATTGAGTCAAAGGAGATGGAAAAATGTTGTAAATATTTGCAACACAATTCCTTTTAAAACATTCACGGACATGTGCGCAGTTTCGTATGGAGGACATATGACTAATGAATGCATGGAAGAAATACATCAGTATTGTGCATATTTGTTACTTGTACCACTGCCAATGCCACCCAACGCTAGGATAATTGATACATATTCATTTTTAAATAATTATATGAAATTGTTTCATAAATGAACAATATTCTGTATGATGTCGAAGCTAGTGGTTCTTTATGTAACAGTGTTGACTATGATCCTTTGCTGCCATTGATTGAGTTTGAGTGATGCTGTTCGCCTCTACAATATACAATCGCGAGTTCTGGCTTTTCATTAAACTTTATGTTGTTTGTTTGATATATTTTATGCCTCAAAAATTGTATAGTTCAAACTTCTTAGTCTATTTTTAAAAGAGTTTAAAGGAAGCAAATTTAAAGAATATCAAAGCCGTCTTTTAACAAATATGGCGTGTGCAAGGTCTGACTCTAACTTGTAATTTTTGTTAGAGTTTTTGTCAGGCAAGCGGTTTGTTTGTTTAGTATTTGCGCTATTTTTCGTTCAAGCATAATAGAGAGCATAAAAAATTAAAGATAATAAATATAAAAAATGCTTGCAACAGCAACTTGTTGCATAAAGTACATTCAGTCATTTCATGCATATCAAGCAATAAATAGTTTGTACGCTTCGACTTATTTGATGTAATTGCGGTTCTATTTCATAGCAAACCAAACATTTAATGTGTATTGAATAAATCACGGGTTGTTCCGATTGAAAATGTCAGGTTTCATCAACATCATGAGCCATCGTAACATACATTTTTTAATGTATTGCCAATTCTATATTTCTCTCTATTACAAAAAGGTAAAAAAAAATATTTCGCATAGCTTGTTATAGTAGATGCATCTTGCCCGCTTTTTAAAGTAGTTGTAAGGTAGACCACTTAAACTGATTAATGATGATTTTTGTTGGCACTTTGCAGCATTAAATTATTCAAGACTTTTTGCAGCAGTTCATATCGGGGTTGCATTTACAAATGTTGCTGATGCCGCTTACAAGAGGAAGGGCAAACTTTAGGCAGCCATTACAAATTTGCAGAACTTTATAAAAAACACTCCACTACATGCATACTTCTTCGAGAGTAGTCTCACGCAGACTAACATTATTCTATATATATGTAGCTGGTGGAAAAACTTTCCGAGCTCCATTTTATTTTTTGCTTGCTGCCCAATGCGCGCATCCGCAGACCGCATCCATTTACGCAGCATCCATGATAATGTTTAGCTTAGTTTTTCATTCTCGACAACGAGGACGACGCCATTCGTTGTTAGCAAAGTTATACGGTTTAAGCACACTTTAGCTAATAAAAAGAATTTTCCATTGAATTGAATGCGTGCAGCGTAGTTGTGGACACTCTTTTAGTTTGCTGAGGTTTTTGTTTCCGGTATGTTTTTGTAAATATTTATATTGTTTTTGTTGTTGTTATTATTTGCTCCACTTTTGTTGTCTTGAAGTTTCAAGTTATAAGTTTGTTTGCGACGTTGACCGCTTTAGCGTGCTTAAGTGCAACAAATTTAATTTAGAGCCAGAGACAATCTTTCGTCTCGTAGCAAACGCATTGCATTCTTATCTAAATAAATCACATTGGAAGTTGTAATAAATCGTCGGACAAAAATTGTCATAAGTTATGTCCATTTTTTGGTCGAGATGAATTTTTTTAGGTATAGTATATACATTTTTGATCAGCATCAAAATTAGAGAGTCTCTATATCAACACGAATTATAATGCTAATCAAGTCCGTCTATCCGTCTTTGTGACTATCTGCATGAACGACAAGAACTATGAGAGACATAGCCTTTCAGTTTAGATATTTTGATTCTTATTTTTACTCTTTCTTATGCTATGTTGCCAGCATTTTGAGATTTGGAAAAACATAATTAAATCTGCCAAACATTTCTTTTTGGCTAATAAACATCTTTAATAATTGCACGCTTCAGGAAATTCTTTGTTACTTAAAGCTGCAGACTATTCTTCTAATTCAAAACGCTGGAATAGTGTTCAGTGCAGCTCGTTCCTTGTTGTTGCTACAATAACTAATTAAAATTCGATTTCCAATTGGTTTGTATGCACAATTTGCCTAAACCAGATACATCTGCATACAAACGAATAGAAAATTGGAACATGAAGATATTAATTGAAAAGTATCTGCATAGAAGCATAGGAAGATATTTAAAGAAAGATTTCACTAATCGACTATTGAAATGTGGTGTTGCCTTACAAAATGGCGAAAGCAAAGCCATAAGTTGTACTAATTCTAGGAAGATACAATACTTTGTTAGACAATTTGTAAAACATTTCACGCATTAATCAAAGAACTCAAACATATTCGTGGGCAGTATGTTGGAATATGATAAAATAAATTAGTGGCAACAGTCATCATTGACACAACGAATGACCGTATTGCACTTGTAATTAGATGAACAAGGTTTAAATTGTTGTTTCAAATGTGTTGCTAATTAAAAATTGTTTTTAATGGGCGTGGCAATGAAGTTAATTAGAATACTTCACATATACTGTACGCATAGAAGCAGCGCACTTGTGTATCGTAAATTGAGTTAGCAGCCAAACTTAAATACATTTGCGATGAGCCTTTAAAATGATTTTATGTGCCAAAAGGGATTTTCAATTAAATTTTCAGTAGCGGCTCTAAACGCTTATACAAGTAGATACATGTTATATGTATATTCGTACACATATACATATGTGTCGATATCTACTACTGTGTGTGTTTGGCACTTAGGCAACTTAATTAAATGTTAATTATACGTTTAATCCTTATTATTGTCCTTGTAAACGATTTGCACTCAATTAGCTCACCAGCTGCGTATAATTGTAGAAACATGCATTATTTAGTGTTATTTGACACTTAAAATCAAAATTAGTTGCTACAAATTATTTTTACTATATCTGTCGTTGCTTTCAGTTATATTATTATTGCATGAACATGGGTATGTGGCATTGAAGAGCAAAACAAAAACAAAATTAATATTTTATACATTTTTCCACTCATTCATAATATAACAATTTTTTTTTTAAACATGTTTTTAATCCCCTTAATGAGTTGCTTAAGTACTTCAAGGCATTAAATTCTCTACTTACGTTCAATATAAGTATTCGAAACCGCCTTTGTATATTAAAGTATGTATCTATAAACTATTAGATATATTTTGACGCTCATAAAGACGCACGTCAGAAAGTAGCAAACACAACAGACTGTCGTCGCTTTCACAGCCAGGCTCTCCCCACTACTTCGGGAAAGATATATGTATAACACTCCATTTCTGCAAACACTAAAGCGAAAGTCTGGTTACAGCATATAGAGAACTCATCTAGCCACAGACATGGAATCTTTGTCTGCAGGGCATAACAAAGTTCGTTGTACTATTCACACATCAAATGCACTTCGATTTTAATTAAACGAACCGCAAAGTTACTAGTGAACAAAAAAACCATCATATTATAATTTTTACAATAATACTTCAACATTTCCTCTATTTTTTTTTATACGCCATTAACTTTCCTTACAAACGCTTCAATATGAAAAAAACATTTTTGTAAGGAAAAATCTCCCGCTGTGCTAATTTGTAAGACGCACAATTAACCAAAGGAACATTTCTACGCTGCACAACTTCATGCTACAGTCTAAGCATTCAACTTGCAAAGACAAACAGGAAGTGGCGGGAACACGTATTTTAACAAAACAGAAAAAAAACTTCCGGAAAGAACTATTGTTCCGGAATAGTTAAAGAGTACGAGAAAAAAAAAAATATTGCGCCTCGCTCACCAACTTTTCTGTTAGTCAATCATTTTAATTAAGTAATTTTTTCGCCTACTTGTCGTAAAAGTTTTCACAGCAGTGCGCAGCGCAGCTCGCCGCCGCAAACCGCAGCAAATAATAGAAACGAGAAGGCTTCAGTGGAGTTTTCAGCCCTGCGGCAACATTTGCACGCCCGCTTACCACCAGTTTACCGCTTGACAGTTTTGGAATGGCACATGGTGAATGGCCTCCAAGGAAGTTGAAGTTGCAGAAAGCTTGGAACGCACAGTGGCACCCGGCGCAGATATTTTTTCTGGACATGACTGCATTTGTGGTTAATTATAATGTTGAGCCTGATTACATTTTCTGTCGCATTTTTCGTTCTGTGTCACGCTTTCCGGTGGAACAGCCTCCAGCTGGACGCTGTTTGCATGTTGTCTGTTGAGATTCCTGAAAATCTTTTAACACTGAGAAAATTTTCATGAAATAAAAACAAATTAAAGATCTTAAAATGTTCTTTGAAAATATTTATATGTAAACTTTAGAGAAAAAAAATGTTGCAGTTGTTTGCTAACGCCTTTAAAATACCCTGCACTACGCATGCTTAGAAAATGTATTATCTTTTGATGCGTATAACTTGCCTTGGAACCAAGGCTAAGGGTAAACTAAGTTTGTGCAAATCTATATAATAGGCAGACTCGATATAGTATATAAATCAGCATTAAATGTTCAGTTGATATAGCTCTCTAGTATGACTTCTTCGATTATTTTCAGTGTACTTACTACAAGTTGATATAGCGCGATTTTCGCTAGTTAATTGGCGAGATTTGGGAATAGTTAATGTTGTTCGTGTTCGTGTTCGTACTTCAGCCAACTGAAGCAGAAGCTGATGTTTAATGACCTCGTAAAAAGGCAATAAAAAAGTTGTACTCGAAAGTTTTATCAGTCTCAGACTCACTCACTGCCCTAATACACAGTCCTTATTGGGTCAGTCGTGCGAGACAATGGTGATGTGTGTTGCCTTAATAATAGTTGTTTGAGTGTCCAAGCGTTAATTCAATCTTTAACGAAAATGCGTAATTAATTAAGTTCTGATGGTTTTGGTGCGAATACTCGACAAAGATACACAAAAGTTTACATTGTCGCCGTCAATTTATTCGTTTTCGTTAAAATATCTGCAATAAATCACAAGCAAAGAAACTATGTGCACTCAAAAACAATAAACGACCTTTAAGCTGCTTTCATGCATAAAAGAAAATCAATTTTTCACTTTAACTCGTCCGATACTAGTCTGATATCCTTGAACGACAACAACTACTAACGACCATGGGTGGTTGGTTACATTGTAAACCGTGTTCGCCTCGAGCAGCGTCCGTATAAATGCAGAGTTATCAAGCGATAGTGCTAGGCTGGCTGGCTTACGTTTACCTCCTTCATGATGCGTTGCAGCTTAACTTTCTCTTGTAGAACAGAGCACACACATACACACATTAGCTTCATAGACACCATAGTCAGTTGCATAGGTATATATCCGCATTGTAATGTGCGTCCTGCTCTATTGTACTGTGCAGTAGTTGCAACACGAAGTATTAACTTTTGCTTGATTTCTTAACTAAGCTTGCAAATGAAGCGTACACAGTCGAACAATGACGAAGTGCGAAAGTTTTATATTACCTGTCGATCTGCATACGCTTGAAAGAGTGCTTTACCACGAATTTAATAGAAAGTCCTCGTAATGCATTGCAATTCGAATGTCACAAATAGCTTCGATTCGAGTCAAATCGTTCATAGTATATAGCTTGAAATTGACTGACGGTGGAATCAAAAGTCAATCTTTTATTTAATTTTCTATGAAATAATAAATTTTATAGAAAATAACTATCATTCGAGCTAGCTTCAGAATCACTTTACTTGGAATAATAATTTTCGCTTATATGACTACGAAAACTGGTGAGAACTCTCTACAGGAGTTACCGCAGCCCTGATCCTACAGTAGAAAGACTATGGCATGAATAGGTAAAAGCTCCAATTGATACACAAGAACTTAGGCCATTAGTCTACGACACTGAAGCAGTTGACAATGGATCCAAATGATGAATAGCATTTTTTTTTACTGCTTGGGAGATTTAACTGCAGTATTAAGAGTCTCTAGTGCATCAGGTGAAACTTACTATTTGCTATGCATTTTGGCCTTATATCATACATTTATTCATTTTCAGAATTAATACAAATAAATTATATGTCCACGGTGCAGTGGAAATAAATATATTTATTTCACAGAACAATTCAAGCGATGCAATAAATTTTAATTGAGATTGGAATTGCAGAAAGATGTTCTGCGTGAATACCAGTTTAGTTTAGTTTAGATGCAGAACAGGTAAACTATTTCATCGAAATAACATGCAATTTGTTATGTGTAGCTCTCCTTTGTCGCTTACAATCCTTTACATGTAACTATTTGTCTACATTTCATTACAAAAAAAAAAACAATTAAGACTGAAACATAGAAACAATAACAAAAGAACTTTAAAATAATAAATTGGCCATTGAAAAATATTATCTAAGAAACCTCATTGAAGTAAAAGTGTAAACTAATCGTTCAAGTTTTATAAAATATTTCCTTTTTTATTTGAATAGTAGACAAGTTTAAGACCTTGAAATATAGCGTATCGCGAAGTCGAGCACATTTAACTGCAGAGTTATTTCTTAGTTTAACTAGTTAGTTGCTGCTATCTTTTATTTTCGCTTCATTATAAATAAAACATTGTTTCACCATCTTTTCAATTAGACACCTTGTACAAGACTAGTTTAACTTTATCTTTTAGCTTGTAACTAAATCGAAAGTTTTTCATTTAGGAACGTTTAGTTTTATCTTTCGTATAAATATTGAATAAGTTTGCGCAAAAGTTTCAAACTTTTAGGCAGGACTACACAAACAAAATATCGCATAAATATGAAAGCAGTCACAAAAACAATTAAATGTTGTACAATAATAAAAACAAAGTATTATAAGAATAAAACAACAACAAATAACTTTTACCTGTACTTATTTGAAGTACATATTTATTTGTCCATTTGACTTGGACAATATATATCTTAATTCAATTTGTATATTGTATTGATTTACTTTATCTTTTTTTTGGAACAGGGATTTGTCGCATTGGGCGGTAGTTATAGCGGTCTTGTGTTGCAAAGAGGTTGGTTAGTCATTTAAAAAAAAAAAAACAAGTAAAAATGTTGCAATTTAACTTGGACAGAGGGACAGATCGACTTCACCCCAATGTTGCCGTATCTTCATCATCATCTCCTAATCTCTTTTCCATTTTAAACATAATTAATACAAATGATAAACTGATATTAATAATAATCACTGAGCAGACACACCAACATCTTCCAGTTTGAGATTTGACTGTTGCTGCCTTTAATCATACCCAAGCTATATGTGGTAGTTATATGCGCTAAGTGTAGCCGTAGCCACTGCTGTTTGCTCTCCAATTATTATTTATTTAAATTAATTTGCACTGAAACGTATTACACTCACGTTTAATTAAAACTTTATTTATTGTATCACCGACATTTATATTTGCTTAAATTGATTTCTAAAACATTTTTGTTCATTTTGTTGAGGAAAATGCAATAATTTATCTCTATGTATTATTCAAATTGAGCTGAATATTCCGACATAAGAAACATTTTTAATCTGAAATTCAAAATTAAATGCTTTTGTCCGAGAGCATTCATTTGCAATTGGTGACTTTAGCTTGAGTCGTTTCGTTGAGTTATGCAATTTTATTGAAAGTTTTATGCTTGCAATTGTTTTCGTAGACTCTGGCATAAAATGGTCATAAAAACCCAGTAGAAATTGGAAGCCCATCTAGAAGCTGTTATAGGAATCAGAAAAAAGTGATGTCACATGTTTATGCAGCCAAAGATCTTCATTTGCTGCTCTACTTCTGCATTTACTTCCATTTAAGCTTATTTTGGAGTCTGTTGCAAGTATTGCCCTCACCATCTCCATTGTAAAGTTCATCTATGATAAAATCTTTCTTTCTAATATACATAAGAGTATGAGTATACTGAAGAGTATGCAATGCGAATCACTTACAAAAAGTTCTACTGGCTACGTACTTGAATACACACCTACAAACCTTCATGTATATGCATTTATCCTTACAATGCACACAAATAATATATTTTAAGGCAGATAGTATTCAAGTCTATTGAAACACTTAATTGTTCATGGCTACTATGAAGCTTTGTGGTTTGAAGCATTTCTCGCTTTTGCTCTTTTAAATTGAATGCAATATTCATTATTAAAATTTCCGACAACACAAACAATCAAAACATAACAAATTTATTTAGTCACTTTATATTGTGGCTTTTGTGGTAAGTTTTGTATAAGTTGCAAAGATATTTGTTTCTTAATTTAACAAGTAATGTGCAAATCCGTTTTTTTGGACGATTTAGTTTGCAATACTTTAAGCCGATAAAATGTTTCAAAAAAAGGCAATACTCGTGATTAGAAATGAGTTGGTTTTTAGCATTTTAAAGCTAAGCTGTTGAAAAGATGTGTTTTGCTAAAGATAAGCTACACGCTTATGCTTTCATATTCATCTACAAAAAAAGATATTTCTCATAGCTTATAATCAAAAAGTATTAATCAACGCCCACACGTTACCATTGTGTTGAAATCTTTTATATTATACAAACACTGAGCTAATATTGTGTGGGCGTTTTGCTGTTGCGTGCCAATACACTAAAGAAAACCCTTTACAAGGACTTTCAAGTTCAAGTAATAAAAATATGCAGGCGCGTGTCATTCCTTTGCAGTCGCTTGTGTAGCATTTAAAATTTTATCTCCTACTTTCAAATGCCCAATTCGTGCGACTGCATATACGAATATGTGCCGCTTTATACCTTTAAAGCACGCGTCCTGTTTCTGCTTCCTTGATGCGCTCGAGTGCCGCACCGAGCATAAATATTAAAAAAACTTTTGCCTGGTTAGTAAAAGAGGGAATGTCCTTTTGCTCGTCCACATATTTAAGACAAAATGAAAAGTGAACTATTGCGCCATGACGAAGAGACGCACTCAGCTGAGACGTAGTAGGAAAATTAATGAAACAAAAAAAATACTAAAGTTCAAGCGTGTGCCAAAGGGATATTCATCTATGCCGGCGCAAGCGGTAGTGGTCAGGATATATAACACATACATTTCCGTTACTATTGCATGCATTTATTTTAACATGTATTCAGAAGCAAATGCACTGAAAAAAATATTTACTTAAATATTTTGAAGGTAGAATATTAGACTCACTTGGCATAGAATTTGTTCAAATCGAGTTTGAAGAGATCTGAATAAAAAAAAAACAATTTGCCCTACATAATATTTGACTCACTCTCCAAGATCGGCGAAACACATCTTTAATTGGTTTTTAACTGGACCGATTTTAATGGGCCAGTTAGAAGAAGGCGTCACATACCCTATAAAGTATAATAGTATATAATCTTGATCAGCATCAAACGCTAAATCGGTATAGTCTTTCCTTTTATCTATTTCTCTGTATTAAAATCGAGAACTTGTAGACTATTAGAGATAATGATTTCAAGCTTGAATATTTAGATATGTTTTGTACTATCAATTCTTATGAAATAAGTCAACATTGGTAGCCGAATTTACTCGATTGGATGTCGTTAATTTTTATTTTTATTTTTTCCGTTTTTAAGGCACATTTTTTTTCCAGTGTTAAATTTTTTCAGTGTGCCTATATGCTTCTAATGACTTATATGCACGCATAAATATATTTAATTCGATCTATTTATCTGTTCTTTGGGCGGTGCAAGCGTGTGTGTGTGTATACGCCAGTTCACTCAAGCATTGCGGAGGCGTCAGGTCAGCACAGCCAGCGAAGCGTAGGGTGCAGAGGTGTTTGTGTCCTCTAGCTTCTGAATGCCATTCAGCGGATTGCTGATTGTTGATTGCTTTTTATGAAGAGGGAGGGGAGAAATTAAAATACAAAACAGACAGCTGGTGCCTTACCGGCCGAACGAACTATTAAAAGAATGAACGAACGTATATAACGAATTATACGAAAGGACAAAATGGACGAGTCTGATGACAACAACAACAACAACAACAAGGACAATAATGCTGATGATCGACGTGCGGTTGGTGCCATTTGTGCACGCATAATACTATTAAGCTGTGGTTATTCTTATTGTACGCTGTTGCCTCCAGCTTGTTGTTTCTATCCGTCTGTCTGGCAGCTAGGTTCACTATGTGTCTTTGTATCCTGATGTGCTTTTAATGAGTCTTGGCGGATTGTATTTTGGTTTTTGTTGTATTTAATATGTAATAAAAATTGTTTGCTGGCCATTTTCATCTTCTCAAACTGCATAATGCGTAAAAATTTTATCAAGATTCGTCAACATATCTTATCTATAGGCAGCTTTGTCGAACTTAAAGGCAATCTTTTTTACATTTTTCAACCAATTGGAATAGCTTTTGAATAAAAAGTTGCTCGAGAATCAAAGTATTGAATGACTGATTCTGTTCATCAAACAAAAGATTTTAGATTCATTCATGAAAAATTGACTTTGGTTAAATTGAAACTTGTATACACTTCACATATGCTTAAAAACAAATATTAGCTCTGGGTTAATAAAAAATCACAAACAGTTCACACTTTTAAATAATCGAATGTCAACTAACGAAATTATGCCAACTTTTAAAGCAGTAGCTTCAGATATATTCATAATAATTTGGCAAACTCTTCCAAGAAACTGCTTATATCATACGCAAATTTTAAGAAGTGGCCAAAAATCACACAAAAATGCATGCTTCATTGACGAAACATGCACGCATGAACGAATCACCAAAGCAAAAGCACAAAATGCAAATACGCGAAGTAGATACAAAATCTAGTAAAAGGATTCTTTGGAAAATTGAAAGGCTTTTGCGGTGGCACATATTTTATGCGTGAGTTGATTAAAATTACAAACACACTGACACACATTCACCGAAGGATGCCAGTAGGACTTTTGGAAGCAAAGAAAAAATAAAAGTTCATTGCACACTGTTTGCATTTGTTTTAGAAAATAAAGTCTTCGCTTGCATAGTTGATGTCTGGAATGCCAAAAGGAAGAACTTTATTAGAGAAGTTGGTTACTCAACACCAGCGAATGCAGTTTAGAATAAAAACAACAAATGAAAACCCGCTTTGGAATTTATAAGGAAAGAAGAATGTTCTACTGGGACGTTGCAGATATTCACTCATAGACATAGCATAGCATATGCTAAAATTCGTGTGAAAAGTAAACGAAAAGAAAAAAATACAAAAATACTCATAAGAAAAACCACAAAGAGGCAATGAAACGATAAATTTTATTAACTGTCAGAAGAAGAGGACAACAAGCAAACAAACAAAACGCAAGAAGTCCACACATACACAAATATTTTACGTGTACGTGTATTCGCATTAAATTTGATTCGGACTTCGATATTAAAATGGCAAATTGTTGTTGTAGTACATTAAAGCTTTACGCACAAAAGTAGGCAACACATTATTCCCTTGAATATTAGCAACCCGCCTCGCGCTACCTTTCACCTTATATGTATAGGTAAACAAATCTTGACAAGCTAAAAACCAAGTAACGAAAACCTAATCACAAGTCATAAAATGTCTAATTTTGTGTGACTACTTGTCGTCACTTGCGTGGACTAGCATACACAGCATTTGATGAAAGGATATATTTGAGTTTATGCTGAAACACTCGTATTTTGACTTGTCACATATGCATGTCCTGCTTGAGTGCGTTTTGTTGAATAAATGAGTTTATTTGTGTGTGTGTGTGTGTGTTTTTTTTTTCTTATTTCTGTTGTTCTGCATTAAATTTTACCGGAAAAGGAATTCAAGTAGAAGTATCTGTCTATCTATCTTAGTTGTAGAGCAACAGACTTTTGTCGTAGGCATAGAAGCGTAAAAGTTACGGCGCGTGTCATATGGGCCGTCGCCCATTTATTTGTAATGTAGTAAAACTGATAAGATACGTGGAGTATCTATGTAATAAACAGACACAAGCACATACATATGTGTATACATATGAAGTTTGAACAATTCTCCCTACTTTATATGCGTCCTCTGTGAATAGAAACGTGTAGGCCTCTGTGCATTTATTTTAGTTAGTTTATTTATAATGTTCAACAGCTGCCAGTTGACATACTTATATAAGGCATTACCTAAAAGTGTCTTTGAGGGAGCAGTTAGTTTCGAAATTGAAATAGCCACAATTTGAACAAAGTTTCAAAATTTTCATTAATCTTCTTGGTTTTATTTAGACCTAAGTAAATATGTATCTACATTATTTATTCGTACTATTTTCAGTATACAATTTAGAAGAAATCTGTAAGGTGATTTTTTAAATACTCTCCTAACACTCTCTACCACTACGAGGAGGAGATACCACGAAGAATTTTTTTTGTTTTAATTTTTATAATAAATCTTCATAAAACAAGTATATTTCTATGTATTTTCATTTATTATTTTTGCTCTAAAAAGAATTTAATGCATCTTTCACCCAATCAAATATCAAAAAAAAAAAAAAAAAAAACCTATAATAATATTCACCACCGAAAAAAAGTAACGGTTTCGCTCATCTAATGCTCAATTCAATGTACCCTAATATGAAAAATATTGAGTCAATTTAAGTATGTTTGTACAAGATTCGTTTCCATCTTACACTTCAACCCTCAGGGCGTAGAAAAAAAAAAAAAAACGCTCAATACGTACAGCGTAAATCAACGCACGGCAGATGTTGCACAAGGATGGCGCCTTAATTTTGTTCAATTGCCACCACTACTCGTGGACAGGACATTTGAAGCATTGAACCATAAGTTGCAAGCGGTAGTCGGCAACTACAAAATAGGGTAGCACAAGGAAGGTTTAGCAGGCAGTCGTATATTCAGGAAGGAACCCGAGGAAATTATTAAAATGCGAATGTATGTTGCAAGCAGTAATAAAATCAAGGGGTGATAAAATACTACTCGAACAATTTCATGTACAAACGTTTGCACATTTATTAAAAAAAAAAAAAAAAAACTACTCGAGTACAGTATGCAATCGTGAATGAGAACTTACACCTCAATTATTTATTATACTCTACAACAAAAGTGTGAATAGTTTTATAAATTTCTGACTAGATTAACAACGCCTAAATGGAGCTCTCATAAAGTGTGTATATACTTGATCCGCTCAGCGAGGCAAGAACTTGGAGACAATAGAAGATAGAGCCTCATTCTCCAGTTAATATGTATTTAATGAACACCCTAACTCCTCTCCATAAAGTGTGGTATGCACTTAAGGTGAAAACCTACTCTTTATTCCAAGTTTTGTTGGTTTTGCTAGAAATTTGTGATATTTTTCGTTAGTTCAAATCAAATATTTTAAATATAGTACTAAGTCGGACCACAAAAAGGGGTTGTACCCATAAAAATCTGTACAACCTTTCTGAATTTTTGTATGAAAACAGGCTAAACGGTCGGGCAGACGCACATGCCTATATTCACGTTTCTTTTGAAATTTTTTTTGTTTCAATCAAATTTTATATTTGAATGAAAAATTCGGTGCTGTGAAAAATTTAACACATTTTTTTTAGTTCCATTTGTGTTTGTATGGTTGCATGCATATTCGCATAAATATTGAAATGGTTTTTGGTTCCTATTGTTCCTGCTTCATTCGTGTATTTGTGTTTTGCTTGTTGCTGTTGCGTTCAACCGGTTTGGCAGTTCGAAAGTGTTTGGTCATATTTCCCCAACAACCCTTCAACTCTTATTTTGAAAGCTTTTCAACCATTCACTTATTTCCTTCAAAAATATACAACAATGCAAAAAAGATACAAAATACTCGATGCAGATGTAAAGGTGCACACACCCAGGAATTTATTGGATATACTCTTACGATAAATGCAAACAAAACTACCAAAATTCGGTTATGCAAAAAAAGTTTTTGACTATTTGTTTGGAACAAAAACCAATGCAAGTTTGTTAAAAATTCTGTAGGTAAATATGTGAAAATGAAGAAGGTTTTTATAAAAAATTACATGCATTTCTGCTTTGTGTTGTTTCTTTGCTTCGTCGAAAGTCGAAAGTTGTTCGATAGTTCTCGAAGCAGTGAAATCAAAAATGATTCGACCTTATTTAAGAAATATTTATGGAAGATATGCATATACTAGCCGTACTTACAAATGGTATATAGAAATATTAGAAGTAAAAAAGACATCGATGAACATATAAATTATTTAATTATATTTTATTCATTATTAAATAAAAGCGCTAAGGTTTGTTTAAACATGTCAGATTTTTCGATTGAAAAGTAATCCTAAGTCCGAAGTGGCTTCATTTATTTATTTTTTTATAGAGTTAAAATATACCTCACTGCCTCCAGTGTTCAACGTAATGAAATAAAGTTCATTGTACGGCATTATGAATGCATTGTATGAACAGCGCATATAAACTATCAGAACAAATACTTCAGACCGTGCAGCAAAGAGTTAACTTATCAAAAGCAAATATTGCACGTTTAATGCGCTGAGCTGACACAAATAAACTCATTCAAGCAGCGACAGTCTTAAAGCAATTCAAAAACAATTTCCCGTCAGACAAATAAAGATAAGATAAATGTTTGAGCTTATCGCTGTGTGTGTGTGTGTGTGCGTGTTTGTTCAGGTTTAAATTTTAAAGAGTGTTAAAACATGACAGTTTTTGTAAAGAAATGCTTTAAGTTGGCACTAAGTATTGGCATTTCCGACTCAATTGATAGCTGAAGAATTCACTAATGAAAAAATTATCAATGAAATCGGAATGCCGGACAATCAGAAATTGTTTTATTCATAAAAACAAGCAAAAGATTTTTATTTAAGCATGAAATTTCTTGCACAAAATCAATAGACTATTTTTTTTTATTGAATTTCAGTGGAATTTCGTTTACTTTTGAAGTAAGATTCAAGAAAGATTACAAGCTGAATATTACAAATGAAAATAAACATTTTCAAGTGTAGTCAAGTGTTCGCATAAATTTACTCACATATTTATACGAGAAATTTGTATATTTATAGCTCAATCATTCGCTCATCACACTTATAAGAATTAATATTGTTTATACGTACATATGTACGTCTACTGCTGTGCTATACGTTGTCAATATGTCACAATTTCTAATTTGACAAGTGAATGCTGAAATATACGAATGTGTGTGTACATATTATTTGTGTGCATATATGTCGTATGTATGTATGTATGTATGTATGTGTGAATGGTACGTCTGAAGCTGCATTCAATCTCAAGTCGTGCTGCAACTACAAAGCGCAAAGCACAAAAATCATGTTGACTACTTTCAGGCGCTTCACACACAGTTTATGTGTTTAAAAAGGCATAAGCTAAATACAGCAAAAAGAACAAGAACAAGAACGAAAGCAAACAGCAAAAGGACTTTCATCTTCGTCTTGCTTGTGGTTGCATCATCTCATAATGGAACTGTTTTAAAAGTTCACAAATTATAAAGAAAATCGATAAGAGGAAAATGTTTATAGATTCTACATATGACATATAACCGACATAATTACAATAGAAAGCCCTACCATCATTTTTCTATCACAGCTGCACAGGCCATAGTCTCGTGTACGCTTACTCCAGTTAGTACCAATATTCTAATATGTCGTACAATACTAAACGTTTGAGTTCCCAATATACACCATGTGTGCTGAACCTTTGTTGTCCTTCCAAATAAGATGACCAGCACAGTGCAGCCGCTGAATTGATTTGCATAATAAATTAATTAATTTAAAAAAAAAAAAACCTCATTCAAGCGTTCTCTGCAAAAGGCATTAAGCATTGATTTTTTTTTGTTGAACAATTATTCAGTTTTAAACCTCAAACACATGCTATAAGACTTAACGTTAAATTTAACACTTGTAAGTAGCAAGTTAAAAAAAAGGAAACAATTTCGATCAGACCTTGCATTTGTGTAATTCATCGCTTTAGCAGTGAACGCATTTGAAGCTTTGCTCCACTTACGTGCAGACTTTACTGCACCATAAACCCACATAAGTATGCTATACATGAGCGAGTGCAAATGCGTACACAGATACAACACACACACACAAGAGCGCTCAACTAGACAGTACAATTGCACAGACAAAACGTAAAAGAGATGACATGCTTGCGTGTGAATGAGATCGCAAATTGTGTGTATTATATTTGCTGTCATAATTTACTATTTTACACTATATACTATATACATTGTACAACGACTATTGTTGTTGCTGTGTGATGTTTTTTTTTTGTTATTTTTTTGTTATTTTTTTTTTTATTGCTGTTGTCATTTGTCGTTGTTATTGGCGCCATTGTCATTGCTTTTGCTTTAGTTGTTGCTGTTGTTGTTGTTATTTTGTGTATTGTGCTACTGTAAAAGTTAAACCAAAAGAACCGCTAAAAATAACAATTTATAAGTGTTGAACAGAGCGCAACGTTGAACAGCAGCAGGAACAACAACAGCTAAACTTCACCACAAACAACAAATTTAAAAACAACAACGACAGCAACAATGAGTTTCATATTAACAAAGATTTTGTTGACAATGCTGCAAAATAAGCGTACGAAAACCATAGCATAAAGTTAGGCGCACTAACCCACACATAGATAAATTCGAGTAAGACTACGAGTACAAAGACAACTTCAACTATTGTTAGAAACAGCAAAAGGATTTTTTTTTTTTTTTTTGGTTTAGCAATGTAAGCGCTGTTTGTTTTGTTTTATTTGGCAACTTTTAATCTCTGACTTGTCTTAAATGAAGAAATTATTTGCACTTAAATCATAACAAAGCATTATCTGCCGAGAAAACGATAATTAATAACTTGGAAAACAAGTTCTGCTCGACTATATTACAAACAAATATTTTTATAGGAAGCTTTGATTTTCTTACAATTTTGCGTACAAAAACAAACATAACCAAAGACGCTTATCTCAAAGGCATTCATCGCTTTCCCAAGTTGCAACTGCACAGCTGTTTTGTCCTGATAAATAAACAAACAGATTCAGATTCACAGAGCCTTTCTCTTTGCTGAAACAAAAAAGCAAGCTTTGCTACTTTGAAGCATTTAACATTGAATAAAGACATTTGTTGCTGCATTCATAATTGCCTTCTTTCATTGATGCAAGGAGAACAGCTGTTAAATGTTCCAAGTGTTCTGAGCTGCACCGTAATCAATACCGTTTTACCGTTTTTTGTGTAAATAAATTTAATCAGGACGAAACAGCTGTGCAGTTGCAATTTCAATGGGGAAAATATTTTAATAAACATTCATTTCTATGAAGCAAAATATTAAAAAATAAAGTAAACAAAAAAATAAAAAAAAAAGTAATGTGCCTCACCTATAGAAGCATACTATTGAAGTGAAACAGTGAACAAAGTGTAAAAAAGTTTCAAAATAGTCACCACAGATGTTTTTAAGATTATATTCTTCATTTATTTCATTATTTTGTATTACAAATGTTATAAGTGGCTTAGGATAACTAAATAAGATACATTTATTCGTGTGTCTAATGTGTTTAAATCTCCCCTCTCCTCTCTCGCGTTCTAACGCTCTCATCGCTTACAAGAGAGAAGATATCTATGCTTCTAACTCACTTGAATTCCGTTTCATTTTGCACATTATTGAAGTTGAAAATTCTCAAAATTCGTCCAAGATAGACATATTCCAGAACGTAGAATTGGAAATCCATCATAAATAATTCAAAAAAAAAAATTTATAAAAGCTGTAAGCTGCGAGCGCTGTGGTTAAAGGTAAAGGGAAGGGAGTAGCTAAACTTTTTTTTGTCGACACAAATGTCAGTAATGAAATGTTTTCACTTCTGTTCCGATTCGGATAGAGTTTGGGGCGCTCTTTCACATGGTGAAACCAGAAATGATTATTTGTTGAAAAGTTTATTAATTTTTTTATTTTAATTATCATAGCCGGCTTACTGCTAAATCTGATGCTTTTCACGTTTTCTCTTCGCCAGCAAACAGCTTATATACTCATGTGTATATATTTTCTGTTGTGCGTGCTTCAAATCGAGCCAAATTCTTACGCGTAAGAACTCAAAATTAGCTCAACCCGCAGCGTAACTGAACATATTTCACATCTACGAGTAACTGATTTTATTTTTTGCATTTATTTTGTTTTTAATGCAATTTTTCGTTAAATATCAGCAGAATTTAATATGAATATCAGTGCTAAGACATTCACCTCTTTCAATTGCTTGTCTGTCTGTCTGTCTGTCTGTCTGTCTGTCTATTTGAATGTTGCACACTTAATTTCCTGCGCCGTCGACATTTCTTGACACAAGCAACGAAATTATTTCCAACTTTGCAATTTTCAGTCGACGACTTTGAATTGCGCATATTTTCACAGAGTTTATGTTACTAAATAGAATTCTATTATATTGCTGAGAGCTACCGAGCAAATGTGTTGATGCACCGAGAAAATAAATATTAAAATATTTCTCGTTTAAATGTATGCATAAATTGTAAATTATATATATACATGTACATACATACTTTGTATATATATATATATAAATATTTAAAAAAAAAAAAACTTTAATTAATTTGTAAAATTTTAAAATTATGCTCAGTGTACTGCTGCGCCATAGATGCAAGCACGCTTCGCGCTCATGACTCAAATGCCGAGAAGAATGAGCAGAGCACTGAATTTATGGAAGCGCATAATTATGAGCCAACAACAACAGCGTCGGGGAAAACTCATGAAAATAATTTAAACCAGCGATAACGAGACTAATAAGAATGAAAAACAGCAACTAAAGTGCCAGAGTGCAAGCGAGATAGACTAAGAAAAGCGACAATCGTATGAGTAAAATAATAAAGAAAACAAACGCCAGAGGAGAGAAAAAAAAAAAAAAAAAAACAATAATAATGGAAAATCCGAAAAACCTTGAACTTTAAGTGTACGGAAAAAACATATGCGTACAATGGAAAAATTAAATTATTTTAAAATAGGCCACGTAGCCTCACAGGCTAGTGAAAAGAAAATATATATGGTTAGAAGTAATTATGAGCTTTGTTTAACCTTTTCTGTG
Organism: Leucophenga maculata; assembly: GCA_035044805.1. NCBI lineage: Eukaryota > Metazoa > Arthropoda > Insecta > Diptera > Drosophilidae > Leucophenga > Leucophenga maculata. The sequence goes on from JAWNNP010000446.1 coordinate 794,824, forward strand.
GTGATTAATGGTTCTAAGAAAGTTTTATGAGCTTATTCAATTTTTATAGCGTATAGCTTCATATAGTGCATACACGGGTAGACAACATTTAATGCAAATTTGAGACATGACTCAAGTTTTGATTGAGCTATATTTTGCCTATATATCTTGCCAAGCATATTACATCTAATGAGAAAATGAGAAACGCGTTATTGTCAATGGAAAAAGTTCTTTCCGGCATTATCTTTGTAGATATTTGGTTCAATGATTCGATCAGCTTATACAGCACAACGAATCGTGACTTTTTGTGCATGGAATGGTGTCTCAATAATGGCTTCTGGTTGTTCGTTCCATAACTAGGAAACATTTAATGCGGATATATGGAGGCACCCCTATTAGTGGCTCGATATGAGCTTATAGGGAACATTGGCATGCTTAGCTATAATAAAAAAAAAATACAATTTTCTTATACAAAAATTCAAAAAAGAGAGACAGAGTTTTATGGTTACTACCCTGTGAAGAGGGATTGAAACGTTTATCAAACCTTTTTGTCTTTCTGAAGAGGGAATTTGAGACATTTAATATCCAAACTTGAAGGCTCTTTCATTTTGTCTCGCAGTTATTGTCGATAACCAATTAAGTTTTTATAGAGGGAAATTTCCGCACTAAGTTAGGAAAGGAGGCTACCCCTAGTTGTCTGATCTCTAATTAAATAGAATATTTTCTAACGATTAAAACCAATTTCAATTACATTTTTTCATTTTCATACATACAGCATTATATAAGCTTAGTTGTAAGTATCTAATTCTATGCAAACGAACAGTAGAGCTTAATTCGAAAAAAAAAACAAAAAAAAAAACCCAGCAGTTACATGTTTCTATACTTGTAGATGCTATGAAATAACACATGCGACGCTCGAGGGCTTTCAAAGCTAAAACTGTTTTGACGAAGATGGGTGGTCAGGGTGTAATCAGTCAACCAGCTACACTAGACACGCTGCCTTGGCAGCTGGAACAAGGCAAACTTGTTGCTCATTGTATCTATTATTTTTGATGCTCTTCCACTCTTTTGGATTACGTAACTGAACTATCGCCTTACTTGTACTGCTTATACCTGAACGACTTGTGTCATTTTAAGTTTGATTCTTACATAGTCACTGTGGAAGTTTTGTCGATGGATTTAGATTTCATTTGTCGCTAAGTTCTTTATTTATAAGTATTTTATTTTTGTTTTTTCCCCATATTGCATATTATTTTATGTTGGCATTTGTTTGTACAGCGAATAAATAAGCTGAACCAAGTATCAGCAACGAACAGCAACTACTGACATCAGCAGAAAGTTTAAGCTTGTAACTGAAGGGAAGAGATGTCTCCATATAATGCGGTTTTCGTTTTCAGGTTCTCATTTTCTGCAAGCGTTTGCACTAAGAAAAGAAGAAGCAAGTAGATACAATTCATATAGAAATATATATGTATATACTTATGTATGTTGATATATTTATTATATTCGCTTTGTTGCTTGCAGAACAATTGCAAATAAAATATAAATATTGAAAAAAAAAGACTTTTACTTTTCTGTGTGGCTGCATTGGAGATGTCTATTTATTGAAAAGTAATATTGATATTGAATAAAGACCAGCAGCAGCACTCATCGTCAGTGGTTCAAGCATTTCCTGTCATTTAAAGAAGAAACACTCACAGCAAAGCTACAAAGCGGTATACCTGACAACAATGACAAAAAAGATACAAAACAATGCGCAAGTTTCTTGGTAAAACCGATGTTGTAATACGCTACAGTTGCAATTTATAATTCGATTGTCAAATGAAGGGAAGAAGATTTTATTTGCAGTTGTATTATAATTCCAAAATAATAATAATCTAAGAGATATTAGTGCAAAGGGAATAGATGGGTGTAAATTACAGCTTGTTCATACGGCTAACCAGACAGATAGACAGACGTAATGAATCAAGAATCGTGAATCGTTGCCTTCCCTGTGTCGGTCATTTATTAGCAAAAGCTTAATATACTACATAGCACTTTGGGTATAGGGTATGAACATTAATGTAGATAGCAACATGCCACGTCATTGGCGCCGCATATGAATCAAACTCATTCTGTATCCCCACCGCGACTGTCATACTATTCGTCGCACCATTTGATCTTAATGTTTGCTTAAAATTTTGCATGAATCACTTCACTAATAACATTTTTTTGCTTGTTTTTTCGTTGATTTCAATATTATCGTCTCTTATTTATGTTGGCAGGTCAGCACCATCAGTCATCATTATAAGAGAACTCGTATCACATGTATTTGCTTTTGTTAAGTTTACTAATTAATCCAGTTAAAACTTTGGATTTTTTATATTTTTCAAACGTAATACATAATAAACTCCAACAGCCCTATATAGTTTGTGCCTCTAGATATAAATTGTCTGTATAAGTAGAGAGTATATAAACATTTTTATGGGCATAAACCTATAATAAACCTGGTCTAGTAGTGGTTATAATAGTTATTGTAGTTTCTTTGGCAAAATTTCTTGAATATTTTTCGAGTAAACAAAAATTTTTCGACCATACCATACCATCAATCTCCCTCAGTAGCCTTAGTCTACGCAAACATCTTGAAATACTTAATAATGTTCAATTAAAACATTTTCTTTGAGCCAAGATGTGTATGGAAAAAATATTTGAAAAATGCTGTCATATATTTATGATAACTGAAATATCCAATCTTGAAAAATTAGGTAGTTCACGCCAATTTAAGCAGGCAATTTAACTGTTTATAAGCGAAATGGTTTAGAACAGAAAGATGAAAGCAAAAGTTAGTTGCTTATTTCATGTATTTTGTTTATAAACAGATAAACAAATAGCATTTAATATAAATTTAAAAATAAAAAAGCCCGAAACACATGTTGAATCCATGGCTCGGAGTAATGCATTGCAAGTTCAATAGATCAATATCGTACAAATGCATATGCAACATGAAAATTTGAGTCGCAAATAAGTAGAAACGCATTTGAAGCGGTCGCGCGTAAACATTCTCTGTGGCATACATTTGAACTATTTGTATGAAATTTTTTTTGGTGTTACTGCTGCTGCTGCTGCTTAGATTGTTACGTAGCTGCCAATGCGTTTCTATTGTTATTTTGCTATTCAAATTAATGAAGTTTTGTCAATATTACGCATATGTCAGTCGTATCTAAACATTGCAGCGTTCACATACAAAGAACACTTTTGACCGAGTATATAAAGCGTATATCAATTCGCCTGTTATCAGTATTTATGTGGCACATGCTGCCGATACTCACTCGTATGCGTTTATAATAATATAACAATACACTTAAGTAAAAATGATGTTCTTTGTTTTTAAATTTCTATGCAATACTCTATGAATGCATGAAACTTCAGCTTTTTATAGTTCTCACCTGGCACATTAGCAAACTTGATTGAAAATGCATCAAAGCGAGCATAAGACGGTATTAAAAAACATTTTGTCTATCTTTAGAATATATGAATAGTCAGCTGTTCAACAATATTGAACAATATGTGGACTGATTGTTATATATTCATTAATTTTCGTCATTCAATTTGTATTTGACGGCAATTGACACCAAGCAAGTATTGAGTGCATTCATTTCATTAAAAATAAACAAGAAATCAAAAATTTTATATAAAATAACAAAAAATACATTTTAGTACAACAAAATCTTAAAGAATTTTGTCAAGAGCTAATGAAAATATTTCAATTTGTGTTTCGAACAGAAGACTTTTTTCTTCATTTAATGTACAAATGTGAAGGCTGTGTCTTTTAAAATCTTCAAGTATTTGTTGTTCAAGTAGTTGTTGAAATAGAAGAATTAAAATATCGAAATTTGAACGCTCTATCAGGGAAACGTCTATATTAACTATATTCTGGATCTGTTTCGCCGCCTACTACATGTTACATACTTAGTACACAACGATTTAGCTCTGAGTTATATCCTATTTAATACGGACATCTCCCGTTAAGGCATTGAAAAATCTGGTTACTGCAATGCAAACATATACATTAACTTGAGGAACATATGTACTTTAAAATATGAGAACTTTGGCTTTATCTGAATACTATTATTTTTTGAAAGCTGTAAAGGGCTACATGTCGTGCTCAAAGACATTGAACCAAGTATTTTTCCAAGAATCCCACAACCGCACTAATCCGCTTCAATGCAACAACTGCCAAAAGTTTGGCCATAGGCTGCGTTGGTTGCCATGCACCGCAAATAAGCCAGATCCCGACGCGATAAAGTGTAGCCGAGGCTGTCCTATTTATAAATAACTGCAAAACCGCCTCACCTAAAGAGTCAACTGTACGGACTCCACTGACCTATGCTTTTGACACAGCCAACTCTGGTGTGTCATTTGCCAATGTCTTGAAGCACAAAACGAACTTTAAATTTTCTCGAAGAACGAGACATTGATGTAATTCTTCTCGCGACAACATTTGCTGCATTTCAACTTAATGTGTTGCATGTGTATGTGTATATAAGATGCTAACAATAGTTCGATAAGTTGTGTTTAAATAAAAATATAAAATAAATTTTTTTTTAATCTTATAATAAAGAATGAAGTGCAGCTATATGTGTTGACCCAGATGCAAAAGTAAGAGAACAGTTTTAGTCTGAAATCTCGGTGCATCAATTGCCGCTGAGGTTTGTGAGAAAATTTGGTACAAAGCAGGCTTACATAAAGATGTGTTTTACCAATGTGGTATAGAGATACCCTATGTGCGGCTGTATTTTCTGGAGAGGGCACTAGCACAGTCATTCGGTCACAAGTCGAAGTGCTAAGTACAGCAGTCAAAATTTTCTGAGATAGTGATTACCAGACCATCTGTATATTTAATAACGCTATACCCTAGTTCGCTGAGCTTGCTAAAGAATTGGGTATAGAACACGCGTTGATGGTTTTAAATTTAAAAATAAAAAAGCCCGAAACACATGTTGAATCCATGGCTCGGAGTAATGCATTGCAAGTTCAATAGATCAATATCGTACAAATGCATATGCAACATTAAAAAGAAAGTTCAAACAACAATTTTCCAAAGCTATGCGCACAGAAATTAAACTCAAATAATTCATTGTTCATTTGGTTGAGCAATGTAGATACTACTTTTAGGTTTTTTTTTTAGCTCAACTTGCATGTTTCATGCAGACAGGCAGCTGGTAAATGGAAACGTTTTGAAAAGCATTTTAATTTGGGGTGCATTTTCGTATGCCTGGCATGGCTGATGAGTGTGAAGTCAAGGCGCTCGCTCACAAACTAGCATAAGGCACAAAAGCGTAGATACATAGATGCACATATGAACATGGGGTTGCGATAGTTTGACAGACAGACAGCATTGGTAATGAGCAATTGTCGCACACACACACACACACACACATAAAAACATGAGTCTTTATGTTTTGTATCTGTGAAACAGGACTATGCGCTCGCGCCAACGACAGCTGTGCACAGGATAATTGCTTTATGTTGAAAATGCTCACACAAAAGCAGCAAAATAAGAAGTGCAAGAAATCTTATTTATTTATTTTTTTTTTTTTTTGTTTTTTGTTGCATTTGATTTAGTTTTCTTTCACTTGTATATGTATTTCCACAACGCCTGTTCCGTATCCTTTATCCTGCCATCGTTCTTGTTGACAATTTATGTTGCCAGCAGCAGTGCAGCAGCAGCAGCAGCAGCAGCAGCATTTGTTGCATGGCGTTGGAATGAATTCTAATGCGCGTTCTTGTGTTCTACTACGAAAGTATCTTTCAAGTAGTGTTGCATTACAATTTATATTTCAAGACGAGACTGTCAGGAGACGACGACACGCCATCGTACAGAGGTATCTCCAGCATTCCTCTCGCATACATTTTTTCACTCCATTTCATTTGTGCATCTCCTCGAAATTCTTTACGTGACGAAAATTCATTGATAGCATTTTTTCGTATTTGTCGTCTGCAGATACTCACTTTCCTTTCATGGCTCGTGTACGAGCAGATACATATGTGTGGAAGTATCTTGATATCCTGGTTGTGAGTTGAGTCTTCTGCTGTTGTTGTTGTTATTATTATTGTTTCAATTTTAAAGGTCTTTGAACTGACAAATTGATGTCAGCGTTTTTTAGCGTTTGTATGTATGTTATTTAAAGAATTTTTTTCGATGATTGATTTTCCTTCTATTTGAATAAATATAAATAGGCACGTTTTGTATAAAGCTTTTTCAAATATGTTTTTACAAAAATTTTAAATAAAAATGTGAATTTTTCATTATTTTAGATTTTAACATTTTTTAATTGATTTTCACACTCATAAAATTGTTTTTTTTTTACTTTTAACGTAAATGCTTTGTGGGCGATTCTAATTGCGGATAATAATCAGTTTCAATGTGGGTTTGTCGATACTCACAGTTTAATGGGATCATCCAAATAAAGCTAAAAAAATAAATAAATTACATATGATGAAACGATCTTAATTATACATAAAACATTTCATGAAAATGGAATCCATAAAAAAAATCGATATAGAATATTTTTCCACTCTCATCAAATACCCTATACGCGTAGCGTAAAAGAATCAGCATAATAAGTCCAGTCGATACATACATATATGTCCGGCTGTTCTTATTAACAATGAGAACTATAAAAGATACTTGTTTGTATATTTAGTAGCATTGCGACACTCCTCGTCGTACCAAGAACTCTTTACAGGTTTTGTATAACCAGACATCCTTGGCAGCCCTATCCATGGAGCGGGTGATAAGTTTCCACTCCTCACATATATATCGAGAAGACGGAGAAGTTTCCCGAAAAAAACGCCTTAAAATAGCAAAACTTAATTTAGAAATTTAGATAGAGCTCTCAAGTTGCAAGACTAGAGACTTTTCTGGATATTTGGCTCGTAACGAATGTCTTTGCAAATCACCTACAAAAACGGTTCAAGCCTAATGTAGCCTCTAACGGTTTAGAAAGCATTAATATGGATTGTACTACCCTGTGCCTCCACTACAAGGTGCTTCTTTATAAAAAAAAAAACAAAAAAATTATCATCTCTATAGAGACCAGACCATAACAGTTCAGACAATAATGGCTACTTTGGTACCATTGGTTCCACTGAAGTCTGTCTATGCCCTTAATACACACTAAATCCGCGATTCATTTCAGTTTTGTGGCCAGATTCCAGAATCCCCAAGTATTCCGCCTCGCCTCAACTGTGCATATCCGGCCCGTCTCAAATCGGTTAACATGTACATTACTCTATTTGGTTGAAGTTCAATTTTCGTGGCTAATTGCTCCAACTTATTTTTCTTTTATTTGAATTAAACACCTGAGTTCGAAGGATGTCGAAGTCTGGTGCCATAACTTCATTCTATCATTTGTGACATTCCACCATTACTCTAGGACGAATGACTATGTATAAGATAAAAGCTTTGAGGCGTTCCTTCGTTTGCGTGTTGCTTTGTGGCTATACGCCATTGTTGCATTTGTATTGTACTTCGAAACGTAACGGCTTATCGAAAATAAAAGAAACAATTTCGAAAAGCCAAAGTAAACCACATATGACTATCAATAAAAGACGAATCAATTTATAATACATAATCGAAATATTTCCACAATTTAATGTCAAAGTCGAAGTTGAACTTTGGGGATGCACAACACAACACAACACATGTATCTAAAGTACGCAATAAGCTACTTACGCAAGCAAATGCAACAACGTAAAGATTCGCAAAAAAAAAAATCATAGTATTGCAAAAAAGAAGGAAAAATGCGCCAAAATCAAATACAACAAAAACAACTGCAACTGAACCCTACTAAATCTGTGAGCAGCAGCTGAGCTGAGCAAAACAACAACAAAAATGAATGGCACGAGAAGAATGCAAGAAACCGCACAAAAGCAGAGCAACAACAACAACAATAACTACCGGTCGTAATAATCCGAAAGTAGCGAAACAAGAAACAATAAAGACAGATGCAATAAAACAAACGATCAGCTGTGTTGGACAAACAATTGAGAGAGAGAGAGAGAGAGAGAGCGTATGACTAATAGCCTAGGTGTGATAAGAAAGGCAGCACCACAAGCAGCAAATTAAACGTCGCAAAGCAAACGTATTCGAACGCTTCAACAACGCAGACGTAAAAATTTGAAGCGCGTGCGCGTATTACTTTATTTTATAGTTAAAACGTGAAATAAATATCATATAGAACGATTATATATTGTTACAACGAAAAAAAAAAACTATTATAAAGCGAAAATAATTTTAAAATTAAAGTTTAAAAAAAAATTTAAAATTACAGCAAAATAAATAATTGCGCGTGTTTATGTTAATTGAGTTAATGTTTTGTGTATAAAGCGAATTACCGTTGTCTTACCTTGTGTTGACTTGTCTAAAATAAATAAAAAATAAATAAATACGGTAGACAAAGACGTGCCTGAAATATTTTGTTGCAAGAATTTTTTTTGTGTCACAAACAGAAATCATTGTCAATAGTACAACAACAAAAATTACAAATAACAATACAACAACAAACAAAGCAATTTTAGCTTTTTACATTTTCAACTTTGGAATTTAATGGATTACAAACAAATAAAAAAGCTTTAAGGTATGTTTGTATAAAAGAAAATCAATTTTATATATTTTTTAATTTAAAAAAACAAAAAGGAGTTGTTTCACATTTCTCGCATAGTTATTTGTCTTACTTATCAATTTTCTTATCAGCACATTAAATGCAAATTTTAAGCCCTTGGCTAAGTTATTTCTTTAATGATTGGAAGCGATAAAATTAGGTGAAATAGTTTAAATATAATTATTATTTAAAAAAAAAACGGTTTAAAAAAAATTTTTTTTTTTGAGTCCATGACCTAATCAGTTTACAGCAACGACTTGCAACTTTAAACGCTTATAGTGTGTGAGATCTGAAGTATTTGTTTATATGTTTTCGCAATCTTCTCTATGACTAGATTGATTGATTTCCTAAGAAGTGTGTGTATGTATATATACATATACATATAAGTATATATGTATATATATATATATATATAAGTATATATGTATGTATATGAACTATAAAGTATTGCATCTTTATGTTATTTCCCCAACTTAATATTGTTATTTACTCGATTTTGTCTAAAAAAAATTCTGTTTATACGGAATATTATTAATTAATGCTGCTTTAATTAATATGCATATGTACATACATATGTACATACTTCAAGAACATAATTCTTTATTTACAATTGCTTATCATCATATTTACAAAATAACTCATGCTTACAAGTAAGTATTTATATATAATGCATACAACATCCCTATGGACGGTAGTCCACGCAAGTGTTAAAAGCCCAACAATTTGTGTCCACAACTGATACTTCTGAACAATTAAAAAGGTCTTCAAGCTGACAAACATAATTTTTGTTTGAAATTTACAATTACCGGAACACCACAGTCCGAAATATATAAGGTGTTTCTCAAAATTTCCCCAATTTTTGGAATAAAAAAAAAACTACAATAGATTTTTAAGTACGGCGAGTGATTGATGGTTAAAATGCGATTTTTGCGCATTATCGTGCAAAAAACGCCTACTTCTTTCTTCACGACATTCTGGCCGAATATAGCGGATACGACGGAATAAACATCCATAAATGGTTTGGCCCGGTGGAACGAACTCTGGGTGATTAATGCACTTCGATTCGTAGAAAGATATCAACATTGTCTTCACTTTTGACTTTTCAAAATGTGATTTGTTGGGTTTTGGCTCACCGGACGGCTTCCATTCGGCACTTTGACGCTTGGTTTCAAGGCCATGTCTCGTCACCAGTAACTATGTTTAAAAGCAAGTTTTGATCCTTTTTTTAATGATCTTTAATGATGCGGAAAAAATCTTGCACACACTTTTCTGAAGCCCAAATAATTGACCAAAATGCGATGGATTGAGTCTTTAGACAATTCCATTTGCATTGACTATTTCGGCTCATTTTTGATGAATTCACGGAAAATTTTATTATTTTGTTCGTTCACTGAAGATTTCGGCCGGCCGGCCGGCCCGAACATTCGTCTTCATTCAAGTCTTCCCGACCGTCTTCGAAAGGTGTATACCAGTCGTAAATAGTGGTACGAGATGGACATGAACTTGTGCCATTAATTTGTGAGTTTAGGTAAAAGTTTTACCAAGTTCAAAACCAAACTTTGACCCGATGACATCAACATACTGTAACATTAGACGCTATAACTCCACTTGAATTTTTCAAAATGTCATGGAATTTTGAGGGGAATGTCAATGAAATATGTAAATATTCTAACGCAGGTTCTCACCAAGAAAATGCCCTGGAAAAAAAGTTCAAAATAGTTGTGAGTTGTATGTAGGCTTTCGTTACCTGGTTTTTAACTCGTCATTTCACATTCAACTAAATGTTGTTTATATGTGATTTTTTTTTTTTTTTTTGCAGTCTGTTGTAGACTTATGAGTCATATTCGCAATAAAATCAACCGAATAAAGTCTGGAGCACCAAGGAAACCACACGACAGTAAATTGATTCGGCGGTGCTATCTTGATTAGAACAATTTGTGAAAGCATAATACTTTCAATTAAAAAATTTCATTAACACATGAAACAGCTATTTGTATCTCTACAATATAAATAATTATTTAAATTGTCATATTTATGTGCAAAGTCAAAAGCAAACCCGTTTAAATTTCCTGGTCAATTGCATAATTCAATTCCATATTATAATTAAGTTATTGTAAATATATATTTTTTTGTTATCAATTATTTAAAAAATGAAACATTTAAAAAAAGCAAAATATATAATAACAGGCAACATGCGTAGTAAACAAAATAAATGAACTATAATTGAGCATTGTAATTATTTTATTAATGCACAATTATTATTTATGTCCAATATTGCCAAATTGCCGTAAAAAGTCAACTTTAAGTTGTCACCGAAACGGGGTGAATGAAGTGCAACATAATTTTTATAATTAATTGCAATTGGTTATATAATACATTAAATCATTAATTTGCGTATTTATTAATAATTATATTAATTGCATAGTGATTGGTTTACGCTTTAATTAGAACAATACAAAATGCAGATATGAACAATTAAATTATATTAAATTTAAACAACAGTTAGATAGTTTTCATAAGCAAATCGAATGGATTTTAAATTTTTGTCAATTATAGAATTTAGCAGTATTCAAACCAATATAATATATGTAGGTTATATTGAAGTTGTAGATTTTTTTTTTCTAAAGGTGTTCCAAAATGATTTCATAATTAAACGTTAACATTTCTAATTAATAAAAACAAAACATTAAACACAGATTTGTGTTTAATAATGCAAAACATTCAGTTAACAATCGCTTACGGCTTTTTAGATTTATTGAATTTCAGCGCATTTTATAAATGCAGAATTAAGCTTATGTTAAATTGGCGTATTATGTTCTTCATAATACGTATGTATAAATAATTGCTTGCTATTGTGCATTAAATTAATAGTTTGCATTGTATTGCAAGTATTTAAAATCAAGAGAAAATAATATAAAGCCATATTGACATTTCACAAACGGCTTTGTATTCGGAACAATTGCGCATCAGCCACAAAAGTAAAATATGTACAATTATTCAATTTCATTTAATTGCAAAATCATAAAACAAAGAAGATTGAATTACATTTGCTGTTATTAAACGGTTATTTGAGAAGAACAGTAGTGGCATGGCATGGCATGACAACTTGTTTTATTTTTTCTAGGAATGACTTTTTTCCTATGTACATACATATTGCAGGTGTCTGACTGGCTTAGTATTGGTGATATACCGAGTAATCTATGAGTAGATTATTACTAACTACTGGTTTTACTGCTGTCGTTGCATTAATGCATCGCAATGCCTGTGTAACATTTCACTTGAGTAACAAGTATCAAGTTGAAAGTCTAAGAAGCTATTGTAGTAGTACACATATAAACGTGTTATGTATTGTATTTCAATCCGAAAGCCTAACAATCACTAAAGTGTGGCTGCATTCATTAAAGCTAATGACAGCAGCATCATTAACATTATAAGCATCATCATCATCATCTTTGTACATAATTAGTCAATGTATATCTCAATTATCATAAGTAGGCTACTGTTACATTCAAACCATCATTGAATGATTCTACAATGCGTAGCTTATACAGAGATATTATGAATGAAGTCTTCTCTAAGATGTTCAAATGTAGTGCAATTTGTTGAAATGATAATTTAAAAAGTTTTTAAGTGGCCTAGAAATGCTTAGAATTTCTCAAAATTTTAATATAATTTACTGTAAATGTTTTGTGAACCTAGGCATACATATGTACTTTGCAAGAGAAAATCGAAAATCGATACCGTACTGATATATCGATATTTAACAAAAATTATATCATGATATTTGTCCCTCTCGATATAGTCAATATATTATATTCGATTATTAATATTTTGAATTTATTATAAATTTTATAAGAAAATTAGTTTATATTTCACTAACAAGTAATTTAAAATATTTTATTCAACTGTTTTACTCAAATCATACAGCAAATCTAGTTTGTACACAACACTCCAAAAAAAAAAAAAAAAAACCGTTATCGAATAAACGGTGTCGCGTGCACTTTTGACGGACACCATATTTAGTGCTAACCGATACTCTTCCGCAAGTAATTCAATCAAATTTAATTCAATTTTGTTGCCCAACTCATTTCCTACTTGCTATATTTGTCAAACATTAAAATACTTTAAAAATTGTTGACACATTTTTTTTTTTTTTTAATTTAATATGCATGGCACAAAGCCATCTTTCCTGTGCATGGGCTGTACTGAAATGGGGGCAGAGTATTTAATTGCGCGTATACAATAAAAATATGCATATTGATATTGCAGTATTTTATACACTTTTGGTATAATTAAATTGTGAAAATGTTCATATTCTCGGTTTTGTATATAAAACAGCTGCTAACATTGGCAGCATCTGTTATCAGCTGAAATCTCATCTCATCTCGCACATTCAATGTCAATCAAATGTGTTTTTTTTTAAACGTTGTGTGGCAATGTATCAACTTCAATAATCAACATTTTCATATTTTTTGGTTTACATGACATTTTCGAATAGTTGTTAACTATTTTTATATGATTTACAATGTATATAGTCGCCACTGATAACAAACTATCAAAAATGCAGCATTTGATAAGCTTTTCGTAACGTTTAACTATTTTATACTTGTCTTGCACTGACCTCAATTTTTATCAGAAAAGGTATGTCTGTCCATAAATATAATAAATATATATTTATATGGTCTTTCATGGCTATTGGTCGCTGGTTATAACACAATTGTTACACAATTTATCACGCTTTAACAATTTCTATCTGGTTTTCATTTATTTAAACAAATTTCTTTTATTGTTAAAGCGTACTCTATTGTTTATAATAATAAAGCATATTCGTTTAAATACCGTTTATTTAAAAGTTGTAGATTGTTGTCAAGTGCATAAATTATGGCTGAAAATATGAAAAAAAATCATAAAAAATGCACATATAATATAGGCACAAGGTTTGATATGAATGTTTCACTACTTTGGTTTGGTTGTAATTCAGCAACTTATTTCTTCAGTTGTTGAAACTTTTAAATCGCATCTTGTTAATTTACATTTCATTGGTTTCAATAAATTTTTTTTATAATATATTTTTTCAATAAATAGTTTTAAACCCGCCAACAAGTGCTAACCACATTTCAAAGATATTTTCTCTCTCAAGTTATTCAAGTTAAATTGCGGCTTAGTCATCCAGAGCGAGCGTTTAAGTGTTTTACATTAAAATGATGACGCACAGCGTGCTCAGGCACTAAATAAATGCGAGAAGCGTTAAATTATTAAGAATACTTAAGAAAAGAAGCCACAGAATTAAACTAATTAGTTTAAAAATAAACCAGAATCAGTCGAAAAACGTATAAGGGCGAATAATACAAGCGAAATGTTCAAACAAACCGCCCCAAACTGGGGATTAACCAAAGTGTGTGGCCGATATGGCTGTGTTGGGGTATAAGTTCATATAATACAGGGGAAAATTTTGTGGTTTTTTTATTGCTACTTTTTTTTGTCCTACACTGTTTGATAATTATTCGTGAAGCGAGCACAGCTTCTGACAACATCGTTAAAATTGTTGTTGTTCTGGTATATTGTTGTAGACTTTTAATGAGTATTGAATTTTTTAAATTACTCATCGTGCACAGCAGCTCATCATCAAGTCGAGCTGCCTGCCTAGTATGTTGACCAAACCCACATTAATCGAAATACAATTTTTTTCTTTCTGCTTTTACAAATTAAGTGTTTTGTTTTTTAATCAATTGAAAATTACGTGATCAAGTTGTTGTGGTGACTACTGTTGTCTTTGTGGAATAAAATAATAAAAAGCTGCTAACGAGCGTATTAAGTTGTAAATTTTCTCTCTATTAAAAAAAAAAAAAAAACAGTGTCAGTTAAATTGTTAGTTATTTGTAGGTTGATTTTTTTTTTTAAATATATTTTTGTTGAACGCTAATCTAATTAGTTATGCCAGCAGCTAAGTCTAATCGTCGTCGTCGTTCTTTCAGTTACGATACTTCTTTTACAATTTCACTTTGTCTTTTTGGTTTGTCGGGTCGTTCGTCTGGTGTGCTATTTTTCCTAATTAGATTTCTGGTCTGCTGCTACTTATTACTAGATTAGATAATGGAAATAGAATTTTACATTGTCTCATAAAAAGTTTATGCGTTGCTAAATTCCGCAACATTGGCTCTGAAAATTTATTACTAGGTTCTAAATATTATATTTCTTAATGTATTTTTTTTTAAAATATTAATCAACAGTAAGAAGTCCAATGCAGTGAGTGAAATATTGAAGATATTAAATGTTTCTTTTCCGATATGCGAGCTGAAACAGTAAAGAAAAAGTGTACTTGAATCGAATAGTCTTGTCGTAAGAGATGTTGGCTCGAACAGTACACAACTTTTGATATTGGGTACAGAAGGAAATGAGTTTTAAAATTGGCAAATCCTGTTTTTAGTTTAGAATATTAAATATCAGCCCAACTGTTGCAAATGAATAAATTTTATACAAATAACGAAAAACGTATCTATAAATGTGAACACACACTGTTACGAGTGAATGCTCTAAAAAATACCAATTGAAACAGAAAAATTAAATTTTCTGTACAGTTGTAGAACGTATAAGTATGAGCAGTTCAGTTAATGATCATAAGCGAAACAGAACAATGTAGACCAATATCGAGGTTTTCGATATTTTAAGAAATAAATATCGATATTAACAATGTTTAGCTAATTTATGAAATTTTCAAGAGTCGGAAATAATAAAAAAGAAAGAACATTAGCTTCGGTGCTAACGAAGCTTTAATAACGTTCACACAATTTTGAAACAAAGTTAAATACTGTTCAAACGAATGAATTTGTTAATTTATTTTAAATGGCCTTAATTTTATAAAATTTTACTATTTTCTGTAATATTTACGTTTTACATAGTTCACTTCTTTCATATTATTACTTTTGGTTTGCAATTGTCTTAAAATTAAATCACTTCATGTTCACAGTCAAGACAGTTACTTACATTTAAGAATTAAAGCTTAAAATTCATATTTAATAAGTGTAGTATATTTGGCTTTAAGCTGCAACTGCGTTCTGTTATGATTTGCCCTATAAAGAATTATTCTATGAAGTAGTAATAACTCAGTTATACAACTAAATAAGAAAAACTTGCACTTGTATTTCGCTGATATATTGCTACTGTCTAGCTAGAGATGGAGAAGAGCAATATCGATATTGACAACTGAAGTATCGGCACTGACAAATGCCTGCTACTATCCATATATCGATATTAAGATCGACATTTTTCCAGCTCTAGTCGCTAAGACGTCGACGCATACGACTTTGGAGCAGCTGCGCGCAAGCCAGCTAATTCATTATTAAATAAATTTTATTTTTCTTTTAATTTTGTTAAGAAATTAAAGTGAATAAACGCGAACGTATGCAGCATAAATTGCAATAATCAATAAATTACTTCAATGCTCGGTGTTTGTCTACATATGTGTTTGTGTGAATGGGTGTTGTAAGAAGAGGAAGAAGCAGAAAAAATAAATGAAATATAAAAACGAAAAAATGCGTGCGAGAAAAAAATTATAAAATTTCGTAGACTGAAAAGCTTTCCTGTTTCCCACCTCCGACTTCCACGTACAAGCGATCCCCCAAAGCAACAATAACAAGAATTAGCAACAGCACGTAGCATCTCGTCCGTCCTTTGTCTGGCAGCGAAGCAAAGCAGCGAAAACTGTCGTCATCCGTGTATTGTATGATCAGAGCGGTTTGAAGAAGAGCAGCAACGATAGCAGAGAAACAGCAGCGCAAGGCAACGACAAAAATTCATTGAATAAAAAAGAAGAAAACGAAAAGAAAAACAAGTGTGATCGTGCAAAAAGAAATACGAAAAAAAATTATTGTATTTGCAAACAAATTATTACATATTGCATACAATTGGAAGCAATTGGAGAAGCAAGCAACAAGAAAAAAAAGATAAGAAAAAAGAAGCAGCACAAAATAGTATTACGCACGCATACTCCACTCCACTCCGCAAGTGATATCCGCCCCATAACAATTGCAACAACAAAAAATTACTCATAACGCAACAATAACAACAAAAAACGTCAGTGTTGTTGCCATTTGTGTTTGCTTTTGCTGCTTTTTATGTGACCTTTGTTTTTGAGCAAGTTTTGCTCAATAACTTTTTTTTTGTGCCATTGTAAGTATCAACAACAACAACATGCATATTGCTAATAAAATTAAAAATTATTCAAAGCGTTTAATTGCAAAACACATTATAAAGTGAAGATAAAAGTGCAAATAAGATAAAAGTTGTAAAGCCAATTTGCTTAAAATGTTGTGTGTACATGTGTATATAGACGTATGTATGTGTGTGTTTGGTAAAGTTGTATTTGCATTGACTTTCCGGGCTCACTCTATGTCAAACTGTAATCTTGACTTTGATGCTTTTCAAATTTTAAATACGAGTTACACTGAAAGAAAATGCTTAGTTATTGCAAATATAGGGTTTTCAAAAAAGAACCAAATAGGCGAATCATTTAAAAATACTGAAAAAATTTCTTCTACAGAAAAAAAAACTAATTTGATTCAAACGTTCAAAGAAATTTTTAAATTTCGACAGATTTGGAATTTTAGAAAATGTTTTCGATAAATCGGTAATAATTCACATTCAAACAAAGACAGTATGACCGATAGTTATGGCTACATCGATTCTTTTTATATAGTTAATCTATAACATATTTAAAGTATGGGTAGTTAGTACTGCTTTCTGTTAGGAACATTGTATTAAAATTAATACATTATTATGTTAAAGTTAGTAATATTTTAGATAATGAATTATTTCATTACCCAATGATATTGTTTTCAAATTTTCCACATTAAACTCACATTTTTCCATGCTATAATATTTTTATAGCCTATTTTAAGCACATGAAAATAGGTATACATATATGAAATATATTTTTTTTCACGTGTATAGCTTACAACATTTTTCATAAATATACAAAAGATAGATTTCCAAGCAATTATTCACATTTACTTGTTAAGCTATTTGCAATAATACTAATTATACTAAATATTTTTAGCATTATTTATCATTATTGTTCTATATGTATAATATATATATATATATATGAAGCTTCTGTGGTTCGCCGCTAATAAATGTTATAAAAATGACGTATGCCATAAAATTCCAAGATTAGATAAAATTCCTATTTTTGCACATTTTTGTTTGTAATAAATTTCTATTTTCGAAACAGACCTATTTATTGTTTAGCTATTAATATGCAAATATGTATTTAGGCAAACGCTTGCAATTATTCAATTATATTGTATATTGACTATTTCCGAATGTAGACCACAGGGCAATATTTTGATTTTAACATTTTTTTGTTGTATTTCTATTAGTACAAAATTTTTCCATTGTATTCCTCTCTCACACTATGTCTCTGATATATGTTATAAATAACTGCGACAAATATAAACGTTTTGAAGTAGAAATCTTTTGAAACGCGACATTATATGGAAGCGCGTGCTTTCGTCAAATGAGGTCGTCGAGTCTTCCCTGAACTAAACCATAAAATCAGAAAAATGTATGAAATATTTTTGAATTTAGTAATAATAATTACTAATACTTAAAATTGTGGCGTACGACCGATTAATATGTAAACAAATTATAGAATACAAATAAATTGTATTCTATTAATTTATTTTGCGTACATTTTTGTTGCTGTGAAATTGTTTATGAGTTTAATAAACGCTTATGCAATAGAAAAATATGGCAAAATATATTTTAGAAATACATAAATTATTTTTATAAAAAAAAGAAAGAAAGCGTTCGTATTTTAGTTTTTTTGTTTTATAATAAATCTTAAAAAATATCGAATGTAATTTAATGTGGATCGCCTAAACAAATGTAGTCGATTATTCACATCTTCAAGGTATTTTACATGTTCAATTAAAAAAAAAACTTCAATTTGAAACATAATTTTTTGTATATTTGCTGAAAATCAATTATAAATATATACACAGGCATGCTAACATATATCTTAAACTTGTAAAAAAGTCACCATTTGTAAAGCACAAACAATTCTGTTTTATCTACAATACATACTTGTATGTAGGGTGCATTCAAAAAGCTATGAATTATTCTATTTAAAATTAATTACCCTGACTACATCACTGATTGATGCCCGGAGCTGACTAATCATGAGTGAACTGCGAAACTGAGTGTGTTTTCTTCTGACTTTATTTAACCGCTGCAAAAATATGAACTTCATAACTTTTTGTACGTACCCTGTGCTATATTGATGCATCTTTATTAATTTATGAGTTCCCCTTTTAGTTTCAACAAGAAATTTTCAACGATTTCGCGAGTTATGGCTTGTTGAACCCTTTAGTTGAATTTACGCTGCAGTGCAGAATACACGTACTAAAAATTAAGATTTATCGAAACAGTTTTCAAAAATGTATTCAACATTTTTGTTTATTATAAAACTTCCATTGAACTTAAAACTGTAGGTTTTTGTTAAATTAATTGTTTATACTAAAAATGTTTAAAAAAGAAGCGATGAATAATAATGAAAGGGTCTGTGGCTCATCTATTTAAATGGGGCGCAATGAGTAATGCGAAGTTCAATGTTGCACTGTTCACGCCTTGATTTTAGATTGTGCATTCAATATTGGTTTTTCATTTGCATTTAATTGCATTGTAATAAAATAATTTACATTTCAATGCAAATGCAAGTCACAGTATTTATGTTTATTAAGAAAAAAAAAAAAAAAAATCGAAAAGATGTCGGTTTGTACTTTTTCCAAATGCAACTAAACACTGATTTAACAAATCAAGACACATAAATTTTAAACAAAGTATTTAAAACAAATCGAGATAATATTTATTTTTGATATTTAAAATGCAATTAAACGCTCTGAAGTAATTAATTAATTAGCAATAAAACTATTTACAAATACAGTTTGCAAAGCACTGCAAATATTCGTTTCTTTTCTATGCCAATTTTCAGCACCTATCAAACTGTAGCGGCATACACTGTACGTGCGCCAAAGGAACAAACAACGAAAATGGACACCAAAGCTGCACTGGAGGAGTCAATACAACTTCAAACGAACAAACAGAATTTACACGAGAACAACACCACGACGATGGCAACATTAGCAACAACAACTCTAGCGACAGAACCCACAATAGAAGCAACAACACCACCGCCGCTGCCAACCACGCCTATACCTACAACGCCAAATAACATAGCAAAAACGAAAAGAATAATAATTGCAATACCCAGTTCAAATCATACTTCAATTGATGCCACCAACAATGCCAACGATGGCGAATTAGTAAATGCACCGCATCTAAATATTTCGTTAAATACGCCGTTGGCACCATTAACGCCCACAACGCCTACAACACCTACAACGCCTTCGTCCAGCCTCTATTCAACACAACCGAGCACATCGCGTCAATTGTTTAAGGAAGCTGCCGCGGAGCATGGAGGTGAAGAGTCATGGACACTGCTGCAGCATGAACTGAGCCATATTGCACAAACACAACAGCCATTGCAGAAGCCACGTAGTGCCAGTTCTACACTGGATGCAAGTATATCGCGTAATCCCTCTACTGCTGGTAAACATGAAAAGAAAATTGGTCACAGACGTGTCGATGAGGGCGGTGAAGTGACATATAAGAAGATACAATCGAAACAAATTATGGGCTCCATACAGCTGGGCATACAGCACACCGTGGGCAGTTTGGCAAGCAAGCCGAAACGTGATCTGCTCATGAATGATTTCTGGGAGATGGAGACAATATCCTTTCCGCCGGACGGTTCTTCTATAACGCCAGCACATCATTATAATGATTTTAGATTTAAGGTCTATGCGCCTATTGCGTTTCGTTACTTCCGTGATTTGTTTGGTATTGCGCCGGATGATTTTCTCATGTCCATGTGTGCGTCACCATTGCGTGAACTTTCCAATCCGGGCGCATCCGGTTCGCTATTCTATCTGACCGATGATGACGAGTTTATCATTAAGACGGTGCAGAAAAAGGAGTGCGAATTTCTGCAGAAGCTGTTGCCCGGCTACTATATGAATCTATCTCAAAATCCGCGCACTTTGCTGCCAAAATTCTTTGGGCTTTACTGTTTTCACTACAATTCCAAGAATGTGCGCCTGGTCGCCATGAACAATCTGCTGCCTTCCGACATAAAAATGCACGCTAAGTACGATCTGAAAGGATCGACATTCCGACGCAAAGCCTCGAAGGTCGAGCGACAAAAAGCAAGTCCGGTTTTCAAGGATCTAGACTTTATGGAGCACCATCCGAATGGCATTTTTCTAGAATCTGATACGTACAGTGCACTTATGAAGACCATACAGCGTGATTGCATGGTGCTGGAAAGTTTCCAAATTATGGACTATTCACTGCTTGTCGGCATACATAATCTGGATATAGCAGCAAAGGAGAAACGAGAGGAGCGTATACGTAATGCACGTGCCAAATTGCAACGTGTAGATGAACTGCGACAGGAGCAGGCGGGTTTTGGTGTCAGCGATGCGCCAGAAGCCGACCAAGCACAAATAACAACGTATAATATGCCCACGGTAGCCTCGTCCTCGTCAATGGCCGGCGCTGGTACCTCACTCAATCGCTCGCGCAGTATCAATCGGCAGCGTCTGGTGGCACACTCCACTGCCATGGAATCAATTACGGCCGATATGGATTTGACCATTGACGAGGATGACGATGTACCTGCTGGCGGCATACCTGCGCGTTCCGAGAACGATGAGCGACTCATACTTTATATCGGCATTATCGATATACTCCAGTCGTACCGTCTGGAGAAGAAACTTGAGCACACGTTCAAGAGCATCATCTACAACGGCGACACGGTCAGTGTGTGTCGGCCATCGTTCTATGCGCAACGTTTTCAGAATTTCATGGGTAAAACGGTCTTCAAAAAGACGCCCACATTTCCGCTTAAACATTCCCCGTCGAAGCGCAAGACGTCAACGGCTACGGTGCGTTTACCGCATCGTACACCGTCGCAGAGTATGCCACGACCGAATACACATACAATGCTCTCGGGCATGTCGACGCCGCCACCAGCTTTCGATGATATTTCCGAAGAAGATTTAACAGCAAATTCATCAACAACGCTGCCGACCGGGCGCAGTAGTTATTTGACTGATAGCGCTGGTGTCAGTGGTGTCGGTACCAGTGGCGGCAGTGTAGTGCTCACCAGCAATGCACTTGATAATGCTGCGCGTTTTTATATGCCACAACGCACACGATCGTACGTCAGCAGTTCCAATCGCAGCGTTATGAGCAGCGACTACAGCGACGACGAGTCGAACAGTATGAGTGAGGCTCGTTCACCATATCGCACAACAAAGCTAACCAAGACCAATGTGCATGTAACCACCGTCGGTTGCCTGGAGGACGGCGATGAAGAGAATGAGAGTTCAGCAACAGAGGCACAGCAACAGCAGCTTCAACTGAAACATAACGATTTACACAGCGAGCCATTTGATGCGAACGGTAAGCCGGCAATTGCCACCACCACTAAGACGACGGTAATCAAGTCGACGGCGCAGACGTACACATCAACGTTGGTGCTAAACGATTTAACACGATGATGCAAGCGTGTTACGGCAGGATATTAAACCTATTGTTGTTGTTTGGTTAAAATGGTGCTGGCTACTTGTTAACTGTTAATACCTCTACGATTATACTTTATACTACTAATAGATATTACTACTCACACAATTGTAAAGTATTCGCCATGGAACTCAGCAGCTGTGCGTGGTGCGGCAGATTTGTGTCAGTTTATCTTAATTAAAACAGTTGCAAAGTTTCGATATTAAAATTTCTGTGCAAGTAATCGACTAAATAATTTGGTTTATTTTCCAATTACTGCACCACCACGCAATGAACCCCTATCTAAAACTATTTCAATCGGCACCTAATATGCGTGAATTAATATGCACGAAATTTGTATCTTTAAAATTAAGTTTCAAAAACTGCTGCTTTTTCTCTATGGTTTTATAACATAATTCACGATGTTTCGGTTTATTTATTTACTTGTTTGTTTCGTGCGTTTTCCAATACTCTAAGAACTTGAAAAGTGGCCTTAAGGCTCCGAGCAGAAATTTTGTAAAAAAAAAAAACATTTTTTTTCCTTTTTTTTTTGTATAAGCATTTGGTGCGTTTATAGCAAATTTAGTTAAAACAAATATTTTGTATAAATTTACCTGAAAGATGAAAAATAAAAAATAAATAAATTTGCACAACTTCCAACACTCATACAAATTAATTTGTAACTGCAATTAGTGAAGTTTGTACTATAGAAAATAGTATTAAAAATTTTAAAGAGAAATTAATATACATGCGTATTAAAGTATTCAAACAAAGAAATGGAATTTTATTTTATGAAGTGGATTATTTAAGAATATAACGTACTAATTTGTATTAGTTACAACCAGACGAAAAACTGCTACATGCGTTGTTGTTAAGATGCGCTACTACAATATATAATACCCTACATTCAGTCCATGTGGACTACGCGTAGTGTCAAAAATGGTTCAAGTTTGTGTATATGCGATATATGTTACTGCTTGCAACATCTCTTTACTGTCTTTAAACTAGTGGCCAATCCTCGCACGAAACTTTCACAGCTCATGCATATAAATTTTATTGGAAACCAATATTTTATCGCATGTCGACAGTCCTGAAGCAAGAAGAAAACGCTGATTGCCAACACCGGAAATCAAGTAAAATTAATGGCAGCTCTTAAGTAGGATTATCAACGTGCACATATTCATTTTTATCATTAAACCAAAATAGTTGGGATATAGTAAGTCACTCCGTTCGTATTAATTGGTAGAAATATGTTGAGCATTTGCCACAGACTGCTGCAGTTGGCGGTTTATATGACTATCTGTAGGAAGCAAACTGTGCTGGAAGGTACTACATGTGTATAACGCATATGTAAACGTTTTTATAGATTAACAATGCAAGAAATAAAGAAGCCTATTAAATATACACATGTACATACATGCGAATTATTTATATTGAATGCAATGAAAATTAAGTAAAGAATTAATGCAAATAATTGACTGGGGTATTAAACAATTTTTTTATTGGCTTTAATTGGTTTTCGAAAATATTAAAAATTTTTACGATTAAGAATCATTGATACGACGGTTGTTTGGAAAGTTGTTATGCGCACCGATAATAATTGATTTAAACATTTTCATTAGCAACAGTGAAAGTTATTGCGAAGGTGAGTTGGAACTGGTTTCAAGCAAAATTTAAACTGAGTTGGAATTGAAAATTCGATAGGAGATTTATAAATTGTGTAATAAGATAAATGCTATATATCATTTTTTTATTTTAAATATACATTAAACTAAACAAACAAAAACTGTATTTTAGTGTACCAACCATTTTAATGCAATTCAGGGTATTCCCTACACAAAAAGGACATCTAATGGCAGCATACACAGTTGTGCACCATAATTACTTTATTTAATTTGCATAAATGACAAAACATTTTCCAATTTACATAAGAAGTCGAAGCAATGTTCCAGGTGGTAGTTGTACGGTGTGGGTGTTCGTAATGCGAAGCCTGTACAAAGCCAACAGACGGCTTATTGCGGCTAATGTCAGAGTCCAAAAAGTTCAGTTTCGGTTCAGCATTCGACACTGTTGAGTCGCCATAAATAAACGAATTCGAATGAACATCGTCAGTCAGTTTTGAACAAATGTCAGAGCAGAGCAAAAAATCTACATAAATTCCACAACTTAAAATCACATCAATTATTTTGAAATTATTATAAAATTATTTTGTACACATTATGCATTAATGATCAAGTTGTAACAGTACAAAAACATTGGCATATTTCAATATTAGGTGTTCAAATTAGCCACCGAACGACAGCAGCAGCAAGCAGTCAAATTTATTATTTATGACAGATGTCAAATGTTATTTGTATCTCTGTACTTAGAGTCGGAATTAAATATACATATGTCCATGTGTGTAGATATATATTGTGATATGAAAATAAACACATATAAAATCATGGTTATTAAATGTATTTACATATCGTTTATGCTTTCTATTTTATTCCATTTTATTTAGGTGGGTAGTTATTGCAAGTAGCTGCTATTAAATTCGCATTTTTTAAAGGGTACACTAATTGCAATGTCTAAACTGTACTAAATAAATTTTAACATAAAGTTATGCATCTGAATCTCATGGAAAAAGATTATTCGCTGATAAAATGCATTTCTAGCAGTTGGCATGGTTTGGTTTCGCAAATAAGCAAATTATTAGGCCCGGAAACGAAATAACAGGCCATGCTATAGAGCAGAAATGGTGCAAACTCATCGATTAAAGCAACACAAAAATCAAAATTTTTAAATATTTCAGAGAGTAAGCACCTAAACTGCGGAAAGGTTGACATTGATTCTGGTTTTCGAATGAAACTTTAAAAATTCAATGATTTAAATGAATGTCAGGTCAAATGAGTAGCTCACAACATATCTGCATATAACATCTGAAAGTGCATATATGCATTTGCATCAAGCGGATATTTAATTTTCGCCAAACGGATATTAAATAAAAAAAAAAATCATGACAATAAAAGTTCAAAGGCGAAAGCGAAAACAGATGTATTGTAAAAATTTCATTAAATGGAAAAAAATCAATCGATGCATACATGTTGGCGAATGATATACATACATGTCAATATACTCTTCACACATAGTGTGCTCAGTATATTAGTTTTGACAGGAGAAAGCGCGACAGGTACCATAGAATATATATTCTCTTCATCGGTATCGAAAATTGCGACGAACTCGATCGGATTTTAGTATATATTTTTTTAAGTTAATTTAATTTTTTAGTTTTTTGAGTTTTGTACTTAAGAAATATTTGCAAATGAAGCGTATTTATGCATCGGTTTGAAATAAATAAATAATCGTATTGATTTTTTTTTTATGCTTACAGATAATAAAAAGCGTTAAAAAACAGCAGCGAAACTGAGTGCTTAGCATCATTGGGCTTATGTGGAAAGCAGGATAATACAAATACTTAAACAATAAACGCGAAACAAAAATGGCCTTTCAACGCAGCTATAGTAAAGTCTGGTGGGGTTCAGATAATCAGTTAACGACGGATTCGGTTGCAGGTACAAGTTTTACAAGTGGCGGCCTTTACACCTATTACAATAACAGCCAAAGCAGCAACAGCAATCAACTGTCGCAACAAACACAACAACAACAATATCATTCGCTGGATCTGCATAGCTACAAAGCGAATTTATCCTGCATACAAGAGGTGGACGATGAACAGAATATTTCGAAGTTATCATGGCAAAAGCACGATAGTCCTGGCAGTCTAAGAAGTCAGGTACGTTTCTATTGTTAAACTTTTCAGCTTAAAGTCAAGCTAATTTGTGTGTGTGTTCTTCTCTTTTGTCAAAACAGGATTCTGGTTTTTCCGACAATGATGAGTCACAAAGCATGCGCAGCCTAAGTGGACGTTTCGCTGCAGCCAACTCCAACAGAAATCATATCAATAACGAGCAGGATTCACCGAGCGCAAAATCGAACAAAAGCACAGCATCGACTACAACAACCAATACAACGGATACCGCTTCGCCAACATCAATACGTTCCGTAGCAACGCCACCAACTGTTATACGGCGTGTTGGCAAATCGTCCTTTTATTCACCGCTTGTAAACGTTACGCGTCGAATTTCGTTCAACTCACCAAACAAAACGCTCACCGAAACTGCAGATGTCACTAACGGCAGCGTTGTATTAGATGAAACTGCTCTGGACGAGAACACATCAAAACTTTTTGCACAAATCGACAGCATGAAACTCTCAAATACCACACCGCCGAAGAAGCAGCAAACGCGTGCTTCCGATGACAACGATGTTGAGGAAGATGAGAAAATGCCGCTACCGTTGTGCGGCAAATCACCACAGCCAGTGGCAAGACGACGCAAGCGTATGGTACGCAAGCAGCTTGATGCTGATGAAGATAATAATGCAAACATTCCGGCCTACAATAATGAAACGGTATATCTTATTGGTGAGGCACCGCCGCCGTATAACAATGAAACGGTTGTTTTCGGTGGCATGGAAAATAGTCAAATGGAAGGAGTGCAGCATTTGGAGAATGACCAGGATGACGATGCGAATAACAATACATTAAGATTTGAGCTGTCACCACTGCGCGGACGTTTTACAGCTAGTACCAGCACACCTAACGCCAAGGCTGCTGCACGTTCTACACGGCCATTGTATGCCACCAGTTCGGAACTGGCGCTGGCGCCCTATCCGGAGTATGAGAATCCGTTGCTCAATGGACATATGCCCGCAGTGCAGGGTTGGCTTGCAGATTTACGCATGAGTTACGATCAGGAGGTTATGTCGACACTACAAACGAAATCCATTGCGCAAGAGGCGTTCAAGAATCTGACAATCACCACAAGCACTGTAGCCAAATTAATACGTCAGTTGCAGCAGCGCGCACTGGAATTGCAGTCGGATTTCGAGCGTAGTGAACGCATACTGACTGGCACACAGTCTGCCACATTGCATGAGGCTTTAGTCGGCGCCGAGCGCCTGGTGGCGCATATTGCCGATTTTATAAGGGTGCTGGAACGACGTGCTATCTTTTTCACCGATTCACGTGCCGATCGCCGTAAGTACGAAGAACAACTGGAACAGATACGAATTGTAACCAAAGATACACGCTATTCACTCGAGCGACAGCATTATATCAATCTTGAATCACTGCTCGACGATCTGGAGGTGTTAA
Source organism: Leucophenga maculata (assembly GCA_035044805.1). Lineage (NCBI taxonomy): Eukaryota > Metazoa > Arthropoda > Insecta > Diptera > Drosophilidae > Leucophenga > Leucophenga maculata. Next base: position 822,268 of record JAWNNP010000446.1, read on the forward strand.
AACGCAATTTATTGATAACAGTGCGCCTGATCTACGAAAAAATGGTACGCATCATTGTGCAAAGCATTGAACAGAGCCGCTGCGATATGTTGCTGCGTGCCAATATCAATATGATTGCCACTTTGACCAATATCGACTATGACGGCTTTGCCTCGCTGACAGATGCTTTTGTACAGAATGAAGCGGTACGCGCTTTGCTTGTTGTTGTGCTCGATCATCGCCAGACATCGGTACGCGCATTGGCTTTGCGTGCGCTGGCCACTATTTGTTGTGCTCCGGAGGCCATTGCGCAGTTAGGCGCTTGTGGTGGCATTGAAATTGTACGAGATATATTACTGGCAGCAAATGCGGCACCACGTGGTGATATAGAACGTCGCGAGGCAGTTTCGCTGCTGGCACAGATCACTGCCTCGTGGCATGGTGCAGAACATCGTGTGGATGGGCTGAAAGATTGTGCAGAGTCAATTGTTGCTGGTCTGGCAGAGCTCATAACGCCGGATTGCTGTCCGCAGACATTGTTACTATGTGCAGCGGCATTAAATAATCTCAGCCGTATGGAAGCAACTTCACACTATTCGATTATGTCCAATGAAGCCATTTTCAAATTGATTGCGGCTGTGGAGTCGCGCGAAACAGGCGTAACTGTGTTCTTGGATGTAAGTACAAATGGTTAATTCTAATGAAAATTCACTTGCTAAGCACGAAGAAAAAAAATTTTAATATTCTGTAGTAAAATAAGTTGGGGTTGATTTCACTACGCATTACAATATTGAACTGATCAAAAATTCAATTTGTAAAATTTTTGTAGAGACTTGACAGTAAACCCAAATAACTGCAACCCAGCTCAAGTTTTTTACATGTATTATATGTATAACCTAAAAAAGGTGAAACATTAACTAACTTTCTAACCGATTTATTTTGGAAATTTCTCGCACTGAGCTGAGAAATCAATTGCGCTATTCAAAAATTTACTTCTAAAAGCCATCGGCATTAACGCTCCAAAGTATTCATCGACACTTGACGCACGTCCAGCGCGCACGTTAATAAATCTCTTATTTTCTTTCTGGTCTCTTTCTCTCTCTCTGTTTTTCACTTGGCAACAGCCGCTTCCGTTCCACTAAAAATGCAATTTCTAATTTTATTGAAAGCTTTTCAAAAACATTTCCTCAAACAGTAATTTAAATGCGTTGTACAAATCGACATTCAAAGTGTCGAGTACCTATCGAAGCAGCAGGTGAAATTTTTATGCCCTTTACCACCCATACAATGAAAGGGTATATTAAGTATGTGCAAAAGTATGTAACAGACAGATAAATAAGTAGAATAGAGACGATAGCGCCTTCAAGTTTGTATATTTAGGCACTCCTATTGCCTCTTCAGATAAAGTTTATTAAGTTAACGTGCCAATTCCACAAAACAATTTGTCATTTGGTTTCATTCAAATCACAATATAAACCATATACATTGGTTCAAGGCGATACAGTGTATTCCAAAGTCGAGCACACTCGACTGCTGCCGCTCTTTTTTATTTGTATATTATAGAAGCAGTAAGCAGCAGACGGAGAATACTGCTAGGAACGTCGCTCGTAAAATTTATTTCTGCATTTGCCAAGCAATTTTTCTACAATCTTAGCCACGTTTTGCAGTGCTAACAGATTTCATTCGTTCATTCATTTCGACTAAAACCAAGTGAATCCACCACCAGCCTCGTACGTAACCACTTGTCTACAACAGAAAAACAGACTAACAGACTTCTATAGCATACTACATACGCTTATAAACTGGCAGAGTAAATTTTTCATTTTGTAACTTTTTTCTCTCTGTTCGTTTCGTTCACAGGAGCAAATCGTTTCAATGTTACACAATATGTCATTGAACAAGAAGTGCCACAGTCATTTGGCCAACGGCGTCATCATAAATTTCATCACGTCCGTTTACCAAACGGAATTCTACAAGACGTACGGCTCACGTGCCGAGAGCGAAGCACAACGACGCTGTATCAAGGCAATTCTGCATACGTTAACACGGCTTGTGCAGGACTCCAACTGTCCGGCCTTGGGTGCAGAGCTGGTGGAGCAATGGCGTCTGCCTGAATTTTTCATGCTTGCCAATGCTGCAACGACATCGGTGCAAAATGGAGCGGCTGGTGTCACGCTGGACAACAGCGGCTATAGTCGAGATATATCACAATTGGCGCGCCAATTGATACACGCACATCAGCAGGAACAGCAGCTGCTGCTGCAGTCAACGATGTTCAGCAGCGGTAACCAAACGCCGGAAGCGCAGACGGACACAAACCGTAGCAGCACAATGTCAACAGCGGCAGCAACACTTGGGCCAGTTTCCGGTCTCAAATTTAATTTAACACGGCAGGAGAGCTTTGTCTAGCGCGTGACTGTCCATCTGTCTGTGAGGATAAATGTTTGCAGATTTTTTGTCAATCAGCTGTTCCGGCCAACCGACCGCTCGCTCCCAACTGTAATTGGGTCCACAGACACGTTTCATGCGCCGGAAATTCAATCGTGCGTTAAGTGATATTATTTTTTCTTGACGACATCAGCATGAGCATCCACGACGCCATTGCTTTCTTTTGCTTCTTCTTTGCTATGATTTCTTCTTTTTTAATGGAAATTTGGGAATAATTCTCCTCATGTTTACTTAAGAAGAATTCACATAAGCAATTGAAGTCGTACACTGAATCATCATGTTCAGTTAATAATTTGCTGCACGGTTTTTCGCTTTTTTACCGAGTAAAAAGGCTTCAAGGCTGTGTAATAAGTTTTCATTTGACATTTAAAAGTTATTCATTTTGTAAATAATATTTTGCTTGCATTTTTCATTATTGAATACATACCAAATATTTAGTCATACTTGTGCCAAATTTAAGCTGTATCTACCAATTACTGTTGTACAGTTACAAATGTACTTAGGAATTAACTGCGAAAATACCAAATAATCGAAATGCTTCAATTACCATAAAGCTTCTTTAATGTAAAAATTGTTTTTAGTTTTTAAGCAAAGGAAATTACAAAATAAAATATTATACAAGAAATTGAACGCAGTTTTTTTTTTAAATTTTTTCCATGACAAGATGTAATATTTCCAGTGCATATGCAGACATAATTGACTAAAATACTACACAGACTGCATAAAATCATGACGAGTAGCCTAGCACTAGCTCGGGATACCCATTGATGGGTAGTATTTATACCTAAATTAGGTCTATCAGTCTAAAATAAGCTTAATATCAGAGCAACATTTAAACAGTTAAAGGATGTCTATGCTCTTATATATTTCGGAGATCAGATATTATTATAATACTCCTACAAATCTATAGTTCAAATATGGTTCATGTTACATATGTGTACGGGGTAACTCAATGGCACCGTTTATTTAGTTAAAATTCATTGTCACTTCAAAGTGTTCATTTAAAACTCTCTGTACCCGGTACACTTTACTGCACCCAGTAGAAAGTCAAAACTACACTCCCATGGTACGAACAAGGACGTTAAACTTTATATGGAGCCACCTTTTTCTTTTTAAAATAGTTTAAACATGAAATAGTTGAATACGTGTTTCGCCCATCTAAGAAAAATGCACTTCTAAGGGTGATTAAGGGTTAATGGTTATATTGGGCAATTCTATGGAATACTTTTTCCAATCGATCGTCTCAAACATGTTTTAAGATTAACTGCTAGCATTTTCTTGGCAAAATGATAATGATTTTCCCTTTAATGGGGAGTTGCCCAGTAGAATTTCAGAATATAATTAATGGAATTAATTAACCGAATCATCATTAAATTAAACTGAATTCAAACACAGCATCGCAATCTATGTAAGTCGATGATTCAAAATGCCATTTGAACTTTTTGTTGTAGTATTTTAGTATTTCCCTAGAATATAAACGTCATTGATGGGCCGCGATTTTCCAAGCGAATTACACCAGTTTTCAGAGCTTTTATAAGTTCTATGCGCATTTACGCTCGACTAGTTTCCAACGTCAGAGTGGGTTAGAATTTTTTTAAATATATAAACTACAAACTGCAGCAAGTATCAAGTAGAAAGCATCAGTTCGTCGACTAGTAAACAACATGAAGTTGGCTCTAATCGTTGTGCTAACGCTAGCTCTGAGCTCGAAACTAGTTTTCGCCGGCATTCATAGGCGGTTCAAACGTGTTGTCAATGGAAATCGTGCAGCGCCCAAACAGTTTCCTTATCAAGTTGGCTTAAGATTCTATATGAATAAGCCGGGAACCAGTTGGTGTGGCGGTGCAATAATTTCGGATAGTTGGATACTCACTGCGGCGCATTGTTTGAATGACGAAATAATGTGAGTGTGAGTCTATGAAAATTAAAAAATCAAATATTAATTGTGTCTATTTATAATACAAAATTGTAGTACTGGAGCGCGTTTATATTTGGGCGCGGTTAATGTCAACAATAGCACTGAAGTTGGACAACAGCGCATTTTCATACCACGCAAATATTTCTTTATACACGAGGATTATCGGGAAGATCTGCTGTTGAATGATATTGCGCTCATACGTCTGCCAGCGCCATTGCAATTCGATGAATATGTCAAAAGTGTTAAACTGCCCACAAATAGTTCAGTGAGCTATGCCGGCAATGTGGGCATTGCAGCTGGTTGGGGTCAAACAGATCATTGTAAGTTCAATTGTTAATTAGGTTTGTTGGCGACCGCTCTAACAAAATGTTTCTTTACAAATTTGCAGTTGACGACGACAGTGACACGAATAAACTCTACTATGTCAGTTTACCCATTGTTTCTAATGCAGTATGCTTGAATAAATATCATCAGGTAAAAGAAAACCATGGTTCGTTCTTTACCTCATCATTTCTGTGTGCAGATACCACGGGTGATCATGCCACAAGCTATGGTGATTCCGGCGGTCCTCTGGTGATTAAGGATCAAAAGAATGGCAGAACAGTGGTCGGGCTTGTCTCGTTTGGCGAGGATAGCAGTGACGGAGTGCCAGAATTTTATACACGTGTATCCATGTACTTGGATTGGATCGCAGCAAAAATGAAACCATATAGACTGAGAAATTATTAGCATTACTTGCAGTTACATTGCATGTACACGTGTTTAATTGTGATAGCTGTCGATCCACCGATTAATAAGCCATTCTAGATAGAAATACGATTTCGCTGTAAATATAGACGCCGTTCATATACTCGTAGTATAAGTTACTTAGAATAGTGAAAAGCTTTATTTATTAAACATTTACATATACTCGTAATATATAGTTGCTTAGTTAAAAGCATTTGCTGACTAATCAGGTTATTTGTGTATATATTATTTGAGCAAATGCATTCAATGGAAAATAAATATGTATAAAATAATTTTAATCTATTTAAATTAATCTGAGTTACGTGTTTGTCTTACAATTGTTCTAACTGAAAATGCTGCCATGGTGATCTGAATTGTTACAATTTTGATATATATTTGCTGCGATTGTACCCTGTAGGAAAAGACATTGGAGCGCTAAACAATATATTTGTGAGCAGCACGACCAGATGGAGTCGCAGTCTTTATGGTGTTACTCTGTACCCATAGCAGACCCCATTAAGTATATATACGCTCGATCAGTAGAAAAAGCCGAGTCGATATATATATATATATGTCCGTCTGTCTGGCTGTTCATATGAACAACGTGAACATGAAGTGTGCAAGTTCACTGAACTTACGATGCTCATTTTCCTTCTTTATATAACTTGTATTTCCATTCCTAAGGGCGGATAGAACTAAAAATAGAAACCTATTTCTCCTTCTGAGTTTTTGTATGAAAAATGTTTATTTAGGTAATCCAATATTGGTCTATGTAACCCGTAGGGCAGCGCGCTGTCGCCTTCTCATGGGATAATGGATGTTTGTGAGCTATTTAAGCCACTTGGAATAGAGTCGGATTTTGGGCATTTCCAAGTGCATTCAATAATTTCCCTAATTATTAACTTCAATTTAGAAAAAAAATTTATTTAAAAAACTCTGGATTGCTGTGTAGAAGGTATTACTTTGTAGTCAACTTTTTATTTGCAATAGCAATTTTTAGTAGATCAATGTTTGCATTTTCCACTTTAAAGAGTCAAAGTCATATTTAAGTCGATTCACATACACACTTTCGATCGAAACTATTAGCTGACGTTTACATAATAAATATATATATGTAGGTACATATTTCTATACATATATAAAATATGCCGCGATATATACTTGCTGTACTGTGCTCTGCCTTACAGCATTTACTCTGTCTTAGCATAAGTAATAAATGTTCTCTGCTGCACAAGGGAAATCGCTTGGAATGGCAGGAAAATAAATTATCGAACTTCGATTTTACTATAAAATTCGTTCGTCGCTACTCCTGCACTCCTGCTGCTGCGCTGCTCTCTCAATTTATGTATGCTACTTGCAAAGTATGCAGTTTCAGTTAGTAAAATCGAAAAATGTAAAACGTTGGCAGGAAATTTGTAAGATACGACTAAATATGTAGGAGTGAGTGCATATGTGCACCGACTATGTACCCTACGTATGTATTTGCTTGCCTTGAAATTCGAAATGAAAATAAAACAATTGTTGTGGCGCACTTTAAGTTGAATTGTTCGTTGAAATTGGTTAAATAAATAACTGAAATAAATCGGCATTTTCGGTCATAACTCAAATTGTGTGTAACTTGAGCAAAGTAGCACAGCCTACTACGCTTGCCTGTCTTAGGCTGTCCTTGCAGCATGAAACAAAGTGGACATTAAATGTGTGCGATTTTCGACTTTTCAATAGGTTCCAGTTACAACCAGCGTGACATAAAGCGAGAATAATATTGTGTGGGTGTATTTTAAGGACATTTCTGTTTGTGCAAAGTAAACATGAACATTCAATGTTTCCAAGGTCGCATACAAATATTTGACAATTGTTCTATACATTCTATTCAATTCGAAATAATTCAATTCAATTGGCAGTAAGGACATCGATTGTAAATTGTTTTATCGCACGATTTTAGCGTAGCCAATAGTGAATTCAAGGCCATGCAAAAATTTAATTGAAATTTCTGTTGCATATTTTGTGGCGCTTGTAATAATGCTTAAACTTATATGTATATGCATGGATTTATGACTCCATTAATCATTTCACACACACACACACACACATACACAAACTAACATACTATATTACTGCCTTTTTTGATTAAAATTCAACTTTTGACTTCGAACAGCAGCGACCACCTGTGCACCAGGGTCGTAAGCATGTTCATTCCATATTCTATTCTACGGCGTGGTAATCTTTGAAATGTGTATGGATGACTGTTACAACGGCAGCGGCTAGTAAAATTTATTTTTGTAACAATTCGCTTACATTCTATACGCTTCAAATTTTTCGCAATTGGCCTAATAAATTTGTTATAAAGTTTGTAACATTCAGAAGGTGTAGCAGCTAGTTATGTTCGTCAATCAATTTTCGTTATATTGATGCGAAATCTATTTGGGATAGATATTTAATATATATTAGAATGATCGGTATGAAAGGAAAAGAAACCAAAAATGAAATATTTTTCTGACCAATTATTTCTTCTGTTAATTTATTTTGCTTTTGCGCAGAGCCAATAATAAATGAAGAAGAATTAAAGTTATTCATTATTTTTCATGCGTCTTTTGTATGGTATATTGTACCAAGATCTTAAAAGCATTTAACAGATTCTTATAAAATGTAGATTATACAAAATATATATTTTTTATTTTTTCATAAAATTCGTTTTTAAGTTTGTTAGAAATTAGTTTGTCCTAGTTTCAGTGCAATTTGTAGTCGTATACACACGCACGCAGCTTTCTTATTTTTCTTGAATTTTTCGAAATCAAAAATAAATTCATTTTATTCGCATACATTTCTCGACTTTTTTTTTTATTATTTTTTTTGACTAACATACTCGTATTATATTTTAGGGTCGCTTTCATTCATTTCGCTTAGGAGCGGCCAGGTCAGGTCAGGTCCATTGTGCAGCTGTCACGTCCGTCATCAGCATCAGATGTTGAGCGCCTCAACGCCTGCGACGTGAGCTGTATATGAAAAGCGTTCTCGTCACTCATTCCATGTATTATTTGATTTGAGTGTCTTGCTATGGCTCGCTCACTAATGTTTGAATTTGTGTTAGTTTTCATTATAAAAAAAAGAAAAGCTGTCGCGTTTGTTTTCTTTTTCCCCAACTTGTGCATGGGTCACCAACATTTAGAACATATTTTAAGCACAAACATGGCAACAAACTCTCTCGCAATTGCCCGCGGGCAGTTGTTGATGGTGCGCCACAGTTGTCAGTTGATGGTCTGTCGTACGTTTACTTGTTATATTTTTCAAAATCGGGGGGCCATTGTTGCATATTTTGACATGTTTTTCAGCTTAGGTTTACCTATTTCTTTTTTTTTCATTTTTAAAGAAAACACTTGCAAACGACAATTTGGTTAGTTAGCGAGCGGACCTTTATTGCTGTTGACATTCTGTCAGTGAATGTACATAATTGCTGCTTAGGTATTTATTTTAAAGATACTTTTTGGGAATACTCGTATTTAAATTTTGAACGAGCATTTAATGAATTTTGACTTTGAGGATTTAAAAATTATTGAAAGTTTATCCGCTAATGGCCAAGTTGGACAAAGTAATAAGTTTAAATAAATATATCCCCTCTAGTGGTCTGATGTAGACCTAAACGGATTTTTTTGAATTAAAGTAAGACACACAAAATTTATCGTGTTTAGCTAACATAAATATAAAACAAAAACTCAGAAAAAATGAGTAGGTTTAATTGTGTAAAACCCCTAAAAAAATTATAATATAAAAGGGAATAGGAGAGACTTAATATGCAAACTAAAGGCTCTATCTTTTACAGTCTCCAAGTTTTCATTAATTACACGAATAGATAAAAAGGTGGAAGTCACTAGTAGTTCACTCGATTCCGATCTGGTGTGGAGGAAGTGGAAGATGCATCACGCTCCGTAAGACCTGTCGTTGAAGAAGTCGAAGCCGTACCATCGCTTGGGAGCTGAATATCAGTCATATGACCGAGCGGATTGACGGTCAGGAAGGTTTTGCTGTGTGTTTGGTGGGATTTGCAGGGAATCATCTACTATGAGCTGCTCCCCTATGGCCAAACGCTCAATCCGGCAATCTACTGCGAACACATACTATCGTATATTGAGTTAAAAAGTTACATTATTTTCGGTCCCTGATTATGATTTCTTAAATATATAAGCACGTAGGAATAAAACTTTATATCAGCATTATGGCTACTCAGCGCATATTTAATGTTGAAAATTAAATGTGAGATGGTTTGTACTGAGATAATCATGGATAATCGAATTACTCGTACGTGTGTGCTAAAACTTTTGCTTTAAATTCATAAAATTTAATTTTTATTCAAATAGTTCTGTGACACATAAAACGTAAACTCTGAAGTGCATTCAACCATATTCAATAAACATTGGCCATTATAGCTCAATTCAAACCACACCGCAATCAAACAATTTTCCTACAATAAACAACTGTGGAATACAGAAAATGGAAGTGCGACGTTACAAAATGGCGCCAAAAAGTATGCAACATTTTATCCGCTTGTTAAATGTGTTCTGTGGCAGCAGTTGCTGTCACTACTCTGCCTGCCTGCTTATCTGTTTGTGTGCGTGTTTGCTGTTGTAAAACTTTCTTCGCTCCGATCGAAAATACTTATATATAGCACGACATATTGTTGCGATCTGGTTATTTTGTGCATTGAATTCTTTCTGTGGGAAAATTGATGGTCGTTTTACAAGCAGCAAAGCAACCAATACACAATTTCACACTCACTTGCTTGCTTGCTTTATTGTTAAACGAAAATGTGACTGCTGCTGCAATCTACTTTAAGGCGTCACATACAACCGATACTCAAAATAGTATTGGTGCAGTTGGACAAAGTAATAAGTTAAATAAATATATCCCCTCTAGTGGTCTGATGTAGACCTAAACGGATTTTTTTGAATTAAAGTAAGACACACAAAATTTATCGTGTTTAGCTAACATAAATATAAAACAAAAACTCAGAAAAAATGAGTAGGTTTAATTGTGTAAAACCCCTAAAAAAATTATAATATAAAAGGGAATAGGAGAGACTTAATATGCAAACTTAAAGGCTCTATCTTTTACAGTCTCCAAGTTTTCATTAATTACACGAATAGATAAAAAGGTGGAAGTCACTAGTAGTTCACTCGATTCCGATCTGGTGTGGAGGAAGTGGAAGATGCATCACGCTCCGTAAGACCTGTCGTTGAAGAAGTCGAAGCCGTACCATCGCTTGGGAGCTGAATATCAGTCATATGACCGAGCGGATTGACGGTCAGGAAGGTTTTGCTGTGTGTTTGGTGGGATTTGCAGGGAATCATCTACTATGAGCTGCTCCCCTATGGCCAAACGCTCAATCCGGCAATCTACTGCGAACACATACTATCGTATATTGAGTTAAAAAGTTACATATTTTCGGTCCCTGATTATGATTTCTTAAATATATAAGCACGTAGGAATAAAACTTTATATCAGCATTATGGCTACTCAGCGCATATTTAATGTTGAAAATTAAATGTGAGATGGTTTGTACTGAGATAATCATGGATAATCGAATTACTCGTACGTGTGTGCTAAAACTTTTGCTTTAAATTCATAAAATTTAATTTTTTATTCAAATAGTTCTGTGACACATAAAACGTAAACTCTGAAGTGCATTCAACCATATTCAATAAACATTGGCCATTATATCTCAATTCAAACCACACCGCAATCAAACAATTTTCCTACAATAAACAACTGTGGAATACAGAAAATGGAAGTGCGACGTTACAAAATGGCGCCAAAAAGTATGCAACATTTTATCCGCTTGTTAAATGTGTTCTGTGGCAGCAGTTGCTGTCACTACTCTGCCTGCCTGCTTATCTGTTTGTGTGCGTGTTTGCTGTTGTAAAACTTTCTTCGCTCCGATCGAAAATACTTATATATAGCACGACATATTGTTGCGATCTGGTTATTTTGTGCATTGAATTCTTTCTGTGGGAAAATTGATGGTCGTTTTACAAGCAGCAAAGCAACCAATACACAATTTCACACTCACTTGCTTGCTTGCTTTATTGTTAAACGAAAATGTGACTGCTGCTGCAATCTACTTTAAGGCGTCACATACAACCGATACTCAAAATAGTATTGGTGCAGCTGAACATTCAACTTTATATTGCAACCGCTCACCATGCCGAATCATTCTTTGTCATCGTCAATGAATATATTGAACTGGAATCATAGAGACGTAGTAGTAGAGCAGTGAAGGAGCTTGCTACTTCATCTTGTTATTGCAAATGTGGCTTGTTTCTGTTTGTAGCATAGATACTGTAGTTGCAATATCTTTTGATGTTCTTGTTGTCAACTTATTTACATAGAAAAGACAACATGGATGCATACTTTTTTTCGTATTTTTCATATTTTTTTCACTTTTCAAAGTTTCAAAGTTTTGTTGAAAGATTTTCACTTCAGTTCAGTTCATTTAGTTTCACTAGTTTTGCTTCGTTTGCGTTAGGGAAAGATATGTTCTTCTAGATTCTTATTGTCGAGATCAAATACATTAACAATGCATTTTTACGACTAGTTTACTGCACACTGAATGCAATACGAAATGCAAAGGAAAACCAAAAAGCAAGTCATCTGCTTTGTTTTCTCGAAATTCGGCGCACATTAAATTGTATTTTATCTCAATTAGCGTAGCAAAATATTGTTCTCCCACTCTGGCGTTCTGTCAAAATAGTAAAAGTCGTTAGCAACACATTTCAACTATTGCTATTACCCGCACCGTACCGCACCGTACCGCACCGCATCGCACTGGCTGAAGCCATGCCACACGTCACCGCACTATGCACAATAGTAATGTTCCGCCGGAGCACTTCTCTAAGCAAACCTTTGCCACAGCGTACTTAACTTCATTCTATATTTGCACTGCAAATGGCTTTCAGCACTAAAACGCTGCCGTTTTGAATTTTTCTATTTTTTTTTTTTTTGCTATTTACTCTTGACCAGGGCACAATTTGTACTGAAAGTAAAGATATAAAAGCGCTTTTATATATCGTAATAAATATACGTACATCTGCACAAGTATTATACATAAAGCGTATGACGTGAAAGAATGTTGTCGAAAAGATTGCAAAACCATTTGAAACTGTTGGTAAATATTTGCATTGCCTTCATTTTAAAAGCTCAAATTGAAGCACAATCAAAGAATTTTTTGTATTTAATTTTTATTTTCTTTCACAATCAACAAACTGCATATTGAGGAAAAGTTGATTTAAAAATGAATTAAATCTGCATTAAGTTTGCATTCCATGAAATATGAAAAATGAGCGCAAAAAGAAGAAGAGATAAACTAAGGCTTATATCGATTATTTGTCAGTAATATTTTTAAATTGAGAAATAAAACAAGCAACCTGTACGCAGCAATGAAAATCTGTCATTTGTTTAGTTTTATGTGATATAACTTTCAACGGATTACAATCGAAGCCAACAGTGAAAAAAAATGTAAAAATATGATCCTAAATAGACATCATTTGATGTAAGAAACTGTTATATTAATATTTGTAACAAGCAGAATGAGGCAAGGTAGTTCCCCCATAAGGTATATACATTCTTGATAAGCATCAAAAGTCGAGTCGATATAACCGTGTCCGTCTGTCTGGATGTCCGTATGAACATCAAGAACTTGAAGAACCGCTATCTAAGGCGTAGAACTCATAAATAAATAAATTTATGTTTTAGAAATTTTTGTTTGCTTCTAATTCTAATCAGCTTTAAAAATAAACTTAAAGTTTTATTGCAAAAAAAAAAAAAGGTTTTATACCTTAATATTGCGAAAAAATATATATTTATACACGATAAAATGTATATATGTACATATAGAAATACAAATAAATTCATTTTTCAAAAAATTTTCAGTCATTCATGCTGTCATGCAGTCATTTGCAACATCAACAACAACAACAATATCAATATCGAAGCGAAAAAGCGTCTGCTAGCCATGTTTTGCCTAGGGACTATAGTTCGAACGATTGTTGCAGCATATGCGACACTTGACCAAAAAATAAAAAATAAGAAATATGCAAAATAAAAAAAAAAAACAAAAACAGAAAAGCCGCTGCCTTGCACACCTGGTGCAAATGAAAGCAATTAATCAAACCAACTGAAAATACATGCATACGAGCAGATTTAAAAAAAAACAGAGATACAAAAAGTCATACATTGAATAATTCACTGATTTATGCATTCAAAATCTATGAAAAGCAGCGAGTTCAAACCGTAGTTTCAATTGGATTTCAAGCTTTGCTCTACGCTTTTCAACTATACGTGATTGAATATTAAAGAACAATTTCCCAAATGAAGATGCTATACTAAAATATTTGAAGACGACAATTTAATGTAATAAGAAGAGTTTTTTTTGAAACCAATGCAAAGAAGGAATCACATGTGCACACTTTCGTTTGACAAACCTATTGATAGATGGCAATGGAAAAGTCCCTTTGAAATAAACAGGAAATGAGAAAATATTGAATAGCTAAGAATGAAAATAACAAAAATAAAATTTTATAGAACGGAAGTCCTTCAGAAAAAAATAATAAAAAAAAAAACAAACAAACAAATAAACATGAATGCATATACGAAACACATCAGAAATGCTTCAATGGAGTAAATAGTTGTACTCCAACTAAAATTTATTTAGTTGGAAAAGATTCTTTAAATAAAAAAAAAAAAATATTTATATGTAATTGAAGTATTGTAGCAGAAAATGCAGTATAATCAGTTCTTGATACCACAGAATCAACGCGGCTATACAAGTAGTACGTTCAATTAGAGCAGCAACATGTGGCAAGTGCTCACAAACGCTTCGTGTTGTTGCCTGAACCAAATTCTAATTTAATATTCCATATATATGTAGTTGGTCCATATTGGACCATTGTTGGGGCTTTGTAAGAAATACATTTTATTGTGTTTTAGTTTAGCTTCAAAGGACAAATTGATGTACTTTAATGTACTAATGCCAACAAAATATTCCACACGGCTCAAAATGTATCTTCCGTACAAATTTAAGGTTGAATATATCTCGTAGTCGCACAAACTCAGCTGTTCAAATAATGAAGTACTATTTCAGAAATTCGAATACAAAACAAAGTGGTTTATTCATAAACATCATTAAAACTACTCTCACTGATTTAATGCATTTCAAGTGCTGCTGCTTAAGTATGAGAGCCAGATGCAGAGTGACGCTTCAAAATGACGCGATTGCTTCTAAGAAATGCACACACACACACACACACACACACTGATTGAAAAAACGAACGAAAATGAACATAAAACTCAAATTAAGTGAGGCATCCCCTTCAGCTGAAGCACCTTTAAGACTGCAAACTGGTACTTCATTTTTGTGCCGCCGCGAATTTTCACACTCCTCCACATTTTTCTCCATTACTAAAACTCACGGCATGCAGCATTCTACATTTCGTATGTATGTGTTTGTATGTAGTATATAAATTGCTAGAGGAAAAGCGGTTCAGGTGCAATTGCAGTCAGTCAAAGTGCAAGATACTTGCCACTTGCCACTTGGTATACGTAAAAGCAGTTAACGCTAAGGAATCATTTGCACCGACGAAGACGGGCCAAGCGATGCAAGAAAATGACGATGGCGCTGTGAATAAAGATGAGGTTGCTGTTGAATGCGAGGCCAACGACAAGACGCAGACGAGGATATATCTTGTAGATAGATGAAGTACATACGAGTATACAGTTAGGTACATAAAAGTGTGAATATTCACAGTCGGCTGAGGCAGAAACAACTTATGAGACAAGTGGCAAGTGGCCTCTGTGTACCACCCAACGCATTTTAAGTTTGATACCCAAAGCCCAAGGTCGCTTTGCGGTGCTTAATGCTTTGGTAGACAAAAACGTCTCGTTTTGTTTTAATTAGCTGCCAAAAGCTTTTAAACAATTTACGTGCTCAGCCACGGATTTGCTGAGCTTAGTCGAAAAGTTTCGATGCAAACAATTACAATTTTTTATATGCAACAAAAAGTTTCATTATTGACAAATTAAAAAAAAAAACAGGCATCGAACAAATTCAAAAATAATACAATTTAGTGCAAATTAAATGAAAATATTTTTTGTGTGCATACGCATTTGTTAACAAAATAAATAAATGAAAACTCGAGCAGTATACATTCTACAAATAAAGATACATGCGTCACTGAATATTTTACGACTTTACATTCTAAGTAATAAAATGCCTCTTCTCTGAATAAATGCAAAGCAACTATTGACCGAGCGAACATAAAACGTATAAAATTGAAACAATTTTACAACATTTTACATACTCAGGGTCAGCCAGAAGAGCGGAGGAACTCCCACAGCTATTCGTAGAGTTGGTCATCGATGTAGGCTGAATGTAGCATGAATGATCGAATCTAGAGGATACAAAGCAGATAGCGTGCCAGCACAACTGCTGTAGGGCGGTAGAGCTGCACTGTAGTGTGTGTAGCTTTGCAGCAGTCAGTCAGTATGCAGTAAATGTCCTCGAAACTAGCTTGTTTGTAATTATGTGTGTGTATGCGAGGAATTGGAAGTAGTATACAAGTATGAGTATATGCAATATCCCTTGGGAAATTTATGCAAATAAAATGAAGAATAAATTTTTGCAATTTCATGTGCCCAACATTCGTTCATTCATTTATTTATTTATTTATTTATTTATTTATTTATATTTATGTCTAGTTGCGTTGCACGTATTTGTTTGTTTATACACTTTTATGTGTTATTCATTGTTGTTTGTTATATGCAAATAATATTAATATGGAATAATATGGAAACATCGCATAGATTTTTACTAATATAGAATGTTTAAAGTATCTCATTCTATCTGTTAATTGACTTGAAAGCTTGTAGCGCATTTAAGGTTAGTTTGAAAGGAGCCATCGTTGCTACCATTGAGTGCATAAGTTCATTATAAGTTCGATGAATCGTGGTTAAATGTTGCATAAACCTCCGAATCGGACCACTAAAAGAGCTACATCGCTGCATTACATATACCAATCATTCCTTTTAGAGTATTTTTATGTGTATTAACAACGAAATAATTTCAAGTAATTAAAATTAAATATGTATTTCGATTACTTCAAAACTTAGAGAACAGTCATTTCTTTCGGTTTGTTTTTTTTTTTTAATTTTTGATCGCCTTAAAAGCCATGACATCTCGTGTCTAACACTAATAGATTTTAATTACGCAAATAACCTTCAGCAAAAACTTTTCTAATCATAAAAGCAAGCTTATGTGTATGAAGCATTCCATATATGAGACTTACACAAAAAGTTAAATTTTCTAAAATACTTTCACATAAAATTTGTAGGAATGAGTATAGATCTTTTTTGTGGAAGCGAAATACGTTTGCATATGCATTAGACTTTGTGAAATACTTATTAGAATGTCCTATGAACCTTTGTATTTGTTTTGTGGAAAAATAACTCAAGACACATTCGTTCTATTTGAATGCGTATTATTTTTTCACATACTATAAAAAAAAAATTTAAATACATTTGCTGTGAACAGCACAAAAACATGTGGCGCTACCCAATCTTGCTATTGTTTGTTGTTGTTTCTGATATACTCAAATGGATTACAAGGAACTTTGTCTGAGAAACGCCTGAAAGTATGCAAAATTATTGAAATTGAACATTCAATTTATTTGCAAATGGATTTTTTTCTGCAGTCTTTTTTTTTCTTATAGAAAAACGCCCACACACGCACGCAGGCACACACTCAAACTAATATATATATACGAAAATATGTATGTATATACATATTTAGAAACACAGAGACATGAATTTCACATGCACGCATTTGGGAAAACAATTGGAAAAGTTTTAGACGAAGCGCAAAAGTAAAGGCGCCAACATCTACTACAATATAAAGCTTCCGGGTAAAAATCCATAGCAATATTCGTTCAGCCATTTCCACACAAAATGTTGTCTGAACTTGCTTGCTTTTATTTTGCAAATATTCCTCAACTGGAATGCTTCTAAATTGAAATCAATAATTATTTCCATATCATTTAATGTCAGCAAAGTGTTTGTGGCTGAGAAGACAAATGGTGGGAGCACGGCGGAACGCATTGAAATTTTGATTAGAAAAATGACGCCAGCTGTTTTTACGCTCGCAAACGAGTTGTGAAAATTATTGTAATAAAAAAAAAAAAAAATCATGGAGAGCAACATGAAGTGGAAAAAATATTTCTTTGTAAATTATTTTAAGCCATTTTCAAGGTAGCTGAATAAAACCACATACAAAATATATAAAATTAAATGAAATAAAAGATTTAACTTTTTGTGCCGTCTTTTTTACTCGTTCTCTGTCTATCTCACTATATAGCGTTGACTCTAGCACATGCAAACTCAATTCACGGCCGTAAATGGAGCACATATTGAACCGAGACACAGCATGCGATTCAAGTTTATTACATTCCGAGTCGATTCGACAGTCTATATTTGTGCGCACAAGTCCAAGTAGTAGGAGGTAGGAGCGCAGTGGGATTACTGCTTTGAAAAACTTGCATTCGGAATTATGTGAGAATAATAACGACAGCAGTTTTAGTGTTCAAGGAATCTGTGCGGATTTGTTATTGTGCACGATGTAGTTTATAGCCTTAATTTTTTTTTTTTACTCGAATTTTCAGAACTCAATAATTTGCAAAAGTTGAAAAGTAGCGAAGTGTAAAATCCCAATAGGAAATTGAACAGTTTTGCGTAGATTAGTGATGCAATAAAGTGATGTAAGGTTGTATAAAATTAACAAAAGCATGAGCTAGTACTAACAGTTTCTATGAATATTTTTAGAATTTTAAATGAGGCAGCGTAGACGCAATAAACAATAAATATTTTGAATGAGTAGGATGCGACTAGTCAATGTGTGATGTTTGAAGTGTATCAATTTGGACATTCGATATTCTTTAAAAGAGTTTTAAGCTCGCTAAAGGATTCTTCTGCTCAATTGTTTGTCTTTCGGACAATGGCTTTGATTTATTTGCAATTTGTATTTGAACTCTTTATATGTATTCTACTGCATTGTTGTATCTAATTTCATAGGTTTGAAGTGCTTATTTATTAGCAATTGGACGAAATATTCGATTCCCACGCACACAAGTCATAAAAACACCCAAGGGACATAGAAAAAACCGTATTATGCGTATTTTCCGGCATCATTAAAAAAGGGCAGAAGTCAAGATTCATTTAAAAACATGCACACATGCACCTCAATAATATTGGGGTAATAAAATTTACACAAAATATATATTCACCCTTTCAGCTCCTTCGTTTGTCGCACTGAAATTTCTCATTTAATGGCCAATGCGGCGTATACGCAATGTGTCGCAATTTGACGCTTTTTTTTATAGACCAATAATATGTTCTTTTTGGTTTGTTTAGTATAGCATATATATATAAATATTTATGTACGAGGGTGGTTTCATAAGTCAGTGTCTTTAAATGCAACAATGCTTCTGTCAACTGCCATCTATGAAGAATCTACTGTACAACTTTAAGCAAGGTGCGCCATTGAAAGCAAACAAACTCGTGAATTTTAACAAAAATGTAAACAAGTTTATTTCTTGTGCTTACGTTTATATAAAAAGTTACTGACTTATCAAATCACCCTCGCATATATAGCTAAATGTGTGTACAATCCACAAAGTATTCGTAGACTATATCCGAATAGGCTAAATATACAATTTTGGTGTCTCTAGTTCTACTACTTTCTGAGATCTGCTGTATTAGACAGACAGACAGACGGACAGACGAGGGATCAGAGGAATAGTACCAATCCTCTAGTAAATAGGTTTTATATCTCAAACTTTTTGAGTTAGATAATTTGAAGAATATAACAGATAGAGCCTTCAAATTTGGATATTTTGATTAAACTT
Source organism: Leucophenga maculata (assembly GCA_035044805.1). Lineage (NCBI taxonomy): Eukaryota > Metazoa > Arthropoda > Insecta > Diptera > Drosophilidae > Leucophenga > Leucophenga maculata. Next base: position 841,279 of record JAWNNP010000446.1, read on the forward strand.
CAAATCAAACATTTTATAAAATTCTGTTTTTTTTAAATAGTTTTTGTTTGCTTGTGAAAACCATGCGATACCACTCCGAAGTATAGTGGTGACTTATTCTTGATTTTTAGTTATTTGTACACTGAAAACCAGATAAATAATTGGACGCATCACTTTATTGCATCATTTTAAAGAAATGCATTCTCTTAAACCTTACATGTAATGAAATGAAATACAATTGGTTCACATAGAAGCATAGAAGTTATTTTTATTTGCCGTCAGAATGCGGAAATCGCTAAAGGCATATCCTGGCTCACACAGAGTGCGTAGTATATGCTTCTCATGCGGTCTATACACACGCACAATGATACACTGATACTTTAAAATACTAGTACATACATAAATTTAGTATATAGAAATATAACACTCGACGTAAAGCGCTACAGCGATGAGCTGACACGAAGGCTTTTCTTCAATGACTTCTTTATTGCTGCTGCCGCTGCTGCGGTCACTGGGTCATAAGGCGCATATTAAATGTCAACACACTTGTCATAACAAAATTCTACTGGTAACATGTACATACATACATACATACATACATACATATGTATATGTATGTATAACACACAGCATAAATATTTCTCAAGATTTTAATGCGCGCTGCTTTCACAGATTTTTCTTAAGATTTCATAGCTTCGCTTGGACATAACATACCGACGAGCAGTTTTGCTTTTGTATATCCTTTTAAATTTTTCTATGGAAAGTGTACACAAAATAACTTCTTTTCCTTGGCTCATCGGTGGCTGTAAACAACTTCTTCTTATGCATATAGGTACAGTATAAACATGTCATACGATTTAATGTCAGCTCTGAAAAGTTGGTTGCTTTAGTTGTGAAGGCAAAAAGTCCTGTCGGCTTCTTCCTGTTGATATCTCAACATGAATATATATGTTAATATTCAGAAGCCGGTGGTGCACCACACATTCAGACACACACACACACACACACACACTTCCTTATTATAGTACTTTATTTGAGTACGTCTTTCTAGTAGATACATTCACATTCCACACACTTTGCTATTCCTTTCTTTTTTTTCTTTTTTTTGACTTTCTTTGGGTTGTTGTCAGTAAATAAATTGAAAAAGATTTTCAAATATGATAATGTCCAACGGATTTACATTTTCATACGTTGACGCAGTTTATAAAGTACTCCTTCTGTGTTCGATAGCTGCTGTTGATACAAATATTGCTGGTCTTGGTCTCGCTTCATTGTAGGTCTTTGAGCAAAGTCTAGTACTAGGACAGCTGTTATTGACTTGAAGATGATTGTTTTTTGTACGAGTGCGTTCAAAATGAAATTTGCAACAGTAGTTTGCATGCAGATATGCAAATGCATTAAATTTGTGTTTCTGTATATTTACATTGCATCCGCAACAAGATATTAATATATTATTTGCTTTGACCGACATTAGATATTATGTTTGATTTTCAATTTCATTAAATTAATATAGTGAAAAAATAGTAGCACACAGACAGACGTACGGAATGTTGAACGTATGGTCTGGAGGCAGGTTTGTATTGCAGTAAGAACGATTCAAAGCGAATTCGTACACAAATAGGATACGCTTAGAACTGGGCAGGGTAGACTGGTCTCAGTTTAATAATGCTTTTTCATGTTGTTTCTAAACTTTGTAAAACTGACTGATTTAGAAGCAGTATACGTTATTCTGTGAGCAATAGCTATGTCTCAGTGTAGCCGCTCGAATTTTATGTGCTGGATTATGTCAACCTCATAGAATAAACTCATCGCAGACTCTTTTAGGAGCAACAATCCTGCGGAGAAATCGCATTGAAATTCGTGCTTACTCTCACTGAACGCTTGTTTAGAGCAGCTACGTCCTATCCATCGTTTTTCCTGGATTGCAGTGGATTCGAGGATATTGCAACATCCTTATTAAGACTTTAGTAAGTGCATATAATTAAGTCGTGGTCTTTATAACCAATCACACAGCAGTTATGTGTATACGCGTTTCTTACATGTTTTGAGGCCTATCGAAATTCGTGCTGCCTAATGTTTTTTATTTTACATTCATTTAAAGGCAGTCAGTGTACGCGTAAATTTGCAGCAATAATTCATTAATGTATAAAGTTTTACGATCGATTAAAAAAAAACAACCATAATTTTTGATGCTATAATATTTAAAATACAAATTTCTCATTTCTTTTTAATAAGTAATTACCTTGGCACACGCTTTTAATGGACACTGTCGGCATCGGCGCTATTAGTATGCCACCGACAGCCAAGTTTTCTCCAAGAAGCACATCGAGGCGACAAGAAGCAGCTGCATACTTTTTGGTCATTAAGTATTTAGTATAATGCGTATTTTATGGCGCAGTGCGCTTAACAACGATATCAAAGGTATTATGATCGATTGCATCAGATATTTGCGCGACTCTGCTGAGTGGAATTTTTATTGTGGCTATTAAAATTTTAACAAATTTTATGCGTTAAACAGACAGGCAGTCGGACAGATATACAGCATAGACGGCAGTGCCACTGACGCCATAAGGTATGCAATGAATATTTTCAAATTTCGAATTATTTCCTTGTCTCTTGGATTTTCAGCAAAAAGTAAATCGAATTTGTTTTAGTTCTGACGCAAATATGCACAATGCAATACAAGTCCTTGACGTGCTTCCTCTGTGATCCTTTAACAAGCTCAAGGTAAAGTCAATATAAGCGAATACGCGCAGTAAACTCAATTTGCTTAGCTCGGCGAGCGAGCGAGGTGCTTGTACATGTTTCGCGTTATACACCGACGTGCTCTAATCAAAAACAAACGCAAATAGTCAAAATGTAGCATAATTTATGACGCATTTTGCATACTAACTTGCAAAGTTTTCGCAGAAATATAACGCACAACATTCTAACGAAAGTTCTACTAAAACTGTAATCAAATACGATAGACAGATAGACAAATAGTTGCACTAATCCAAATATCGAAATTCAAGTTTTAAAGTAGTTTTTGTGTTGCTAGGGTGATGAGAAGATGCGGTTTTTATCTACGGAAATAACAGAAATAAACGAATGTTTAAATTTTTCATGTTCAGTGTTTCGTAAAATTTTTATTGGAAAATTGTTCATGCTTTTATGATTTTAGCAGGAGAAAAGGTGGCTTGAGTGCAGTGAAGCACATACAAACAGATTCAATTGTTCATTTGGCATAGAATTTAGTCATACATCGTGCGCAGTGCAAATCATCAGCAGTGCTCGGAAGTGGCGTACTTAATGCAAACTGCAGCTTGGATTTAGTATTCATGTGCCACAGCAGCTGTTGCAGGCTTATTTAATTAAACCATCACCACATTCTGTACCAGATACCATAGCTGATTATGCATTGCATCAGATCGCCTTGTTGCACGTTGCGTAGCACAGCGGCTTGCTTCAAGCTTTGCTTGTTCGTTTGTTAATTTGCATTATTTTGCGTGTGATATCAGACAGTATTGTCTCGAAGGATGCTTGGTTACAAGAATAAACTAAACTGCACTGCAGAGCGGCAATAAATTGGTCTGTAATTCGCTGCTCTGTATTACATGTGCCTATGTAAATTTGATGATATCTACTCCATTGTAGCGCACCGGAATTCGGTAAAATGCGGTCGTTGTTTGGTGTTCTATTGTACTTGTGCATTGTGATTAACGCACTAATGCTTAGGCCTTAATCACATTGATTTAATTATTAGATTAGGCGAATTATGATTATTCGTGAATCAATATCAAATGAGTTTTGTTGGGCATTTGTTTATATTTTCATACGCTTCACACATACCTAATAAGTCTTAGTTGGTAACAAAAGCTGACAAAACACCGAAGATAAAAGGCATGAAATGTAATTGAACCATCAGGGAGTGAAGTTGTGTGAAGTGGCTAAGATAAATAATTTCACATGAAAAAGAATGCTCACACTCGACCATAAGCGTAAACGTGTAACCACTTCAAAGAAGTGTTTGGCGATGCTCAGCCGCAATACAAACGAACCATGGATCCACACCACACCACAAAACAGATAAAAGAACGAATGCACGCGCTCCAAAGAACGCTTAGGTGGGTGAAGTATTTGTGGAAGCAGATATTTGATGAGCGAATGAAATACGAAATTTTGTTGATAAGCATTGAAGACTGAGTGCATTGGTGACTTTTGTCCACCATTTCTTCCCCATTAGGACTTCAAGAACAAGAATGAGGTTCGTCCTGTCTGCATTGGAGCAAAGTTTGGCCGCTGTGGTCCATCCTAATATCTCTTTTAATATGTCATCCATGATTGAGCTGAGAGATAATAGACATACGAGGCAATTTAGAAATTTAGACGAGGGTAGGCTCCTTTCCAAAAATTTGCTTTTAAACTAAGTTGTACAAAGAAGTTTAAGAGTGGATCAACTCTTTCGTTGCGTTGACGTCCACCTCAATGCTGCTATCTATCTGCTTCTTTCGTCAGCATTTCATCTGTGCCGCAAGTGAATATTAAGTAAGAATGGATCCTTTATCCTACCAGAATAGCATACCTTGCCTTACCATAGACTGAGATTTTAACTACGTGATATCACCCTAGTTACAAACCCATGGTTTGAATGCAGAGTATTTCGTAGACCAGTTTATTTCCCACCAATACTATTTCTTGCTGGCCGTTCATCTGTATGCGAGATTTGTTTTATGTAAACAGATATCCTGAACATAAATAGCTGCATACTTATTTCTCTCGAATATTAATTACTTACAACGATGTACTTCGTGAAAAACTTTTAAAGCTGTAAGCACTTGACTGAAGTTCTTGCTGCAATATATTACAAAACAACCTCAAAGAGCTGCTGACAAACGAACAATTGTCCAACAAATTAATGAATACTTGAACTGTACGTTCGGTGGTCCTTTTTCTTTACTCATTTCCAGAAGGCAAATGTGATTTCAGCATCAGCAGCAGCCACATCAGTGAAAGCAATAATGCTAAGATGTACTTTAGACACGGCTTAGCTTCAAATGCTGTTGTGTCATTGTTTTTGTGCCATAGCCTTTAGTTCTTCGCTGTTGTTTTTGTTGTTCATAGGATTTAGTGGCCAGCTTGATTAATTGTTTGCATGTTTGCAGCCGCATTTGCAAGCTGTAAGGAACGAAAGCTGCAAGAGTAGCATACAATTGACTTTTGTAATGCAGTCGTAAGCCGCAATAGTAGGAGGAGTGGCAACTTCAGCAACAGAGGACAACAGTCTGAGATCTTAAATCCAGACAGCTTGGGGGAGGGTGAGTTAAAGGGGTGTATATATGTATATATTCACGTAGAAGGTGAAACCAAAACGATCAAGATTAGTACTATTTGCAATGGTCAGCTCTGATAAATTAAGTGCAGCGCGCTGTGAAATTCCTTTGGCATTGCCATTGCCATTGCCAGGAATCCATAGCATTGCATATCATTGCATTGAATTCCTGCTTTAGAGCTGAAAGCGAAGCAAAGCAAATGTCATCGCCAACATAATCATGATTTTCACTTGCAGACATTTGCGCAAATTACATTTTGTGCGTCTGAATAACTTGTTCCAAGCTGGTCAGCGATTTAGTAACAATTCGAGTCTTCGTCGCCGTATGACCGTGAGTGCAGTGCATTTAGTTAAAAAAAAAAAAATAATAACTGAACGGGTGCAAAGGGTTCATTCCATTCTCAATTTTTGTAAGAAAGAGTATTTTATTACACACAACATAAACAAGAAACTCTAAAAGATTATTATTATTGGAATGAGCTACGTGGACTGAAGTCAATGTCAGTGCTTCCCATTAATTTAGTTGAGATACATTTTTCGATGCAGATATTGTGAACTAAAATCTCACATTCCTGCATGGTGTAATACTCCTCCTAAAAAGTAGGTCAATAACTGCTACGAGTATAAACATAAACTAACTTTCAGGGCAGCGTATTTAAAATGCTTTCTTTTTTATTTACTTTACCCTGCCTCATATCGCTATGTGGCTTCAATGTAGTTTTTCTTACTCAAATTTTATGCATAGTTGTGGAAAGCCAAATTTCTGCCGCAAAAGTAAAATCATGCAAGGCATTTGTTATATTTATTTCTCACTTTACTGTGAAATGTTTATTTAGAATGTCAAAAGTTGCACTACACACTCAATCACATCTGCATTATATTAAATATCAACTGCCTTGCCAGCTAGACGTAAGTCCATTGTATTAAAAGTCTGTGAAAAATGAAAACTTTTGTAAACAGAAAATACACACAAATACTTTTTTAGTGGAAATAGTCGTAACTTTGATAAAACTGTTTGATTTATATCCTTTTCGAGTAAAATAGAATAAAACAAAACAAAATAAATTAAATTAAATTAAATAAAAGTGAGCGAATTAAATAACCACACAAATAGACAGACACATGATCCTGGCTAGTTTGTGCAGTCTGCAATGTCTTCTTAAATGCATTACAAATTATCTTACAGACTGATAATACCCTGTCCAAACTACTTGTAAAGCGTATAAAAATGTTATAGTGAAATGCAAATGATTTTATGATCAACTCGTTGACAAAGAGCATTTCTCACATAGAAATAAATTGTGGTAGGTTGTGGCATAAAAATGCAAAAAAAAATTCGAGGTATGCAAGCATAGAATTTTATAGAAATTTTCCAATAAATTTGCATAAGTCTTTCTTTATTTCTTTCTTTCCTTTGGTACAGATGCTTTGTCACTTACCTTTCTATTTGGCGGCAGTGAGTGCATCAGCGAACATTTCCCTTTTCCGCAATCGTTCCGTCTCGTTTCCGTTTTGCTTCTTAGTTCCTTTGCTCCTTCATGCAATTGCTTTGCTCGTTGTACTTTTGTGCTCTATTTGCATTTTATTATTTTATTTCGCTAGCTTCGCTTTGACAGCCTGAATTTAAATACCTGCACACACCTTGCTGCTTGCTGCATTCAACACATTCGTTGCATCAACTATGCCACTACAGACTCCTCCGTCTCGCTTGCCATCAGTTTACATCTTTGTTCCAAGGCATGTGGAACAAACAGACGGCATAATATTTTCCATTTACCAGCTCAACTGCCATTGGGTATTTTATGCGATACTCACAAAGCTCGTTTTCAACTCATGATATTCGTAGTTTTGCAGAATGCGGCAATCTGGCGAATACGTATTACACGTTTACTTAGCTTTTGTTGTTGTTGTTGTTGTTGTCATCATACTCTTCAGTGCCCATTGGGAAAAAAGGGTATTTTAAGTCAGTGCGAATTTATGTAACAGCCAAAAATAAAAGAAGACGCGTACGCGTGCAGCATTACTTCCTTTTGGAAGAACAAGCAATCAGAAGATTGAAAAATTCGCACGACCAACATTCTCTGCCTGAAATTTCTTGAGGATTCGGAAAGTTTCTTTCCAATCCTTACCACGCTTTGTGTTTTTGAAAAGAGTTATCATGCAAAGATGAACGATCATCGCTGGGATAACTAGTGCAGACAGGGCGTTTCGAAAAGTAGGTGGGTTGTGCCCTTGTCTTTTCCAGGATTTGTCATAATATGAAAATTTGGTCACTGGTCGACCCGTTTGATCTGAAGCCACACTGATGTTGTCCCATTATAGAAGTAGATTTCCACTTTCGTCTTTACAGAAAGTTGCTACGTGCTTAAAATCTTCGGACAGACGCTTGACCTTTTGATACAATTTTCGAGCATCATTTCTGTCATATAACCTCTCAACATCCTCAAACCCTTTCTGCTTTTTCTTGCATCCGAAATGTCGTTTCTCCACTATCCGTATCTCTCGATATCGCACTGTAACAGCTCGCGTTACTCCCGACTGCAGAGTTCGTTGATAGGAGGTGTTATTCTCTGACCCCTTTGGCAATCGTATCCATGGAGCGGGTGATATGTTTCCACTACGCACATATATCTTGAGAAAATGGTGTGGTTTCCCGGAGCAGATTTTTTATTGAAGACATTATCAGCTTGAAATGCAATATGGAGACTTCTCATGGACATCCCTTATTAATTATTTGTCTAACTAATTATTTTAAGAAGCCAGATTTACGTTTTATAAAGAAAAAAAATGTTTTTTTTTCTGTTAAGCAAATTCAAAGTTTTTAAAATCGAAATTAATTTTCCTTCTTTTGGTTACTTCAGCTGGAAACACCGAAATTGTTTTCGATGGATATTGGGTTTAGTGTATTTCGTAGTCGAGTATGGTCGATTCGTGTATTGTATCCTTTTTTTCATATTATTTTTACTGTTCATTGTAAATTTAGCAAGTGCTGCTGTTGCTGCCGGAAAACTTTGTCCTCAGAACTGTTTAAGTTTTAGTTTCACAAAACGCTAAAGTGATAGTCAAATCAGCTCGAGGATTTGATGTGTGGCATCGATGGTGTGAGCGGTGAGTGTGGCATCGTAATTTCGCGAACGATTTGTTGCAAAGTAATTTTATGCTGCTTATGTGCGTATTTTCCTAAAGTCATCGCCTACGAAGTTGGTCTCGAGAAAATGCAAAGTCTGTACGCGAGTTTGTAGTAACTGAAAGAATATAAAGAGGCGGTGCTGTACAAAATGAACGCCAACTATTTTATTGTACGCTAACTGCTGCGAGTTGTTGAAATTTTGTTAATTACGACTAAAGTGTAATAAACACGAAATTAAGTTTCGACATTTGTGCTTTAGTACAACTCGAGGCGAATTTGTTCACTAAGTAGTTCCGTTTTAATCAATAGACTTTTCCTCATAATTGAACTAAAATTGAACAGTTCCATAGTATTTGTGCTTTGGCTATGAAAACAAAGGCTTAATTGAAATACACACAGACAAACATTTCGAATTGTGATCTAAATAAAAGCCATACTACTTTCTAATAGGCTGGTCTGTTCGTCTGTGTATGTTAGGAGTTCTTAGCGATTCCAAAAGAAACAACCTTTAAGTTTGTATATTTAGACTCGCTATTCAATGTTAAATGAAAGTCCTGACATCACAATAAGGCTTAGTAGCGGACTTCAGCATTTTTTCTTATTTTTTCATGGAGTTTATTAGCAAATCTTTTAAAATGTATTTTTTTAATTTTTAAATATATTTCCACAAGCTACACAATTTTTCACAATTAATATTTAAAAGCTTAGCCAAAATATCAGACTACGCTCTTATGAGAAGGTTGTAACATTAATAAATAATAAATCGCATTAAAAGCTATTGAAATTGCTCATCTGAGTATAACAGGAGCAATGCGATAGATGGCGGCCAGCTATAGTATAGTACACACAGATACATTCCGCTACATTCAGATACTCCGCATATACAAGCCACATAATAGTTGCTTGTTTGAGATGAATATTTTGTATAAATCCCACAAGCAGAAATAGCCTTAAGCGGAGGAGAAACCAGCAACATTTCCGCTGTCACCTACATCTTTTACCTGTTTCGTTGGCATTTTGCTCCTCGATGCCAGCGGCTTAAGCTTACGAATTATAAATTTTCAATGAATTGACACCTAAGGTCGAATTGTGCTTAGCTATTAATTTTTTATAAATGTAACTCAGTGCGTGTTTATGTGTTAGTAATTTCACCAATGCGATTGCAAATAAAGGATGTTTTTTTAGACTGTAATATTTTTAGTTTATTTTAAAATGTTGCCCCTTCCCCATGAAATCACCCTCAAGGCTAAAAATTTCTTCGGCATAAAAAAGAGATAACGTCTCTCTTAGCCAAAATCTCAAAAATTCATCAAAATTGGATAATAAATGACGATTTTATAAGCAATTGAATTTGAACGACCTATGATACTTCTGTCCTCCATTTTCTTTTCATTCAGTGAGAAGTGGGAGAAGCAAAATACTTTTCGTTAGTACCATTATTTCTTATTAATTTCAAACCTTTTTTATTTTTGCACTGTTTGGTCATAAGCTAGGGAAACATTTAAGGTGTTTGTTTGGCGATCTTACCGTCGATTTGGCCCGACTGTAATTTTCTTATTTTTTAGTCATAATAAAATAAATTGACGTAGATTATTTGATGGCAGTTGTAAATACAATTAAGTATGGCTACATTGATTCGTGCATAGATCTATAACTCTTAAAAAAGCAACGTTTTTAGTGAATGCGAAGGCCTGGGCTTTGTCTAACCTTGATATTTTAAACATTTAATGGAACTTCGTACATTACTCTGGAACTTTTGAGCAGATTCGTGTTCGACGTCTGATATTTCTATTTTGAACTTGCGGCGATTTGTCGCTTTTCCAACACTGCACGTACACATCCTTTCTTTTTATTTTGATTTCGCTCGTTGGCAGCGTGCTGCAGGGTACTGCTTCCGTTAGTACTAGGCAAAACTTTTGTTACTCGTTCGCCTAATTCCTGTCGCTTTAAGCTGGTTTTGGTTTCGTTCGCTTCACTTCGCTTCGCTTCGGTTCGGTTTGGTTTAGTTTTCCTTACTTTTGACAATTGGTAAGCACGTATGCGCACTTAGAGTACGCTGTGGCGCTGACGCTAAATTTTCAAGGACATTTGACTCTTGCCTTGCGGCTGTGTCTTTGACTAACACACATTTTTGGCGTGTAATCAAAGTACTTTCAAATTAATCGTCGTCGCATTGGTTTTATTTTTTAACGCTCTGCGTGCATGCTCTGGCACACATCTTTTCTCTTTTTGCCTTTGTGTTGATTGCTCTTTTCTTACTTATTACAAGTGTGATGTAGGTCGGCATTTAAGAGCTTGTACATGTTGAAAGCGCATGCTTGGCTCGAAGGATATTTTCTCTTTTATTATTTGCTGAAGTGTGTTGAATTTCAATTCATGGTTTCTCTTAGATATTTTACTGTAATTACTTGATGCCTTGAACTTGGCTACATGTGATGCTTCATGTGATGCTTCTGTGGTAGCTAATATTTATATGCTTTGATTTCTAATTCATTGCATTTAATTATGTATAAATTTGTTCTCTAATTAGCATACATTTTCATGTATACGGGCTTGTGTATATGATATTGTTTCAATTTGTTTCCGATAATTCCGGCGGTGAGTGCTGTCGATTGATGTGTGCACATCGATTTGCCAAATTGAATTATTACAAAACCATAAATTTTTGTGCTGTGGTCAATAAGCAATAAGCAGTCATTGGTCATTGCGCAGAGTAATGAATTAATGATAAGTATTCGTCGAACGTCAGCCAAGATAAATGAGCAGCTGAGATTGATTTGCCTGTAATAGAATCGAACATTATCGAACAAAATTATTATTAGAGCAGGATGCTGACAGTGAAAAATTCGTTGGCATTGCGTATATACTTGAAAAGTGTAGCAGCTTACTTTGCATCTTGCAGTAAGAATATCAAGTTCTATTTGCATTAAGTTAATAGTAAAAGTTTTCATTTGTCATCGCAAGTAAAAACGATAAATTTGCTGTAAAAGTTTTTGTAGATTTCAATCTTAAAAGTTTAAGTAGTTACCCTTGACTTTTAAGGCGAAAACTAAATTTTTAGAATGATTGCAACTAAAACTAAAATAATTAAAAGGTTCTTTCCATTGCCGCTTATATTCTCAACGTAACAAGTCTTCGACGTAATTGACGGAAGGTAGTCAACGAGAGGGTTGGACGTGGAATATCGACGCGGTGCACTATCTTGTCTCAGCCATGTTACGAAAGAAAACTAGATGTCGGCAAGGTACAATATCTTCTCAACTACGCTCCCCTATTACATCGGCAAACATCTCTTCCTTCTGAAGATATATGTGAGTAGTGAAGACATATCGCTGGATCTATGAATATGGCTTCCAATAAGTTAGGCCTTAGCAACGAGCGCTATTAGAGAGTAGAAAAACACCTTTTCAAACGCAAGAAAGAGGTAAAAAAAGTTGATGTAAATGTTAAGACATTATGTATAAGAAATCTCTATCTGACCGGAAGTTTTGAACCCGGCGTAACTTTTTGCAAAGACGAAAATGCAAATCGGTTAAGGTGCACAAGAAACACTTAAAATATGGAGTAATATGTCAACTTGAAGTTGATGAAGCACACAAAATTATTGTTCTTTTGTCTTTCTTTTGGTCTGTGACCATGGTGAATTTCAATTACAGTGTTGTATAAAATTGTGTACCTAGGAACAGAGATCACTCAAAGATTCACAGTTGCTAATATATGTTTCTTTGCGCGCTCGAATGAATAAAATCAAGATCAACAAGACCTAGAAGTATGAACGTTGATTGAACCATATGAAAAGGCATTTCAAGTCTTCGGAAGAAATATTATTTCTAAGAGTTTTAGACCTATTAAAGTTGGCCAGTTTCGTTCCTGTATGAACCACGAGCTGTATGAGTTTTCCGATGACTTTGACATACTGCGTTCCACATAACCGGTCGAATAAAATACGGTTCTGTTAATTTGTTTTGTTGCAACAACCTTTTCATTGATTGCCACGCTTTCCTCCGAGTCCTACCCAAAATGTATGAAGGGTCTACCACACTTCGAAAATTTTCAAATTTGAAGCCTATATTAACTGACAAAAATTTAAAATTTATTTTTGTGGTCAAAATTTTGCATTTCTGCCATCTCTAGAAGTAGGATCAGTTACACTTTGTGAGGCCTCTGTTACCATTTTTCCACAGATTGTGTGTGACAAGGAAAGCCACGAATTTCCAAGTTCTTTTCTTTTGCCATGATTTAAAGATCTTCATTAGAAATATGTCGAAGAACCGGTGCCACACAATAATTTCGGAGTAATCTCTAGCAGAGATGTTAATATTTTCGGGTAAAAATCGAGAGTACATAATAAATTGGCAAATATGTTTGGCTCCTAAAAAGACGTCTTTTGCTTGATTAGGAACCAAATCGGAGCGTATACATTAACCACGTATTTGACAAGCAATTGTTCATTTTTACGTTTGAGTATACGGTTAGAAAAAGTAGGCCACCTCAAGTGCGTAATTTTTTCAGGCTAGCTTAGGTCTACAGGAATCAGTTGATACAGTTTGACATGTCCCATAAAGTTATTTTTGATCCGTACTTAGTTCATCAACCACATTTTTCGTCAAGACAGGCAAATTACCATCCTAATTGCTTTCCCACCTAATTGTTTTCTCATAGGTCTGGAATATTCTCTTGGTCCGGAAGTGCGACCATCTAAAGCCAAGAATCAGAATTTCCTTTGCAGTGCCACAACTTGGCGTTGTGTGTCCGAAATAAATAGATCCTGGTTTTGCTGAGATAGAGATGTGCTCTTCTGAAACTTCTTTGCAATGGTAACGATCTTCTATTTGCTCATTTATCAGAGTCTTGTCTTTTCGCCCATCAAAGTAAATACTGTTTAGAACATATCTTCAATATCTTGGGAAGTTTCTCTCCTTTGGCTTATATAAATAAGCAAAAAATATCAACAGAGGCAATAGCAGCAGCTGATCACGTCATGTAATCACAGACTTCACCAACTGTTGGCAACGCCAATGTATTCCGATTGGCCGTTTAGGTCGATGTTGTCTCAGTCGATGGCATGTTTGTCGGGGTTGTCTTTATTATGGGATAAGCTTCTAAGGAAGATTCAAACACCGGATCATCATGACAGTTTGCTGGGACAGCATCTTTTGTGCAATGTTATTCAATATAAAAGTAAATCGAAGTCAAAGGGCATTTGAAATAATTGCGCCGTTGTAGACATTCAATATTGATTTTTTATAAAAAATTGCATAAATTTCCTCTTATTATAATTTATAAAAATGTTTGCTTATAAGCAAAATAAAGTTTTTCCTGTTGGCACAAAGCATTCCGAAAAACAATTTGCCAACATTAAAATAGAATACGACATATCTCCTCCCAATACACATTTAGAATTCCAAAAACAAAAGCACACAATTTAACAAAATGGACGACAAGCGACATTTTCCTTGTACAAAACCACTCTGTGTGTGTGTGTGTGTTTGTGTGTGCATGTGATTATATGTCTGTGTGCGAATTATTTAATTTCTCGCTTGTCGCCCGTTTTGAATTTTCAATTTCGAAATAATAAACTAAGTCCTTCGATTAAGTCCAACGCACGTAAGTCGCTCTCAGGCAGAGGCCGTTGCTCGATAGAGCTTAATTGTAATTGTTGTTGTTGTTGTTGTATTGTAATATACAGATAAATATATATAAAGATACATATAAGTATAGATACAGATATATTTATGCTTCAATTCGATGTTATTGTTTTTATACCCTGTATCTGTAGGATAGAAGGGTATTTTAAGTTGGTGCAAATGTATGTAACGGGCAGAAGGAAGTCATTATAGACCGATACATCGGTTTGTCTGTCTGGTTATCCGTAGGAACAATGATAAACTGGATTGATATTGCAATTTCTTCTTTAGTTAAGTTCGAAATGGAGTCATTCTGAGCTTCTTTATGGCTAAAATTTGGTCTCTACTTTAAAAAAAAATGTTAAAAAAAGCCAAAATAATCGTTATACAATATTCAATATAGGACCACTAGAAGCGGTAGCTCCCATACCAATCTTTCTCTTCACTCCGGCGGTTTGTGTGAAGCATATTTTGTTGGTTTTACTAATTCAGCTAAAAACGACGAATTTGCTGAATCATTTAACCAAATTTAGTTTCAATGGGGGTACAGGGTATTTCGAAGTCGCGCACTTTCCACTGCAGCATTTGTTTTTTTTTATTGTTTTTTTCCGCTTTTGCAGATCATTTCCCGCCGGAGATATTAGATATTTGCCACGCCAGAAACTTTTTTACTTCGTTTCTGTTTCCTTAGGTTGGTTTCGTAGTCTATTTATTTAATATGGAGCTTTTTATTTGCTTTCGCTTTACTTTTATGTGACTTCTTTCTCCGAACTAGTACTCCTCGTGCTAAATATATGGAGCGATAGTATCGCACTGTTGAGATAGTATTGGAAATGCTCTTCGGAGGGATAATGCGTTCGAAATATATAATTATGCCGCTTGAATTATTCCATAGTATCTAGTAAGCAACGCGATGGTGAGTCAAAGTCGGACAAATGGTGGTGTATATATGTATATATGTATATATGTATATATGTATATATGTATATATGTATATATGTATATATGTATATATGTATATATGTATATCTATGTATTGTGTATAAGTGTATGGCAATAATTCTGCTGTTATACTGAGCTTCTGTGTCGTACTGTTGCTGCTGTTAGTGCTGGCTGAAAGGATACGCAGCACGCATTTGTTAGTCCTTGTGCGTTGGCTATATTTTATTTGGCTTTTGCTATGCCAAAATAAATTTAGCGCGTAATCAGGGTTTAATGCTTTCGACTTTCGTTCCGCCCATACAGTCTGTCCCTTGAATTTGGTATTTTGTCGTTATTGTGTTTACAGCAACATACCACAGCATGTAGCTATGTATGTATGTATGATGTATGTATGTATGTATGTATGTATTTCTGTATGTCCTTCCACAGTTTGCTGTTGTCCTTGCCAATTTGGTTGCTTTGTTCCGCATGCTGTGAATCTACCTACACTATGTATATGGAGTGCATATCTAAATCTAAATCCATATAACAGCTGTCAATTAAAAAGGATAATTTCCATGATATTCATCACACTCAAAATAACAACAATAACAACAAAAACAACAACCACAAGCCAAAATAGAGAAGGTCACCGAAATTGCCGAATGCTGGGACGTATAAAAATAAGCAAGAAAGAACGAGAAAGTTTGCCGTAAAGTAAAGCAACAGCAGCAGCTTACGACACAGTGAATTATGGCCAACAAATTAGTACGGATTAACACGACTGTGTGTGAATTGAAATTTTTTTGCTGCCGCCCAATTCGAATTCGCCCGGTTCTGATCCATTTCATTTACTCTTCGTTGGAGCGCTGACTTGCTGATTTGACATAGGCTGCGCTGCGGTTTTTCCTCCAGTGGCAAGTCATTCGCTTTCATTTCTTTGCATTTTGTTTTTCTGTTTTTTGTTTTTGGCTATTACCCTGCTGACAGCATGTGTACAAGTTTAAGCCCTTGGAGATAGCTACTAGTCTAGCTGTCAACTAAGACAGCTGGAGAGTTAGCTGCTAGTAGCCAGCTCGGCGCTTTGGCCGCTAGGGTGGATTGCAATGTTCAAAAGCGTTGATTTGGGCGAATGATTATGGGATTAATCTATATAAATGCGAATGAATTGATTCAAGTATTGTACTACAGTAGTATTCAAGGCTCTATGACAATGTTTGTTGATGAGTCTTTTCTATACAAAAAACTCTAATTATTAAAATATGTTACGGAAGAACATCAATTAAAATGGAGACAAAACGTTGGCTTAGGTGAGATTAGGCAATTGGCTATGCAAGCGCATTTTTTTTTTGTATTAAATTTTGAGATATTTGATTGAATTCCGGTTATTTATTGGCTGTGGACAGCCTTTGGTTGAAAGGGAATAAATCTAGTCCATGATCGGGATTGATCTCATTATTCATCATACAAAAGTTTTAGCTTGGATGGGAGTTATTTCTTAGGATTCATATAGAATCAACTGAAACGAAAAATGCCTAGAATTGATCTATCGAAAATACAAGGTGTTCCATCAGCATAACCCACAAGCACACACTTCTTTGTATACTCAGCAAAAATATTGCGCTTCGGCAGGTGGCACAGATTGTTCTCCACAAACCATAAGCTGTCGAGCTCCTTGAATTTA
This sequence comes from Leucophenga maculata, assembly GCA_035044805.1. Lineage (NCBI taxonomy): Eukaryota > Metazoa > Arthropoda > Insecta > Diptera > Drosophilidae > Leucophenga > Leucophenga maculata. The sequence goes on from JAWNNP010000446.1 coordinate 857,931, forward strand.
TACGACGTTCTCTTGTTGTGATCTCTTCAAAAACTATTTCATAGAAGTTGCAGAATTTCTACAAGCGAAGAAATGATGAAAGGCAATCGACTCAATGTACGACTATCTCAAAATTAAGTTTGAAGCTGCAGAATGGGTGCACTCAACCAAGTCAAATCTCTACACTTTGTCGGAAGTTAATTTTTTCAGCAATGCTAGAATGCTAGGACCACGGTGACACTTTGATGCCGATATCTTCGCTTCCAAAGAGCCAAAGCCGTAAGCCTGAAAATATTAAAAATCATTCAACTTTGATCACCCATTAACCGTTGCCTCCTTTAAAGTGTCCTAGGCACAGCTTTCTAAAATAAAAATTTTCTTCTGGTGCTGTAATCAATTGCTTTCAAAGCAATCTTTAACAAAACTTGAAATTCTAAATCGAAGTTGATGAATAAGGAATGATTTTATGAATTGTGCTTAATGCTATTTGGAACTGTTTGATTAAATTCATATAACAAATCACAGTTAAGACGCAGTAGTCGTATGTCCATGACTGCAATATACCCTGCACCTTGATTTAGTAGAATTCATATTGAAACAATAAAATAAAAAATTTAAATATTTCAGTTAATTTAAAAACAAATTAAAAAGAAATGTTGAGAGTCATAAGACGGACAAACAGGAGAATGTAGCTATATCGACTAAAATTTTGATGCCAATATACTTTATGGTGTCTGGCATGCCCACTTCCACCTGTTACTTATATTTGCAGAAATTTAATATACCCTTCTTCATTTGAGTGCAGGGCATAATAGTAGGCGTATCTCATTTAATGCATATACCATAAGGCGTTCCAGTTCAGTTTCAACGCCTAGTTTCAGTATTTGTACGAGAATACAAACTTTTTACTATTAAATTTTAATAAGTTCCTGTCTACAAAGTCATTCTATAAAATGCGCAGTACTTTCGCTTTATAAATTCAGTTCTACACATTCTCTAACAATACTCGGAACAAGGTTTCATCTAAGTGATGCTTTTCGAATGGATAAAAGTTGCACCACTCTCGAAGCGAGTAAACTCACGCGATGGTCTCATCTACATGTATCGCTCCATGACTCTAATAGGTTGGACCACTCCGGAACGTTTCCAATGGCTGTCCATTATTTTGCTGTTGCTAACATTTGCCTTCGGTGGTGCCTATCTACCACTGGGCTTCCTTTGCAGTTATATTTTGCATATTAAGGAGTTTACAGCCACCGAGTTTTTGACCTCGCTGATGACTTTTGTCAATGCGGTAAGTTCCTCCATAAAGGCGGTTATATTCTATAGCATGTTGTGGCGTGTGCATAAGGCGAAGGTGTTGCTGGACAAATTAGATGCACGCTGTGTTCTTGAATCGGAGCAGCATATAGTACGTCGTACGGTGGCATATAGTAATCGCATTTTTCTCATATTCTGTTGTTCGTACAATGGCTTCGTGAGTGCGGTGTTGTTTTACTCCGTGCTGGTTGGACATCCTCCGTTTCAGTTATACAATCCGCTCTTTGATTGGCGTCAAAGTAAACTAAATTTTTGGACTCAATCCATTATGGAACATCTGTTTATAACGTCTGCTGTTATGCAGAATCAAATGAGTGATTCATATGCATTGATATTGGTGTACACCATACGGGCTCACCTCGGAATGTTACGCCGGCGTATCGAGAGGCTTCGTTTGTTGATCGAGAAGAGCAATGAGGAACACCACAAGGAGCTTGTAAGCTGCATAACAGATCACAAACTGATTTTGGAGTAAGTTCTTTATATTTGTGTTGGATGCTTTTTTTCTATATTGTGTTAACTTTTCAGATATTGCAATCTGATACGTCCGATCATTTCGCGTACAATTTTCGCACAATTCGTAATTTGTGGCATTCTGTTTGGCTTGGCGCTACTAAATCTTGTATTCTTCGCCGACTTTTGGTCAGGCCTCTTTTCCAGTGTCTATATGTTCGACACTATGCTACAGACATTCCCATTTTGCTATATTTGCGATTTGGTTTTTAATGATTCTGAGGCAATTAGCTTTGAACTATTTCACTCAAAGTGGCTGGACGCTGATCCGCGCTACAAGAAGACAATGCTTCAATTCATGCAAATGGTACAGCAGCCAATTGTGTTTATAGCTTTGGATTTTTTCCAGATCAGTTTGCGAACAAATTTAGTGGTGAGTATTTGAAAATAAAAAAGAGTTTTGAAATTTATTCTTTAATATTTTTTTTTTCGTTTTAGCTGGCCAAGTTCGCTTTTACCGTCGTCACGATCGTAAATCAAATGAATATTGCTGATAAATTTAAGTAAGATGACAACAGAATAAATTTTTCTTACTAAATGATGTAAATCGCGTATTATTAATCATCAGATTTTCCAATTTTGAATGCTTTGAATTTTAATTTTTAACAACTGCAATCAAAATCGTTTAATTTTTATGAAAGTGCCAATGGGAACAAGGCAGTAGGACATCATGTGAATATAAGAATTGCATTAATAATATTTTTTACAGTGTATGAATACTCGTTGCATAACTTATGAAATAGTCTTCCCCTGTCATATTAAACTATTTCCATTTTTTTTTTTTGATTTACCAACAAATTCTTTGAATTATAGCCATTTCAAATTTTCCTAATGGGCGTGTCCCACTTCCTACATACGCATAAAAGGCGTCGCAGTGCAGTTTAAACGCCTAGTTTAAAATATTAAATTTCGACAATTAAAAATTAATTATTTTCGTTCTACGGAATTATTACATAAAATGCGCTGTCATGTCGCTTTTTAAATTCAGTTTGACGCATTCTGTAACAACATTCGGAACGAGTTTTCATAGAAGTGATGCTTTTCGAATGGATAAAAGTTGCACCACTCTCGAAGCGAGTAAGCTCACGCGATGGTCTCATTTACATGTACAGCGCGATGACTCTTATCGGTTGGGCCACTCTGGAACGTTTACAATGGCTGTCCAAAATTTTGTTGTGGCTGACATTTGCCTTCGGTAGTGCCTATCTGCCACTGGGCTTCCTCGGCAGTTATATTTTGCATATCAAGGAGTTTACAGCCAGTGATTTTCTATCATCGCTGATGACTTTTGTGAATGTGGTCAGTGCTTCTATGAAGGCGATTATACTTTATAGCATGTTGTGGCGTGTGCATAAGGCGAGGGAATTGCTGGACAAATTGGATGCACGCTGTGTGCTTGAATCGGAGCAGCACGTAATACGTCGTACGGTGGCACATAGTAATCGTATTTTTCTTATTTTCTGTTGTTCGTACAATGGTTTCTTGAGTGCGGTGTTGTTTTATTCCGTGCTGGTTGGACATCCTCCGTTTCAGTTATACAATCCGCTCTTTGATTGGCGACGTAGTAACCGGAATTTTTGGATTCAGTCCATTTTAGAGCATTTGATTATATCATCTGCGGGTACACAGAATCAAATGAGTGATTCATATGCATTGATATTGGTGTACACCATACGGGCTCACCTCGGAATGTTACGCCGGCGTATCGAAAGGCTTCGTTTGGACGGTTTGAAGAGCAATGAGGAACACCACAAGGAGCTTGTAAGCTGCATAACAGATCACAAACTGATTTTGGAGTAAGTTCTTTACATTTGTGTTGGATGCTTTTTTTCTATATTGTGTCAACTTTTCAGATATTGCAATCTGATACGTCCGATCATTTCGCGTACAATTTTCGCGCAATTTGTTATTTGTGGCATTTTGCTGGGTCTGGCGCTACTAAATCTTGTATTCTTCGCCGACTTTTGGTCAGGTCTTTTTTCGATTGTCTATATATTTGATACAATAATGCAGACATTCCCATTTTGTTATATTTGCGATTCGGTGTTTAGCGATTGTGCGGCAATTAATTTTGAACTATTTCACTCAAAGTGGCTGGACGCTGATCCGCGCTACAAGAAGACAATGCTTCAATTCATGCAAATGGTACAGCAGCCAATTGTGTTTATGGCTATGGATATTTTCCAGATCAGTCTGCGTACTAATTTGGTTGTGAGTATTTGAAAAAAAAAAAAAAAATCCGAAGTTGAGACAACAAAGATTGTAAAACGCTTCTTTGTTTATATTTTGATTTTTGTCTTTTGTCACATCTTTTCTATGATGCTTTAATAATTTATTCCATGCTGTATTTTTTGTGCAACGGAAGAATGAAAATAATTAATTAATTCTTTGCATTTCAGCTGGCCAAGTTTGCTTTTTCGGTTGTGACGATCGTAAACGAAATGAATATTGCGGATAAATTTAAATAAATTTCATTATTTTTAAATATTATCTCTACGTTGATTGAATCGACTCAAGTAGAGTGTGTAGAGTTTGGCAGTGTGTTTCGAAGTTGTATAAGCATTGTTGCAACCAACTAACTGGTTTTTTTTCATGTAGTTGTTAAAAACTGTGTACAGTGGACAGCTCTTGATACACAAAGGAGCGCACTTCATGCAATATTGATGCCCAAAAAATAAAAAAATAAATTATACAAAAAAAAATTAAACACAAATATTAAATAGTCGATGCAGGTAATGACAAAAAATGTAACGCTTCAAGTAATCAATGTCAAATGATGAGGACGAAGTGCTTATCAACATCATGGTCGCTGTCAAAGTCATGTCCTGGCATAACTGAACACAATGACACATTCATTGAGAGCCGTCGCACTAATCCAGTGAACCAATTTCATGGACAACAACAGCAGAAGCAACAGCAACTTGAGTAAAAGTTTTAGTCAGGAAGACAGATAGACAGACGGACATCCTTCTGCTGTACGTACTACATAGTACAATATATGAGCGCCTGAATGGTTATTGACAGCCGACAGCGTATAAAACAAAAAACTGAGCGAACAAAATGGCGTATGTATCTGTATGCGTATGTACGAACGAACGCATAAACACGCCATATCAGCCAATACTCGTACACCATAACACCACACTGACATAGTTATTTTGTATGGTTTATTGAGGAACGCAACAGCAAAAGCAACAGTTACAAAGGCTTGATTGGCAGCAGCGAAGTTTGTTGCAAGCATGATTAAATTGGTTGCGGCAGTTTATTAAAGTTGCAAAAGGCGCGTCGAGCTGCGCATTTGTGTCGGTTTGTATCTGTGTGGACTTGCTTATTGTAACATGAGCATATAAATCAAGTTAAATGCTTGCAACATGGCATTAAACGAACGCCTGACAGACTGGACAATGAGCTGAGCATGGAAAGTATTATATATAGGCGACATGCATGTCTATATAGCAAAATGACTTTAATATAGTCTCAATGATGGCAATGGCCAATGGCAAGCAAAATGTAAGCATGAATGACTGAAGAAATGATAAAATGAACAAATGCCAGACCCAATGAAAGGAAAACTACTTAAGTATCTCAAAGATAGACAACTCACTGCATCGAAGAAGCACAAGCCTTTTTGTATCTTTTTGTCTCTTTTTGCTTTTCCATTTAAGTATTTATTTTTTCACAGACACGTGCCATGTTCTCACACTGGTCGCTGGCCTGTCTGCCTGCTTGGTTGCCTAAGCACTTCCAGAGTCGTTGGCCCTATTAAAGCCAAATCACATTTTAGCATTTATTGTGCCAATTTCGCACAAAACGATTTCTATCTAATGTCTTCTTCTCTACGCTATGTCCGGTCAAAGTACAAAGAAAACGATAGAAAATGAAAGCAGTTCAATATAAATACCAGCAATACAATACAAATGGATAGACCCTTCTACGCTGCTGCATATTGCTAGATGGTCAATCGAGATGACTTTTATAATATAGAAATAGGCACCTACATAATTACGTATATATGTATAATAAGTAGTTATGTACAACAATAATAACAAAAGTCAATGACTGGATTTAAATGGGGCTCGCTATTAAATTGTCATATTTGAAGATAAAGTTGAATACGGCTTATGGTGCGTATACGCAATAATCCTGCAAGTTTTAAGCTTGTAAAGTAAAGCTTACAGCTAAATAGTTAATTTTCAAATGCAACAAATTGAAAGCTTTCTCACGGTATTCTAGCCAGTTGCACAACTGAGCCTAATATTATAGACGGTATAGCCTAAATCTTATCAATGTTTCCACACCGCTTCCAAATTTGATAAAAGCTTTGTGCGAAAAAGTATTTAAAATTTTAAGAAGTGACTGAATTCGTATTACAATCGAGTTGCATTGAAATCGCTTGCATTTATCAGATCAACCTATTCTACAAAGTTATCATACTTTCATACCGCAAGAGTTTTACTTTGAAGGTTCGTTGTGCAACAGCATCAATTATGCTGTTGCATTCAATTTATTGTGCGTCAAATGCGTAATTGAATTCGAAATGCACCGAATGCAATGATATGAAGGCAAACGCCAACAATTTGCTGTCATTTTCAAACAGTATTTATTATACAATTATAATTAAAATGCACATAAGCGCCAAAAAGTTTGTGGCATGCAACCGAAATATGTGTTATATGTGGCAACTGATGCAGTAATTGATGCGTCGTTTCATTTAAGTTCATTATGTGCGTCCTTGCCACTGCGCCGTGCAGCAATTAATGCGGCGATGTATTGCAGCGACAGAATGTGAAATGTGTGACGGATGAAAATGCGTTCATTTATGAGCGAATACGCGAAAAATCGACCATCAAAAATTTGTAATGCGTATAAAACTTAATGAGTAATGTAAATCAGGCTGCAATAGGTTTCAACTCCCCTAGGGGGCCTAGGCGCCATTGTATGCTATGTGATAAGTGGTCTGGCAAACAATTGCATTTAATTATGTCTGCATACATTACGATCGAAACTGACGATTAAATGATTATAAATACGAGTTGTATTGTTAATATTTAGTTGCAGCGATATGTGGGTGCTTGTAGCAGAATACAAAGCATTTAAACAAGTGACTACCCGTCTTCGATATTCTAGTATGTATATAAAAATCCGTCTATTGTTTACTAATAAATGAGTATATTGGTTCCAGTACACTTTTCTAGTATCATAAATAAGTTCGCATAAAGCAGACATCTTGAGCTCTATAAATTATTCGTGATCATCTCGTTGGGATAAGTCGAACCATACTGATAAAGTTGTACTCATCAGACCGTTTGTCGCGTCTTGTCACTCATACTTTTAGGGGAGTCCCCCATAAAAACCTACTGCCTACTTTTATGATTATGCTATATTCTACCATATGCTCTGTGCAAACAAAGATTCAAAAACAGTTTTTGACGTGAGTACGGCATATAAAAATGTCTATTACCTACTTCGTAAAAGTGTATCTGTGCCTCAAAGTATAAATTGAATAGCAATATTAATGTGTTCAACAAACTTTGGTCAATATGGTCATCCTAGCCATATGTTATAAGTTTGCATAATTTACATTACAAAATCTAAAACCATAACAAAAACTGAACTGTTTACAACTCATGAGAATTCTAAAACCAAATAAATTAATTTAATTTAGCGCGCTGACAAATAAATTAAGTGCAGAGTATATCAGCGCTAAATCGCATTACGTATTGCTTAGGAGCACAAAAATGCATCACGCGCTGAATTAACAATACACAGTGGTCGCACCGATGCAATGCTCGGTAGAATTCAATGTTCAAATGCGAGGGTTGTATGAGAAACAAGTAGAAGCTATGTAGATTTTAAACTTTAAGCGGGGCAATATATATATATATATACTATAAACCTAAAGTCTGTTAGTTTCAAATGAATAGACGATTGCAAACATTTACAATTACATGGCTTTAACACAACAGATTTGCTACAATTTTAGCTTTAAATCGGTTGCATATCACAAATATTTTATACAATCGCCTTAAACCGATTTATCAACCTGCCCACATATATCGGTGAACTTGTATATATTTCACGCATATGTTGTTTGCCGGATATTACACTGCGTTATTATGGCTGTTTCCTTTCTGGGTTTGCTTATTTTATGAATATATAAATATGCAATTGTTTTAACGCTTATGTGGCAGAGTTTCGAGTTGTTTGTTATAAAATTCTGCTGCAGAAGTTGGTGCTAAATGGCTTCTGTGCTGTGGTGCTTATTTTACTATTATTACAATATAATATGCGATATATGTGCAAGCGTGTATTAGCATGCAACACATGCAACCGTAACCTGTCTCGCTCTCTCGTTTTGTTTCGTCATTAACTATCGCTTCCTTTCTGGCTTGTTGTTTTGGTTTATTCGTTTGCATCTGAACCGGAAATTGTGCTTCAATTTTGCGAACGAAATATGACCGCGTTCAAAAACTTCACACCAGACAATCCGGCAAAACTATTTCAGTTATGTGTCTGTGTGTGTTTTTTTTAATCTCCAGCTTTTTTTTGTCTAGTTTAAACAAAGAAACCTTTGTTTAAAAAGTTCGACCTTAAGTTCGACTATTGTTTGCATTAAATAGTTTGTATGCCATTTAATTTTTTTATATTCAATAATAATTTGTACCGCGGTTGTATAAAAATTCAATTTGCTTTGAAGTGTATGATATTTTTTTTCTTTTTATACTCTTCATACGTAGTGTAAGAAGGGTATTTATCAGTTTGTTAGAAAGTTTGTTTAGCAGTCACTCTTTAACTTTTTTTCAAGCGTTCGACTCGTTCGTGTGTTATCTAAAAGTTTTTAAAATAGACATTATTTCAGCTATCATCTCGAAATAAAATCATTTTCAACTGAGCATTATCCAAGTTTGGAGTCAAATATAAGGAATATGGACGTCTAAAAATTGACTGGAATTTATTCGGGAATGGTCAAAAAATGATTATATTGCAAATGGCTCTTAGGACACATATCCCATCGGTTAATTCCATGTGTAAGCAAATTGTCAAATGTCGAACCACTTTATTGGACGCTGCTACCTCAAAGCAAAAAGCAACAGTGAAGACACAATAGAAAGTTCGGATATGAGTCCTTATGATGGCCACCCTCGCAAATGGCTTAAGGACCATGATTTGCTGATATGCAACTGAAAACGAACATAAATACGAACATCTAGGGGCGTATCTTGGTCACTTTTATGGTCACTTCTAGATTCTTAAGGTTTTCGAATTTAAGATTTAAATATTTTTATTTTAGTTTTTGCCTGAAGGGTATGAATACTTCAGTTCAACCAAAATTAAAGCTTTATTTTGTTTTTTATTTTGGTTTTCGGAATGTGTTTGCTTTTCAAAAATTTAATGAAATTATTCTTTGTTTGTTTGTTTGTTTGTTTTATTGAAGTACAGAATCTGTGGCAATTGCATGTTGACTTTACGCTTGGAGCGCATTTAACAAGCAGCAGACCACGTACGCAGATATAAACACACACATACATGTGTATTTAAACGCACGCACGCAACTTGCATGCCCCATATACGAGTTGTTTGCCGCGGATTATGGATGAAACAGAAAATGAGAAAAATGGCGGAAAGTGGTAGCACAGCTTATATACGAGGGTACTGCCAGTAGTAGTCGTTCTGATGTTGTACTTTGCTGTTTTTAACAAGTTTAACTTGAAACCTTTAGCATATGCTGCTGCATTGAATTGGAAAGACAGACAGACAGACAGACAGACGAACGAAAGTCAAGTAGTTGCGAAATTAATCTCAAATGCAAACGTGTAATAATTTGGAATCAAACGCAGCACAACAGAGCACAGTGAATGTTGAAACTTCTGATTTCGGTTCGTCTGTCTGCCTTTAACAAGAAATTAAATGAAAAACAATTCACAATGAAAATTGCATAAAATTTGCTAAAACTCTAATAGTTGAAGCGTCTTTCGGTAGAATACTTCTGGTACTACGCTCGTATGTGCTTTATTTAGCTTTAAGACTTAAAAACTTGAAGGTCTTTGCTATGCTTCTATTTCTTGTTCTTCTTTCTAGTTCTGGAACATTTTGTGTTTTACAAGCTTGTCGCTAAGCGCTTCTTAATGTTGCAATTGCTTGTAGTTTGTCCTATTCGTCGTGTTGTCATTGTTGTTGCTGTTGTCACTATTGGTTGCTTGCACACTGTTGTTTATACTGTCACGAGTCGAGTAGTTGCGTAGTTATAAGTTTACAACGTAATTACCGCAAGACCTGACATCTTTAGTGGCAGCACATTGCCAAGCGATGTGGCATGAGCGACAGCTAAATAGAAGTTGCAAGATTGCAGGCAAGACAATGTGAACATACAAGAAGATTGTGTGTGTGTGTGTGTGCATGTGTGTGTGTGTGTGCGAAAGTCTACCATAATTGTTGCTAATCTCTAACGTTGCATATCATAAATTCTGCCTTCACATACATACATATATGGAAATTAGATTTTGTTGCTTCACGAATGGTGTTTAATGCAAAAAGTCACCAAACATTTAGAAGATGTGTGGGCGTGAATATCGATTGAGCTAAATTTCATTAAGTATAGCGTATAAAATATGTATGATATAAAAGTCGTTGAACTCTTTACTTTAGAATGCAAATCTACACAAAAAATCGACCAAGAAAGGACAAACACTTTTCCAGTTAGTTCAATTAAAACTATAAAATATTTATAGCATACAGTTGGGCGTTTGTTTCTTGCTTTTCCCATACACGTAAGCGTGTTCATTCGTGAATGCTTTGTGTTCTTGTTGAGTCGCTTCAACAAGCTTATTTAGAAAATAGAGAAAGCTGATCGTTATTGCTTTTATTCAACACCGTCGAGAATATGGTGATCAACTCTTTGGACTTATTCTGGATTCTGCTCATCTGAAACTGCCAACCTTAAACAAAACAAAATTGTTCACATGTAGTCATGTGTTTCCCACTTCATCTCTAAAACTTAAAAGAAACTGAGGAATACTAAAGATGCTGTCACTATTTGAATCGGAAAGAAATGATTTTTAATATTAATAACAATAGAAGCTGACTAAAACATAAATTAAGCAGAAGAGAGAAGCATCATTTCGAACATTTTACTTCGAGAAACTATTCATTGAATTCCATATAAATTGTTATTAGCGTCAATTATTTACATGCTTTTTGCTGTACGAGCTGCCAATGATCCGTGACGGATTTAACACTACCAGCTGGAAAACGTAAAACAGAAACAATTTGTTGTCGGTAAAGTTGGAAAGTAATACTTAATATACTCAATTAAGCAGAGATAATTAAGTTAACTAGTACTGGCCAGTCAGCCAGTCCGCCAGTCAGCCAGTCACTTAGAAATCTAATAACGAATGAATGAGTACTTGTATGAAACATAAATAAAGCAAAGAGCTTGCAGCGATATGGCAAAGTTTGGTTACATATATTTGCAATAGTTGGAAAGTTTTCAATAAATCAAATACTATGTACTGCAAATGGAAGTCAAACGAAGTAACTTTAATGACTGTTAATAATTGAAGCATTCAACTGTGTGCAGTGCATCGAGTAAATACGTCGAATGAATAGAATTGAAATAGTTCGTACAGAATAATTAATATTGCAAAGAGTTATTACTGCTAATTATTTCTTAATTGACCTACAACAATTCGCTTAATTTAGTAATGGATTTTTTTTCCTTTAGGTGTTAAAAAATATTTTATATTATAAAGCTTTTATGGGCGAACTATTAAATATGAAATGTTTTTTCTGATTCGCCTATTTTTATTGATTTTTTTCATTTATGGTAAACCCAAATAAATGGTAAACTAAACAAGCAGAAAATTACTGATGCAATAATTAAAGTGTTTCTCGAATTGTATGTCACAGACTTATTGAAACATTATGTATTTCTGGCACATCCATCTCTTGAAATGGAACTTTAAATCTTATCATAATATTTCGAAGAACAACAGTGATAATTCGCTGTTTGGTGCGTTTAATATGTCGACTACTACACTATTACATATTTCTGGATATTATTTTCATTTTTGGTAAACTTAAATTCAGAGATTTTTCTTTCGAACAATGGCGAACGGGGGTCACAACATAATTTATATTCGCAACTCTTATCATATTAATAAAACGAGGTTTATTCCATCTGATCTTCTACGAATGTAAGTAAATAAACCAGTGCTCCACAGATTTTGTAAAACTTCACTCACGGGCAACGACATGAAAAATCTTTGAAAATCTGATTTTTTGATTTTGCAAGGCAAATACTTCATGTCTGAATTACTGGCGTATGCCCCTGGAAATTTATGAGTAAGCATCAAATTGAAGAATTTCTATATTAAAAGTGTAGCTGCATGTGTGTGCATAGGCTTTTAAATTAATAATGAATGAGCTGAACGCACGATGACAAAATTATGTATGCAATCACATTTGATGGAATTGTGTTAAACAAGCGAAGACATTTATTACACATACGCCATGTTGACTCAGAGCTATGCTAAGAATCAAACATATATAAAAGAAGCCCACAAAAAAGGAAAAATGTGTTGTACTATGTTGTCGGTTGAGTTGAAGTGTACATACCCTTCACTTACTTATTTTACTTTACTTTACCTTTGAAGAGCCAATATGGGAGTTTGCTTCTATTTGTTGTCGACTTTTATGTGTGAAACATGAAGAAAGATTCATGTTTGTTGCAAAATCTTTTAAATACTGAAGTGTGCACAGAAATCAGTAAGACAAAATATTTTCATATGAAAGAAAAACAAAAAATAAATAAATGAAACAAACAACAAAATGAAAAATTTCAGCAAATAAATTCTGGGAAAATCGTTTCGCTTTCGGCTCGACAACAACTAAGAACCCCAGACAAGTCACAAACTGTAAGTCGCAAAAGTCTCGGTTTTAGTCTCGCTGGAAAATTTTAACTTAACTTGTTTTCCACACTTTCAGTTGGCGTCGTGTGTCATGTGTCGTTTGCATTGTCGCCGTTTAGCATTTAAGTGTTTTTGCTCTGCTTTCGAACAAGTCTGGGAAAGTTTAGTAGGATGTATAAAACTTAAATTTTAATCAGCATGCAAGTAACTACGAATTGTGTTGACACTACGAAACATTGGAAACATGTTTCATCTTAAGCATGCCTGCACTTGAACATGCAAAAATCTCGTCTAAACGAACTTCCGTGGGTGCCTACCTTCTGCATACACTTCAACTGCCAACTTACATGCGTTAATTTGCACCTTAATACATTTGGCTTCGTTTTAATGATACTTCTTCTGAATTTGTTTTCGTTCCACTTTGCTCGAAGCGTCCTTGTATTTTTAGCTGACATTCGCTGTAATTGGAAATTTACTTTATTATAATACACACACACACACACACACACATACATAATGTAGTATGAATAATTTAGTTTAAATTCATTTTCGACACGTTTAAGCCACGAACAAAATATTTTCTGCTTCATTGAACATTTTTTTTTTGCACCTGAAGCCGAAAAAATCCTTTTAAGCTTGTTTTAGTAGCAGAGTTTCAGCCTCTGGTATCGTATATAGGCGGCGGTGTTGCAGCCGAATAGTTCTTTGACCTACTTAATGCGAAATAAGTTAAGTAAGAATATGGAGTCTACGAAATTTCTTTTGTATTACGGATTTGTTTAACTTTGAAGCCAATTGGAAATGGCAAAATTTTTCTTTGAATTTTGAAACATAAAAAATCTGCCAAAGTCTGACTGAAGTATGCATGTTGGAATAACAGAATGCTTTATAATCGGCAAATGGGAAATTAATAAAATCGTAGTCATTTAAATTTTAATGATTGTATAGTCTTGAATGCTTACTTCTTAAAACACTTCTCTTAGAACAATTGTTTGAAACATCACCCACATCGCAGTTCCATTTTTATATAAATAAAACACAGAAAAATTGAGATATTGAGCCGAAATTTATTTCAGGTGCAGTACACACATTTTTACGAGATTATCAAGAGACTACACGGTTACCGAGCCTCCCCCTTCATTAGTTTAATTGTTTAACCAACTGTGTGTCATGCCAGCGGCTGCACTTGATTAGACACCTTTTTTTGGATGGTTAACGGAGCTACAGAACATGATTTACAGGGAGGCCTAACCTTGATTTGATACATAAAGAGCACACACACACGTGTGTATTTATCTACTGTTAAGGACTTTATGGCGTCATACAAACTTATAATACCATCAAGTTCTGCATGAATGGTTTAAAATTTAAGAAAAAGTCGCGAGTAATACTGTTCAATTTCCTATTGGGACTTTACACTAAGCTAAACTTTTTAACTTTTTCGAATTATTGAGTTTGGAAAATTCGAGTGAAAAAATATAATAAAGCCACATACTACCTCGTGCGCAAAACAAATCCGCACAGATTCCTTGAGCACTAAAAATGCTGTCGTTATTATTCTTAAATAAAGCCGAATACAAGTTTACAAAGCTATAATCCCGCTGAGCGCCTCCTACTACTTGGACTTGTGCGCACAAATATAGACTATCGAATCGATTCGGATTGTACTAAACTAGCATCGCATGCTGTGCCTCTGTTCAATATGTGCTACATTTAGGGCCGTGAATTGAGTTTGCATGTGCTTAATAAAAGCGATAGAAGGATACAGTCAGAGAGTAACAAAACTCGATACGAGAAACCGCATTCAAATTAGTGCTTTCTTGTATGTCAGGATGTTTTTTTAGACTTCCATAGGCATCAGAATGATGTGAGTCTTGTACCTCAACCAGCTGGATTTTAAGCAGCTCTCGTATAGAGATTCCAATTCTTTCTTTAAACTAGTATCAGCTTCGTATTGCAAAGAGATACTCTGAGAGAAAGACTTTTTGTGGAATAAAACAATAATTTAAAAAAATATACAAAAAAAAAAAAAAAAATTACGTTGAAAACCATTTAGATTTATTACTAATTCAGGTTGAACCGAATGGGAAAACTGCGGCCGATTATTGTTTATTTGACAAAAATATTTTTATATTGAAAACTAAAGCAAACAGGTTTTAGTAAACAGAAAAATTTGCAGCCAACATTGAAAAAATAAATAGTTTTCAATAAATGAATGGAATTCTTTTTAAAGAGAAAGAATTAAAATTTATTTTGGCTTTGGTCGAAACAATATTTTATTTAAACGCAACTATTTCTCCTTTTTTGATTTTTCTATGAATCAAATTTTATTGTTTTTCAAAATTTAGCTAGAAAACCCAAATTGATCTGTTTTATATAAGTCTTATCGAAAATAGTATGAAGCTGTGTCTACTTTCTGGATTTATGTTTGAAAAAAAGTTTTGTTATTCTTGTCAATTCATCTAGAAACGCCCAGTTTGGTATATCTTGCGCCAATCCTAACATAAAAAATTCCATAAAGATTCATTTCGGACCATGAAAGAAGATAATTTCCGTACAAACCATGCACTTGAACCTATTTGGCTATTCCAGCGTAGTATATGGAGCACTTCAGAATGCATTTGCCAATATGTTGCATATTTCATTTTATTGTATGTTCCAGTATAAACTAGCAACTGCAACTATAATTTGACATCTGTGTTGGTTTTTTGGATTCAAGAAGAGTACGAAAGACTGAAATGTATTGCATGTGAAGGGTGGCTTGGTATTTCGATGTTGTGTACGCACTATTGCAACATTTCAACTTTTTTTCAATTTTTCAAAATGTAAAAAATTGTTTAAATAAGTTTCATAGAAATAGAGGAAAGTTTCTATATTCTCAACATATAGAAGACATAAGTATATTGAAATTGAAGAAAATGAACAAGTAGGAAGCAGTAAAAACGAGTAGCTTCAAAAGAAAGTAAAAAACGGCGACATTTGTCAAAAGAATAATGGCACAAAAAGGCATAAACACACAGATTCAAGCACACACACACACACACACACACACACACACACGTAGAGACACAATTGACATAAAAGATAGCAGTTTAGCGAAAAGAAAGATACAGACGCCATTGTTCGAGTGCATTTAGACGTGAAAACTGATAAGTGGTAGCATTGTTGAAATTTGTTCACAGACAGACAGACAGACAGACTGACGCTGAGTAATTGTTGCAACAATTTATTTTGCTTTTAACTATTGTAAAATAAATGCATTGCTTAAAGTTATACAAAAGTACAAAATGAAATACAACAAACCAAAATTTACCAATTCAGTTTTTTTAGCTCTTTAATTCATCATAAAATATATCTAGATATATCAGATATATATGGAACGGAAACATTATACGAGTGGCACATACAGTAAAACACAAACATAAAACAGACATGCAAACTCAGCAAAGTGTCGGCATAGAGACGACATATTTATAGGCTTTTGTAGACTTTTAGGCGGCATTAATTAAATGTCCAACGATATTACTAAATCAAAACAATTCGAGAGCATACTCCATCCAACCAAATATTTAATGTTGAATCGTTTCAGTCGCGAATATCGTCGCCATTTGTTCCAGTTTGTTTTTGTTGTGTTGGCTTTTTCCGAAAATCGTAAATTTTCGACATTGTTAAAAAACTTTGCGAAAAACATAAATCTGGGCTAGTAAACACAGAAAAAAAAAGACAAAAAAATAGACAAAAAAAAAAAAAAAGAAATGTATTGTATATTAGAAGCAAGCGGCGCACATAAATGCCAGCAAACATTGAAAATAATGTCTATAAATATGCTAAAGAAATTGTCTATTAGCAACGGCAGCAACATGCGCCAAACTTATTTGAAAGCGCACATCAACTCAGCAGTCAAAATGATTGCAAAACTTTTGCTCGCTCAAATGAAGGTCAACATCGTAATTTGTTTGCCTTCTCATTGCGCTACAAGCGAAGTCTGAAAACAAGCCAAGCCAAGCAAGCCAAGCCAAGCCAAACCAAGCCGTCTACGCTTCAGTTACAGCCAAAGTGGTATTTGTTCTCAGCCAAATAGCTGCGGATGCGAGTAATCTATATAGAAATACTCACACACAACACGAGTAGCTTGATACAAATGATGCCATTGAATAGGCACTACAATTATTTGTGTTAACTGTAGCATAGCTCAAGGCGCTTACAAGTATCTGCACACACACACACATATGTATCTCTCTACATAAACTCGTATGCAAGCATGTACAAGTAAAATTGTATGGCGGCATAAAAGTTGGCCTGACTTTCAATGACTTTTCTCATTTCTCGTACACTACATATTCATTGATTAATATAGCAATAATACTTCAATTATATTACACATGCATCGTGATTATCTGTGTCAGTCAGTCGCATTCGACATAAAGTCAAAACTTTATTAAAGTCAAGAAAAAAAAAAGAAGGAATATAAGCTATAAAAAAATTATGCTGCGAAAAAGTTCAAAGAGTTTTAGTTATTTTTTTTAGCATTCAGAATGCAGTTTTTGCCAGCAGCTTAGATTCAATGTGAACCACGTCGATTGCAAAGCAGAAATTCACGTAAAAATGCGTACAACTGCAAGCGTAGGAATTCGACTTCACAATACACTTTCACTTGTTAATTCATGTTCATATTTTTTAATTTTCATCAATTGGGTGCATCTTATTAAATATGCTTTACAGTTGCAGATCGTAACACTATATAAAGATTATAATATCAACTAATTCAAAAACTGTTTACGAAAAAGAGTTAAAGAAATACTATTTGAGCGATGCCCACAGAAATACTAAATAAAAATATATCTAATAGACCTTAAGATATATAGGTAAGCTAAAAAACTTTTGAAAATCTACGAAATAACATTTGTGCCTACAACCATGTACCCGGGTATGTTTTATATCCTGTACCCAAACGGTAAAAGAGTTTATTAAGTTTGAGCAAATGAATGTGGGTGACTTCATAGTTCACTTCCAAAGTTCCAAATAGCGTCTCCTTTTAGCTTGCTGCATTTAGTCAAGTGTTTTCCAATTTATTTTTCTTTAAAAATAAAAGGTATTGGCTCGCAAAAAATAAGTTTCTTCAGACAGCTGTGTACAAATAATGTTCTGAAATGATGTTACATCATAATTGTGAAATTTAGTATTAGTTGTTAAAAGAAAACATTTTTGTTTAACATATTTCATTTCAATATTAAGTCCAAAACAAACGCCCTTCGTGCATTTTATGTTAGTATTGACTGTAATGATGAAGAGAAAAATTTGTGTTTATGACAAATGTCGGGTTCAGAGATTCTCCATAACGGAACTAGTTTCAGTAGCTATACACACACACAGACAAACTGATGCACATGCCTACACCAATTCATTTCTAAAATTTCTGTTGCCTTCTTCTGAATGTTACAAACTTCGTATCAAAACTAATGCATGTACGCCAGCTAGTCGGTTTGTTTTTGGAACATTCGCTTTTCTTTGTAAAGTAAACATTTTCTTTAAAAGTGACCTCACGCTTTAGTTGCAGTTGCACAATAGGCGGTACACATAGGCAGTCTTGGATGACTGATTTCCTGTGAAGGGAAAACTGATATATGAACTGCACAAGCAAACAATTTGAAGTAAAGCATTTTACTAAAAAAATATGTTTCAGCAGTCACATAAGAGTATGTGCGAGTATAGAAATATTAACATATGGCTGCGAAAATAGTTCAAAATGTGTAAAAGTTTCATTCTATCATGTGGCTTATTTTTCTTGAAAAATCTAAAATATTTCATTAGAAATTATGACACATCAAATTTCTCGTATTTAGCTTAAATCGAATGAAAGCTCAGAGAAGGTGTAGGCTTTGGTAGATGCTAATCCTTAGGAATGGATTAACACTTTCTTTAAATATAATTTCTTTGAACAGGGAATAAGAGACACTAAATACTCAATCTGTCTTTTAGAGCTTTTGAGATTTTGTTGTTCATTGTTAAGAGGAAGTTCGTAAACATGGGTACAGCTCAATGAATTTTCTTATATTCTTAAAGTATATTTTGCTATTTTGTCATCAAGAAAGCCAAATATTATGGCCAGCTTTTAATACGTTTATATGCAATAATTAGTTTAAACATTCATTAACCATTGGTCTAGACGCCCACACACAAAAGTCAAATAAAATGCAGAAACCGATTACTGCGTCAATTTTTTCTGGTCGAGCTCAGAGTATCATTGAAAATAATTCCATTTAAATAAAAGCCAAAGAATGTCGATAATTTATTAGCAGTAATTAAATTTTTACAACCAAAATACGTAATGAGAAGAAAAAACAATACTTAAAGTAAATGTCGCAAACATAATAAAAAGCCTAAAAAAAGGAAAAATAAAAAACAAAATTCGCGCCAATTTACGTTTTTCATTAAAAACATTTCAATTTTCAATGTTGCTGTTGCCGTTGTTGCTGCTGCTGCTGCTGCTGCTGCTATAGTTGCCCATTAACTTTTTGTCGAACATTTCATTGAAACATTGATTCCAAAAAGTAAACGTAATGAGTTTTTGATATCTCTTTGGCCATGGCTGTTGACATTTCATGGGTATTTGTGTGACTTTTATAGTCAGTCTTTTTGCCGTGCCTACGTTTTTTTTCCGTTTATATTATGAGGCTATTATTGGGCTTGTATATTTGTTGCCAAATTTAAAATGAACAAAATGATTTTTTTTTTGTAGTCTACTTTGGGGCGCTATGAAACGACCATTGTCCCACACACATATTGAGTGACAAATATGTGTATGTGTGTGAACGAAGAAAAAGTGAGATGAATTGGAAAAGATAGATAGGGACACAAATAGAGAATTTTAAATTTGGAATATAGTCAAAAAATAAAATTGAAAGTTTGCACTTTAAATGCGAATATAAAGCGGGGCAGGCATTGGTTTTTGCAAACATATTGAAATTCGCTCTGAACAAATCATTTCGAAAATCATTATTTTTTTTTGGAATAGCTTCTGCGTACAATTAAACTACAAGAAAAAGTGCTGAAATGTAATAAAAACAAAATAAGCAGCGCTGCGCTACGAACGAGGCGCTACATACGAGATTTATTTAAAAATGTTGTGACTTTATAATCGAAGAAATTTTCCTCACTGTTTCAACGTTTTAATCTAAATTTAATACTAATACATTTTTTAAGGTACTCAAAATATCAACTAATTCCCTACTCATCGGGATGTTTCTGGAAGAAATGCTGTTCGCCTAAAATGCTTTCATTGCAGCTTGGCTAATGTCGAATATGTTTATTCCATCATTTGTTCCAGTTTTCTGGTAGATTGTCTATTATTAAACTCTCTGCCTACCGAGCTGTGTTTATGACTATTTGATGCACTTTATTATTTTTTTTTGGGCCTTACCCTAATAAGTTGTCCAATTTTATTCATATGTATAGATGTTTACCCTGGTTTTTTATAGGAACAATAATCTTCATCAATTATAATTAATAGTATTGAATTATTTATAGTGTATTGAAGCAATGTTACAACCGAACTTTACCATTTTTTTCCTTCAAGCTTTCATATTTTATTATTTTTGCAGACATTTCGTTTTTACACTGCGAAACAATAGCCTTGTATAATCTTAGGCGTTGAAGCGAGAAACATGAAGCACGAGCGCTCTTCAGGCAGTTTGTGCCCCACCAAATTTCTTTGTTTCCTGTTAACATTTTTTATTTATTTATTTATTTATTTTTTTTTTTTAGCTATTTTTTCTTTTCTAATTTCTTTAAGAGCCTCGATTGTAAACCTTATATAAGCATAATTTTAGCCGCCATAAAATATAAAGAATAACAGCTACGAAAATAACAAACAATTTCACACATAAAAAATAAAAAAAGCAAGCCAAAACTCCGCAGCTGTTAAATGATGTTTCTCCTCGTCGCACTCAGCTCAGAAGCGTTCGCCGCATTTTGGGTGAGTGTTTGAGGTTTTTCTCGAAAAATTTCGCTTTCACTTTGTCCTTGCGCCTCTCACTCACACTTCAATAGACATACTTGTGCTTTCTCTCCTTTGCACACATTGTTAACGCTGCGCTGTAAAAATGAATTAAAAAAATATTTTTTCACGACTTTCCCATTTGATTTTCTCGCTTTTCGACTATGTGTGCGAATCGAACTATCTCGTTTGTGTTCGCCACTGTAGCTGTAGCTTCTGAAGCTGCTGTTGTGGTCAGCAAACCGAGCGTGTGAATATCTGCGGAGGTTGAGGGTTGTGGTATACATCTGTCTGTATCCTTCAACGTCAGCGAATGGATGTTCTGATGTGTGCGTTGAGGCGCACAGAACAGCTTTATTATATAAATTTAATGATTCCGTATATTTACGCTTGCTATTTTTACTAATTAGTATAGGAGAAGCCTTTGCAAAATAAGAATTGCATTTTAGTCTTTATTACTTTTCTGTATACTTCCACAGGATTTCTAATCTTTTCTTTATTAGAAAATATGGTAAATTTTCCATGGGTAATATCTGGCTGTGCTATCAAATCGGTAGTCTGGGTGATTAGCACTGAAGACGCCGCCAACTAGAAATTACGTACCTACCTCGTTCAAGTAATCCTAAAATTTCTCATTGAATCGGAATAAAATCGATCCTTTTCAAACTGAATCAAAATGATGAACAGGCCTGATATACATACATTATTATGTATCATATATGGCAAATAATGTTCGCGGTGAGTGCACAGAGCAAACGACAGCGAAACGTACAGACATGTTGCGAAAATTTATTTATGCTGTGGAAAAATTGATATATGTTGCCACAAAAATAGCTTAGCTAACATATTAATGTATTTGTAAGGCATTTAGAGTGAGGAATGGTGCGGAACAGGTAAACTGCAAGCTAAGTGCTTCTGCTAACTGAAAACCCAAACAAATACAGAACGCAGCAAGTAGTCTATTAAATCAGTGAGATGAGCAGTGAGCAGTGAGCATTGTAAAGCGGCAAGTACGAAAATTTATAGCACTCACTTTGGGAGTGATAAAAAATGATAAATGCTGAAAAATGTGCTTAGAATGGCTTGAAGAGTATGTTAGACTGGCGTATTTGTGCTCAGCTTTCTTTTTTCTTTTTCTGTGTTGCATGCATAATTTAAAGCAAATTGACAATAAATCAAAAGAGTCAAGTAAGCATACGCCGAAGTGAACAGGAAAAATAACAAAGACCGGATTGTTAAAATGCCTAAAAGCACTTCTAACCATTATCTATGCGCAACCTGTGCGCAGCTGTGCACGTGCGATAAAAGGCGCAACGCGTTTAGTGGGGCGAAGTCTCCGGAAAATGGAAAAAATTTGCAAAAATACAATGAAGCTCTGTCATTTCATTTGTTTAGTTTTAATTGATTTAACGTTTAAAATGTTCCAAAGACATCACTTCTCTCTCAGCGGTATTCGTAAGTAGGTTGGAGAACTGACTTCTCCAATGTTTTTCAAATGAATTTTTTTTGTACATTTTTTATTAAAACTTAATAAAATCATGCAATTCAATTTATTAAATGAACTTTGATCTAATAAATTGAGCTGAATATTCATATTTTTTTTAAGCTATTATATCAATGAAATTTCAACAAAACAATTGCAAACTTTGCTCTTAATATTCCCTTTTATGAAAGGATAATAAATAATATTCAATGGAATTCATACAAACATATCCATGCGGGCGGTATTTCATTAAAATTTAAACGATTTGAAACGCAATTTTTTATATTAATAAATAGTTTTGCATAAAGTTTAGTAAAGAGAAGAATCTTAAATCAAAATCACTGCACTTCTTCCATCGACATCTCACAGTGTGCGAACAAAGTTACTCGTATGACAAAGAGTATCCTGCATCCTTTATTAATTTTGCATAACGGTTTGATGCACTTGTTTCGTTATAACACACGTACATGTATATTCGTCTACGTATGTATGTAAGACAATTTAAAAGAAAATTCACGTTTATTGTTCAGAATTTGAAGAAAGTTCGTTTGCTTTGACTGGAACAAGGGTTGCAATTTAATGCTGACCAATAACTAATTATTTACAAATAAATAAAAAGTTTGTTAATTCAGCTCTCAAACCAGTTTCGTATGATACACATTGGGCCAACATACACGTATGTGCAAAAAAAAATCGGCATGCTCTTGAAGGTTATATCTGGAGCATACAAATATTAGTTCACCTGCACATAAAATCTACTTTTGTTCATTATAATGCTTCTTGCAATTAGTAGATGACGGCAGCCCCGAGAGTGCCTACTAATTGCGCGACGAAACATCGTTCATATTACGTTAAATTACAACGGCGTACAAAGTTGATTAAATTTCTTTCTTAAAATGTTTAATTGAGATGAAGGGCAAGTGGGCTGCAAGTGGGAAGTAAAAAGCTGAAAATCTACAATAAAGAATTTTAAAGAATTTTTAATATAAAGAATTTTCTACTATTTTCCTTTTTTAATTGAGTTTTAATGGATTTAATGAATTTCTGTCGCATTCAACGCGATGTCAATAAACTGTAAACGTTGAAAAATTCTACGAAATTCAATTAATGGTTCGCACATTTTGTACCGGTTTTGTCACCGGGGAATTCGTTGCTAACTAGTCTACTAGTTGGCTCGTTGACGTGTTGACAAAAATCCGATTAGAATTGGATTAAAGCTTATTCATAAACAAAATGCAAATGAGCTACATCGAGCGTCATGGGCGCTTGATTTGGAACTAAATCGTGTTTAGATACAGCAAAGTAATATAAAAAATGAAAAAAAAAATCTAATATATTCGCAGCCCGCTGTGTGCTTTTGGCAACTGATTGGCGATTCGTACTCAAAACTCTTTCAATCTGTATTAGCACTTTGACGGGGTTTTCTTCTTACTAGAAACATAGCACTTTATCGCATTTTTAATAAGCTGCGAAATTAATTACATCTAATTTGAGTGTAGTAGGTTTTAATTGAAGAAGATTAAAGAGAAAATTGTAATAGCTTACTTAGTAGCAGATATATTTCTTATATATATAGGCATGTCCATCTGTCTGTCTAGAACCATTCCAACATATTTCAAAAAAAGAGTAACATCTGCAGATATTTTATTTGCACTTTTATGTATTTAAATATTTTTTATTTTTTATTTATCAATAATTCAATTCGTAATTATAGGCAAGCCAAGATTTTATATTTAATAGCAGATAACGCCCAATGGGAAGATCTTCTTGCATCGGCGTGATGGTTTCGGTGTATGGTGGTGATGATCATCATCGTCGTCATCGTCATGATGATGATGATGATATGGTGGATACGGATATGGATAAGGATAGGGATATGGATACGGTGGGTAGTGTGGGTTGTGTGGATAGTGTGGGTTGTGTGGATAGTGTGGGTTGTGTGGATAGTGTGGATAGTGTGGTTGATGTGTAGGTCGTTTCGTTGGCTTAGTTGGCTTAGTTGGCTTTGTTGGCTTTGTTGGCTTTGTTGGTTTCGCGGTTGTAGTTTCCGGATCCAAAGTAGTTGTTTCCGGATCCAAAGTAGTTGTTTCCGGCTTTGTCGTCGGCACCTTTGTTGTTGGATGGTGTGGATAGTGTGGATGATGATGTTGTGGTGGATATGGATAATACGGTGGGTATGGATAATACGGCGGATAAGGATATTCATAATGTGGACGCTTTGTAGGACGTCTACTTGGTCTCGAATCAGAAAATTTGTGCGAAAACAAATCGTTCCAGTTAACTCTAACAAAGTCGTTCGGATCTCCAAATTCAGAGCTAATGACGGTCTCACTGTCGTTCTCATCGCTTGCGTCATTGAATATGCTGCTGATGCCACTGCTACTATCGTCCTCCGATTGTGTGGATACATCTGTCGTTGCATGGTTCGCAGCCGATAGGCCGAATAGTGCCAATAGCAGGCACAGTCCTAGTTTGACGTTCATTTTGCCGAGTGGTCCTAAACTGCTGTAAACAAGAACACGCTGAACACTGATTGATAGATCATTTATTAAAAACTATTTATACATTTCCTCAAAGCTGTAACAATTTCTTTGAGTTTTTGTGTTAATCGCTATAGAAGAAATTCCAACAAGTTGATAATAATTTGCAAACGAATAAGAAATTCAAATTTTATTACACATGTTCAAGCTATATTCTGATTGTATTGTGTTTATTTTTATGTGCTGCTAGATTAACCTGATTCTTCATAGTTGCTTGAATCAGTTAAAACCATATTTGAGTTTGCTTGGTTTGTTGGAATTCGTTAAATTAACATTTGATTGGCATTTCTATTCAGATATAACATTTTTTGACGTGAACACACCCAAAGTGATTGTCTGTGATCTGATTTTAATACTCGTTAACGGTGATATTTCAAATATGCTAAAGAGCAAGTAACTAAAATCTTCCAAAGAATGTTTCTTTAGATATTCTGCAACTGCGTCTTGTTGCCGATTAATATATTTTAGTGAAAGATGAAAAAAAAAAAAATTATAATGGCATATGTGCAACGGAAAATAGTGAATATTTCTCACCTATCATAGCATATAGCAGATGGAGATTTGCACTTTGCACATCTAGAAAATAGAAATTTGTACAAAAATGTTTGATTCAAATCAACTAGTTCCGACAAGCATCATTGAAAACATTAAATCAAGTCTGATAAATGGAATTTTTGAAGTTTTCAGTCGATTGAAACAATTACTTTGAGTAGTAAATTAAAAAGAAATGAAGTCATGCCTAAAATTTACAAAATAAATTTTGAGTTGAGAATATTAATCTACAGAATAATCATAATCACTTTTTTTCTGACGCTTCCAATTTTCTGTAAAATACTTGCTTGAATGTTATGACTAATCTACATAGTGGACGGCTAGCCAATCAGTGCAGTAGTATCGTCTGGAGGTGGGGCAATTGGTTTTATTCCGCAATCGGTTTTGATCCATGAAGGACATAAGAATATTGTACTTGACAACAATAGAGATGAATAGAGATAATTTGTCGTTGAACGATCTTGAAAATATTTATAAATTTTAAATTTTTACATTTTTGTGAATATTTTTTTTGAATTTAATAGTTAAAAAAAAAAAAATTGTTTAATTAAATGTTCGATGCTCGAAGCTAATAAATTTAGTTCAGCTATTTAAATAAAAATCTAATTTAAATGTAAGATAAACATAAACGAATAAGTCATTGGTTGACAGCAATTAATTATTTAAAATAGTCTTTCGGCCAGAACCTTTCATTGCTCAGCTAAGTCGATAAAATTGATAAAAGGCTCAAGAGTTCAAATATGTCGAGTTAGTATGTCGCAGGCAAAAGAAAGCCACAGACTGGAGTATATTGCATGACATCGCGTTTATAAGTGAATTTGGAATTTGAAATGCAGAGATTTTTTATTGAGTATTTTGCCATTGTGGTTGTCACAGTGTGCACTAGTGTGCACAATATTTTAGCAAACTCAACAGAACTCAGAGCAGATCGAAATGTTACAGCAGTGATGAGCTTGGAGCCGGTGCGCGTAGATATAGCAATGCCGATTTTCGATATCCATGAAAAATACAGCAAAAAAACTGAACCAACTAAAACAAAAAGAGGACCAAAACGTAGAAGAACACCAATGCATCCAAAGCCACCACCATACTACTATCCACCGCCTTGGGCATATCCAAACGCATCGCCGCCATTAAGCACACGTACAACAAAAACAACGACAACACAGCAGCCCGCACGTAGTCAATCCGTTTGTCAGCTATTTCCCGAACTTTGCCGCCAACGCGAATTGAATTATGTTTATGAAGAAGATGACTATGCCAAACGCCAACTGCCAATGCATAAACGGCCACAGACGCCTCATCCACTATATACAGACGAAACAAATGAAGAACAAAGCGGTCGAAATTTTCAATACTATGAAACTGGTTATAATCCAATTTGGAACTTAAATCCAGCATCGGGTATACAAATTATAAATCCCTACCAACCACAAGCGCAGCCATTGCAGGCTCCAATTTGGGCACAACAAAACTTTTCATTTCTGCAACAACAATTTCAGCCAAGACCGAATATTTATACCATTGGTGCATCAACAAGTCCCGTGCAGGTTATATCCTTAAATGATGATTATCCTGGTGCGGTTCAGTTTCCATTCAATTTCGCCACATTTACGAATGCACAACAAACTCAGAATCCCATACAGGCAGGATTTTTCGGCTTTTCGCAACTCAATTTGGGAAGATCACTTGCCATTCGGAAACCAAGATTTGTGCTCTTAGGAAAGCAGCAACAAAAACAAAAGCCGTAGTCATGTCAATGCGAGTCTATTATCATCCAACTCGACGTATGGAAATAGCCTTATAAGTTAAACCGAAATAAATTTTTTGAAGTTTTTATTACAAAAAAGGCCAGTTAAAATATATTTAAATAATTGTGTAATGTGTGCATTTAATGCAATAAATTACATTTTCAATATTTAATTTGTTCAATTACAGCTGCTGGCAATGGTTCTCTATTGCTTTGGGCTAATCTTTTATTTATAAAGAAACTTAATATAAGAGGAACCGAGAAATTCATTGCGCCTTGGAAAACATCGATCATAAGAGTTCGTAGGCTAAAATAGAAAAAATCATTTATTTCGAGGAAATTCAACAATTATAGCCGTCATACAATTGTCCAATACCATTGATACAGTACGATTTGTCTTTGGCCTCAAAATAGGCTTCAGTTTCGGCGATTACCTCTTCATTGGCGCTAAATATCTATCAATCATCGTTTCATTGATTTGTAACACGATTTTGTCCATTAACGCTACATAATAGTCGATGTTGATCGTTTTACTCATTTTTTAAGAATATTATACCATGCTCATCCCAAAATATTGATGCCATAACCTTGCCAGACGACTTTTGCTTCTTTTCACGCCTTGGAATAGGTTCATCACGTGCAGTCCATTGGCTGACTGTCGATTGCGAGCAGTTTAAAATTTAAACATACTTTCTTCGCTGTATTGCCATCAACCCATACAAATTTAAGATTCAATATGGAACCTTAGCTTACAGAACCTCGAACTCTGCTACATTCAACTGCAGCGATCTTTCCTGTTATTAATTTTATTAGGTAAGTTTGAAACGTGTTTGCTTTGTTTATATTCTTTTTTTTTATTTTTATAGTTGATCCTAAAATACGGCCCAGAAGAATGAATATTCAACAGAATATTACCCAAAATAACGGTGACAACTTCCCATTTATATTTGTACAGTTATTTTTTATAGCACTTTATCGTTGTTTAATTTTATTTTTGATTATATAAGAGAAACTAATTTGATTTAATTGTGTATCATAAACTTAATAGTTTGACATATTTTATTATCTCTGCGTTAAGTTAAAACAAAACATTTTAAAATGACCGTAGATGAATTAGAACACGCTTTTTCCAGTGTAAATATTTATGATAACAAACTGAACTATAAACTTTGAATATAATATTATAGAAAAGTTATAAAAGATGTATATCAAACGAGCAGTCGATCAGTTTAGTGGACTCATCCAATAAAGAATGAACGGACAACTATGTATCGTTTCCATATTACTCAGCATTACACTGATCTGCGGCAAAGGCCTAGAAGTACAAGCGAAAAATAGTGAGCTGGTGCGGACGTCGAGAAGTGATAGTTTTAAAATATATGTGCCAGTTTGGGATTTAACAGTTCTTCATAGATTTATAGGCGAAAAGCTTAAATGGTATCCGCAAACGACACGTCCAACGCGTCCACCGCGTCCAACGCGTCCAACACGTCCAACGCGTCCAACGCGTCCAACACGTCCAACGCGTCCAACACGTCCAACGCGTCCAACACGTCCATCGCGTCCAACTCGTCCAACGCATCCAACGGAGCCTTCCACTGTTATTCCAACAAATCCAACGGAACCAACGCGAATATTAAGGCATGACAACAATCAAAACGAGTTGATCCTCTATCCGCCTGAGATATATAATGCATTGCCTAATCCTTATATGTACTATTGGCTTCAGCTTGAAGATTCACTTGAAGAAAATTAATAATAATAATTAGCGAGTTTACTAAATTATATTTCGTATATACCTCAGATCATTAATCTTAATCAATAATTTTTGGTTTTATATATTCAAACAAAAGAAGAAAAAAAAATTGTAGAAGAAACACAAGAGAAGATGTTAAGTTAAGCGGAACCGATGCTTAAATACGCTTCCCGCTGGCGCTTCAAAACTCATGCCTACAATAAGTTATAAAATTTATTCAATATGGAATGCTTGGAATGTTCATATTATTTTGAAAATAATTGCTAATATTGTATAAATGGAAAGCATTTTTGTGTAAGAGTCACAACTCAGGAACAGACATACAGGTTATTCGAGACTTCCCTTAAGATGTTTGCAAACATTGTAATTTAATTATAATACTATTCGCCTAGTTTGTGTAGGGTATAAAAATAGAAAAAAAAATGTTTAAATTAGATTAGCGCTTAATATGAAGTATAAAGAGTTATAAAAGATAGAATCGAGATTAACAGTCGATCAGTTGGCTTAATCGCAGCCGTGCGTAAGCAAGAATGAACGGACAAGTCTACGTCCTATTTATAATAACAAGCCTCGCACTAGTTCGTGCCACTACTTCTGAGCAGCTGACTAAAGATAATGAGCCTGTTTGGAATTATTCGGTATTTCAAAATACAGCGACAAGACCGAAGTATCCAACCAAAGCAACACAGCCGGCGCGCTCTACAAAAAAACCAACACAACCTCACAAAGAGAACCAATCTACCCAAAAACAGAAGAATCTCTATCCACGAGTGATATATATAAAACCCGAAAAAATGTATTCATATCAGAACTATTGGGAGCAGCCTCTGCTTACAACACAATTGGTTAAAGCACCCCCAGTTCCGTTCCCCAATCAATTTTTTTATCAAAATAATTTTGATTTTAAGAACTAAATGAAATTAAATTTTAATTTATATAAAAATTCTATGTGTTCGTTTAAATTTAAGCTTTTGTCGGTAAAGGCGAAATGATATCAGCTGGTCTCAGCTTTGTTCTTCGCGTATAAACAGATTTTCTACTTTAATTTTTTATTTCATTTGCAACACATTCAAGGTGGCATCTTCTTCGCTGACTGATCGCTTCTTCACATATTTATTAACATCTTTCTTTTAGTTTATTCATAAACTTTCTTCAAAAAAAAAAAAAAAAATAAATAAATAAAATAAGAAAAAAATTAAAAAATTGGCTAAATGTGTAAAAATATAAAAACAAATAAGACGAACTAAACTGAATGGTAAATGCGACGCTGCTTGCTTTCAACAAAATTGGGTTCATCTGCAACATGAGAAAGTCGGCTTCATTAGTTAGAAATCTGACGCGGCTTAGTAAAAATGGATTCGCGTTTTCGATGTAGATTTGCAATAGTAACACTTTTTATTGCGTTAGTCACCTCAAAACAACTCGATTTAGACTCACAGAGCACTCAAATAGATGAGGTGCAACGCGCTGCGCAGCAACGTACCGTGTTACCACTACTCTTTCTGCTCTCAACTCCACTGGCACCACTAGCAGCAGTACCACTCGCAGTAGCGCGGCCTCCTAGAAGACGACCTACCGCATCAGATAGCTTAGTACCAGTGCGTGGTACCACTGTATCGATGGATCAAGCGGCTGCTGCTAAACCTCAGTCGGATGAAGCAGATGCAAATATGATGATACAGCAACAATTTATTCAGGGTTTGCTACAAGGTCTTCAGAGTGCAGATGCCACAAATACTGCAAGTGCTACCAATATGCCGCTGTCCGATATTGTACAGCGACTTTCAACCACAGCAAGACCCATAGTAGCCGCCGCTGACTCAATTACACCGCCAGCGCTGCCAGTTAAGAAAGAAATCAACAACGACACTGATGTAGATTATGATTATATAGATTTTAAGAATGGTTCGCGCATTAAATACGACTTGGACAATGATGTGCCAACAGATGTCAACAAACCGTCGACATATCCAACGAAGATACTTCAGAAGATTGACGAGAACGTCGAAAGCACCATCAGCAAACCAACACGCGCAACGCTACCGGCTCGAACACGACCACAGCTGTATCGACCTGCGCAGACTTACTACTACTACCGGCCTCGCCCTCAGCTCTACTTCTACCGTGTGCAGCGGTTAATCTAAACTTATATAGAAACTGTAATAACTCAGTATTTGTTTGAAATATAGTCTCATCACGACGCCATTAAGCCCAATTCTTCTTTTACGATTGTTTCCATCACCAATTGTGTTGGGATGGCATCGTCATTTAATATGCAAACTAACCATTGTGTGCTATTAAATTAACAGTATTTTACTTTTCTTTTTGGTATACGCTGAAGTTCTAAATTTTATAGAAAACTTTTGTTGTTCTTGGCGGACAGTTCAGTCCGAGTCGAGCCGCACAAGTGACATGTTAGAGATCGAATAAAAGCCAGCATCACAGTGAAAATGTTGTTGAAATTTTGTTTTTGTGTTTTGCTTGGAATCGCCCAATTTGGCTTTGGTGTATCTGCTCAAGCAAGCAGCGGCAGCTTTTTCAGTTTTCAGCCAGTTACAATAGACCTGCGCGACATTTATAATCGCATTGGATCCTTTGTGGGGTTTAGCACCACAAACACTAACACCAGGCCAACTAGAAGAGCTACAATAAGACCAACTAGACGACCTACGAAAAGGCCGACACAAGCAATAGCATACGATCCATATGACCCATATTGGATTTATGGACCATATGCGTCATATAATCCTTACGATCCTAATTGGCCGTATGGTCCATGGTCATATTCAACGAATAATCTGAACCCCACAAATGCACCAACAAGATCAACATCTCGCCGTCCACCTACTAAACGGACATCCCGACGGTCAGTGAATAGACCAACGATACCAACGATACCAACGGTACCAACGGTACCAACGGTACCAACGATACCAACGATTCCAACGATACCAACGATACCAACTACACCTGAACCAGTAGCACTCACAATACCAATGAAGTTATCGGGATTATCAGCACAAATTATACCCTCTACTGGTCTTCCTTTGACTACTACTTTAGGTTTCACATCTACATTTACTCCAAGTTCTATAAAGGAGGGCAGCGTCCTGACTTCAAATGTCGCAAAACCGCCTGAGTCGTCTTTAAGTTCAATAATGGAAAGTTCTAGTATTACTTCGACTGAAATACCATTATCAATTCCAACTACTACATCTACAATGGAGAGTAGCAGTTCGACTTTCGCAACACCATTCACTTCTTCTTCCAGTGCAACAACACAAATACCTGCATCTACAGCTTTTGAAAGCACAATAACAGAAAGTAACAGTTCGACTTCTACAGCAGCATCTACACCATCTGTCAGCACAATTACTGAAAGTAACAGTTCGGCTTACACAGCAACACCTACACCAATTGCGGGCTCAATAACTGAAAATAATAGTTCGAGTTCCATAGCAACATCTACATCTTCTAGCAGCACAATTATTGAAAGTAACAGCACGACGTCCACAGCAGCACCTACACCTATTGTAAGCGCAATAACTGAAAGTAATAGTTCGAGTTCCATAGCAACATCTACATCTTCTAGCAGCACAATTATTGAAAGTAACAGCACGACGTCCACAGCAGCACCTACACCAATTGCGAGCTCAATAACTGAAAATAATAGTTCGAGTTCCATAGCAACATCTACATCTTCTAGCAGCAGAATTATTGAAAGTAACAGTACGACGTCCACAGCAGCACCTACACCTATTGTAAGCGCAATAACTGAACGTAATAGTTCGAGTTCCATAGCAGCGTCTACACCTTCTGCCAGCATAGTAGCTGAAAGTAACAGTTCGACATCCACAGCAGCATCTACACCTTCTGCCAGCACTATAACAGAAAGTAACAGTTCGACTACCACAGCCACGCATACATCATCTTCCAGCATAAACATTGCAAGTAGCACAACACTGCCCACATTTGCTGCCAGTACAACAACGGAGAGTTCCACATCGACTACTAAAACACTTGCATCCGTTGCTGATCTATGCGCACAATTCCCAGCATTGTCACAGTGCAATACGCGTTCAGTAATTTCCAGCGGAACTACGCAAACACCTAGTCCGACTAATGTGGTTCCAAACTCGCATGAGTTCAGCACGGTGGGAGATGTCGGTAGGCCTGTTATAACACCGGTTGGTTACATATGCAGATACTATCCAGTTTTCTGTGCTGTCCGTTCAAATGCACGTTTAATACAAATCTCGAATCCCAATGGTTCACCCATTTTCCTAGTATTGCCCACTCCGAATACCAATCCAATACAATCAACGAAAAATCCAGCTAGTAGAAAAAACTTTGAAGGAATGCAGTATTCTCCGAAAAAGCGAACAAACTCCAAAACATTCACGCGCAGAAAAAATAACAAATCAATTCACTAATTTTGTACTAAATACGAATATAATAAATTATTTCTTTTCCAAATATTTCGATTTTCATTATCTGCTCTAATATGGAAATTAGCTGATATCGATCTTACTAATTGGTCGAACATAATAGGTCATTAAAGGAGCTTGCTTTATTGATTATTTTTGTTAAAAGAACCAGGCGACAATCGGGATTAACATATTCTCGGCCTTCAGTGAAGAACTTGTACCACTTATAAACATTCAAACTTCACAAAATATAAGTTTACAGCACTTTCGATCGAAGATTCTCTGAGCATTGGTGCCATCCATTGTTTTCTTTCATGCTATTTCGATTAAATATGAATAGTATTCGAATATTAATAATAATTATTCATTTCACTCTTCAACTTCTACCCACTGTAACAAATTATGTCATTGAGTTGAGGCAAGCGTAATGTAAATTTCTGCTCTTATTTGTTCATCCATTGTTGGTTTATCTTAAGCTTGGAACACATAACGCGTCGCTTGATATATGAAATATGCTGCAAACAAACGAACTGGTTTAAATATTCCATTTCAGTTGTTCAGTAGCAATCAGAAGCAGCAAAACCTTGCATCGGAATCGGTTGAAATGTGCGCCAGAAAAGTGATTGGCTTTTGGATAATAATCTGCTCCACAATTGCGCTTAGTACTGCAAACGACAGTGAAGTGAGTACATTAAGTGCGGCACTGCAACAGCTACCAAAGCTGAATTTGAATCAGGCTGCATTAATTGCAAATAATGCAACATTGCGTTGCAAATTTGTGCCCGATTTGTGTGAATTTCAAATGCATTTGTATCCGGGATTTGCTTTTGGTGTACCTCTGTCGCCAACACAGAAACCAAACATTTCAACACCACTTAACACAAGCTCTCCAGCGCTACCGAACCCCAGCGCAATGACTTCAACAACCAATGTGCAAATCGATACAGCGAAGCTATCAAATCCTGCCGAATTCGAAACCGAGTCGTACCAGCTCTTCGAAGTGGCAACACTGAACGGTGCTGCTAATTTGTTCCTCTTTGCACTCGTCGAACCAAAGATCCAAAGACAGAGGCGTTTTTTTCGAGTGCAAAATAGAAAGCAGCAAGCGAAAGTTGCTCAAATGCGACGGCGGCTTTAAAGATTTGGTTATAAATTTAAGAAATCGCTTTCAAATCAAATAAATTGAGAAAATATTTGCATATATCAGTTGTAGTTTGTGTATTTGTTGTAGCAGTGACTGTCTGACCCAATGCTTCTGGTTTTTTGCATTTGTATCTTTTGTTTTGTATCTCAGCTAAGAGTAACAACACGGGTCACGTAACAAATTGTTTAGAGGCTCGCGACTAATCTAAGTTGCAGAACCACTTTCGACTTTACTCTTTGTAGTAATAAATAATGCTCAAATCAAAGTCCGTAGTTCACAGCTCAAAACCATTAAGTTGTCAAAAATGATTTTAAGTATCTTCATTCGGTAATATAAAGAATAAATAAATAAATCATTATTGATAGTTGGTTTTTCTTCTAGGCAAGACGTATCTGCTTAAGCAAATATTTATTTTCAAATATTTTTCAAACGAAAAATGTTTATATTATTTATTCTAACTATTAAGAAGCAGCATTTTTTTTTATATTCTACAAACATTCAGCATAAACTTCTTCCGTCAAATCATGCCAACACATAAAACCGATAGCAATAAATTTTTTATTTCTTAAATACATATTCAGAAATTTTATACAAGCTCTGTAATTCGCCTTACTTGTATACACTAACTAAATTAACTAACAAAATGAAATAAAAATGTTCTTAATCAGTTGAGCCGGAATGCAGTCGCTAAGTAGATTTCCGGATAACCAAACGAACTCTTTCAAACATTTTCTGTGTGTCGGGCAGCAGCAGTCGTGTGTTATGCATCATGCCAACCATTTTCGTATATAGTATTCAGAAATTTTCTAATTTCCGCATAGGGCAGTATCTGCCACCAATTTGTCGTTTCAATATCCGCTGAAATGTCCTCCTTCGATGTTCGCAGCATTGATTCAATCGACGTACGCTCTGCGTTGTTATAGGGCGTGATGTCCAGTGATGCTTTGATTTCCGGTTGTGCAAAGTTGACACTAATGTCATCTCCTATTTCAAAATCTTCTCCAGCTGCTTCGTCTGCCTCATCGTTGCGATATTTGTTATACGATGTATCGATTTCTAAGCGAGTTTTTTTATGACTGTTTAACAAATATTTTATCGCTGGCATGTTCACATCCTTTTCCATTTGCAAAGTGATAATCTCAGCATTCATGTCGTCATTCATCGCAGCAGTTTCATCTTTTGTCAGTGCATTTTGTTGCCTTTGGTGCTCATCACTGTCACTGCGATACTTGTCGGCCATGTCAATCGTTTCCATTTCCGTCTGTGTTCGTTTGCTCTCCTCCATTTTTTCCGCTTGGCTTATGTTCTGATTATCTCTGGGTACGTTCAATTTCATTGCACTCATTGCCATTCTGCTGTCCAGTAATTCCTTTTCATTTATTGACATTTCGTCCGCCGTATTGTTGCTCCAGTTGGCGTCAGTGGTTCTCGCATTGCTCACATCAGTCGTAACCTCGCAGTTGTTTCTCTCATTCATTAGTGTCGCCTGCAGACTTTGCCCTTCGACATTGCTGGAGTGGATTGTCATCGATGCATCATCATTGTCATTGTCCTGCGCTTTCTTATTTTTAATTGTGACATTTTGCTGTTGCGATTCTGATTGGTCGTCATTATCGTTGCCAATAAAGCATTTTACGGTCGTACTGATCTCTTCCGCGCGGACAAAGTGTCCGGTATGATTTAATGTTTCAATAACGTGTGGTGGGAGGTTGGCGTTCGGCATATTATCCTCTTTATGCTTATCTTTAGCCTTGTCTGTATTATCATTGTCATTCTGCATTTCATTGGCATTTTCTAAAGCTTCAATTGTTGCTGGTGTACGCTCTATAACATCCTCTATACTTGATGTTCTGTTCATCGAATTGTCTGTATAAGTAATCAAGGCATCTGTTGGTGAAGATATACTTGTTGCTTGTTCCTTAGCACTTGCAACATCATCATGTGATATTCTTAATAAATTTTTGGCAGCTGTTGCATTATTTTTAGTTTGATTTTCTAAAGCAGCAACTGTTGTGTCCAATGTATCTTCAAAAATACTCTCATTCGTAGTTTCTGCTGCATTTGAAATTTCAGTTGTACTCTCATGCAGGGCATTCAAGTTGTTTGTTGTATTTATTATAGTTGATTCTGTCAATTTGTCGTTAACAAGCTTCATAATATGTTCGTTCTTTAAGTCGGCTATTGAAGCATTTTTAGTTAGTTGTGTCATATTTGTAATAAATGGCGTTGTGGTGGTCTCAGTAAATTCATGAATGAGGTTTTGCTTATTAAAATCTATTTTATCTTTCAAATATGCTACAGTTGTATGCCGTATGGATTTATCCATACCTGTTCCTATTATAGTTGTTGTACCTACTGCTATTGGTTCAGTCGTGGATTCTGCAGGAACTTCCAAACTATCTTTAACAAATTGATCAGAAGTTTGTTTTTTTTGTGCACTATTATTGCTAATTTTTTCAAATTTCGATAGTTCAGTAGTTATATTAAATGTTGGCTCAACGATTACTTGATTGAGTAGATTTTTTTCATTAATAGACTCGGTAATATTATTTGCGAAGCCTTTGATAATTTGTGTTGAATCATTGTTTGCAGCTACTATGAAATCTACGAATCTCTGCGATTCTTTAGCATTCAAAGCAGTAGATGTGTGTTGCTCAGCAACAGTGTGATATATATTTGATGTTGTAGTAGCTTCAGTTGTTAATTTAAATTCGTTAAAGTCAGTAGATACATTATCTGTTGTATCTTCGTACTGCAAAATCGTTGCAGTTTTTGTCGGTATAACTAATTCAGATTGTACAGCATTTTGTTCTACAATATTTGTATCATTGAACAGTTTCTGCTCTTTAGTTGTCATTTTATTTTCACTTGCTTGGCTACTATTGTGTGTTGATATATTTTCTATCTTTGTATCTTCCATACTTTGCACTTTATCTCTTTGTGAAATTTTAGTTGTAATGTCCACAGAAGTTGTGAAATTCTGCACTTCCTTTATTTTTGGTTCTTCTATCTTCTTCATTGTGCTGAAAACATTTGTGACTTCATCTAATGCAGGTAGCTTCTTGCTTCTCTCAAATATTTCAATATCCTTTCCATGATACGAGGACTCTTGTTTTAAATTATTATTTTGCATTGACACTACATCTGCAGCAACCCCGGATGTCAAACCATTTGGCTCTTTGTTAGATTCTTTTAATGTATTTAATTTGACAAAATTTTTGTCACCAATATGCGCCACCTCGAATTCCTGCGAAAATGCATTTCGAGATTGTTCCACAATTTTCAAATCAATTAGTGGCTGCACAGCATTTGTGTCAACGTTGTCCACAACAATAAAACTATTCGCTTCGAAGTTCATCTGATTGACATCTGAATCGGCTTCATCAACATTTCTATATCTGCTCTGTAGACGTTTAAGTTCATTATTGAGAAAGTCATTGACTTGTGCATCTGAAATTGGCTTTTGCTGTTTCGGTATAAGTTGTTCTTGATCGTTCGCGACGATCGAGCGACTCGTTAAGACCAGATCCTCCATTAGCTGACGCATGCGCAATTCTTGTTCCATAGCTGATTCTTGTCTGACAAACTCAGTTTTTGCTGCATTAATTCCATAGATATTACGCTGTCTGCTGCGTTTATCTAAAGCATGGTATATAGGTTTGTTGAACGCATATTTTGCTATTGCACCATTAAAATGTTCAGCGTCGGTGTGCGCTGTATTTTGTTGCGATTTTTTCAATGGCTGTGCTATAAGTATAAAATGTTAGACACTTATTATTATTTATAGACAAATCTATCTATCTACGAACCTTCTATAGCTGCCGACATGAATACGATTATCGACAGCAATCTAAACTGAGTGAATGCGCTCAATGTGTGGGCACATTTTTTCGGTAAAAACATTTTAACGACTTTATTGCGACATATTTTACGCACATTGGACTTGGCACGAGAAACGACTAAACCACATTCGGCGTACTCACACAATTTTATCGCTTCAAGAATTTGGGTCAAATATCGAACTCATCTGCGTTTGAATGGCCATAAAACTTATTCTTTTCGGACAGATTCTAATTAAAATTGACGAAACCGGTTTGGTCTTTGTTTCGTATTTGGTTAATATTTTCTATTTACGATGTGGCACAGTATCCGACACAAAGTTGTCACAGATTATTGAAATTGACGCGCGGTTGACTTGTTAATGCTGAGAATTCGCAAAGGCGAGAGGGTTGGGCAAACTTGTTCGACATGTCACTTTACTGCTTGGTTAATGTGAAGCGCGATGCTTTGGCATTTTAACTTGGCATGGGTCTTTTTTATGACAGATTGTTAATTAAAGAATGTTTTTGTTTTTTTTCGTCTTTAGAGAAATACTTTCGACTCTTCAAAAAATTATATAAAAGCAAAGGTGAAAGTTTGACTTATCAATACTGACTTTTTGTTTAAATTCTTTACAATTATTTTTCTTTTGAATGAAATTCTAGAAATAGAGGTCAGAAATAATGAAGTCTATTGCAGTGATATGATATGACAAGCGAATTTGGAATTGGCAATTCTCAAATCAATTTTCTTTATTTCTTCTATTCCATCTATGCTGAAACTGCTCAACTCCTTTTTTTAAAACTTATAAAATCGAAAAGTGAATGAAGTGCTTTTCCTCGGTAGCACTGCACTCGGTATGTGCACTTCGTAATCTTCGCCAACTCTAACAACTCCAAAAATCATAACAAGCTTCTTTTCCGTAAGCACTCTTCAAGTCGATCACTTGAGATCCTCAAATCAAAATTGTCTTGATATATTCTAGCAGATCGCAGTTAATGCCAAATGACTCACTAAAATCGAAGATGGAAGGGTATAAACAAAATGACCCAAAAAGGCAATTACATGGAGCACTTCTATTCCGTCAAAATGTCTGTGCATTGGGATGCAAGCGGTTTGCACTGCAAGAATTATGAAAACTGTTGACATTTAGTGCCTCGAACCGTAAACAAAGACAGAGGGACAGATAAAGACAGAAAGACAGAGACCAAATAGTAAAAGGGAATTTACATTTTGACAACGGAACGGCAACAACAAGAATTGCAAATGCAAAAGAGTGCAGAAAAAAAAAAAGAATTGCATTGAATTGTAGCCAAAACTGAAAGAAAGAAGTCCAGGAATGGTGGATAAAAATAAAAAAGACAACAAAAAAATGGCGCACATACAATGAAAGACATACAAAAACTGCAAATGAAAATAAGAAGTCGAATCGGACAGGGGAAAAAGTTGCTGACAGTACTCGACGAGCTTCAACCGAACTGTTTGTCTCTTTGGCTGAAACAGACAACGGCAGCTGAAAATGCGCGCAGGCTCGAGGCAAGGATTTAAAAACAAAAAGAAACGGTCGAACTGAACGGACCGACAGACAGCCCGACAAACAGACAGAAAAAGAAGAGGAAAACTTTTGAAAGGGGCAAAGGCTTCGCGTCCATGATGATGTCGCCAACTATGATGATAACGTGGACGAAGGAAACCGGCACAGCTCGGCGATTGTCCGCTCAATGACTGATGGCACGACTCGAGTGCATTGGACACTTGCAACGTTAATTTGCAACGTGTCAGAAAAAGTTTACTTCAACCAAGCACGCGAAATGACATAAAAAAATGGCGTAAACGGAAACCGGAAATCGAAAAAGTGCAGGGAAGGGAAGTGAGACCGTCGAAAAGAAGCAGTTTGATGCCAATCGTCCAAGGTGGCGGTGATGAAGGTGTTGGCGCTAAATACTGAATAAAAAAAAAAAGAAGAAATAAGCATTGCGGTGACTTGCCACCACATCCGGTAAGGATATAAGCGGCTGAATGCAAGCAATCAGCTGAATTGCCGCAGTCTGTTTGACTTGTTTACTCAAACAACCGAGGCATTCAAAACATTGAACTCAACGTGCTACCGAATCCATGTTGCAAAACTTCTTTGTTGATTTTTAGCATCAATTGTTTGGCATTCATTTCCATACACGATACGCCAATATCAGCTGTGATAGCAGCTGTCATCTATTTCTATCTGCTACGTCAATATTTGTGTAGTTGCACATACAATTAAAATTTATTTAGTATAAATTTTGAATACATTTCAATTGTTTTTTTTTTCTTATGCAGTCTACACTCGAAGTAGGCTGAGTTTAAATCATTTGCACACTTAATGAAATATAATAGTTGAGTAACAGACCACAGAATGGAAGTACCAGAAAAATTCTTAAAAAATTTAAACATAAAATTGCTTCTTAATAAACATATGCCCGATCAAATACAATTTACGAAAACATATTCGGCCGTTAGATCGTTTAAAATTGCAGACAATGCATCCTATGGGAAAAGGAAATCGCAGACATTATGTACCCAAATATCTTTTATAGTCTCCAAGTTCTTGTTCATAGCCAGGACACGTCTATGTCAACATGATTTTTTGATAGTGAATATGCATTGCATTGAATACAATTAAGAAATATAACTCATAGCTGCGAATGCACTCATTCAACATCATAAAAAATTGATTTTATAAAACAAACAAACAAAAGTTTATTTTTTTTTTATTATTGTTGTCAGTGTCATTGCAATTTAGAAGTACATACAAGCATTTAAAAGTGGACATGGACAATGTACAAGGACTTTCTTACAAAGTATGACTGCACATATCTATTATTAACTCAAAGCAAATATATCCATTACTCGCTTGAAATGAGCTCTTGTATTTGTGCTCTCCATTGTGTGCTTTCTTGGCTTCGGTCATGTTTAACATGGACTGACTTTAAAACAGTCTAATGCTGGCTGCTTGGTCAACTTGAAGACGAAGTGCGCACAGTTTAGTTTGCTCTGTCATTAGACAGTTGACACTTGGACTGACAATCGCACTCAGACTCTTGAGATCTTTTGTTTGCATCATTTACACTCATGCAACGACATGAACCCTTTGTATTTCTATTTCTTAAAAAAAATAAAATAAGAAATATGCAAGATATTATCTGAGCTGCTTAAGGATAACAACTGCTGCACGCCAACAAGTCGCGTCCAGTTGAGTGAAGTGTTAGTCTATTTGCAACTCATTTGCTTTTTTATGTATTTATTCTTTCAAGCCATTTGTATACAATTTTATTAAGTCGTTTAAGCGATTCTTTATCTATATCTGAAAGCTGATACTGTCTGCTTATTTGGGCTAATGTTGCTTTTACGGTTGAAATTTTTTTGCAGTTCGCTTCTGGTAATGCATGGCACAGGATTGTATATATTTAATTCGTTTTTCAACTTTAAAAGTTTTGTGTGAATATTTGCAAATGAACGAAAATTCTTTAAATTGCGTTTTTATTGATAATTTTCGATAAATAGAAATAACTGAAACAACACAATCTAAAAAATAAAATGTAAATATATCTTTTTATATTGTCTACATAGCCTAATTGTTATGCAATCCAAAGGCTGCCATAAAATCGTCAACACATTCGCAATGGGCGATTTCTGCTGTTTCTGCTGCAGCTTGACAATGGTCGTAAAAAGTTTTGTGGGTCGATTGCTATCGATGAGATTTTAATGTGAGTCACAGCATTTGCATACGAAGTGTAAATTAAACGACATTTTGATTTATTAAAACAACAACAAGCACAAAATGTATGCCGGCGACCAAGGGAAGGACAATAAAGTAACTGTCAACAGATAGTGTTGAACAACGTACAAGGATGCATGCATCAATGAGCGATAACGGCTAAGGAACAAACCGAATGAAGCGATGTACGGCAGGCGATAAAAATGTGAGTGAACGATAGATAAAGGCGAAACAGTGGAATAAATAAATCGAAAGTGAGAGCAGCGACAATAGCTGCATGTGCCAATTTTATGACCAACATAAAAATGTTATTCTCTTGTTTTCTTATTGGAATTCTACCAGTTGTTGCTATTACACAATCTATTTATTGTTGTTGCGGCTGGTGTTCTCCGCACGCACAATGAATGTCAATGACAGAAAGCGAAAGTATTGCGTATACACACACATGCATCTTCATCTGCACACATTTATATCTGAATACACACATCTATGCCGTCTGTCTGGCTTGTATGCTTATTATTTTACAATTGTAGCATACTTTAAGGCGGTGTTTGTTCAAACTGTTTGCCTCTGACTATGTACGTGTTGCATTACATATCTGTGTGTGCGTGTGTGTGCAGAGACATAAATTAGTATGCTTCCTGCAGCAGGCATTATGTGCTTAACACATTTTGCATGCCACTTTTGTATACATTTTGTTTATGCCTCCGAATTGTAGAAATTCTTCGCATTTATTGGCTGCCACATACATATGTTTTTTTTATTGTTAAAAATAAAGCATTGTACAAGGATGTGTGCACACTTTTTGTCACACCTGTTGAATGGAAAATATTTGTTTAAATGTTCGTCTTCATGTAGACAGCTTAGTTTGGTTACTTTGCTTTGAAGCACATAAAGTTCAAAGGAGCGTAGTTCGCATACAAATGTGCAAGTAAATTCCATTTCAATCTATTCAGTAATCCAGCGAAAATTGTAGAATTGTAGCAAAACTATTTGTTATATCGGCTATTAATATCAGTTATAGCCATGCATATAGGAATACTGTCTGTTTTATGAAGTGAGATAATGAAACATTTTTTAGTTTATATTTCTGAAATTTACGCAGCTTGAGTAACAGCAACGAATTTCAGCTTGAAAGTAGGTTTTTTTTGTATGGTGGATCTCGATCGAGAGATATTTTTAAAAAGCTGGCGTCTATAAAATTGGTTGTTGTATGTAATTTAAGAATAAACTCATTTT
The DNA here is from genome assembly GCA_035044805.1 of Leucophenga maculata. Classification (NCBI taxonomy): domain Eukaryota; kingdom Metazoa; phylum Arthropoda; class Insecta; order Diptera; family Drosophilidae; genus Leucophenga; species Leucophenga maculata. Next base: position 901,110 of record JAWNNP010000446.1, read on the forward strand.
GCTGTATTTTGCCATCACTTCACAGTCAACTCTCAGAATTTTTATGCAAATCATAAACATCCATTTCAACTCGACTTTTATCGGACTTATCCATGCAACCAGTTAACAACGCAAGCGAGCGTTAAATAGTCCTCAGCACACTTAACTACTTTCGCTGGACTGCTTGCTGTCGATGTGCCTGTTGCTGCTGCTGCTGCTGGCATAGCTTTACATATTTTATGGCTCAAATACAAATTCGTTTACGCTGCGTCCGAACTCACAAATTGACCAAATGATTTATGAGTTGAATTTTGTTTATTATAAATATTTTGTATTCTCCTTTGGTAATAATTTTCTTTTTTTAAGATAAAGTGCCAACATTAAAATTTAATCGCTTGATGCCAAACTGAAGTGGATCCTTAAATGAAATTAATCACAATACTGTGATGCAATTTTACGGATTTTCTTTATTATGAATTATGGAATTTTGATTAAGTTTCACAAGTGAAGGAGCATTCGTAGTAGATAAAACAGTTGGCGTTAGTTCATATTCAAATCCACAATTTCTACACTAAGCCGCTTGGACAATAACTCATTGCGAAAGGTATTTAACAAAAAAAAAAATAAAATAAAAAAAAAACCACTCGTAGTACACAGCTATGAAATTTAATTAAAAAAAAAGTGCGCGAAATAATATAGAAAAAAAGGAGGCAATCAATCATAATTTGTAAATGTCAACGCGCTCTGTCGTCAATGAGTGATGAAGTTGTCGCAGACCGTGTACAATGAAGAGCTACAACAGGATAACGTCATCAACGAGGACAACAAATCAGCTGACATATATGAAGTGACATGATGCGATATGATGTTTGCTGCTGACATTCGTTTCATTTTGTTTGCACTTCTTTGCGTCCTTAGCAAAGTCCTTGTCTTAATCCAACAACACCTTTTGAGGTGCGTTCATTCATTCGTTTGTTAGTTGTTGTAGTTAGCTTTACGAAAGGGACAGGTGTGGCAGCGGTCTTGAGTGGCTTGATTGTCGCACAAAACTGAAAACACAAGAGCTGAGCTGAGCTGAGTTGATGACAAGGTCCTTCCAGGCTTGTCTCATGTGTTAATGATTTATTGTGCGTTACACGCATTGTCCTTCAGAAGAACAAAACGAAATAGCACTGTTGAAGTTTTTGATTTTGTTAACGATATGACAAATCCGTTTGGAGGATTTCCATTATTCTCTGTTCGTAATGAAAATGAAGAGTCTGCTCCGTTACAAACTTTTGCTAAAATTTTGAATGGATATTAATTTAAACTTATCCTTAATAAACATTTTACAGTTGCACCTAAACCCCGTGGAATTGTTTAGCTTTACTTCATCCATGTACAAGCAATTGAGTATTATGTAAGATTATTTTGTTTCAACTTGTGAAGATAAAGCCTTAGGCATTGAGATGGAGCGATAAATTGTTATAGATTATTTAAAGCTATGAAGAGCAATCAATTACACATGAACAATATACAAAAACACCTTTTCAGCTTTTTCGCATATATTATTTTATGATTTTTTTTCGATTTAGCCACAGACTCTGTCAACAAAAACTTTTGTCATTCCATAATCCAAGAAATCACAAACCATTTTCTTGAAAAAAAAAACAAAAAAAAAAAAAAAAACAGTGCACGTGGCGGCCTAAAGCTTGCATATGTCAATATTTCCTTTCAAACATTTTTTTTCTCTCTATTTATTATAATTTTTTTATTTTTTTTAACACACGTGTACCGAAGTTGTTGCTTTCATCCAACTGCCGACTCATTCCCATGACTGTTTTCAATCATTTGCCAGCTTAGAATCTGTGACACTTAAAGAAAGTCACAGGCAATAAAATCAGAAAGCTTGTCTACGCATAAATTCAACAATAACGATTAAATATTTCCGTGCAGCATTGCCTAAATTGTCATGCACGGCAGGTAGACAGGAAAGCATTTATGTGCTTTTATTATTCGCAAAGAATGTAACAGAGGCTACTTTTCTTTCTAGGCTGCGCCAAAGAATTCAATAACTCATTTACGTTTGCCTACGGCCTGTGCGGCATGTCGCGTCGTTATCGAAATGATTTGTGTCAGAAGTGTGTCGGCGTAGACTGTTCCATATTTTGCAGTTTATCAATAAGCGAACTGTGCGAAAGGGATACAAGGATGTAAGCATGAACAGTAATGGCGGCGATGGCGGCTGCGAGGATATTGGCAGCCATCAGTCATTTTTCATGTTGACCGACAACGCAGCAGTAGCAGCAGCAGCAGCAGCAGCAGCAAAAGAGCTGAACCGAACTGGCCAACGAGCAGTGAGCAATCGAATGTCCTGCAAGCCTAAACCGCAGCCGTGCGTGATTATTGATTGGTGCGCCGAGTTCACCTAAGCCCGTGACTAAGTAGTGCATGTATATGACTGTGTGTGTGTTGGAACGAATCATTTATCTCGCTGTGACCCCAAAGCCGGGACACGCTTCATTGCCTGCATCCATGTGACACTGTTTATGTATATATTTGTGTATGTGGATGTGTATGTGTATGTATATGTGCGTGTGGTTATTCTGGCTGGCTTTGGCTTCGGTCAAAAATCAATGTTCAATGTTTTAATTCCCTTAGTAAGCGCATTTTTCACTTGCTGCATTTACAACGTTTATAGGTAGACGAGGGCTGATTGAACATAAAACGGCCTTGGTGTCAACTTGTTTTAATTTATCGTAAATAAAATAAATAAAAAGCCATTCTGGTTGCCGAGAGAGTCTAGCAAAATGTTGTGTTCGAGAGCATCGCGCAAGAAAAAAATTTTACTCACAGATTAACCAGACTAAAAAGTTTCACTTCTACTGCGTGTGAACTCATACTTGATTCTTTTTATTTTCATTTTTGTCTCTGACTATTATTTCTAAGCCAGGCTTCGTACTGCGTGCATTTCCTTTTTTATTCAACGCAAATTACATGACATTTATTTGACATTTGAAATCTATTTGGAAAACGATTAAATTTTTTATATTAAATTGTAAAGTTTTAAACTTGCTTTTGCGGTTCTGTGAATTTATGCACGTCAATTAGCTATTTAAGCGTGCTATTTTTCATCAATATTTGTTTAAAAACTGTTTTAACATATTTTTTTCTGTTATATAATACAATTTTATTTCGATTTTCGTTAAAAAAATTATCAACTTTTCGACACAAAAACGGCAATTGGTGAATCATAAACAATAATAGTCAGTAATAAAAAAAAAAAAAAAAATATAAGCTTATTTATATTTTATATAAATATTATTTATACATACTATATTTATTTAAACACATGTTTATTACATTATTGGTAAGTTTGACTTAAAGCTTCTTCAATATAGATGCTGAGTAGGCAATACTAAAATCTCAGCGTTTTAATTCACATTAACAAATTTTCGCTTTGTCTATTATTTTAGCTGTTTAACACGAAGATACGCTTTTGCCGTTTCATTAGCTAAGACACTGATCTATGATATTTTAATTATATTCAACGCCTCAAGTGTGCTGACAATGACCGCAACATCAGTGCTGTGTCCTCATCTAGTAGTTGCCGCCACTCATTTATTTCAGTGTATATGTACGAGTATATTGATACAATTTGTGTCGGTAATTTTGTGTAAATTGATTTACATGCTCAGACAGAAGGAACGCACAATGCCTCAATTAGATGCACATTCATAAACACTTGAGTAATGTAGCATGGCATGCTTAGTGGTTGCATTGTGTAGCCTACCACATTGCATCCTTTCTGGCATAAGCGTATTTCAGCAGAATATGGCTTTTGCTGTTAACCAACCTAAAGTAGGCAATTATCGACACCTGCTTCGGATGCACAATGTGGCCATTAGCATTCGATGTATGTAGAGTAGAGATACTTAATAATTATAACAAAATACTAATTAAATTGTTGGGCGTTATACGAGGTTTGTTAAAAAAGGTGATTTTATTTTTCTCGAAATCCTCAGCAACTTCTCTAACAGTGATTCTCCATAACCATTTACTTCGTGCATCGTCATTAACCTCTTTTTGGCTTTTTGTGAACAAAAAAAAAAAAGAGAAAATAGAATGCAAAATAGTTTAGTTCATGTGTTGGGATTAATTCCACCAAAAGAAGAATTGAAAATCGAAATAAGCAGCCCGCGAAATATGAAATGTCAACATTTTTTTAACAAGCCTCGTTTGTTTCTCTATGCACGGCAAATATTTTACATTATGCAATCGAAAACCAAAATATCTGCAGTTTATTTGGCCATATTAAACACAAATTTATTTGCACTTAGATGATTTTTGCTTGGCAGCAGCATAAAATTTTTGATTGCACTAAATATTTATTTATTTTGTATAATAAATTTTATTGCCAGAATGCGCAAACACAATTCCTAATTACTAATTAAATAAAGCAATAAATGAAAAATGTTCTATTAATTTGAGACCGGCAGTGCACACATGCTGCAATTTCCAGCAGCTATTAAGATCGTAAAGCGAATATATTCAATATATTATATAACTATTTTATATATACTCGAACAAACTTCTGCACCAAATACGGCACAGTTGCCAACAAGCATGAGTATGGGAATCCATTGTACTATACATCGATTAGGCAATAAATTCTTGCCAGCCACCAAGTGTTACTTCGACCTGGCGTTTGTTTATCTGTTCGTTCTTTTGTTTGTTTGTCTTGTTTGTTTGTTTGTTTGTTAGTTTTGTTTGTCAGTTTTTGTCTGCTTGCTGGACGTCCCTTCACTCCTTTGTTCATTTGTTATTTGCTTTCAAATTGCAATATTTATTGGCCATTGTGCTCCCCCAAAAGTTTACAGCAGTCGTTCAGCAGCTATTGCCAAAACATATGTTGCACATACTCATATGGCCTGCACTTCAAACTACTCGCTTCTGCTGCAATTCTTGCATGCAATGCATTTCTGGCCAATTTTATGTTGTCTCGCCGCAATTGCACCACAAATGAAGATGTTGCTATTGTTTGGTTGACTGTCTGTCAGTAAGTCTGTCTGTCAGTCCTTCTATTTGTTTGCATTTCCTGCGGGAGCGAAATATTTGGCTTGCTTAAACATTGTAGAATTTGTGCTGATGTCGTTTTTGGCATTATGTGAGCAAAGGAATTGTTACTTAAGTTTGCGGCAACTAAGTAAAATATATACATATATATATATTATATATATATATATATTCTAAAAATATGTTACCATGTTATGGAGAAGTTCAAAACCAAAAAAAAAAAAAAACATTTACTGTTTTTAGCTAACATGCAGAGATTCCATTTTCATTTGTATCTCTGAAATAAAACTACTCTGGAGTTTAGAAGAGCTTCTCAAATTAGTAGGAAATGTTATTGGCTGCCATACATTTGGGAAAAGTCAAAAACGATTCTTTTGTCAGCAAATGTACGACCTGTGTAACTTTGATCAGACTCATGAAACCCGATTATGAAATCATTCTCGAAGTTATTCGTTGTGTTTGACTGCGCGACGACTTTTCAGTGCCACTGTGTGTCCTTTTTGAGACCAAGAGAGGTTTCAGCATGTCCGGAAATACAAAATATGTCGGACTTCCCTGAGGAAGTGATTCTGCTCGCAGCACACAAAAACCTCGATTGTGCAAGGCGTTCTCCGAAATCGAAAAGTGATCACGTCTTATAGAATTACAAATGAATAAGGACAAGACGAAGTACTTGATATCTTCATACTAGGCGTCTTTGCCTTTTGGGAGTCTTGTGACAGTATAGCCTTTCAATTTTACAGAAACACGGTTGCTAATAAATGCTTCTTTGAGCTGAGCCAACCAATTCGAAGTAGAATCTCGTATGAGGAAAACGAAAATATATAAAACGCTGATAGTACCGGACCTAATAGTCCCGGTAATCTTACTCGGATGTACGACACTACTCCAGCATATTTTATATGAAGGCACAAACTTAATTAGTGCAATTATTGGTTTAACTTGGTATGGAGAGATATCTGCGCATTTTGAAAAGGCGTCTTCCTAAGTGCTAAGGAAGTAAGCAACAAACCCCGTTTAAAGAAATATAAATTGAAGGAAAATGTAAAGCGTACATAAGCCAGCGCGTAGGGCATTTAAAAGTTGTGAACTCACAACTGCTGCATTACTTGGCTTGTTTCATATCAGCAACTGCTTCTAGGTTGAGTGTGCTAAGGAGGCATGGTTTTTGTGCCGCTGCTGCAACATCGCGTTTTACACACTACGTCGCTTTAGTTGCGGCAAACGGAAGTGGTAATATAATAACTCGACATTTTTGCTCATGGCGCAGCACGGCGTACCTCGCACTTGAAAAATGTCTACACGCCAACAAGCGTTTCAGTATGGCAAGTCGATGTTTGGCGCTTGGGAGGAACTGTACGCGTAACAAAAACACATTAAGATAGCACGTAAAATTTAGTGGCAGCTGTTGCGGACCGTATACACTGCACGGACCACCAAGATAGTGTTGCCACTTGTTATTCTATTTCAGCAGCTGCTGCTGGTGCTGCTGTTAGGTTTGTTGTTGTACTCGGAGTTTGGTCTCCGTTTATTGTTCTGCTTGTTTATATTACGGAAACGGAAGTTGGCTCCGAACGTTAACTCTAAGCAGTTTCCTTAGTCGCTGTTTTTGTTGTTGTTGTTGTTGTTGCTGTTGCTGCCTTAAGCGGAAGTTGTGCACTCACCGCGCTGAGAAGTTACCGACGGAAGTCTGCGAGTGTATGTTGACGGAGGTGTGGGTGTGGATACTGCACCAAAGTTTGTAGCATATTTCTTAAGTGGTAATAATTTGGTAAGTATGCAAAAGCTTAAACTTTATTACTTTCAGCTGCATGTAAATCTTAGCTTTGTGCTATTTATATAGACTGCACAAGTCATTGAGTGTGAGATTTTGCCTTAATATATGAGTCCTTTGAATGTATTGTAGTGTAAATGACATTGTTAGATTCATACAAAGCATATAGCTAGCCATAGCCCAAGTTTGTAAAAGGAAGCGCAGCAAGGATTAAACAAATGGATGAACTTGAATAATAGCGAAAAAAAAGGGTCATGATTTATTATCATGTTACATCGGACATATAAATAATATTTTTCCAGCTATAAGCCAATGAAAGCTTTAAAAAAAATCTATTTTAGAAAAACTCCACAGCTGTCCACGCTGGCAGCGGCAGTTTAGCAGAAGGGGAAGACAGACGTGTGCGTATAAATTTTACTGAGACTCAAATGAACCCTTTTAGCTCTAATCTGCATAATTTCTATATGGTGAGACAAACTCAGACACGCACACACACACACACACACACACACACACACAGACAAACCAAACGTTGAGCACATAATCATTAAAAACGAAATCTACTTTTAGCGAAAATTGCAAGAATATAAAAAATTGAAAAGTTTTATTTTCTTTTTTGCACTACTAAAAAGAAAGTTACATCTGCATATAGGTATATATTGTGTATAGAAGAAAGGGCTAGTAATTTATGGTTGTATAATATACCGACAAACGATTAGATGATGATGCTGCTCGTGTGTTTTGGTGTTTGGGGTTCATTTACATAAATAAAAAAAAACAAACAAACCAACGCACATAAAATTGCACAAGAAATGATTATCCTTTTTTAATAGACACATAAAACGTTTATTAACTTTGTTGCTACTATATACGAGTACATTACACTTTAATACCCTACAATCAGCAAGAGTATTTGGTCTTCTTCGCTGGTTGCAACGCAAATATTTATATACTTTATGGTATCTGGCTCGTCTTCTTCTCCCTGTTACATACAACTATTAGTAAAAATAAAAAAAACTGCAACATTTTTATTTTTAATTACAATATTTATGCAATTATAGCGAGCAAATGCGTCGGTTTAAGCAGATAATTTTTTTTTTTTTGAATAATTTATGATGCGGTGTTTTCTATTTGTTTTTTTTTTTTTTCTTTTTGCACCAACAGAATTTATAGCAAATTTTATTATTTTGCTTTGCCAACTACGCATCGGGGGTAAGCGTTAAATTCATTTTGACATTTATAAATGAGCAAACATTGACCCGCAATCGGTCTGCAAGGTTGCTTGATGCCGCCGAGCAAGAAGCCACGACGATGCGACGCATGTGATGCCATAAGTTTCGCTTTTGCTCTTGTTTAACTTTACTCTTCAGTCCTGCTTTACTTTTTACCCTTCTGCAAGACTTTCTTGCAGCAAATCCGTAAAACGCAAAACGCTAAAGCAGCAAAACAAGATAAATGAAATCCTGATGCAAATTTGATACGTTTGTAAATGTTCGACTTGAAGTTCTGCTGCAGTATCAATTCGCTTGCTCCATCAGAGGCGACCAACCATGGCGAGCGCTCGCGTGCCAAAGTCAATACTGAAATACACAGACACGAGCTGAGAAGCAGGAAAATTACAACAAATAGAGCATAAAGCACACCGATATACACTCGTTTTTTGTTACTCTATTTCTGGCCAGCCCTGGTCGACATTATTGCGCGCACATACACACAAACATTCACAATCGCGCATTAGCATCAACAGTTGTTCTTGCATTCTAATATTTTTTTAACTTGTTTCCGTTTCCGCTGCAACGTGGCCACAGCTGTTTCAAGTTCAGCAAGCGTTCGCTGCAGCAGTTCCATTTGACATTTTCATGCGCGCATGATTAATTATGCAATTTTTGCAATTTGTTCAAGATTGCAAGCATCTGGAAGCCGTAGCTGATCCCAGCTTACAGTTTTCAATTGGTCTGTTTATGCGATTTATGAACGGAGCAACAGTTTTCCAATTGGATTCCATGTTCCATTCAGCAATGCAAGGAAGCTTCTTTCATGCAAACATTTTTTCTGTAATTCAGTGTTGTTGTTGATTTTGCTACGCAATAGTAGGCAGCAGATTTGGTTTTCTATTCAGACCCATTAGTTAAGAATCTTATGGAGGCCGTGAGTATCACGCTTTGTACCGTTGTGCTTGTAAATGCTATTTTATTATGTCTGGGTGTACAGTGAAGAGGGTAGAAAATGAAATATGTATTCTGTCTAATTGTAAGTTTCTTATAACATGTTCATTTGTTATATTTCATCTGACAATGGAAGATTATAAATACTATGTACACAGCATATTAAGAATGTGCAAGAAAGAAATACTTCGCGTATATATGTACTCGAGTACATAGATACGAATTTGGGTACCTAAAGCTTCCCAATTCTCCGCTCATCAACTTATAGCCGGACATATTTTGAATGCAGTAATGCACAAATAAAACAAGGAAGTTCCCTACAAATAGCAGCACAGTCAAATGTACAACAAAACACAAAAACTGCAGCGCGCAACAGCTCCATGCAGCATTTCGTGCTGTGGCACACGTTTTGAATCGCTCCGTCGAGCACGACCAGAGGATTCCGGCAATTTAGTCGCTGCAAAGCGCATCAGTAATTTTGAGCAATTGTTTGCTACGCACAAATCGTGTGCAAATAGCAAGCCAGGCGCATTGATGCAGTCCAGTCAGTTTTCGGCACGTTCGAGTTATTAACACCAGTCGTCGGGCGTGAGATCCACTGCCGCCCACTGCTTATGGAAAAAAGCCACCGAACATTGCAGTGAATATGCTCCGCACGCCAATCTTTGATATTTCAATTACCAGCCGAATTTTAATTCAACAAATTAGTTGCTTAAATTTTCTGTTTATTAATTTGTTAGTGCTGTAGCGGCTCTTCGGTGCCTGGTTATCGGATCAAAATCAATTCCCTGCTTTACTGCACACTGCATAATACAATTTGCCCATTAATTGCGGTCTTTTACGTTTTGGTCGCTGGATTGACTACAAAAAAAAAAAAAAAAAAAAAATTTGAATAAGCAAACAAGTAAGAGTTTAGAGAGTAAAGCCTGGCAATTTAAATAGTCTCCCGCTTTCATTGCTTTCTGTTCTGTTTGTCCTGTTGAACAGTTAGAAGCTAATGTCGCCATCAACACCGCCAGCGCTGCCACTGCTGTGTCCATACATCTTTATGCATTTCATGTTGTTTATATAATTACGCCATTTTCATACCCTTCACACGTAGTGGGAGAAGGTTTAAGTCAGTCTGCTTAAAGTTTGTGCCGCATAAAGTTTGGCACGTGAGATCCCTAAAACTGCTGATAGCGTTCTTGAATACTTTTTTTTGGGATCCGAACAGACCAACCCATTGTCAATGGGAAATTTAGAAACGATTGCCAAAATAAAAGAGTTCGAAGTGTCAGAGGTCGTAAAGTTTTAGTTATTATTATTATTATGTGTAATAGTTGGCACTGCGACCTTACAGGTCTATTGTGCCCTATCAGTTGCTGTCTTACAGCAACACGTCCAGCCCTACTGCCCTGAAGAAGGCCACTAGGTTTTTGGGGTTGAGTGCATGCACCGCCTTTCCTGTCACTTGGTAATTGCCAAGATATATGTGCCTGGTTTGGGCCAGAGCTGGGCAGTCGCCCAGGATATGCTCCGGAGTTTCGTCGTCCTCCAGACAGAATCTGCAGGTGCTATCACCTTCGATTCCGATTTTATACAAGTGTCTCTTAAGTCTACAGTGTCCTGTCAGGAAGCCCGAAACCATTCTTAGATCTTTTCTTTTAAGACCGTTGCAAATTTCCGATCTCCTTTTGTTGTAAGGGCCTAGCAGCTTTTTGCTCTGTTTTAGTCCTTCACATTTTTCCCAGAAAAGGTCCCTTGCTTTCTTTTCTTCTTCTTTTACCAGGATTCTCATTGATCCTGGTCCGAGCCCGCAGAAAGGCTCTGGACCCATGAAAAGGGACGCTGCCCCTCTCCTGGCCAAGTCGTCTGCTTGCTCATTTCCTGGTATGCCCGCATGTCCGGGTACCCAGTATATATTGATCTTATTAGATATTCCTAGTTTATTTAGTTTGCTTATGCATTCCATGACCAGCTTGGATTTGATCATAGGCGAACTAACTGCTTTAATAGCCGCCTGGCTATCAGAGAAGATAGCAATTCTTTGATTCTTGTACCCCCTATTTAAATTAAATTGAGCACATCTTTCTATTGCATATATTTCTGCCTGAAAGATACTTGTGAATTTCCCTAGTGGTTCGAAGTATTTAGTGCGTGGTCCGAAGACTCCAACACCACTTCCTTCGTCTGTTAGGGAACCATCTGTGTACCAGCTAATTGCTCCTGGTTTTATATTGTAGTTCAGCGTTATGTTTTCCCATTCTATTTTACTGCTGAGCCCCTACTTGGAATCTTCTAGTGAAGTTGTACGTAATACCTAGGTTATCACTAGGGTATTGTAGGAGTGGGTGGACGTCATTCCTATTACTGCTTGATTGATTCTCAGTCCAGGTCTTCCTGTTAGTGTTAATTCTTGCTAACCTTGCAATGGCTCTGTCAGCCTGTTGTTGGATGTGAAGATGCAGTGGCGTTAGATTTAGTAGTACATCTAATGCCAAACTAGGACAGGTTCGCATTGCTCCTGTTATAGTTATACAAGCTAACCTTTGAACTTTGTTCAGTTGAATTCTAGTTGTTGTCAGTTTTGCTCTATCTGCCCAGACAATGGCACCATATGTTATTATGGGTCTGACCATTGTGAGGTACATCCATTTCATTATTTTGGGGGTACACCCCCAGTTCTTACCTGCAATGACTCTGCAGGTCATCATTGCCATTGTAGCTTTCTTTACTACGTATTCTAAGTGAGTTTTCCATGTGGTCCGCTTGTCGAATATTACTCCTAGGTATTTTACCTCCTTGGAGAATTCGATCAGCGTGCCATTCACCCGTATTGGCTTGAGTAATTTCATCTTATACTTCCTGGAGAAAGGAACAATAGTAGTTTTGGATGGGTTAATACTCAGCCCTGCTTTAGAGCACCAAGATCGTGTGATGTTGATGCCCATCTTAATTTGGTCACATAGTGTGTCTTCATGCTTCCCCATGCAGATAATAACTATGTCATCCGCATAGCCTTGACATTTGATGCCGTTATCTGTAAGGAGCTCTAAGAATTCATCCACTACGAGACACCACAGAAGAGGTGATAAGACACCCCCCTGTGGGCATCCTTTCGTGGTTTTGACTACAATTTTTTTATCAGGTAGGTTGGTCTCAACTAGTCTTGAGCCGAGTAGTTGTACTAACCATCTGATGAGGTAAGGATCTATACTCCTATTGTTTAGTGCTTTCGCTACTTCAGTGTGTGATGTATTATCAAAGGCACCTTCGATGTCCATGAAGAGGCACAAATGGCTGTTCCTTTGTCCTTTACGGCATTACGAATGAGGGTGTCTAACTGGTATAGGGCAGTTTCAGTGGATCTGCCAGACCTATATGCATGTTGATTTCTGTGAAGTGGTTCTTTAATCAGATAAGTGGTCCTGATGTGGTTATCCACTAGCTTTTCTAAGGTCTTCAGCATAAAAGAGGTAAGGCTTATTGGTCTGAAGGACTTAGGTGAGAAGGGGTCTTTCTTGCCCGCCTTAGGGATAAACACCACCTTTGCTTTCCTCCAGCACATAGGTATATAACCGAGCGCCAGGCTACTTCTGAACATTTTCAGCATTGGCCCTATTAGGAGGTCTAGTCCCCTCTGTAGCAATGCTGGGAATATTTCATCGTCCCCGGGGGATTTGAAAGGTTTGAATGAGCCGATGGCCCATCTTATCCTATCTACCGTGCAAATATCGCTTGCTAGTTTCCAGTTTGGTCTTCTGGTGTTTCCCTGATGTAAGTATTCTGGTATATTTCATCTTGCAGAATGGGAATGCATTCTGGAAAGTGAGTTGCGAGTAGAAAGCGTGCTTTCTCCTCCTCGTCTTTCGTAAAAGTACCGTCTGGCTTCTTTAGGCAGAGTCCTTGAACTGTTTTAGTTTTAGAGAGAGCTCTAAAAATTCTAGTTGCGGGACTTGTGTCTGCAATGTTACTGCAAAATTTTCGAAAGTTATCTCTCTTTGCCTTTCGTATATTTTTGTTGTATTCAGTAAGACTGGTCGTGTACTGTGACCAGTCTCCAGTGCGCTTAGATTTATTAAATAGGTTTCTTACTATTTTCCTAAGTTTCTCTAAATCTTTGTTCCACCAGGAAGTGTCTTTTGCTGACCTGACTTCCTTTTGTTTGCAGCTTTGATGGTATGCATCAATTATAGCTGCATTATAGCCGTCCACCATTATTTCTAAGTTTAGTGGTGAGTTGGCTTTCTTGTGATTGTTTAATTCCACCAAGTTGCTCTTGAGGTTAGTCTCATATACATTTCCCAGTTAGTGCGTCTGGGATTTCTAATGATTTTCCTGAAACTAGAAGCCCCTTCTATGTCTAATAGTATGATCCTATGATCTGACATAGATGGCTCCTCTGATACTCTCCAGTTACATATAAAATCTGTCATAAGGGCGTTGCAGAAGGTGATGTCAATCACCTCTTGTCTTGCCCTAGTGACAAAGGTAGGAGTATTTCCTACGTTCAATATATGTAGCTCGTTTTGTAAGACAAATTCTAGCAGGTACTCACCCCTTTTATTTGAATTGGTGCTTCCCCACACACGGTTATGTGCGTTGGCGTCGCATCCAATTACCAGCGGTAGATTCTGTGTTTGGCAGTATTGCACTAGTTCCTCCATCTCTTTGGTTGGAGGTTCAGCCTGCTCGCCTGGAAGGTATCCAGACGCGATCACCACCTCACGTAGGGTCCCGCCAATATCCAGTTTTAATTGGATAGCGACCAGATCTTTTGTGAGGAATTCTGAAAGGCAAAAGTGTACGTTATATCCTTTTTTTATTAAGATGCATGTTCTTGGTTTGTCAGATCTGACATCCCAAATTACCTGTGTGTTTTGAGTGCCCAGTCCTCTAATACATCCTTTATAAATCCAGGGTTCCTGGATTAGCACTAGGCCCAGGTCCAGCCTGGCGGTCAATCTGGCGATCACAGCAGATGCTGCTCTCGCATGGTGGAGATTGACCTGTGCCATCTTTGTGCTTGCAGTCATTTTGACTACAGTAACGGGCTCATAGACCCATCGCCCTCATCTGGAAGGGAGACAGCCTCCTCCTCCGACATTGGCGTGTCATCGTACAACAATGCAATTTTGTTGTCTTCAAACGAGTCCAGCTCGCCTGGGAGAGGGTCGATTTCCGATTCCTTCTCGGGTGGTGCTTCCCGTACTGCCTGTACCTCAATTGGTGACAGTACGTTTACAGCCATACCCGTTGGATCGTTAATTTCTTCCTTCTCCCGTTTCCGGTGTATATGGACAGAGCTATCTTCCCGAAACGATAATTTATTTTATTATTTCGGGCTTGGATAGCCTTCATCGACTGTTCATCGATTCCGATCGTGAGCAGCCTGCCGGTTCCTGATTCTTTACACCGCAGTGTCTTCCATGCGCTGATGTTTAGCTCAGCGTTCTGGATTTTTACCAGCTTGAAGAGTTCTTCTGGTTGTTTCCCAGAACTTCTCGGCAGGTAGATGGTGACTATGTGCATACTGGGTATCTCATCCCCACTACACGTCATCATTGGTGTCCCCAACACCGTCATTTTGGGCACAACCTCCCTGAGCCAGCTCGCAGAGCCCTGGTCCTCACAGTCGATCAGTATCAAGCCTGACCGAAAGTGGATTCCATTGAACCCTAGATGTTCTGACCAGCCTTGCATCATGGTACCCATGAGTGCTTCTTCCACCTTACCTAAGTCTTCCCGGGATAGGATGACTTCAGGGTAAGTGCGTGGAAGAACCGCAATCTTGATACCTTTTGCCTGACTGATCAGCATAGCTGGGTCCGTCTCTGCGGCTTTTCGCCGTGGGTTGGTTGCCCTTGCTCCGTTTGGGCTCCGCCATGTTTGGGGGCGTGGTTTGTGCCCTTTTCTTTGGCGCGTTGGTGCCATCCATCTTTTCTACAGGCTGAACCCTGTGTTCGAGTGCTTTCTTCCTGGCTTCCTCCGGTTTGAAACCCTTTTTTAGGTATCGGAGGTACCATTTATACCCGGCCCCACTCAGTCCCTTTTTGAGTGGGTCTCCAGGGCCTGCAGGCTCTCCGTGCCCAGGTCGGGGTTGAGTTTCGCGTTCCTTCCGCTGTAACGCAGGTTGGACCGCCCTCAGGGTTTGGCCGCTAACAAGACCTGTGCTTGTGGTAGCAGCCTCTTCCTGAGTTTTGGCTGGTCTTTGCCGCTCAGCAGGACGCTTGGGCGTTTCGTCGCCCTTACTCAAGTTCTTTTTAGGCGTTGACCTGCCTAGAAGGTCCTCATCCGTGACAGTAATATCCAGCCTGTAGCCTGTCAGCGATTTGAGTTGCGGTATTGTCCCGCATTAGTTTTTTTAAAATGTTTGTAGCCATATGGTTCCCACGAGTGTAGGGGTGTTGAGGTCCACCGTGACATAGCCCCCAGTATCACGGCAAGGCCTTAGTTACTCTCCGAGGCGGCCAGGTATCGGAGAGGCTCCATGTGAATACAGCCTGGTTTACCCCCGGCTGCAAAACTAAGCCCAATGAGCACGGTGCGCATAACACTCTGGGTTTGGGGGGAGGAACTTATAGGTGGAAGGTAATAGATGTGGGTAGTGAGTATGAAGAAGTACAGAGAATAGTAAAGATAGTGAGATGTACGTTTTTAGGGAAGACGTCATCTCTAGCGTCTTGTCAGTGCTGCAGCAGCAGACACCCGCTTATTGTCCGGGGCTCTCTGTTTGCTACCGCTTATTCAAGAGCTAACCACAACCGAGCTTGAATCATAGTATGTCTTAGTACCGGCTTAGCCGTCTGGTTCCCCAAGCTAACGGGCTAACGGGACTCGCAGAATAGTTCCTCAAATTCTGCGAGCAGAAAAGTTTTAGTTACTATGTTATGATCTACTCTCGCCAAAAAAAAAGTTTAAAAAAGCCACAATGAATATCAAATTTGATAACAAGGCATCTCGTGGCACCTAAGCTAAGTACCCACTGCATAATTTGAAACTTCGTGTGAAAGGTATTAATTTTGTTTTTTCGTACTCAATTTCTCTGTTTTTGTTGTAGTTGTTGTAGTGGCGCTTAATATCCACTGTCCACCGCGTATTTATGTGCGGTAAATTGTTTTTGCATGCTTGTCCCCTTTTGATGTAAATGATACGAAACGATGAATGCTTCATGCTTTAGCGCTTAAAAAAAATATTGTGTATAAACCGAATTTGTGATAAATAAGTACATACAGATTTATAACATAAAGTACTATCGTCCTTTATTAAATACTCTCGTTGGAATATGGCGGTTAATGGCAGCAAGTCGAAGAATTGTACTTTTGTGCTCTTAATGGGAAATTGTCCTGAAGTCAGGGCTAACAACGCTTCTGACGATAAATCAAAAAAATTCCGTTCGCTATTCGTGATGGTACTTGGTTTGTGATCTAGTTCGTTAAAAGTTTTAATATTTTTCTTTACTTTCAGGCTAAACTTCATGACATTTGGTCCTGGAATGGATACTGGAATAAAGCACTCAAATAACTTCAAACCAAGATCAAATATTAAGTTAACATAAGATGATTAATTTTATGATCAAATTTTATGGCGAGAATTGTTTGTTTGTCTCGTACCAGTATGTATTGATGCCTCAAAAGGTTTAAAGATAGTTGCTGATGAATATCTTAGTCGAAATTCGTGGTTACATTGAACCTGGAAAAGTTGAACAACACAACGACAAGATATAATATTTTCAGTATGATTCCGCAACCAAATATTGACACTGTTCAGTTAAATGGATCGTGAATGCCGAACAATCGACAATGAAGAGTTTTAAAGGAATCAGAGTGTTTTTATTTCAAATCTTTAGTTTTGACTTGCACCTGTTTATACCAATGCTGCATGAGTATGGTCAAAAGAAGGTACGTACTTTTGTTTATATTTCATAATAATTTTTTCTCTCTCATTTTATAATGAAGTTATCTGTAATTAGAAGTAATAACAATTTCCGCGCGCTACAACGTCATTACGCCAGCTTGGGCTGCGGCCAAGGAAATACCATTAATCAAATTAGCGAGAGCATAACTTTTTATGATTATCTGCAATGCAAGACGATTCGAAAGATGACTTGTACAACAAAAGATGAAGACAGCGAAAAAAATAGAAAAAAATATATGGATTCAACTAGCGTCTGAAATGGTAAAAATAAGAAAAATAAGATAGTCGTACTTCCCGTTTATATAATACCCTGCACACTGCCTTGCGGAGTAGAATACATGATTAAAAGAGATATCACTTTCAATTATTTTGTTGCTAATATACCCTATTCTCGATTGCATGATAAGTGCCGACCTTCGCATACGGAGGGACGTTTATTCGATGGAAAAAGAAAAAAAGTATATAAAAGAAAATGCTTGAAAACCTTATATACGAAGAGGTATATTAGTGTGTAGGGTTTAAAAATGGCGGCCGAACGAAACTAAATGAAGACAAGAAACAATTGGATTACTAGAGCTCATGGCTTACAACGAGCGGGACAGAGAGACAGAGAGAGAGAGAGAGAGATAGAAGCTGAGTACATTCACAACTAATTTTCTCGTTAAAGACTTTTTTATTTTTTAATCAACAATATTCGCAATGAAACGCAGTGTCGCAAGAGGACTGGTGGAGCATACATACAAGCGGGTGTTATCAAGGCAACCGCAAAATTAATTATGATAACCAAGCGAAAGCCCCGCAGTAGTAAAAGCGGAAGAAATGTTTTAAGCTATAAAGGGGCATTGTATATCCTGCGGCGTTTTGTCAAGTTTTTGCTCTTGTTACTCGTTTTGTTGTAGAAATGGCTGCCGCAAATTTTATATTAATTGAAAAATTGTTCCATAATCAAATGCAGCTGTTGCTCTGCCACTTGGTCCAGAACTTGAAGAGCGCGCGTATCTTTTAATTTTTGTAGTTATTAGAGAACTACACGCTGGCAATTGTAGAAAATGCGTTGCGCTGTCAAACCAATTAACAAACACATGCAAATATACGAAGATGGAATCAGATACACGCACACACACACACACACACAAACACACACACACATTCGGAACTTAATTAAGCAAATTACAAAATTGCAACCGTCGAATTGTGCTCTGCTCTTCGCTTCAGTTTTGTAGTTCTGTTTGTATTTACTATTTGCGCCGCTTTGAATCCTTGCCATTTACAAGTGCCAATTAATTTTCATCCTTCGCCCGGCAAAAACTGGATATGTCGCTGTTCTTCACTCGCTCACGCACCCTACCATTGCCACTGTTTCTCTCTTTCATTTACTTGTCGCCTCGAGTTGTAGTTGAGCTCGGATTTTCGGTGTAATCTCAGCTCGACGCTGTCACAGCGGCAAACATTTGGACCTACATGTCTATTCCCTGTCATGCTGCCAGCATCATTTTGCATTTGTTCGACGAGCTTCGTGGTTTGCGAGCGCCTGTGTCGTTTGTTAGCTTGTTTATTTTAGAGCTGCGTATGCAATTGAACAGATTTCGACCTAAATTTCAGATGTTTTCGCTGTCTCTCATCTTTCAGTGTGCAAATGTGCTTTCAAGTTAGGTTTACTTAAATCTGTATTTTGTGTTAGTAATGAGTAAGTGTGTGTGTGAATCAAACGCATATGTATGCATATTTGGTTACCAGCTATTTCTGCAGTTAATAGTTAATCCATTTGCCAGACTTCAATTAGCAGCATCAAACTGCATTTGACAGCGCACTCGATTTCAAATAACACATAACGAATAAAAAAAATCGAATTATTAGATGTTCCCTATTTGTTGCGACTCGTAACATTTCGATTCGAAGCGTCGCAGTGCGTTGCAGTTGATTTGCAATAAATTCATTTTTCATACTAATTAGTCGGCCACATTTTCTGTGAAAGACAAGCATAAAAAAGTTTATCTGCCTAACTACCCACTATATAGTAGTTGGGCAGGTACCGATTCAACTATTGCTAATGTGTAATACTTGTTGAATGAATGCTACTGATATATCACAGTGACGTTATCTGCATTGGAAAGCAACCACCTTGTTGAGTTTAAGAAGAAAATTTTATGAGTATGTGGATTCACATATATATAACTAAATCAGAATTTTAGTTAGTCCGTTCCTGTAATGGTTTCCTTTATAACTATCGACATAGTCCTTTACAATATACACATTATATTTGTAGGGTATACAAAATTCCCAAGGCGAACAAAAATTATTAAAGCGAACAAAATTTTCAAATGTTGGCGAACATATTATCCATGACAAACTAATTTGCGCCACATATTACACCAAAAGTGTGAATCTGTTTTCAATGTCAAGTACTACTCGAGTAGTCTTAAGAAATGTTCTCGCACGAAGTTTTTGGCCACTTTTCGCTTCTAGTTTTGGTATTGTTATTTGCCCAAGTAAATGCCGAAGACCAAGCTTGGGGAGCGGTTAAGCGTGATGATCTTCTGCTGCGTAAACAAACAGTGATAGGCGAATCAGCTGGCTCAATACACTATATATTTCCGTTAGAGGTTAGTTATGATATATTGTTCGAAATAATACTTATTGAGCATAGAATTCTTTTCCATTAAGACCGAAAAAAACAGTCTGGAGATCACTTCTATAAGAATCAAGCCAGTCGACAATGGCTTGGCGAGTATTAGGACAGGTGGCATTGGTGCATATGATGTGAGAATTAAATATAAACCGCAAAACAAGGAAGAGAAAGGGGAGTTTAGAATCGAAATTTATGGCAGATTTACTTGAAAACCTTTGTAAAAATTGCATTGAAGACTAAACTTAAAAAAATACAACAAATTCAATAAAATAAATAAATAAAAATATTATTCTGTACTTGAGAGACATTAGGGGAAACGTACCATAAGTCAGGAAATACGTTTCTAATGATACGAACCGCTTGGGTTACATCGATGATTTTTAGCTTAACTGAACTGAACTGAACTGATTCGAGCATCATTTTGGTCTCATCCCTAGTTTTGAGACCAAGTCACAACGCAAAACTATATTGCAAAACTTGTACAGCAACGGATTAATAGGGGATAATGTATGTGTTATATTCTATATGGAAACTCTGAGAGATTCATTGCACTTATATTCATACTCAAATGCTTATATACGAGTAAATTTATACACGCTGCATATAGAATTACAAAAACACAAATATAAACACATACAGTGTATGTGGGTTTGTATAAATGCAAGATATGCAAATGAATCAAAGACAACTCAACTCAACTGAACTGAACTCTCGACTACGAAAGGATGAAAGATTAAAGCAAAAGGATTCTTGCGCTAACGAATGGAATGAATGGAATAGATGCATGCATTTTGCTTGTAAGTTTCAATCAAAATGCAAATATTGATGTAGTTGACATATGATGTTGTACCGGATTTGCAACACTTGGCTTGTCGAACGAAGGCTCTGCTCTGCTCTGCTGGTAAGGATTTATGACAGCAGCACTTAAAACAACAATAACAAAATCAACGACATCGAACTAAAGTACTAAGAAATACATGCATAAATTCACATATAGTTTGCTTGTATTGGTGACAGTAAAAACATGGCACCAATACGAAACATGCAAACACACCTACAAAATGGCAAAAAGAAAAAAAAAATCAAATAAGACTGCGCCAATCGTGTGTATACAATTGCGAAATACCCTGCTATGTAGTCATATAAGCAAACTATTGCATCGCAACTGGTTCGTGTCTGACTTCGAGCATGTTCTTCAAAGTGTTTGCGCTTATAAGAGACAAATGGGCGAATTGCGGTTGTGGTATTCGAAACTTTTTCAAGACTTTACTTTAAAAAATAAACTGTGTTGCTTGTATATATGTGTTTTATAGAATGACAGACAGAGGGAATGACAGACATACATATATCGACTCAACTTCTGTTTTTTACATACATTTCAACGCAACGTAATAAGTAAACACATAGCCTTTTAATGTAGGGTATTATAATAAAAAAAATAAATCGTATTTCATAAGTCAAACGATAAAGTCTGTCAAAATGAAACAATATGTACCCTGGGATATGTAGAGAGAGATAGAGAGAGGAGAGAGATAGAGGTACGCCAATAAAATACTAAGACTATGAAGGACTACAGATTGTTTTAATAAAATATAAACAACTACAATAAACAACAACATTGCCCAAGGACTTCCACAAACTGCGCCCAAGTTAAAAACAAAACAATGGCGCAGAGCATGCTTTCGGGCGCAAAGAACACTGATGCTGCCTGCCTGCTGCCCTCGCTGTGAATCTGTACGACAGTAGATAAATTAAAAAGCTCGATACATATACTTCATAATAAATTAGAATAAATATATACACACATACATATATGTGTGTATATATTGTAGAAAGAAGCAGCTGCCAGATGGCAAGGTAACTTTTGTTATTATTTTTCAATTTTGTTCTTAACTCAGTTGTCACTTAGTCGGTTGGTCGTTCTATATCCATATATAGCCATGATGTGCTTGCATCTACAATGCAAGCTGATGTCTACTTTTTGATTAAGTTTTGCATAAAATTTATAATTTGTGAAACCTTACATAAAAGTTATTGTCCCTTAACTTGTGCTTGCCTTGGAAGGCATATTATTTACTACTTTTTTTTCAAGCAAATTTTACGTAAAAATACATAAAACAATATTCGTGTACAGTATTATGCTAGGCATCAAAAAACTTCATGATAACGTAGCAATTTTGATGCAATTTTGATGCAATTTAAAGCGTAAATTTATACGTTTATGAAATTTACAAAACTAATTAAGTATTTTATACAAAGGCAATATGTAAAATATATTTGATGTCATTTTTACTTATTTAAATTGAGTTAAACGATGCCAGTTTTTGTGCATTTCAAATACACAGAGATCTTTGCTGCGTACGCAAGCACCATCAAATCCTTCTGAATGATCGAGCCTGACGTATCATGTATGGGCATTGTCGTGAGATGTAGTGCTTCAACATATTAAAACAAGAAAGAACGCTGTACTTGACTTCGAAATATCGTATACCGCCATGGCACATTAAATTATTATTATTAAAGGATATATTCCAATCTGGATTCGTTCGAGATATTTTTAAGACACACCAACATTTTTCGTTTCAAATTGCTGCATGTTAGATATAGACTCGACTTTTTGCATGGGTTTAGTTTGAACTATACATTATAATGCCCCAATTTTGGGCGTTTCTAGATTAGCTAGCGAGAACAAATCTTCGCTTGGCAATGTTCCGTCCTTAATCAGAATTTCGGCTTACTGGTCGGCCTTCTTTGTCTGAAGCCATATTAAAATAGTTTTATCAGCGCAAACGTGAACGGTTTTATATCCGTAAGAAATGAAAATTCTCATAAGTATGTATATCTTGCATCACGCTGCCAGTCTTGCATAAAATGCAGAAAATGTCGAAATGAAATAAAAAAATAATAAATATCCTTATGGACAGTAGAAGCGACTGTGGTAAGAAAACATGTTGATTATCACTGTGAACTGTAATTCTGTGAGCAGTTGTATATTTCCGGCTGGACTTAGCTTTCTTAAAACTTTAATTGCGGGACAAATGCAACGAAGTCTTTCTGACCTCATTCCATTTGAAAATGAAGAGAGCAAATATTTCATAAAGTTTTAAACTGGATAAAATATTATACTTATATAATATATATATATACTAATACCTTTTCGAAATGTTCGTGCAAAGAGTATTAAGGCTTCGATACGAACAAAGTTTTTGTTGTTTTCAAATTTGTAATTTTTTTTTTTACTTTATTTAATTAAATTTGTTTGCGAATTTTGGCCAAGCAAGTTCGTTAAAACTTTACGACCACACAGTGAAAAATTGATTAAATTATTGGAACATTTTATATGAAGTCATAAATTCTATATGTGCAAGCGCATGCAGTAGGATCAAAGCAACGACCAAAAAGATATTCAAAATTTCAGCTCTTTTATTTTATGCATTCGATGAGTAGCAGCCGAACGCAATTAATCATGGCATGAAAAACATAAATCAGAAACATGGAAAGCACTTGAAGCATGTGTTACATACAGTTCGCAGTTAGTCGTGTGTGGGAGCGTACTTCTGCCATGCACTGTTGCAATAGTGAAAAGTTTTCGCATTCAATATGGAATTCGCGCGCACTTTAAAATTTTTTTGTTTTTCGAACTGTTTTAATTGAATGCTCCAATATTGAAAAAGTTTTGAATTTGATTTTGATGCTGATGCCATTAAAATTGATTACGCACAATGTACTCGAGAGCTACATACGAAAAAATGTGTATGCGAGATGTGAAGCGTATACATGGCAGAGCATTTATTCGAAGCGCTGAATAAGCGACTGATTGAGAAATTGTTCAACCGAGACGCGACACTTGTGCCAAATGCATGTGAAAGCGAAGTGAGCTGTGCCTGTCAGAACGGCAACACTTCGCAATTTATTCTAATCACTTGTTAAGACTACATTTTGTGAAAAAGTGAAGCAGCCACTGCAGCGCACCAACAATGCTAAGTGTCTGCTCTGCAACCTGCTCACACCGAACTTTTCAGAATTATTTCATCTGACAGACTCCAATGGTGCGTGCATGAGCTCAGAAGCTGTTTTGGGGTCGTTCACAATTTAGCTGAGCTGTGCGCTGTGTGCTGTGCAGTTTGCTGCGCTTTGAATTGTATATGCGTAGGCTTCAGGTTCGAGGCATGGCTTCCGGGTGCAAGCAATTGAATATCAATCAATCTCAGCGCATCGTTCGATCGTGCTTTGAATGTGTGTCAAAAGTTGGCCTGACAGGTGTCATCCGCTTGCCGTTTCATTGCAATTGGCTCCTCTAGTTTGTCCGCCTGGCATGAGCATATATAAAATATAATTGACGTCAATCGAAGCGGTAATGTTTTGAATGTGATTCATGTTTGTGCGCTACTGCAATTGCAATTTGTATTAAGTGGCGTCAGAACGTGTCAAATTCGTATAAACAGTTTTCAAGCAACGGAAGGATAAGCTGAAACTGCTTCAAAGCTGACATAATCTGCTTTTGCACGCTTTAAACTTAGTCCAAGAGCAGAGCACTATAATTTTGTTGACCTGTTTGTCACGCAGAACATACGAATGTAGAGGAATATATAAAACACTGCATTAACTGAATTAGATCGAGCTAATAGGTCTGTTCAATAATTCAATAATTTTTATTGCAATAATTGATTAATTAATTTAAAAACTTGGAAGGTATAACTTTCAGGGTTAAAGTAAGGACAGTGCAAGCTCATATCTACTTGATTCGAGCTGGAGTACCACTCTTTGCTGCCGATATGCCAATTCCGAATGCAAACGATCTTGGTCTAGCACTTCAAGCAACAATGAAGGCTGCCTACGCAGATGACGTCTCACAAATGCAACACAAATATATCGTACAGGAATGCTTGGGATATGTTTTGGAACAAATCATTTAACTAGAACAGATAGAATTTAGAACAGTACTAAGTATTTGGTCTATTAAACATTAAATATTAGCCTTTCTACATAAATGGCCTTAAAATGTCGCTATACGCTTTTCATTTTCTAGAACGATGCGCCTGTGGCTATGGAAACACATACTAAGACAAGGGATAAGTTCATCCTTTCAAAAAACATGTAACTAAAAAAAAAAACGAATTGAATACTTTTAAAAGCATCTCATATGTACATATATGAACTATCTCCATTCTTCACAAGTAATCTACGCATTTGCTGAATAAAAATTGGTGCCAAACTAGATGAATTTAATTGCCGCTGGATACGAAAGTAATTATTTTTCAACATACATGGATACACATGTTCGTACACAAAGTTATATACAAAAGGGATGTGCAGACAAAGGCGAGAGTTGATCGAAAAAAATTAGCTCAAATATTCGAAGCGGAAATGCTAGAAGGGAAGGCGTAGGCATCTAAAAAAGCATGTTTGTGCTTGAAGTAAAGTCGCAGAAACATTTAAATTGTCAACCAAACTATTTTACATCAACAAGTCATTTCAGATATATAAGTGTATGATGTGAGAAAAGCTAAAAAAGTTTTTTTATTTAGCATAAAAAAGAGACATCTGTCAAGATTTTGAGTGCTCTATATATCACTTTTCCTAATAAAAAATATTAAAATTTGTTAAATTGTCTGCTAATTTTATAATCTTACCTCGTACATAAATGAAGCTTGGCTCGTTAGTGCTTAGAACAACTTAACTGCGAGGCCAAATGCGTGGTAGTATACCCTTATACTTGTATACATGTGTTTCTGTAAGTTTTATGTAGCGGATCCAAGGTATGGGCCTCATTCTGTTCAGTATTAGTAGTAATAGCAGTACATATTATAATAGAAAGAACTAGATGAGAATTATAACTCTATGATAGGACAATGAATGCAGATGCAACTAAAAATTGAGATAGATCATTTATGGTCATTCGAAATGAAAAATGATAAGAGAAACCTGAAAATGATTTTCAAATACCTATCCAATGACACCCAACATAGTTCTTTGACTTTAACTATTTTCTTTTTCACAATATGGCGTGTGGTTGTCGCTATATTGAATTTTGATTACAAGTCATATCTTTAGTGATGACAGCAACATTCATCAAAATCGCGCTACGCGTTTCGACTCTATAGTGTCATAAAGGAACATAGATAGACAGGTAAATGTAGGGGTAATGTAGTATAGCGCTATAATGTGACTCCCTAAAGTACATATATTATACTTCAGCTCGTCGAAAGTACTAACTACCATGGTCCGGCCTAAAGCGAATACATTCTCTTTTTACCTATGACATATATTTGCACAGATTTTAGTATATTCCTGGCCTTTCAAGGCAGCGCATAATGCGTATGATTACAGCCCTGTATTTTTTTGAACTTTATATACATCGTCATGTGTAGAAACATTTTGATGCGTTTCTAGTATGGAACAAATAACGGAGACAGGCTGGAGGCAAATCGGACAGACATGTGACAGTATGCTACACTAAAGCATGGAATAAAACACTTTCGCACAGATTGCCAGCGGATATTTTGAGTTGTTCTTTCATTTAAACCTTTCCATTTTTGAACTATTTTCTCGTGCACTTCATCTGCATGTTTTTTTATACTTGGGTACGACTCTGATTGTAGTTGTTGGTGTTTGTTGCTGATATTTGCTGTTGCCGATGGATGAGCTGCTGTTGCTAGTTGTTAGCGCACAAACGGCTTAGATCAAATTTTTATGCCGAGTAGACCTTGTAACCATTTTCAACGCTTTTGTACTCATTTGTATAGCACTTGTTTCTATTTGCTATTTGATTTTTCAACTTTTCATTTGTTGTTGTTTGCTTTTTGTTGCTGCTGCTACTGCTGCTGATGTTAATAATGAAGATTTTGTTGTTGCAATTATTACAATGGGTGTCAAATTCTGCTGCTGGCAATTGCAGCCGCAAATTGTATAGCTTAATTTTCGATATTAATGACAGTTGCACGCACAAATTCAGCACAATAACTCCATGTGGAAGTTGTTTTCAAGGTGCCTAGTTAAATCGCCACAAATCTGTTGAAGTGCATCGCTTCGAAAGGAGTCCAAGGACAAGTGAAGAGAAATTAAAAGCAGACAATTGAGAAGGAAGAAGTGATTCGCTTTGTTGCAAGTTGCAATGCAGCCACTTAGCCGATTTGTGTAATTTGAATCCATTGTTTTGGCACTCAACTTAGGGCGGCGCTGGCGGCGTTAATCGGCTTTTGTCTATGAGTAACACGCCGCAATATTATTATGCAAATTATTCGTTCACCTGTAATTAGATTTGAGGAGTGGAATAAGATGATTACGAAAGTGCTGTGGTTTGTACAGATTGCTAACGCAACACTTTGTGTTAAGTGAAGAAACTTCAATTTTATTTATTTCGCATAAATACAATTAAATACTTAAACTGTGTAGAGTCTCTATTGTTCGGCCTGTTGAGGGCTTTTAATATAAATCGGCGCTGGATAGGATAATCCGTAGTTGCGTACTACTTTGGGGTAAGAGGATGCGTATTCTTCTTGTGGATAACTAGCGGGTTGATAGTTGGCATCGGTATTGCTTTCGCTGGAGCGCGAACGTTTGCCCTTTTTCTCAGTGGGATAAGGGAAAACAGCAGGGTAGCCTGGATAAGATGGGAAGCCATAATATGATGCTGGGCTGTTTACATCGCGGCCTAGATCTTTGCCATCCTTGGGGTAATATCCGGTAGGTGGTGGATAAAAGAAAGGTGGTGGTGGGAAAAAGAAGCCTGGTGGTGGATAACCATAACCTGTGGGCGGTCTGTGGTGATCGCCGTGTGGTCCTCCGCCACCATAATGCCCTCCTCCACCATGATGCCCTCCTCCACCATGATGCCCTCCGCCACCTGGTGGTTTCTCAGTTGTAGTTTCACCATCATCGGGGTCATTTTTATTCTTAACAACGAGTATGCAATTAACAACAGGTGAACCCTCAGTAGGAGGTGTATCAGGATCGCTGCCATCATGCTCACCGCCACCACCACCATGATGTCCACCTCCATAATGACCACCACCATGATGACCGCCCGAACCGCCACCATGCCCACCATGACCATCGTAACCACCGTGATCACCGTGACCATCGTGATCACCGTGACCATCGTGACCATCATGACCACCGTGACCACCGTGACCACCATGACCACCGTGACCACCGTGACCACCGTGACCACCGTGACCACCGTGATGTTCACCATCTCCGTCATTACCGTCATCATCCGGATCAGTGCTACTCCAGCTGATTACGCGACCATTTTCATTATAGTTTTTATTAAGATCAACATCGCTCGCTGTTATAATACAAAGCGGATAACCACTTTTACCCTTTGTACTTTCGCTGCTGCTAAAGTAATTGAAGAACGATGGTATGAAACTAGCAGAGAGTCCGGTCCTAAGACCTGTAGCCAGACCAGTAATACTTTTAATGCCGCTGCTGATGAGACGTCCCTCAGGCACCTCAACCTCACCCTGTGTCAAACGTTGCAGTTCATCGTATTCCTCGCGTGACACGCTATGCACACGCACAAGTTGCGCTTTTTTGGTAGCTTTTTAACCCATTGAATACAAAAATAAATTAGATTATTTCCCAAAAAAAAAAAAAAACTTTACTTACCGGCCTCGGCACAGACTGCGCACAGTGCAATCGCTGCCAAAAATTGTAGAGCTTTCATGGTTCGTTGACTAGCTTACTCTCATCCACCACTTTCACATGGACTTTTGCAAATAAGTCGCTTCGAACTCTGCTCTCATTTATATAGACTTTCCTCCATAAGTTTCGGTGAATCAGTATCGCAGTTCTATTATTGGTAACTATGCATATTCGATATCTTTGTTATGCAAATTAGCAATTGTGTTCTTGTGTTTGTAAATACGAAATAAAAAGTTGCTCCAAGCATCATTTAAAATTATATTCACTGCTCATTTGGCACACATTGACCCAATTCTACAGTTTTATTGCGTTTCCATTTCGACGCTAATTTGACCAAGCCCATTCATAAAGCATGTAATTTCGTACGAACTGTCCAGCAGTTATGGTTAGGAGAAACTCTGCTAAATCTAAATACAATCTTTAGATATGTAGTCTGTAGCAATTTAATGGCACACATGTGTTCAATATAAAAGCTTTATGGTTTGATGCCAGTAGGTAATTAAGATACAAGATTAGGAACTGGAAAATTGTTACGGAATTGAAATAACTTAAGCCTACTGAACGAAATTTTTATGGGATGTTCATAAAGAGCTACGAAATCGAGTTTTAAGTTAATATAGGCTGTATCGACCTAATTTCCAAATAAAAAACCGCAAATGAGTGGTGGTTTCGTATGGGAACTAACCCAAAAATTGCAGGAATTTCATCCAATAATAGATATGCAAAGCGTCAGTTCATAAAAAAACACAAAAATTTGTTTTTTTTTATATGAAATGGCCAAAATGTGCGGGTAGTTCGTAGAGGAACTGCTCCAAAAAATAGTTATAGCACCATTATTTGACTGCAATAAAACTAACAACTATTATATGTCAGACACACGGACTGACAGATGAATATGGCTCTGTCGATTCGTCTCATTAAGCAGATCAATAATATAAACTTGTTTGTAATTAAACACAAATTAATTAAGACTTTGGGCTGAAACTTATTCCACGTGCATACATGTTAGATTTAAGAAATCATTGTCTTTTAATTTTTCCAAGATTCGTTTGCCATTTTGCTTTGATATTGTTCTTGAGCTTCTCTAATATTGTTGTCCTGTTGGCACTAATCAATGACATAGCTTAACTACATAAAAAGAAATCCGTCGGTGCTAGCTACTCGACCGAACCATTTCTCGATATTAAATGGTTATGAGCGAACATCATCAACCAATTCTTATATAAAGAGGAAGCGCTCTTAAAATTGCGACTACCGAGACATAATGTCGGTAGTGACTTTTAATGAGGTTCCAGGAACTCCAACGTTCTATTTTGTTTTTTAATGAAATAATATCGGAAGAACGGCTGCAATAATCGTTTTCTGTTTATTTTTCTTTCTCTTTTCCTTTAGCCTTGCTCACTTCTCTACTGATTCATTGGTTTTCTATTGTTTTTCCCTATTTCTCTGATTTAATCTAACATATCGATTTGATTAATGGTTAATCCAATTAATTCCATTAATTAATTGACAAAACTTTTCAATTATATTAAACTTATTATGAATAATTATTAGCGAAATAATGTGTAATATGTATCTTGTAACAACGCAATTTTAATTTTAAAAACTTTAATTTCGCATGTTGACAATTTTAAAGAGCGTCGTCTTTATTTTTAATTATAATCCGATGTCGAGATGATGATCGCACGAGTCTAATGTGAATCAAACTATCGAGTTCATCGATCTGTTATCGAAGTCGCTCTCTCGATTTAAGAACGATATATGTTATCATATTCGTGAAAGAGAGAATTTGATTCACAAAAAGAAGCAACAATACTATTAGCGAATGCTAAGCCAAGCTCGATCGCCTAGGTACTATAATAAATAGCTGAAATATCGAACGAGAATTGAAACCATTAATTAGGGGGTAATACTTTCTGCATTTATTTCTAGAGATAACAAATATGTTTTAAGCTTTACTGATTTAATAATATATGTCATCAATGTCGTAGGGATCTTCAGCTACGGCTTCAATATGAGAAACAGCATCACTGTTATCTGCAATATCGTCTGTTGTATCTGCATCTTCATCTTCATCCAGACCATAACCAAAAGGATATGGTGGTGGCGCAGGATAGCTGGGATAAGGTTGTCCCCCAACGGGGTAGCCATATTGTGGTTGTCCGTAAAAAGGTTGACCATAAGGCTGTTGACCATAAGGCGGTACATAGGGTTGCGGCGCATAAGGCTGCTGTCCATAGCCGGGGTAGGAGTTGTAGCCATAGTTGCCACCATAAGGATAACCAGTTGAAGGATAATAATTTGGCAGCAGTTGACGTTCAGTGCCAATGTAGTCATCTGCATGTGAATGCATTTTATTTCTTTTTTGGCTGCGCTGTTTCGGTGACTTTCTGGTGCTTATTTTTGGCTTTTGAGTGGTAGGTGCTACGGTTGTCTGTTCCTGTGCTTCTTCCTGTTGGTCCTCTGGCGCTAGAGTACTGCTTTCAAACGTGTTTTCATTTCTATTCGGCTGACTCTGTGATGCAACACTTTCGACAACCTCATAGTGGGCCGCTGGTTGTGCTGAATTGGGATCACTGTAGTAATAGGCTGCATTATGCGGATTTTGATAGTCATCATAGACATGTGATTGATGTTGCAGTTGGAAATGTTCAAAGTCAGATTCCTTTTTATCTACATCTCCACGTCGCTTGACGACCACGACACAATTTATAACAGACTGTTCTTCATCTTCACTTCTAGCGCTTCGACTTGCTCTATACTGCACGGCTGGATAGTGTTCATTATAGCGATGAGCATCATCATTGTAAGCATATGCCGAATGATGATCTGTATACTCGATATCTGTAGACTTAATTATGCACAATGGATCGCCCTCGATTTTAGTACCTGCATCCTTTTCAATCGTTGTTGTCGTCGATAAGCCAACAATGCGCAAAAATGAATGCCACCCAGAGCTAATATCTCTCGTCCATGAATTAAAGCCATCGCTTACAGCGCTAAAGCCGCCGTTGATTAAACGTGCCTCGGATATAACGCGTTTGCCATTGGTCAACTTAAGTATGGCATCGTACTGTGTCTCGTTAATCGGATAGACGCGCACAAGTTCAGCTTGTTGTTTCTCTGACGTGGGTGCTATAAGTATTTTCATTATTAATTTTAATACAGCTGTAAGTCTATGTCTAATTTATTGAATAGAATCATAAAAAACTTACCTGCGCTCGTGTGACTTGCTGCAAAAGATAAAAGCAACAACAAACTTAATTTGCTGTTCATGGGTTTCAACATTTTGACTAGCAACCGACGCACAGTTGCGAAAAGCTTTGCAAAAATACTAAACCTTGTGCTATTCTTGACAGCTCTATTTATATTTTCTTGGTTAGTTGTGCTTGAATTTGAAAAGCAAAGCAAAGAAATTTAAGCCCACCCATTTAGATGTTAATCGGCATAGCTAAGATACTCCATATCAGTCGTTTTATAGTTTAAATCATAAATTAAAGCTAAATTTAAGCTGTTTTTAACTGTTCACCTTTGCAAATTGCATAGATTAACCTAATTTGTTTCAATCGATGTGATTTAGTATACTCTACACATTGTAAGCAGTACAGATTCATTTGTATCTACAACTAATCGGAGTCAATATACGCATTAATGCAGACACTATACGCTTCAAACTGGATTGATATGCTTTAAATATATTAAATATTTCTTTACTAAGAGGTATTAATACAATAAATTAAAGAACAGTTTCAACTCATTCTAAATACCAATTTTATTACATTAATATTTTGTTTGTCTTGTTTCATTTGAATGGTTTAGTATGTTTTTTGTGTGTGTGTGTGTGTGTGTGTGTGTGTGTGAATGTTTTACATATACAGACATATTTGTTTATTGATCTTGAAATGTTAATACATATACAGTTTGCTCAATTTCTTTATTTATTTAATATTATTATTTTGTTTAAAGTTTTATTATTTTTTTTTTTTTTTTGAAGTTTTTAATATTTTCTTATAGAAATACTTAAAACTATTTTTCTTGATATTTTTAATCAATTTATGCTCTTTTTTAGATCTTCTCTGCAACTATCGCCATTTACGCAAATCTGTATCAATTTTTAGTATTTCATTTTTAATTTTAATTTTTTTTTTTTGGTTTTTTTATTTTACTTAATTTAATTTATGCTTAAAGAATCTATGTACAAATATTACTCGCAAAATGTTTCTTCCATTTTCTGTTTTTTTTATATAAATACATGTTCAATCAAACAAATCACATTTCATTATTCGTAATTGTCTACAGACAGACACGACACACAGTTGCATACACATTTCGTATTGAGTTTTGTTTTATTATTTATTAATGTTATAAATTTTTGTGTCATTTAATTTGTTTTAAGCTTTAATGCCATTAAACTAAACTATTTTATATGCTCGCTGGCATTTGAATTTACAATATTTCTGTTGAAAATTTCAGTTTTTTTGTTAGTTGTTCACAATTATGTCACTTTTGTTTATGTTTTAATAGTTAAATGTTTCAAATGTGTTTTATTATATTACTGTCTGCTATTTTGTTTTTTTTTTTCTCAATATGTATATATGTAGGTATCTATTTTTTTTTTTATATATATGTATATATGTTGTATGCCTGACTGACGCCAATTATTTAACTACGACTACCAAATAATTAGTTTAACTATTTACAGCAAATTCTGCATACTGAATGTAGTTAATTATTTTATAATTAATGCATTATTTATTTTTTGTTTTTTGTTTTGTTTTTACAATAGTCAGTTTATGTTTAAAAGGTTTTCCTTTTTCATTTTTCATAAAAAAAGGGTGTACAATTTTACAGTTATTTATAAAAGTGTAAAGTACAAAAAAAAAAATATAGGTTAATAACTTGATATATGGTTAGACGTTAGCAAATCGAACTAACAATCGTGTTACGAATTTCGACCTCAAGGTTAGCATCTAAGATGTCTGAGTTTTCAAGTTGAAAATTTAAAAAAAATTGCTTTCCAATCGAATTTAGTATAGCATAATGCAGAAAGGTACAGAGTTTGTGTTGAACTCAAACAAATTTTTTAATTGTTTAAGCACGATTTGAAATTTCCAAGTCAACCTGCAGTTTGAAATCAAGTTTGCAATTGCGATACTCAATATTGAAATATATAAATAATCATTTAATAAAATTTCACAACTTCGCAAAGTACTAACTTAGCAGGCTTCAACACTCCATAATTATTTGAGAAAATTTGCATACTATTTCCAAAAAAATTAAAGTTTTTTATTCCAGAATTTTCAGCAAACCAAGTGACGAAAAATGTATTTTTGGTTTTGGAGTTTAATAGAATTTAAAGTGTTTATTGGTATGTAAGTCCAACGATACAGACTAAATAAAGAATAAAAAGAACAGCACTACAGTACCCAGCAGCTTAGAAAATGATGAAGTATATAAAATATAGACATCTTTACTTTGGGCTTAGTGCGAAAGTAGCGCAAGTCCTGCAGACAACTCTCAAATACAGCAGCGGCAGTCTCACAGTTTATGCCTGTAGCTTCTGGCGTTAATGAAGTACTGTGCTTCAAATTCATTGTGCTGCCATATACTTGTTTTTGCTTAAATATTTCTTAGTCACCATACTTCAGGAAATAATAGACTTTAGGAATAGGCTTAAAACGTCATTATTTAAATTTGTTATATCTAAGCAACATTTCTAGAAAGGCAATATCAATATTGACGAGCAATAGGTAAGCTTTGATTCCAGCCAAATAAACTTTTTCAATAAGGCAAGAAGTGTAAGTTTACTATTGACTAAGAACGTATTAAATATTTATCGATTTGCAATGTATTTAAAACATAAATCGAATTGAAAACACAAAATAGTTAACTGTGCAAATTTCTGCTCTAATTGTTTGTATAATTGCATGTTGTTAGTTTAATAGTCGTTTGCCAATTAAACATGTAACAGTTTTTTTTTTTTTTAGAAAACATTAATTTATGTTTATCGAGCACAAATTCATTATGCATTAAATTGTTTCCGACTTAAATATTTAAAAAACTTAAACAAAAAAAAAATTATAATGCGGGACTGATTTTCCGGGAAACGTAACGGTTATAATTTTTAATATAAAAATTATTTGTTTATTTTATTTTATAAATTATTATTCAATTTTATCTTTATTCTCATTTTGAATAGGTGAAGATTAGAAATACTATCTGCAAGAGACGTGTTATGAAAACCAGCATATTTGGCCTTGACTCTGTCGCAGTATGGCAATATTATGCGCATCTTGAAACTTTTAGAGACTACTATAACGATTAGAAAACAGTTGCTGTTGGGGATTATTAATAATAATAAGTTTGACGGCCCAGACAATTTTGATTCGAAGATTCATAAGGAATATCTAACTGAATGATTAACAAAATATTTTAAAACTTAGTTAGAGCAGTTTTTAAATGGTATTTCTGGTTACTTTTTGCCATCGTATTCTATTATTTTTCAAAAATCAAAAGTATGCGTTATTAAACAAAATTTTGAAATTCAATCGTCGCATGGACTATAATGCCATAAAATTTCACATATTTATCATATTTTTCCATCAATTAATATACACTCATTCATCGAATATCTAGGTTTACCTGTGTCTGCCTCAGATTGTGTGGTTTGGCTAAAAAGTTGTTTTTCTTTCTGTGCCTGATTTGTGTCCATAACAAATACTATTTTAAGTAGGGCGCCGTGTCATGAAACTTCGCCTGCTTGTACGCCGCAAACTGAAATAGTTTGTGAGCTGCTGACCTACTGCATTTAGTTGAAAATTGTAGTAAATTTTAGTAAGTCTCAAGTTTTTATATTTCATTTACATATATCAAAAGAGTTAGTTTATATTTGAGTTAATACTTAATACTGTTGTTTTTGTTTTTGTTTTTTTTTATAATTTATATTTTATTAGCTACCAAGTAAGTAGAATATTGGACAACGAAAAAAAGCATAACACTCAGCATACTTTTCAGCTTTCACTTTGGTTCTGCTGTCCAATTATCTGCATACTCTGCATATATTAAGTGCAACTTATAAACTAATGAGATTCAACAGAGTTGATTATCTAACATCAATCCATGCTGAATTGTGTATTAATGAAAGAACTATTTAGTAGCTGCATGTAACTCACTGTACTAAACCGCTCCGCTTCAACTTGTCACAACTTTGCCATTGAATGACGGGCGGTTTTAATTAAGTTGGAACTATTCAGTACAAAGTGCTGCAAGCATAATTGCTTCATCTTGTGATGACATTTGTACTGCACTCACTCCTGTTGTTATTGTTGTTGTTATTGTTGTTGTTGTTGTTATTGATGATGTTTGTCTCTAGTAAACGTGCTGCATGCAAACTTTGCCATTTTGTTGTTGTTGTCGATTCTGTTGCTGCGCCTGCGGTTTTAGTAGTTTTGCACAAAATATTCATTTTTCTTGACTTTGTCTCGGATCTGTTTGTTACTGTTTGCAATACATTTGCAGTAGATACGCGTGTTGTTTTAACGGTAAGTGCCAGAAGCGTCTTCGTTGTGACCATCACTGAGACAACAAAATGTTGCAAACAACATGTGAAAATGGTAAATAGCATGCAACATATTCTGCAGTAAAAGTTGCTGCTATTCATGCTGCTCGAATTGTGTTGCATTGCGGCCGGATGTTCACCTAAAAGAAATGAAAGAGACAGAAAGTTTTTATGAGCGAGATAGAAGCAAAGTAGAAATTCACGAAAACAAATAAGCACATGGAATTGGTCCTAACGAAACACAGACACATTGAAAATATGATACAAAAATATTTAACACAAAACTGTATACAAGTTTCCTCAGCTGGAAAAGCCGATAGCACAAACACACAAAATCATGCAACTTCATTTGCACGCAAAATAAGCAAATAGGTCAAACTTTATAAAATGCACTGCTGCACTTGATTATCTGTGAAATGAATTTGCTTTGTTTGAAATTGAATTCATTTTGTATTATTTTTTTAAATGATAACATCTGGTTCACACATTTCGCCTGTGATTATTTTGAAAAAAAATATTTCAAAATAATACTCCCAACTTATGCTGGAGCAATAATAAGTGAAAAAACTTATTTGTATACTCTTTGCAACTAAAACGAATAGTTTTATAATACACTGACAATGTTTGTAACGATTTAAAGGATGCTCCATAAATCTGCCCACCTTTCGGCCTGATTGTGTAAATTCTCAGAATGAAATTGATTTCAAACTTGATATGAAAACTTTATGAACTGTGAAACAATATATTAGCGAAAATCATAATGTCTGGGCTATTATATGAGATATTTTCTTACATTTTGGCAAGCCCAATTGGCATTGCTATCAATATTTTATCTTGATGCCTATAACAAACACTTCAAAATATTTGTATTCAACTAATAACAAGTGCGCTTTTTTGTCATCCAACTGACAATCGTTTAATTGTCTGTCAGGCAATAATTTCAGTTTAAACTGTCAATGTTTGTTAAATTTTATAGAATATGGAAAAATATTTCATTTTCAAAACTTGCTCTTTCAACAAAAATTTTTGTGTACAAATTTCTTACAATTTGTTCAGAATTTTCATATTGATGATTTTTTTTTTTCAAGTTTACCACACTTCAACATATAAACCTGTCTTCTGCGCATTAATTTTCATTGATGACTTGTCAGTTGCACACTTACTTAGACTGTCCGTCTATCTGTCTGTCTGTCTGTCTGTCTGTCAAATCGCCTGTCAGTCTATCGATAAGCTGCTGCAAGTGAATTTTTTTAGAACAACTATGTACATCGAAAATTGTTTGTTAGTCGAACTTTAGCATATTTTTGTTCAAACACGAAGTACGAAGTCAGTCACTCAGTCAGTCACTCAGTCAGTTTTAAAGTCCTTATTCGCATTTGGTATTTCTCCTGCTATTATTTTTGTTGTTGTATGCTTTTTATCTGCGAGTTGCTCGCTGGAAGTTTACCTAAGCTTGCTCATGTGTGTAGTTCCGATTATCTTAAAATCAACAGCAGAAAAATCACATAAAAGTCTTATACTGAATTGCATATGAAAGTTGCAAAAGTCTTTATGCAGTTGAACATGAGGATTTAATATAAAGTTGTTTTATATATATATTTTTTTTTTCTTTTGTAGTTTTATAATCATATTGGAAAAATACTGCAAGAAAGAAAAATCTTTGGACTGTGTTGTAATATCGATTTTACCTCAAAAATGACAAATTTCATTTTATTTACTTAGCTTTGCTTGATGTTTGGAAATTATATTCAAAAATAAACAGTAGAACAAAATTAGACTTTTTGAAATTACTCTTGATGAGACCTAGTGGCGGTTGTACGCCTAGTCGTGTAGATCACGCGACTATGTATACAATTTTCAATATACTTCATAGTATTTTCTCAGCGGTACAAAAGGTTCCTAACTAGCTTTGCACACTTAAACAGTTTTATCTCCGGATTTGTGGGTCCTATTGAAAGGTAAATGTTCTTTCAATTGGTTCTGGTACTACTTCAAGTATAGCTTTTGTGCTAAGTTTTTTTAACTTAAACAATCTTTTTTTTAATTCGTGTTTGCTATTTTATTATATGAAAATAAACATAAAAGCTGAAGAACTAACGTTTTTTTTTTTTTACTTTTAAATCACAGGCGTGCAGTTCATTTTATTTATGTGTTTAGATACAAATAAAGTTTTAAAATATTCTCGCATTAGCTAAAATCATAAACCAACTCTGTATGTGAGTATGTAAGCACTTAGTTTGTTGCTATACTAAATTATAAATTTACGACTTAGTTGCAAGTTGTAGCTCAACTTTGCACGTAAGGTGCGCCGCTAACAAGCAACTTCCGTCGTAAAGTAAATGCGCTAAAATGGCATCCTAATGGGAAGCCATGTTGAATTTTCACACATACGGAAATCACTCCATCTCACATCACACATTTTCTATCTTCTTTTCATGCACACACATACACACACACACACACACACACACACAGGCACACGTGTTACTTACCAATAATAACGTGCACATAGACGCTCGCTGTTTTAGCTATCGTCGGCACACATGTGTAGTTGCCAGTATCGCTGGGCATGGCTCGACGGATTTTTAATCTGGAAAATAAACGTGCAACAATTAAATGAAAAGAAAAACGTGAAAATTACACAAGAAAACGGCTGCAGCAGTAGCAGCTGCAAAAAACTGTTAGAATGTTTGCCATAAAAAAGTATGCAGAGTAGCAAACATTAAAAACTTTGCTTGTTTATATGACACGTTTGCAACGAGTTTACGCTGCACGGTCGCACATTCACGGGGGGCTATTATGCTTTTTACTATAACTATTACTGCTGGCATTCGTATGGCAAGTAGCATGTATTTCGCATAGCAGCTGCGCTTGATGACTTCTGCTGTCTGGCAGTGACTACAAGTTTGAATTCCATTACATACTGCCAAACAGATCTGTAAAAATATATAAAAATAATAATTGTCGTATAAATACCTGGAAGTTAGACCGTCCGTCCAATCATTTTCCACAATAACACGCGAAAGTGCACCATCAACTTCATTCTCATTATTTGTGCTCGTTTCAAGTATTTCAGTGCCTGCAGCAGTACATAAAAAAGGAAAGAATTTTAATAAAAAACATGATTAAACATTTAGTTTATAAAGTTAATTAAGAAAAGCAAAAAAATGCAATGCAAACAATGCGCCATAGAAATAATATTTAAACAATTTTTAAATGTATAAACTCCAATTAAATGATATTCTTTTTAGTTGCGCATACGCACCTTTGTACCAGAATATGTTGCCTAGCTCATGCGGTCCCTGCATGATTTTGCAAGTCAGATTAATATCGCTGCCGGTCTTTACATATAAGTCGCCTCGACCAATAATCTCAGCTTTGAGTTCTGCAAAGAAAAAGTTAACGAATGAAAGTAGTAAAATAAAATAAATACGTTCAAAGTTAAATGAGTTTCTACGAGGAAAAAAACATTTGAAAACTTTTCTGCTGTAAATCTTAAATATTTATAGAGTATATGTTCCTATCTGGATACGTATAAAATTGTTTATTGGTATTAATAGAAGATTTAAAAAAATTTGTCGTTTCTAGCTTAACTCAACCACAACAAAATATTTAACTTAAAAAAGTTCAGGAGGGGAGACATAACAAAACCTCACTGAAGAGTGAATAGAGGATATTAAATATACAAACGCACAAACTATCTATATCGACTCGTAATTACATGCTGAGCTGGACTATATATGTTAGATATTTTTGAGAAATGGGTCTACAACATAAAGCCGATGGAGTTAACGATGGCATTGAACTACATCAGCCCTTTCAGGGCATGCTTTCGCTACTTTAAAATCAATGTTGTCATACCTAGATCATTTCTTCTCTACCTCCGCTAAGATGTGATGTGTTTTATGGGAAACAGTTCCGAGTCTATTCTACATATGTCAACCGAAAATTGCAGCTCAATTTTTCACTCAGTTTTTTTACATTCCGTTCTGCTCCAGATGTACGCTGCATCTTTAATAGAAGCAGCTGCTAAATGTTCTTTGTTGCAGTTCATTGCTACACTTTAAGTAGAACATTATCAAAATGTGCAGGTCGTAACTGTTCCTGTGGTATAAGATGAAATGTTTGTGTCTTAATTGAGTTTCTCTTTTGCATTTAGACGCTGATAAACAAGAATCGTATGACCCTCGTTTGTCGCATTTTGTCTGCATATCCTACAAGCTCAAAATAATGCTTGTACAATATGGCGTAAGCGCTTTGCTCGTTCTTTATATTCTTTATAACCGGCGCGCGTGTCTCTATTATGCTGAAGATAAGCTTTTTGTCTTTTATTTTATATTTAGCAGAGGCAGTAGCTTGAAAAAGAAACCAACCAGCATCAGCTAAAGTCAAAGCCATTAACACAATTGTAATATAGCAAGGCGTTTCACAATTAAACACACGCGTTCATATGTGAGCACCTGCATGGAAGATAGTTTCAAGAAAAAATTGGGCTAATAAGATGTACGATTTAATGCATGAACACAATAAATTTAAAAAAAATCTTAAATAGATAGAACAACCTCGGATAAATGTTGGGCGAATGTGAAAAAGGAATAGTGCGAAAAGTATTTAAAGAATGCGAAAAGTATAAAAATTGT
Organism: Leucophenga maculata; assembly: GCA_035044805.1. Lineage (NCBI taxonomy): Eukaryota > Metazoa > Arthropoda > Insecta > Diptera > Drosophilidae > Leucophenga > Leucophenga maculata. The sequence goes on from JAWNNP010000446.1 coordinate 941,458, forward strand.
ATTGGAAATCTTGTAACGATTTAAGGAAAGCATCGGAAACACAGGAAACTGGAAATATTTGTATGGGATCTACCCCGTCCGACATGGACTTCTTAAGTGAGTAGTACTTTCCCAATAGAAACTTCTCAACACTATCGCTGTGCCTATTAGAAAACTGGTAAACAGTGAAAATTAAAGAAATTTCACTAAAATCGGAGTATTCAACATTTTTGCTTAGGAGACTAAGGTTAAGTGGCTCTGAAATACATCAAAGTGACTCAAATACTTTAAAGTTCATCCCTGTATGGAAACAACACATTAAAGCTAAACTCAACTACTGAAGCCCATTTGGACTTATGCCTTGCAAAGTAGTATAGTATTTTGATTGTTCCAATCCATGTGTTTGGTGTCTTCATATTATTGATTTTCTATTTTGAATTTTTCATCTTTTTTGTAAATATTCTTTAGTACAATCTATAAATAGATATCTATTCAAAGTTACATTCAGTTGTATTCATTCAAAGTTCTGGTTTCGATTCCTTAGAAGGTCACATTTTTTCCTGTTGCGAATGATATTATGTTCTGTGCTTCTGTACTTATTTGATGCAAAAGGCAGCATTCAAACTGGTTGCAATGAATGGATTTAAAAGTGTAACAGACTGTCAGACCATATTCAGCACGTTTTATCGATACATTGAATGAACTGCATTTCAAAGCGTGAGTGAACAGCGAGCGCACTCAATTCATGGTGAGACTTTCATACGCATTTTATTGTGCGATGTAAGTATTGAAGGTGGTTTGGCATTGAATTTGCGTTTGCTACATGTTATAACACTGCATAGGCGTTTATTCCGCCGTGTATGTACATATGTAGGTCGGAATAGCGAAAAAAAAAGCGTAAAAGTGAAATGGAAAGTGAATACAGTGTTGTTGTATACGCAATTAAATATAGGTTACAAGCAGTAAAACGTAAAAATTATATAGAATCCACTGCAAGAAAAAATACGAAAATTGTGAATGAGTATGAAACTTAGACACCTGAGATGTTAGAAGGCATGCTCGGTTGAGATTATTATTAAGTATAGTAAATCATCACTAAAGTCCATTTCATGATGCTTTTTTCTCATTTCTGCAGTAGTTCTTGAGGTTCATACAATTCAAATCATTTTACAAGGTGCAGAATAGATAATACTGATGATGAACATTCCAGTAGAGGCGTTTTACTTTTGATAATATCTGTTAATTTTATATGCTAAGCAAGCTTCAATTTGAAAGCTGACAGCAATTCCTATGCGAATTGATTGCTCCGTTTGTTAGAATAATTTGAACGATTAACATTTTGCCAATTTAATAGCTTGCTATAGTCGCGCTGCGAAGTTCAATAGCGAAGGGCACATCTAATAGTCAGGTGAGCGAACTAACGAGTATGATATGTTGTTACTTTGGTGCCATGCCCACACTTTGAGGTTTATATGCATTTAGCTCAACACTCAAAAACACACAGCCACACATTGCTAAAACCACACGGAAATGAAACGCTTTGGGGGAACCAGCGATGTAATATAAGCGTTGAAAAAATATAATATTATGGGAACCACAGCCTGAGTTCTTGGTTTCGCTTTAGCACCAACTCAATGCAAGGGAAATTACCTTATTTAATAATAATTAGATAAAGTGTTTACGGCAATTGCCGTTTGAATTATTAAGTGTAAGTGGCTCAATTTGTGTGTTTTTTTTTTTTTTGGTATTAGGCCAATTGCCGATATCAGTTAACAGACAAACGTAGTTGCTGCATTTTTTATGACGCCTAAAAAGATGAACACTAATTCTGGTTTATTGACTCATTGTCACGAACGGGCGAACGGGCGAACGAACGAACGAACGAAATATAAGTTGACCCCAGAGCGAAATGAGTATTTATACTGACAACTTGGCCTACAGCCAACAGCAGAAAGCGACCGGGTATATGACAGTTGCTGAGCACCGGAAATCGAAACAGAGTGGTGTACGGTACCCGACTTCGCCACCACAAAGTCACAGCATACATTTGGGCGCATGAACATGAAAATGCATTTTTTATTCTTCGCTTTTCTGTGCTGTTTATTTTTTGCTCTCTTAGGTGCTTCTTTTTTTTTTTTTTGTTTGTTTTTTGACTTCTTTTTCTTGACTCGCATAAAAATGTCTACGATGTAAAAAATTTAGAGCAACGAACTTTTTTCATGGCATACTTTAAGTGCTGTGGTGGCTCAGCACAACCGCGTAAGTATGTGTATTTGCGCGTGTGTGTATGTGTGTGTGTGTGCATGTGAGTTGACTTTATTCTTGCGCAAATATAAATAACATTTTCCATAAAGTAGAAGTTTATATATTTGTTACAGACTCGTTCATCTCGACACACAAACCCAGTACTGAGTAAAGCTTTGCTGTAGAAATTTATTGCCCCAAATAAGCTGATGCATATGTACACATTTAACATGCCACATATTTATTTATAGTATCGCTTTTCAAACTTAAGTGGCAAAATGATTTCTTTGATTTTTTTTTTAGATGCTTTTATTTGTGCAATGCAATTCTGAATATGTTTCGAAGTTGGGCTGAGTTTTAAAGATAAATTTTTTTGCAAGAGATTAAATAGTTTAAATGTTATTTTCTTCAGTTCTCCATTTCAATGTCAAACTAACAAATTTATTGACTCCTGGTGGTTAGATCCTTCTTGATTTTTAACTTCTTGTATAACTTGAGCGTAGGGCAGCTCGTAGATTTTATACCCTGTTCTCACTTTAGCTGTATTGGCGAATGTATGTAACAGATAGCAGGAGAGTTGGGAGATCTCGCAAAGTATATGTTCGATCCATACTGCTGTCCGTCAGTAACTCCCTTCTACAAAAATTTTAGTTATTTTTGTGGTTTTTTCTATTTCAAATTTTATTTTTTTATTTTAGTTTTTTTGTCTTTGTATTGCAAAACTATTTGTAAAAAATGTTGCCTATTATATGATTAATCTCCGTTTGCGCTGCATCGCCGATTGTTCAACATCATTATTATTCCATCGCATACCATTAACATGACAGCAACCTATACAATCTCCAATATCAAAAAATAAAAAATGTTTATTTTTTTTTCTTAAATTGCGCGGAATTAATTGTCAAATTGAATAAGCAAATTCAATTTGTAAAAGTCAACGACAAACGTTGAACCATTGATCAAGTGTTTGTGTTTATAGTCTGAGTAGCAAATACTGAAAGAAGCCATCAGGCAGCAGCGAGTGGTTTAGAAGGACGCTTGAATGTCTATGTACAATAAGAGCAAATGAGCATGTCAAACATTTCCGAATGCTGCTCTGGCAAAATCATACACATCAGCCGCCTTCATTTCATTAATTTCAATTGAATGCTATAAGCATTATTAATATTTTCATGAATATAATTCTCTTTCCGCACGACACAGTCATGCGTGAAGGCAAAACATTAATCATTTAAGCAAATATCTGCGCACATCTTGGCATTCATGTTGAGCTATGAACATTCCACAAATTCATTTCAATCAAACTAAATAGAAGCATCAAAATAAATAGAACATACCAGAAGCAAACACGGAATTTAATTTGTAGCAAATTTGCTGCGTTTCTCGTTTTCTATGCATTACTCCAGGACTTGCATTCGATTTGCCGTACCTTAATCAGTCGGATCAGCTGAGTTATTTTGTGATACGTCATTATGCACCATAAAAAAAACACATCAGCGTGTATCCCAAGTGTTTTTACGCATTTTGATTTTTCATTGCGCGCGAATAGTTTTTTCGCGAAGTGAAATTTCCACAAAAATTTTGAAATGAAGTGAAAGGTAAATATTTGTAAAAAGCATTTATGGTCGATTGGCTTTAAGCCCACAGAACTGATTGTTTTTTTAAATATTGCAAATATATGATTGTGGCGTGGTGGACATTTTGAAATTATCGTATAATAGGTGTTCGGGTTTTTACGCTTTTTGTACTCAACCTACGCAGCACAAATCGTACAAAACTTTATTTATTTGTTTTTTTTTTTAAACATTTAATGCTGCTGCAGTTATTAAAAAGAAAAAAATATAATAAAACAAAGAACTAGCAAACGTTACGCTTCACCAATTTAAATTTAAATTGGGTCAAATTTTTGTTTGTTTTTGCTGCTTCGAGTATTGAGTAAATGAAGCAACTGCTGTGAATTTATTACTGCTTTGGTGCGACACACCGCATAGTGGAACATTTAGTGCATCTAACGCCACTTGATACAGTATTTCAGAAACTGTGGGAGAGAAGAAGAAAGAGGAAAATGGTGGCCGCATATATAGTGCTTATTATTCTTTCTGTAAAGTAGGCCTTGTAATCTTTTTGAATCGAATAAAAACTGTTTCAGGATCACTGTAAGTGATGTTGTTGTTCGTTCTCTTAACTTATCCTTCCTCTTTTCATAGTTGGTGCACATGACTTTAATTGGTTGTTGTGGGTAAAGCTTGGCGAGAGAACAGTTTGATATTTTAGCTTAAATTATTTTATTCTGGCTTTAAATATAGAATGTCTGGTTCTAGCAGATTGATATCTTAAGCTTTTTTTATAAAATTGGCTGCCAAGGAACAGGAATGAAGAATATATCACTATCATTTAGGCCCGATAGGGTAAGTTGAGACGAAAATGGGGACGGCCACTCACAGCAGCTTTTATTTGTACATGTTGCAGCTAAATAAAAATCTGTTTAGATATCTCTTCAAATTGTATATATATGTCTCAATTGATTTTGAAGAAAATAAGTACAAAATAAAACATATTTTATCCAAATAACGCTAGATTGGTAAATTGTTCCACTGTACGCCGCTTTGTTACAATTTAAATTTTTTTTTGCGAGTTTTGTCGAGCGCAACAAATACAAAATAAATACTATATAGCGTACGAAATGAAAAATAAATCCAAAATCTTTAAAGATGCAATTTTAAAGTTGGTGAAAATGTGCAATATTGACTTCATCCAACTGTAAGTGGTCTTATACAAAATTCTCTTAAATAATTTATTTAATTTATAGCACTTTAATAATATAAAATTTTAAGCTGCTCAATTTACTAATGCACTTCTAAGACTTTTAAAGCATTTCTAAGTAACTGAACTATGAAGTGAAAATAATTTATATCTGCCAAACAAAAGCAGCAGAAGTCAACTGGTAAATAAGGAAAGCAGGGTACACTCGCACATTAAGGTGTAAATTAATTGCGCTTGATTGCATGCAATTTTCAGTAGTTGCTAATTTTTAAGGAGTCAAGCATTTCATTCCTGTAAACTTTTTTTTTTTTTTTTTTTGATTTTGTCTGCTCACTTGCGTCCGCTTTATATCTGCTAAAATGAGCAATAAACCAGCAACAAAGTTGCTACAAAAGCTTTCAGTTTTTCTGTCACCCCATTTTATACCCTGCACAAAAAGTAAATAAACTATTTGTAGCATGGTATATGGATTTTATTGAAAAGTTAAAATGTGTTTTAGATTTAATTTAAAATGTACATGATTAGCAGGGCATGTCATATCCGCTCGACATTCTGACCTTCCATTTGTTAGTCTATCTAAAAGCAAAGTACTGCGAACTCAAGACTCTCTAAATATTGCATTATTACAAATTAATCTCCAACGTTTCATTCCTGGCAAATATACGTAGTTTAAATGTTTAATCCTTTAATTATGTATTATGCCATGACTTGGCTCAAAAATTGTAAGCACTATAGTCAATTTACATAAGTTTTTTTTTAATACCATGTACCCATAGTCAAAAAATGCAAATGTTTGTAACAGGCAGGCAGAAGGAGGCTGTCGCGAAGTATGGCAGTCCATCTGGACAACGAGAGCTGGGCGATTATAAGAGATAGAGCCTTCTAATTTGAATGCTTCGACTCTCTTATTTCTTCTTCAGGAAATTTGTATTCAATGTATGTCTTGCCATATAAACCATCTACTCAAACGCCAAATTTATTCTATCTTACATATATGCTAATAATATATTTAATTTTTGTTCAGATCAGTCCACTAAAAATGATATCCCCACGTTTTTAATTTTCTGTATGCACAAAATTTTGTTGTTGTTGCTAATTTAGCTAGCAACGTCGTCTAAAAGGTTTAGCTCCCACACAAAAAATTGGTGGTAGCCCCTTCAAGTTTGGATAATTTAGCTTGGAATAAGAAATTTCGTGTGTTTTTTTACAGAGTACAGCACTCAACAGAGTTTTAATTTGTTTGTTTGCAATATAGTTTGTTTGTAATATAGTTTGCAGAAAGAGCAGGGTATAATATAGTCGGCATCTTGACTATAACTTTTGTATTCTTTTTTTTTTTTTTCTTCTTATACTTGTCTTTCATTTTGTTGAGCAATTTATTTTTAAGCTTGTGCTATAGTTGTCGCCCTGCTTTGCATACCTGCCGGTGTCTTTACTTTCAGTTCTGCACCCTCCGGTAGCCTTTGGCACAATTATCGTCTACAGACGAGCGTTTACGCTTGATTACATTCGCGCTTGTAAACAAATTTTTGTTGGGGCAACAACAAAATTGTCGTCTATGGCTTCAGTGCTGACATTTGATGTTGTTGCTAGCTCTGCAACTTGCCTCTGGCTGTAGGACGCACCAGGCATTCTGGTACTTGTATTAGTCGAACCCAAACAACATGGCGTACATTTCGCATTTCATTTTTAATTTTTTTAGACACTATCTTGTTTTCTGTTGACACAAAATAATTTCGTTTTCAATTTGCGCTTCTTTATCGCTTGGCGTAATTTGCTTAAATTCTAAATTAAATTGCTACACGTTCGCACCACAGTTTTTCAAAGTCAAACTCAGTCAGCTTTATTTGCCAGTTACATTTCTTGATAAATATCTCGGCATTTCGAAGCAGCTTCATCTGCTGAAGTTTTCATTTGACACGCCACACCTTACCTGCACTTTATATTGTAATCGACTGCATTAAAACTATTCATTTTGGGGTCACTGTCTGAGAGCAATCATCATCGTGCAGTGAACATTTTTAAGACTCTGTGTTTTATGTACGAAATAAGAAAATGTTTATTAAATTTAAGAAAAATTTGAAATTCGTAAATTGTATTTGCATAAGCGCATAAAAATGCTATAGCAGCATTACGTGGCACGAGCAACAACAGCAGGACCAGCAACGCCAGAACTCACCTATGACTCTGGCAGCGAACGTGCGTGGCATGCAAAAAGCTTCGCGTACTTATGTAGCATATATAGCTGTATATATATCGCATATATAAACACATCTATCTATTCGACATTTCCTGAAATTCTTCATATGCGTGGCATGCCATTTGCATTTTTTGGTATGACTATAAAATTTTATACACTTCGCATTTAGTGTGCAAATTATAGAAATTTTAACATAAACTTTGATACACGTTTACTAGACATCGGAGTCTGCATGATTCAGTGAAGTATATATATTCTTTGATTAAAGACCAGCAAACAATAGTCTTTTTAAAAACGAACAATAATGCAGAACTTCTCTTTTCTTGTTGTCGTCATTCACTCTTCGATAACGATTCGACATTCTCTATCTTCGATAACGATACAGTTTTCCGTATCAAAGTGTATTTAAAATTCAGACCGATTGCTGAAAAATAGACAATCGATATTGACAACTAGAATACAATACAAATTAATAAAAGCGATTATTTATGAGGCAACAATGAGAATTATTATTAAATTGAGATATTTTTCGAAAAATATCCAAAATACTTTTGTATAATAAACTTCTACACCAAGTTCTGTAGCATACTTTAAAGAACATGTATAACGTGTTTCAAATAGTATTAAAGAGTATTAAAGATGCGTTTAGATAAAAGTTGTTGTGAACTTCTCTTTTTTTTTAGTTGAACTAGTCTTGTTTGTGCTATTCTTTTTCTAAACTTTTTATTAGTTTCGATTTTCTATGTAAATAAAAAAACTGTCAATATTTTCAAACTATTTTTCCCACAAAGTTTTACTGCTTTTATTTTATTAGTAAATGAATTTATTAAATACAATCACACAAAACTTCGCCCTGTGGCCAATTGTCTATTCTAGCATTTCCAATCAAAACGCTTGCGGACAACTTTAATAAATGCAATTTAAAAACATACAAAATGCATCGATTTTGGGAAACACAAGTGCATCCATATATACATATATATATATGTATATATGGATGCATTCGCATGAGTTGCCACATTACAAAATTGAAGTAAACAAGAAATGAATAACAAATGTAAATACAGAATGTAGAGAACTTTGGTCAAGTGTGCATTGCATTATAATCGAATCGCCTGCAAAATGCATTCTTCCGCATTATATGCTTTGAACAAAGTGCAATGCTAATGCGTTTATGCATATAGACATACCCAATCATAATTCATAAATCAGTCAGTAAAATTTTGTTATTTGTAACATTGAATTAGTAAACATGAATGCAAACAGTTTTAATAATGGATATTAGCTTTCTTTGATCAATATTTGTCGTATGAGAATGCCAGAATGGCAAAATATTTAGTCAAAATTTGTATTATTGTTGATCATATTTAAAAAAACCCATTTCTTATCATAAAATTCTCTCAGAATTTAGCTAAACTTTTGCTACTAAACATGCACTTTGAATTTTCAAACAAAATCCACAGTTCCTTGAGCTTATGAGACATTTCCAAAAATTCTTAATGGCTTTAATGTAAATTTAAGTTAATGGAAATATTTATGTCATATTATAAATTTATACAACCAATGTACTTATATATTTTGCTAATAAGCTGTGCAGTGTATAAATTATTCGAGCAGCTTTACTGCTTAACAAATTTGCCACAGCCACATTTCAACTCGGCTAAGTTGCTTTAGTGCAATTAGCCTCTAAGGAACAAAGCTAATCACCAAATAATAAGCAGTTTTCTTCAAAATACAAAAGCTTGAAGTAGCACATAATCCCTGACATTTAACCGGCTAGCTCATGCTTAAATTGCTTTACACTAATATTTATATCCAAGTCCTGCAACACAACGTCTACTACACTTTTGAAAGCCAATTTGCACATAATCGAATTTGAAATTTCACATTGCGCTACTACTTGGCTTTTTAACTAGTTAGTGTACAATGTCAGGGACTATATAGACGCAAAATACGTAACTAGAAAACAGGCAAAATGACTGTGCCGAAATGAGTGCATATATGTACGTACAACATTACACCTACGTCATCCTGCACGACACTACATAAGTAGTATGCTCACATGTGGGTATTACAACGACATTGTATGGCTGATGGCTTCTTAAGCTCATACGGCTTAAAGTTTCTTAAGCAAATTTGACTATTACATAAAAGTAATCACTTCAGTGGTTTGAGCCTGAAATTGCAATAAAACGAAGCTATTGAAAGGCAAGCAGTTCGCACGACTGTTGGTTGCTGGCTTGACTCGGCTGCTGCTGCTGCTGGTGCTTCTGCAAATGCTGTTTTGTCGACTTGAAACTCTGCGGTCAGCCTGGCAGCACAGAGCCAAATTATATAAAGCAAAATGCTGTGCTATGCAAGTCAGGCTAAGTCGTGGATAGAGTAAACAAGGAAATGCTTTCAATGGACGTTCGTTCGTTCGTTCAGTTACATTAAACACGAAGCCGGGCAGCCGGGCAGCCGGGCAGCACCGGACAGAGTAAACTCGTTTTGTTGAGTATTGGCTTAGGACAGTCATTATTTCATGTTTGTAAAATTGCTGTCTTAAATTTACAAAGAGCTTAGCATACTTTTTTTCAGCAATCGTTAAACTGTGTGCAACGATTTTCTCTTGAATTTGAGTATATCTCAAAATTTCTTTTTGCACCATTAGCAGCATCTTACCTACATAGCCGATGTACAATGAAACAATAGAAGATGAAAGAAGCCCCTTTGCTTGATGACAGAAAAGGTGAGAGCCCATAAAAGCAAAACATATGTTTAAAAAGAAACAAAAAAAACCATTTTATATTCTTTTTATACCTTGCACTCATATATGTATATTCAGAAGGTGGCGAGACAAACCCGAATTTGAAACTTCACGAGGTTTGTCCAAAAAATATGTTTTATGTTGAATTGATCAGCAATTTAAATAATGAAAGTGTTTGTAAGTGGAACAAGCTCTTCACAGAAGCCTCACTTTGAAGCACATCAACAACTGACATTGAAAAATTGAAGAAATATATTTTAAAGAATAGCTAAAACATATTTTGAGAAGCTAATAAGGATGCCAGCATATCGTTAGGCTCATGCCATGAAATTTTAATGGATCTTTTGGGCAGCAAAGTTTGTTCCGAAATTGCTGGAGTTTAACCAAAAGAACCGTCGTGTGAGCATCGCCCAGGAATTATTAAATCACGTGAACCGTATTTACCGGCACTTAACATACAAATCAACCTCTTCATCTAAATTTTTTTTATGAAAAAATTTTTTTAAATATTCCAAATAAAACGGAGTGGGTAGCCCACATACAAATTTGTCCCTTCTTTGTGGAATTTTGTAAGGTAAAAATGTTTTTTGTGTGGTTAACTCAGCTAGAAAAGTCAAAATATTACACACGCAATCAGATAGGCATCTATCCCCCAAACAAATTTCAAGATTCAATGGGAGTACAGAGTATCTCAAAGTCGAGCGCACTGGACAGCGACGTTGTTTCTAAATTATTTTGCATATAAGCCTACGCAAGCGGCGAAAATGTTCTGACGCACTTAAATTTAGAAAAAGCAAATGCCAAACCGAATCTCAACACAACCTACATGAAGCGTAGGTCTACTTAAGCAGTATGGCATGATTCTCGGTATGGGATTTAAGTGCTGCCGCTACTGGTTTTCAGTTCATTGTCTACATGCGGGTTGCATACCTTGCTAAAGTATTTCACGGGAAAATACCTTTAATGCTTTGCTATTATAATGCAAAAAAAAAAAACACCAAAATATGCTAAATATTTAAAAAAAAATAATTCAAGATTGTTTTGAACTTACCGACTACATTGAAAGTGTAGGAGAGCGACATTTTTGGCTCGGTATTGATCTGACACTCATAGATGCCAGAATCGCGTGGCTGCGGATATTTGATTTGCAATGTCCAATTGCCTGAGCTCTCGGGACGTATGACCTAAAAGTTGAGAATAAGTTATTTAAAGTTCATAGATAAGACTTTAATTAGAAAAATATTTTAATAATAATAGAAAAAGAAAGCAAGTGCTATAGAGTTATAGTTGAAGTACCAACTTTATTATAATTTGCATATCAATAAGGATTATGTTGCTTGAATATAAATGAGCGCTAAAATTAAAATTAAAATTAAAATTAAAATTAAATTCAATAAAATATTCAGTTCGCGCAAACGTATATTAAAGACAGAAAGATAACAGGTTGATGCTATAAGTTATGCTTCATCTGCATCAAATTGTCCAAGGTCAGGTTATCTATTTTCGCTAGTTAAGAAGTAACGACTATTAGCTAATTAAATCTCAAAGACTAATGCAATGGGAACACTGGAAAATAATAAGCAAGCATCACACATACAACATGCATGTTCTATTCTAAAGGTTATATGCTGTTCTAATATTCGGGGGAAAAAATTAATACACAAAGGCTTTTTTTCATTTATTTACCTGAAATCTTTGATCGGACGTATATGTTGTCGAGCCGGCTGTTAATATATGCAGATCACGTTTTCGTATCCAGGATACCTGAAAAAAAAAAAAGAAAACAAAAGAAAAAATGAGAAATGTCAATGGAAACTTTTAACCAGAAATGACAAACAATTGTTAAGTGCAATTATTATATAATATTAGAATTATAAGCCAAGAGAATGTACAACATTTTTTTTTTAACCTTTTCTAAACAAAAAAAAAAACATAAAAAATAAAGGAAATGCTTTGCCCTTTTCTCAAAATCTAATCAGCCGAGTCAAAACACAACAAACTTTCAAAGTAGGTAATCCGTAAAACATTTTCCGCTGTCGTCGCTTGAAAAGGGTTGCGTATACGCCAAGTTGACATTGATGAAAGCATTACATCGCATCCGCCCGAGCACTTTATCAACGGATTTTGAAAACAAAAAAACCAAACAATTTAAATCGATTTAAAATCAAATATTTTCTGCGTAAACCGAAGCAGGGCAGCTTGCTGTATAAATAAAAAGCCAATAAAGATCGCGGCGTCGAGAAGCATTGAAAGCGGCACATCTGAAAGGTCTGAAATTGGCTGGCAGAGTTGAATTGTCACAGTCTCAGCTGTTATTCAATCAGTTGGCTATGTATCTATAAATACAAACGTTTTTTTCCACAGGCCGATGGACAGACGAACACAGGCTTTCAGTTCGCATTGTGGTTGCTGCGTGGTTGACCTCCATGCCAGTTGCTGTTGCTTTTATTTTTGCTGATTTTATTATTTCTTGAATTACAATTTCATTTGATTGCCTGCCTGCTTATTTGCTTATTGTATTCTTGCCATTCGAAACCATTAACAATGATTTCTCTCCAGCTCCAATAGTATTTTTTGTTCAAATTGGTTTCTGCTTAGCGGCCTTTCATTACTTTGATTTTCTTTTTCTTTACTTTTTTTTTTTCTCCCAATAAAAGGGGATTTGCCTTTGTGAAGCTGCTTCGTCCTTTCGGCACATTGTTTAAGATTTATTTAACGACTTTAGTTTTGTTGCCATTGTATTTGCTTTTGTTGCTGGTGGCGATGTTGTTATTGTTGTTTGCTGCTGTCTGGCTACTTAATTTTAATTACGCTGCGTTCAAAGTTTTCGGCGCCCCGTAAAAATATGCAATAACAAAAAATTATATTATATGCACGAAAATTAAACCTTGCGGCATTGCAACACAATTGGAATTTACAAACAAAATGGCGGCACCTATTTAAACTTGATATTTGTTGCTGTCAGCGGCAAGTAGAAATTATGCTAAAACTTTCTTCATAGCCAAAAGTTCGAAAATTCAGCATTCGTATTTAAAGTGCTTTAAAATTTACTCAAATTAGCATACACGCCGTAGGAAATCCTTTGATTCTAGTTAATTTAGCATCGCTGATCCCAGACTAAGGCAGCCGTAATACATTTCATTTCGTCAAAGCCAATAAACTTTATGCCTGCGAGGCATTTCGCAATTTGAAATAAAATCGGTCACGTAATTCGTAAACATAAAAATCGTTTGACGCTTGTAAAAGTTTTATACGCAAGGTTTATGCTATTTTGCCTTTTTGCACTATCACTTTTTCCTCTTTTATTAACTACAAAAGGATGCCGTTCCGTTGCCCAGTCACAATGCTTGCTTTTATTCTGATTATTGTCTTTGCGTAGTCGTAGCTCTTTTCTATAAACTCGTTTCATTGGCGCCAATGAATTTGAATGGCGCACGTTGTCAATAAATTAAATAAACATGTGGCAACTATTTCGGCAAAGCTGAAGCTTGTATACCCTTTTATTAATAAACGAATCTAATGTTTCAGTGATGCATAAAGTATTTTTGCATTAGTAACTAATGCCTGAAAATCATATATTAAATGGCTTGCATAATTGCGAGAAATATGCGGTCATAGAATATAAACACATTTATTGTAGAACTATTTGCGAATTATATTGATTAGCAAATTTTCTTCACTGTTGATTCGTAGTGATACAACATGAACTTGTTAGTTATGAACTAAAATAATATTCTTGAGCTCAATATTGCATTAAATTATTAAAAAAATATTTTATAGGGACAGAGAGACAAGAATGCAACTATGCAGCTATGTCCGTCTGTTTGCAAGTATGTAAAAACGTTCCCAAAATCAGAAATAAAGTCTATCAATTAAGATTTTCTTTATTCAAATGCTACACACGCATAACTAAAATTTCTGAAAAAGAAGTATACCCTCTTTCATGTGCAAATAGAGTATAACGACAAACCCACCCACTGCCAGCAACATGAAAAGAGTTAAAGGAACGCCCGTCTATTGCCGGCATTAGCTATTACTGAGAATTCCAACACGCCCGCCATTGTTTATTCAGCGAGTGCGGCACGTTTATGGCGAAAAATGTGCGACAGGACGCAATTAAAGAACAAAATAAATAACTCTGCGCAGAGCATTTTAATGGCACTTCCGCCTAAGCACTACGCTAAATATATTTGCAGACACACATACACATAGCAACACTAATTTGAATTTGTTTGTTTGTTTGTTTGTTTGTTTACTTATTTTATGGGTGACACATTAGCTACTGGCTCAAGGACAAACACATAATTAGCTGACAGTCAGTTGTAATGCGTAAATCGAGAAATGTTGGCACTGATATTAGATTTTATGTTTCCAGAGTAGCACCTCTACCAGAAACCTTTTAATATTTCATTAAGACAAAACCAAATAAAACTTAAAAAAAAAATTAATTTTGGCAAAAGTGAAAAGTTTTCCACACAAAACTCATCGTTCATTGAGCATCGAGCATCATATTCAAACTGTCCTTTGAGTCGGTCAGCTTTCACTGTTTATGTGTAAGCGAAAAGTTTGCGCCTTGGGTATAATTTTGGAGATGTCTTTTGGTTTAAATAAATACTTCAACAAAAACAACAACAACCACAACAGCAACGACTGTAGCTGCAGAAGATAGTTTTCTATTATTTAACACTTAGTAGACGCCACACTGCGTCAAACTTTTCAAAGCTTGAGTTTCTTGTTTTCTGTTTCGCATTTCCGGCGCAACTTCCTCGAGGTGTATGGTATGTGTTTGTATGTATCTGTATCTGTATCTGCATCTGTATATGTGTGTGTGTGTGAGCATGTGTATTTAAACTTGCCAAAAACACATTAAAAAGTTTTCTTGCATTTTGCCTAACCCTTTTACTGGTCTACTCCAGTGCGAATCTCGAGTGCTGCCATTGCCGTTCTGACCAAGTTTTTCCTGCTCTTCTCTTGTTTTGCGTACAAAGATGTCGGCGTCGCCATTAAAGGAGACGTTGTCTTTTGCTGTTTTTATTGTTGTTGCAGCTCTTTGCATTGTTATTTTAGTTGCTTTTATTTTAGTAGCAGCAGTCGAACTAGTGCGAGTTATTTTTGTTCTTGTTATTGTTGTTGTTAAAGAAGTAGTTTTCCGGGCTACTTATTTTGCAGCCACTAACCGGAAATGGTGTGAAAATTTCATTAAAATTTTAAAAGGCATGAAATTGTGCGCACTTTGTTACTAACTTTGAAGTTCTTTTTGGCAAACTAATGAAATTTTCTTAGTTTTAAATTTTTCACACTTTGTTTCTTTAAAAGCAAGAGTGCCAAAAGGGCAGAATGGATGCAACAAATTTTTATTTAATTTAATATCATGGAACTCAATCTTAAAACCACTTCTAATGAACGGAAAAGGCAGAGAATAATAATCAATTTTAGACAGGAAGGATGGACAAAATAAAAACCAAGAAACACCGTTTATTTCACGCCATTATAATCGGCGAACTGAAGAAACCATTAACACGCAATTTCTTCAATTTGAATACTGTGCGATGGTAAGATTCAACACGACTTAAGCAATAATGTCATACAAAGCTAAATTTCTTGGATCATGTCTTACAGGACTGCGACTTCACGGAGAACATTTTACTGATATTATTTTTATTATTAAATATTAAGTTTTCGCTCACATCTGGCACTCCATTTTTTTAATTTTTTTTTTTTTATTAAATTCTTCAGCTCAGACACGCTTAATGGAAACATCTTGTTCACAGCCTTATAAATGTTTCTTTTAACAGTTAATATTTTTTTCTATATGCAAAGCGTAAAAATAAGCCCCAAAGGCTGTTTAACATTATTTCTTTACTCAATAATATTTCAGTTCGATATGCTGTCAGTGAAAAGCGGTTTCGATATCGCTTCAAACTCAATTTCTCGTGCCTTAAACCTTCCTTTATGTTCATAAGGCTAAACATATTTTCTTTTTCGGCCGTCGTCATAGCAATAAATCAACACGGGCAGGACATAACACAGAGGATGCAGGACGCGCTTTGCTGCCGTTGCTGTGAAGTCAACTTGAACAAGCGGATTTCAGCTTCCGACAGGAAGGCAACCAGCCAGTCAACCCAGCCAGGAAGTAGAGCAGTCAGCCAAAGTTGTTATTTGAGGTCTAACTGACTTCGAGTGCAAACATAAATTACCCAGAGTGAGCGTAAAATGAGTGAAAAGAAAAACCACCAAGACGAGAGGCTTGCTCCTCATTACAAAACTTTGCGCTGCCTATTCACCGAACTCGACATTTTCCTGTAGCAGCGTCGGAATGCGGCTTAATAAAGTTATTTACCGTAACTGTTACATTTTCAAACTTAGTAGGTCGGTAAAAAATTCTAGAAAAAAAAAAAAAATTGTTTCTCCTTTTTTTTTTTTTATTTTTTGTGTTGTAAAGTAAAACGTAGCAACGCGGTTCCAGTTTGTCGATTCTAATTACAAGCAAAAAAGAAAACCAGTGTCCTCATTCAAAAAAAAAAAAAAAAAAAACCAAAAAATTCAACAATTACAAATAAATTATGTAAAAGATATCAAAAATCAAACACAGCAGTCTCTGATTCTTTTGACGCTTTCTCTGAACTTTGGATACACATAAGTAAAATATATTTTGTCTACTTAATAAAAAAAAAAAAGAAAATATGATTTAAAATTGTTTGTGAAAACGTGCAAGAATTTAGTTTAACTGAAAGAGCTAATCAATACATTTCAAAGTTGTCATAGTAGCACAGATTGAGCTGGGCAATCCAAGTAGCTGAGCCGCCGCCATGGAATACAATGAAGATGGTGAGTTAAGCGTCTGTGCAAGCCTAACACTCTTACAACACGCATAGCACACACGTGTTTTTGTTTGTCATATAGAAAAACCTACTCTACCTGCCGCTGACGATATTACCAACGTAAAGGACACAGCGCTTCAAATAGAGATTGAGGCGGAGCGCTTCGTGTCGCGCAGCAGCTCAGAGGAATATGTTGATAGTGCAACGTGCCAAGAGAAGGCCGAGTGCGGCTTGCCCAAGGCACAAACCATTATCACCACCGTGGCACTAGTGCATCAGAATCGTATTATGAACACCGGCGCAAAGGGGTTCGAGCTGATCATGAAGCCGAATTTGGAGCCCGTCGCCAGCTGCTCGAAAAATTTGTCTACCACAGAAGCCGCTATTACAGCCGCTACAACGAGTGCGGGAAACACTTCTGATACTTCATTGGTTTTGAAAAGCGAGCGTCCGAAGTACGAGGATATACAGACACAGTATAATGCACTGGCCGAACCGGATGGTGCACCATCTCCAAGCGAATCGATGCCGTCAATTGGATCGCTTGTCTGTCGCATCTGCCACAATGCCGACAATCCAGAGCAGTGAGTACCAATTAATTATATATTTTTTTTTTTTAAATTTTTTTACGGTGATTAATTTAAATCAAATGCAAAATGCTCGACTGTGGACTAATTGCATAATTTGGAATGCAATTAAAATAAATTTTCTCTTACGCTGTGTCGTGTTTACCGCGCCGTAACCGCTTTATTATTAATTTATTTAAACTGGTTAATTGCCTGACGTATCGATTGCATGTGGGCGCATGCCACGCCCACCTGCATGTTTACCTTAGCGCTCTGCGGCGATTTACAATGTGTTTACAATGTATATGTTTGCTTGTTTATCTGTTTGCAGACTCGTATCGCCATGTTTGTGTAAGGGATCGCTGACATATGTGCACATCCACTGCCTGGAGCGTTGGATTAGCACCTCTCGCTGCACAACCTGCGAGCTCTGCCAGTTTACATACAACACGGAGCAGACGCTGCGGTAAGTACAACACTAATCGGGAGAAAGTGAAGTAGAGCGATGGGGAGAGGAGCGCAAACCACGTGCGTGCGTGTATTCAGCGGGGATTTGCGTGACGCTAAGCTCATTCGGATTTGAAAATAGGCCTTTTTTATCAGCAATTGACTTAGGCACTCAACAGCGGCATGTGTACTCTATATAAAGCAACCAAACTGAAATCAGTGCATAATCGAGTTAATTAGAACCACACGGCTGAGTATTTTATAAAACGCAAAGCGCAGCGAATTGTTTCGCCATTGATTTATTGGAAATGAAAAGCGATAACAACTTAAAGAGTAACGTGACACCATATAAATATTCGAGTAGAGGCGATAAATTTACACAAATTTAAAGAAAGAACGCTGCAGTCGAATGTGTTCGATTTCGAGATACCCTGTACCGCCATTTAATCTTTTAACATTTGTGTGGAATATGTTTCTAACTAGATTCGACAGATTTGGCAACGCCTAATGAACAACTATAAAGCCTATAAGGGAAACAGTTTCTCATGTATGGTGCAATTTAGATAGCTTTTGAGGCCAAGAGAGAATTGAACCACTTTATCCAACCTTCCTACACAACTGTCTCTAAATACCTACAACTCCTATTTGAGTTTGTATTTTGTTGTTGTTGATAGTTTAGCAAGAAACGACAAATTTGGTCAAACTTAACTTCAAAAAGATTCCATGCACAACTAATTGGGATAGCTCCTGAACAAACCAGTTATCCCTTTCTGAGCTTTTCTATGTAATTGTTTTTTTTTATTTTAGCTAGAAACGCTAAATTTTGTGCATATTGGAATACAAATCTGCTTCTCTCGCACTTCATGCACAAATATTTGAAACATTTTTTAGAGATCAAGCTCGGACCAGTCAGTCGATACTAAAATTTTCATTTAACAATTAAATTTTTCTAAGTTTTAGGTCTTATTTATTTTTTTTTTTTTACCACTGTGCATAACTAAATATGCCGAAACTCAGTCATTCTGACATGAATAGCATAGCGCATCGAAGTGAAGGTCGCTCTAAAATAGTGCAACAGGACGACATGACAGTGCTGCGTAGTTGTATTTGTTTCTGTGAGTGTATTTGTTGGTGCGTTGCGACGCAAATGAATTTCAGCTGCACACAAACTGAAAAGGACACTTGACACTTAGCGCCTGGGCGCTTGTTTTACTTACCGACTTTTAAACTTGCACGTAGAGGCAGCGAGAGAGGCAGCGGGAAAGCGATAATAGCAACTTTTGCCGCTGTGATATTTTAATTTTCGCTTAAACCCTAACTTCTCCCTCCCCCCGACGCAGTTACACTTGCCTGCAATCGTTGCGCCTGTGGTATTCCCGCGCCATGAGTCGACGCGCACTGCAAGAGGATTGTCAGATGTTTTCGTTGCTGACCTTGGTCGCGTTCGGCATTGTTGGCACACTGCTGGTCGGCATACAATATTATGCGCTGCATACACAGTCCTGGGGACTAAGCAAACTTTGGACCAAATCGTGGATGTTGTTCTTTCTTTTCATGACGGTAAGGCAGCGCAGCAGTGAAGATGCAGCACTCTAAATGCATTAAAAATGTGTGCTTTATTTTAAAAGGTTACTGTCTACTTTGCGAATGTTTATATGCTGATTAAATCGCAACTGACGCCGTGGTATCGGTAAGCAACTGCTAGCATGATGGCATGGCAACACACTTATTAAAAGTTTAATTACTTCTTTTTTTTCACTACGAAGCTGGTGGCAATCTGCGCGCGATATAAAACTTATTCTTGAAAATCGTCGTCCATTTCGTAATCCTAGCAAAGGTCGTGAGGATGCAGTGTCCACTATGTCCATGTATACGCATCATGACATGCAGGACTTGAATCAGCAGCAAAACGAATCGCCACTGCAGCCGCCGGAGCAGCAGCAGCAGCAGCAGGAACAACAACCCGAAGGGCAGCAGACTACGGCCAATCCAACGTTGCCGGAGATTCCATTAAGTATGTCAATGCTGCCCGAGACAATTGGCACCTATATTCAGCTGCGGAGATTGTTACTCAAGGAGCCGTTGCATTACGAATTGGAACAAATGGAAGCAGCCCGGTGGTTGAAAAACGATGTGCCGCCAGCAGCAGCAGCTGAAGTGGCAGCACCGCCAACAGCCAAAGCAACCTCGCCACTAACCACGGCCAATCCAGTGTTGCAACTTACTACAAGTTCTGTATTGCATTGTAAGAGCTTCGAAATGGAGACAACTATTTAGAGCATATCAGTTCAAAAGAAGACCAAAGCCAAGACGTCAATTTTTGTTAAACGATTTCACAAGACTTTTTCCATAGTTGAATTATATCATGGAGTAATCGAATAATTAATAAATTTATATTTCGTAAGCAGAAATGCATGCCGTTAGCAGTTTATATTTGCAATTTTCTACTCACGATTATCAGCGTCTCTTGAAACGTGCGAGTTTAAGCAAATTGCAATATTCACATGTATAAACTGGCTAACTCGGCGTGTCCGGCGTTTGGTGCTGTACTGCGTGTGTGCCTACAACTTCCGTTTCCGTTAACACGCTGCCGTGCTGATTTGCTGCCTGCTTATCTACAACATGCCTCTGCAGCCGATTCCGTATGGAGTTGAGCAAACAAAAAGTCTATGATTGCTACTTGAGCAAGTGGGTCGATCCAAACATACGACATATGACTGACAACAGTCACGTGATTGATGGCTCTTAAATTAGTCATTTCGGTCAAGTCTAGGGGCCCATCTCCGGTGCATTGAAGTCGTCCACAAGGTTCTTGTTGTCATTAATGTCCTTGTTGTACAGGATATGCTGACTTATATTTTACTTTCGTATCTTTCGTTTGCACTATGCTGGTACTTACTCTGCAAATAAATTGAGCCTAAAGAAAAACTTTGACAGCAATTTGCCATAAGTTCTGCCAGCAGCAGCTTAATATCTCCTCCATGGATTTTTATCGTTTTTGATAAACGAGTATGCAGTGTAGATAGGAGCATCGTTTGCGGTAAATTTATTTTATTGCAAGTACAGTTACTTGTTTTTTCGTATATTTTTTATGCAAAAATTGGTTATTTTGTCCATCGACTTTATCGACTTACTGTTGCTAACTCATCGATATACATCTCTAGCGCTGTAAAACCTAAATGCACGATTTTTTTTTTTTTTTTTTAGTAGGCATCTATGATTAGCTGTTGTGGAGGCGGTCTAATGTGTTCGTGATGTTGACATATTAGCCAAAGTATGAAGCATCAGCAGAAGCACGAACAAAAAAAAATCATTTGAAGGGTTAACAACACAATGGCCTTCAATCAAGTACGTTAGTTCGAGTGGGCGTTGTGGCTGCTGTAGGCAATCACTGAACCGCACCGAAGACAATGGCGGCATGATAGATGCGCCGGTTCGATGCCTAGCCAACTGCGATGAACAGGCTCGGTACGTACGCTCTCAGGCCTACGTTTGCTGCAAGCTAAGCCAAGTTAAATCAAATTGTGCTTCAGAGCTGATGGAGTGATGTATTACAAGAACTTAAAGAAAAACATAAATCACTTTTCCGCACTTTGTCGCTCAAAGATGTCGATGTAGGTTGTCCTTGTCACTATTGTGCGCAGTTTATTGTATTTTTTCATACTTTCTCGCTCATACCGTTGTTATCTAACTCTATACACCGTCGTAGTATGTAGTTGTATTAGTATTTCTTGTGTGTGTTCTACTTACATCCTTATCACCCAAACGCTCGACTCGACAGTGCAGAAATCCTGTCTGGCCCACTGTGACGGTCAAGTTGCGCGGCACATCGAAGTCGAAGTAGGGCAGCAAATTCGATGGTGAGATTGTGGTCGTTGCTGCGAGCGGCATTGAGGTTGTATAACCTGAAAGAAGTAAAAAAAAAGAGGTAAAATGAAAAATTAAAATATATTTGGCTTTTGTTTATATGTTTCTAACGGCCTATTAAAGAAAAAACGTTTATAAGGGCTGAGAAATGACAGTCTAATGCAAATGACAGATCTGGAACTTCTTGTTTTAAAATATAATGTGCAAGATTTATGCAAAATACAGATTTCAAGTATAAAAATGGTAAATCTCACTGCAGCACGTCAAATGGGTTTACACTATATTTCGCAAAAACTCAAGAAAGAATGATTGGGACGATGATTGACAGCTAAATAACTAAGATGATAATGGAAACACTGAGTTGATCGGCTCACGGCACTACCATGAGATAAAGGAATAGTGGCGGGAGCTTAACATGCAGGTCTTGAACGATTATGGTTCCCATAGTATCATCAAACAAAGCTCGCCTTAACAAGTTGTTTAGACTTTTGCACTTATTCCATGCACAAATTTTTCGTGTAGTGTTATAAATGGAACACCCTTTTTATCTACCCACAACTCAAACGAAATTTGCTTATTCAAGTTTTTAAGTACCTACAAAAATTCAAATACTCGTACTATATTCGAACCAACATTTGAAAGTTTTCGCAAAAGGTGAAATCATTTCGACTGGCTGAACTTCGTTACACAATACTATTCTTAGAAGACTTAAAATCCCAATAATATCTATAGTACTGCAGAGAACGCACAATCGTATGAAAGGCAGCAAAAAACCAGAAAAGTCTGTGGCAAAAAGCACCAACTGAAATTAGTTGGCAAATATATGTTTTTTAGTGCCATAGATTGTACCATTTTCTACATCAAAGTGAATTGATCAAAGGCGCTTTTCAGACGAAACTTTATCGAACTTTTCTTTTGTAGAACGAGAGTAAGGAATAACGTGAACGGTAGCGCATTAGCGAATTTATTCCATTCCAATTTTTTTTTTTTTTTTTTTTGAATACCAGAAATAGCACAAAAGTCGAACTTTGTTGTGCAGTTTGCTTTTTTGCGAAAAGCGCACACTTTGTTAGGCGGGGCGTATACGCGTTTAAATGGCTGACTGTAAAGCTGCTGTTGCACATTTCCGTTTCCGCATAGAAAAGCACGCACAACAAGAAGTAAAACGCGTAAGCAGTTAACAAAGAAGAAGTGAATGGAAGAAAATGGTATAAAAAGTTTATTTAAAAGGAAGATAAAGTCAAATATCGAAGAAAAATAACGATTTCGGCAAAGACGACTGCCAACAGAAGTTAATGCTCTGCAAGAAACTCATAGACGAAACAACAAATAGTTAGTATGTATCAAGTACGTGCCTGAATATGCAAAATACTTTGAAGATAATTTACTAAAGCCCAGCGAAATAGCGTGCGAGTGTACAAGCATTTCGATTTAAAATAAAGCACGAAATTAGCTGCGTGAAGCTGAGCGGAAATGTACGCTGCGTCGCGCCATTTTGTAAACTTAATTTATTGTTTATCAGCGAACACTGAATTTATTACTAAATGTGTGCATTTGTGTGCGTGTGTTGTACGCGAAGCGGTGCAGAGCGAACAGTTGCTAATTTAAAGTTTATGATTTTGAAATTTTGAACGTGCGGAACGCAAATGTGCCACACATAATGCTGCAGAGGCAGGCAAGTGTCCTTTATATAGCCTATTTCCACATTATTATCGATGAAGAGCAACGAAAGGACTAAAGAAACAATAACAAGCCAAATCCATAAGCTTTTGGTGCGTATAATTATTATGAGCAACGCTAATACAAACACGTGTGTATGACAAAAAGTTTTAAACCAGAAAAAAAGGCACAGTCACCTTCTGCGTTCTAGTGATAGCATATTTTAGACCATTGGCGAGAAATGGTATTACTAGTTAAAACGCGGCAACTAGAGACTACTGAGAATAAATATGTCATCTACATGGCACCACTGCTGAAAGGACTACAATCAATTGGAGCAACACCGAATGGGCAGCCGTCAAATGTGTTACTACCAAATGATATGCTGCACGATGGGCTACCTTCAAATGTGCTAACGCTAAATGGGCCACAACTAAATAAGCCACCACGACATGGACCAACATTTATTAAGTCACCATCATAGATCTCCAAATAGACCCGTCTGTCTGGTATGCAATTATGTCCTCCTTTCTAGATTTTTTATGCATTCGTCTTATTTATTTGCATTTATTTTATTTCTTTCATTTAAGAAAATTTAAAAAAAATTGTTTTTTTTTCCAAAAACTTTCAAATCAACCCTACTTATGTATGTATGAATGTATGTATCTAAATTTCAGACAGACAGTACAATAATATATACTCGTATATAGCCTGGAGAAGGAGCTAACAATATGCCTAAACATCCATGCTTTCATTCATATATTCACCAAGCGTCGTCACCAAGTATCGACGCTGTGGCTTGATTTGGCGCAATGCCTGAACGAGCGTGTGAACATACGAAATGATTATGAAATGTGGCGTAAAATTTGAATTCTGTTCAATTTATGCATTCAAAGTTCAAAATTCATAATTTGGAAAATGCTGACAGTGCGAGAGTGGATGGATTGCGATTGCGGCTAAGTGTGCAAAAGTTCGATAACAGATTTAAATTTTGGGCTGGAATAATGGAATGTGAATGCATGGATGCCAAAGCTAAAATCAATTTCGAATTCATAAGTTATGCGTATCTAATAGATACTTCATCAATTAGTTATTAGTAAAAAAAAAAAAAAAAATTGAACACAGACACAAAGTGCGAGAATTATTATAACTTAGACAGATTGCCTTAAAAGAGATATCGCATACGCCATAAAGTATATAAATTTGTGATCAGCATGACGTGCGATGGCCATATGCCTGCCTTTGTTTATAATAATTTATAAAAGGTCAATAGAGAGCCACTGATAGGGGTAGCTTTCATACAAATATGCCCCCTTCCTACGGTTTTTTAAGAAGTCGAAGTCAATCATACTCGACTGCTGCATTTCTATTTATTTTTTCGTTAGTACTTTCACTGCAAACAGCTGATTTAACACTTAAAATAAATCACATATGCTCTGTTGTGATGGCAACTTATTAATTTTAAACAGAGTTTGTCTAAGAATCAAATATTAAGTGTGAAAGCTTTAAAAAAAGTCATCATTTTCATATCACTCATACGCATGACAAGCGAGTAAAGCAAAACTTTTGGATTGCATTTTACTCTGCAACTCTGCTGAGAACAAAAGGAACTGCTCGAGCATCATTAGCATGCAAAGTGTTGCGTACAAGAGTGCATATGTCGTGAAAGCGATTTACGTTTTGCCAACAAACTTCTGTGCTGATATGGAAAAGTCGTTGAAAATTCAAAAAAAAAAAAAAAAAAGAAGAGAAAAATCGTTTGTCGACTATAACGAGCACACAGCAACGCAGAATTGGCGGTGTCAACAGGCTTACATGTGCAAACTTCTTCCTGCTATTAGAAAGAAGACGCCGTGCTAAAATGTATTCGTAATCCTTGCAGTCAGGGTTAAGTTGTCGTCGTTCGCAGCGACAATGCGGCTGACAACTTGCAACGCAAAATGTGCTTCTCAAACATAAAATATAAATGCAAAAAAAAGAAGAAAAAAACTCTGAATAAATTTTTATTCGTTATATGGCAACTTTAAACGCGTCTTGACTTGACTTGACTTGTTTTGACTTTGCTGAGCTAGTGCGCCGCAAGCACTGAGTCGCAAGTCAAGCTGTATGTCCACTTGTCTGTTTCAATTTTAGTTTAGCTTCGATTAAATGAAACAAGTATTGCTGTCGTATCTTTCAGCAATTAACTCAAAATACAAACTCCATGCGAAACTATTAAAATATCATTTAACTGACAAGAAGCCAGTTGTATCTGCCACTTGCATCTGTGAGGTTTGCGGCATTTCAACTCATCTGCTAATCCTGTCCGTACACTGTATGTAAAGAGCCATTGCAGGTGCTGCACTCTCTAAATTACCGCAAAACAATTCAAAACAATTTATTCAAAATAAAGCGCATGAAATTCAGAAACCATTTTGCAGATCATTTTATTGATTTTCTTAGTTGTCAGAAAAACAAAAGCACATCAAAGTAATTCAAAGATTTATTAGGATTAAAGCTATTAAAGTTGGGAAGCTTATCAAATAAAAAAAAAATAAGATATCTAATGGAAACGCATAAATTTAATGAAAAGCTTCTATTGCCGTGTAAAATTTTTTATTTGTATCTGTCTATCTTCGGTTTCTTCTTAATGTGCTGCAAATGAAATCGCCTGAAGTGAATCATTTGTGTAGCGTTGCAGGTTCAATAAGCAGACATCAAATTCGCATATATTTGCTGGTGTATATGTGTATATGTACATATATACTATAGCATTACGGTTATGTACAAACATTCTACAGACACAAGGCTGTCCAGCTTAGTATTTTATGCGTGGGTTTCATCATGACGTGCGTCAGAGAAAAATATATTTGTATCCTTTTATCCAAGCAGCGCCAAATGCATGTAGGCTTAGCTTTGCATTTAATAGTCTGCAATTATTAGGTTTTCTATTTTTATACGCTTTGCCGAATAACATTAAAGTTCATGGCAAAATATTGTTATAGACTGCGGTCGAGAAATAGTGTGTAAGATCCCGTTTAAATTTTGAATTACTTAGAACTGAAATATTATTGGCTTTTATTAGATACATTAAATATATTTGAAATTAAAATACCAAATCCATCTTAAAATATCAATTAAAAAATTAAAAAAAGGAACGCTGTAATAAATAGGTGTCTTAGTTGGTATGATCTGGACTAAATTATATACATTGCACCCATCAGTCAAAAGGGTATAAGACAGATGATCACAAATTGGCAATTGGGTCAACTGATGAATGAATATTTATGAAGTACAAATATCATATTATATATTTTTTAATAGGTAATTCACATACATTTGATTATGCTTTCTGTTCTGAAACCGCCAACTGCCTGCGAAACATTTCACACAAATAATCGAACGAAAAATCACACAATGAACAGCAGCATACAAGCTCTTCAAAAAAGGAATAAATAAAATCTTACAATAAAAATCAGTGCTTTCACTTAATGACACTTCCGAGAGTTTTATATCCTTTATACATTTAGCACTTGCTACATTTCTGACGCCAGTCGGCAAGCAGAACTTTGCACTTTGTGGTAATTTTTAAGCAGATGTTTGATTGAGCACAGCACAAACTCTGCAGGACTAGCATGAAGACAAAATAAGAAAAATGTTGCCGACATCTAAAGCAAATGAATGCCAAGCGCCGCATAAAAGTTTAAGAGGCGACAGCCGTACGCGCACTTATATGTTTATGTAATGAGATTGATATATGCTTGTAGCCGAATCTGAATGTAAGTATTGTGCAAATGATATTTGCCAATCTGCAGCCAAGCCGCCACAATGTCAACTCGATTTACATTCGCACAACTGATGTCAACGCCAGCATCAGAAATAAAAACGAGATCAGATATATAGAAGCTGCAAAGGCAGCCCGCAAGCCAAACTGTGACGAATGATGGCGACAAGTGTATCATACAGAGCAAAGCAATCAGATGGTGTAACTGCTTGTCCAACTGCCTGACTGACTGACTGACTGACGGACGGACGGACGGACGGAAAGAAGAACTCAATGACAGTTTTGGCCATAAATTTTTGCTACGCATGAGTTAAGCGTTTAAGTCGAATCTTTTATAATAAAACTATTAAGAAACTGTTTTCTCTACAAAAAATAAAACATCTTCTGAACTTAAGCAAAAAAGAATTTTTTTTTAAATTAAGATGTGATGGATTTCCATTGATTACTTTCGACTCTCGAAACTCAATGTTAAATGATTTTTTCAAGCATTTTCTGTTATGAATGAATGTACGTTTTTCAGGTTTATAATTCCTCATCTAAATGACTTTTCAATTTTAGTTTTATCTACTATTCTGTGGCCATGGTTAACTTCATTTTGTTACTGTCCTATTAGCACTTTGCTGGGTTTTCTGTAGAGTAGATCCTAATAATGAATTTTACTTCGTTGTTGGATGAGAGCTTGTAAGATATCACGCCTCTCTAAATGATACATTCCGCATCAGAAATAAAAATGATTTGATCAGAGACTCACCAAAAGTTTTGCAATATAATTTTTGATAAAATTGTAAAAATCTCTCATTAATGCTTCGATTAGAATCGACCGGTATGATTCCTAGTACTTAGAGACATAACGAAGCCAAAATATTTCCCACTGAATGCTTTATTTGTACACAATTTATTTAGCGTATAAGAATTCCAAGGTTAAGTGTACATGAAGAAAGAAATCATTTTTCATGCCATTTTTTTTTTAAGCTTATGCAGGTATATAAGTAGGTGTATTCAAAATAAATACCCACAAGGTGATGCTCAACTTAAGTCTGCAATAAATCTAAGCAAAGACTGCGTTGCTTGTTGAGTTTGTCGTAGCGTCTTGAGAGCGTTGCACAAGTACACAGACATACGTACACATCACACTGACACTGCATGGATACCACTTAGACACAAAATGACAACGTTCACAATACTGTAAGTAGGTGGTATAGGTTTCAAGTCGCTATGCGCTGACTTGGCGCCTCCAAGGATGAGCTTGGTAAATATTTTGCTGTGCTAAGCGTACGCAGTTGCTGTTCAAAAGCATATAGGTACAAAGATGGGCGGTATTGGTGTGTATGAGCAGCAACTGTCTTGGAGTTAAATACAGACATTAATCGAAGTATGTATGTACGGAAGAGTAAACGTACTACACATTCGAGAATCTCGGCACTTCAACCTCTGCGTTGGTCGACTCATATGACATGGCATACAGGGTAGCTACTTAACTTAAAATCGATTTGAAATCATTGATTGCATATATTTATTTCGCCTTTATCACCTCTGTGCACTCATTGGTCCTTACGCTGTCGAGGTGTCTGTAATGGCGTGTAACAGCGGCAGGGGATGGTGTATGAAGTTTTGTAAATTGTGAGACCAAATTAAGTTGAATGAAATGAATGGAAAACGTGCAACAGGGAATTGACATTGTTGTGCATTTAAATGCTCGATTACGCCCCGAAGTTGAATGCGTTTGAAGTGTATCATGTTTAAAGGTGAGACTCCTAAACAAATGCCACCTCCATATTGCGTTCTAAATGCATGCGCATACACGATGCGTATGAGTCATATTTAATGACATTTAATAACAGGCTCAATGAACAAGAAACATTAATTAACTGCTTGTTATTCACAGTCCTGTATGCCAATTAATCACTGCTTCTGTTAAAATAAAAAAAAAATCGAATGCGCAAAATAATAATAAAAAAAGGAGAAAAGAAGAATACGGCATTCGATTGTGCTAGACTTCAAGATACTCTGAACAATAATTTTCTATCGAGTTGCTATATGCTACATATGACATAATTTTTTTATATCTGAGGTGTATTAAGTTGAAAAATAATAATAAGACAAAATAAATATTGATGAAAAAATATATACTTAGAGAAAAGTTCAAAATGCTCCTTTTTTAAATTGCTTAGAAGGTAATAGCCAAAATGAGTCAATCGAACTTAAAGATTTATACTTTATATTCTTCATTCGACTGTTTCTAGCTGTCGCAATGGACAAAATTTATCCAGTCATATAAACCACAAAGCACTTGGAAACACTTCGAACATCGCAACACAGCTTTGGCAATTAAATTAATGCGTTAATGCTGCCTGCACGATAAATTTCCTGTGCTGCAGAAGCAAAATATGTATACGCAAGGCTTTCAATAATACAACGCAATATGCTGGAAGGCATCTTGCAAATTATGTGCGAGACTTTTGGCGACGACGCATTGACCGCGATGCCACCCGCAGGATAATTGTGTCAGCGCTCTCAGTGTGGCATGTTTGCGGCTGACAGTGACATTATTGTCGATATTCGAATTGCTATTTTGATTAATTGCGTGCTGATGCTCTTAAGGATTAGCTGTAGCAAAGCGTCGCGAGCTAATCACTTTGCCAACGGCATCATCATTTTGTGGTTATTTTATTGATTCGTACTATCCAATGATTCGGTTTGCAGTGCGCTTGTAGAAAGTAGCTCTTGAAAATGCACTAATTAAATTTTCAAGTGCTTCAGAAGATAGCAGACCACGTCATTTGCCACAGCTAATGTTATATATGTTTCTTTCGATGATGATTTCTCGGATTCCAAGTATTTTCTACTTATGGGAGCTATAGGATAATGTAGTCGTACGGTTTTGGTCAAAATATGTTGTTTGGCGCTAAATAAATTTTTATTCCCATATTTCATTACAAAAGCTTCAAATTTACAAGCTTTGCCGCATCGCTCATACTACGCCCGCATTTAAAAAAAAATTAAACCTTTAGTAAGTACATTTTCTAACTGTAAATGTTTGCATTCAGTCCATTGACCCAAATCAAATTAACAGCACCACAAAACACTATTCTAACAAATGGAAAAAAAAAACTGAAAGTTTCATTAACTAAGAGCACTAAAACAAAAAATCAAAATCAAAGCGGCAGCACACTTGATGGCACACTTGTCGCAGCGTACTTACAACACGCACTTGAGTACGAAATCTTAAAAGTGTTTGTAGTATGCCTTTGCCAATATTCAAGGCATGCAAACTTTGGCACAGTCCTTCAAAGTTTCTCTATGCTAACACTCGAAGTCGTACATGTCTTCTTTCTTCCATCTCTACTAATAATGCCATAGCCCATTCGCCTATTATTCATCGTAACTATGCACACCTTTCGGCCCAAACCACTTTCTATTATCTATCATTTTCTATTTCGTCCACTTACTTGCATACACAGTTCCACTTCTTATCAACTTCCGGCCAGAGGACATGCTCAAGTATGCACATACCGTATGCATGCTGCAACAAGCTAAGAAACACAGCTGCAGTCTAGCAACAAATATTGCATTCAGTGTACGTGCCCTTTATAAACAATAAACAAGTTAAAAAATAAAAAATATGAACAGGCAAAACACAAGGATGTGTCAAAGGCCAAGAGAGATGCGAAACATTTAAAGCTAAGCGAGTGTTTGTATGTGTTGCACGAATATTCTTAAATGTTAAATTGTTTCAAAAGTTTTTGCTGCAGCTAAAATTTAACCAGGAAGAATATATATGAAATATTTTCTCTGAAACAATAAAAATGCTTGTTTTTTTTTTGCATTTTATATTCAACAGGATATTTGTTTTTGCACAAAAGAAAACTTTTCATGAAGTTTTTATTTTCAAGCAGTTTTTATTTTAAAATATTTTTAAAATGTTTATAGAAATGAACTCTTTAATATTTTGGCTTACACAATGCATGTATGGTATATTCATTTTGATACAAAGTTTGTAACAAAAATAAGAAAAAAAAAACACTTTTCTGTAAGCAAAAGGTCGACTCTGTTGCTTTCCAATAAGCTGACATATTAAGCTAACTGATATTAAAGTCATTAAACAAAAAAGAACTTCATCCCTGAAGATGGTCTCCGATAAAGTTTAGAATATTCTTCTCTTTTACAGAGCCAAATCAGCGATCAAATGATTTAAATTCTTCAGATTATTTGATCTCGTAAGGGTGTGGGTCAAAATTTTTGGTGCAATTTGTAATTCCTGTAAACGGTATGGAATCGACAGATTTAGCATATTTTGATCAGATGCAATTACGGCTACAATACAACACAAGATCTACATTAAACAGTTACTAAATACGAAAGGCAATAACTCATTGAATTCTTTTCTAAAACGGTTGTGCAGGCCATAACAAGAGTTGCAAGTCTAGGCTACTTAGCTGAGAAATAGGTTTGAATGGCATAAACTGTTGACAACTGCAAACAAAAAGATTTGCTTTTTAATTGATAAATGAAGGCATATCATATTTGAGCAAGAATTTCCATGAGACGAAAGACTTTTTTGATGTATTAAATGTTCGAGTCCCTTGAACAAACGAATTTCATTCGAAAAAAGTATGGAATTCACACTAAATGTGACGTAGGTGCGCGCAAAAGGAATGAGAGAAAAAAGTTGCATACTTCTTTGCGCTACCTTTAGTCTTTGTACGATGGGCAATACGAGTATTATTAGTAGGTCAACTGCTTTAAATCCATTCACAACCCTTGCGCGTACGTATGAATGCAATAAACGCATTGCCTTTGTTGGCTGGCAAATCAGAAAACAAAGCGACAGAACTGAACTTTATGTATGAACATGAAAGGCAAAGGCAATACAAAAGAAAAACTAGAATTCTAAGTCAGACATTGACCTCCGCTGCATAAAAGCACGAACAAAAAAAAACAAAACAAAAATTTCATAACACGTTGATACAAAGCTGACAAACAAGCCGCTAGTCAAGTCAAATCGATGGATTGAATATAAAAGCAAAGCGTTTGCAGCGGTTTCGCGGGAGACTAGAAAATCCTTTAACTTTTGGGTGACATATATGATTGTGCAAAAAAAAAAACAAAGAAAGAAAGAAGGAAAGAACATTGGAACCAATGAACCATTGTGGCCAGTATTGCCATTGTCTGTGCGTGTGTGTAGCTGTATTGCGTGTGCACGAATGATGCCAAAAACTGTTGCAGACTTTCAGGCGTCGCTTTTATGTTTTGCTGCTTGAAACGTTGCTCTAGCACACAAGTGTATACATATATGTATATGTATGTATATGTATGTATATGCTTGATAATGTCTACAAGCATTTTTATTTCCATTTATGCGGCTTCATTTTGTCGGCGACTGCGCTGATTTAATTTAGAAAATCAGTGCCATTGTCGTTCACCAGTTATCCTTCGTCGTAGTTGGCGTTACCAACGTCTTCGCCATTGTTGTTCGCTTTTATTGTTGTTGTTGTTGTTGTTGTTGTTGGCAATGTCGCCGCCTGCGCCATTTACGCGCTTGGTCATTCAGTGTCTGTGGCATAATTTGGTACAATTTATTAAGCGTCCTTGCGTGATAAGCATTTTCAGATTTTTATTTTCTCTCCTTTTGTTTATGCTTTTTACACTGTATGCGTCATAGTTGGTTGAGTTAATTTAATGCTTGACTTAAAACTGCAAAAATTGTTGACTACTTTAATAGTTTCTCCACATACGGCACAAAGGAACCAAAAGTCTGGACTTCAAACTATTTTAATTGCAGCCTTAAATGCATAAATGAATTTTTTTTTACGAATGAAGTCACACTTCTAGATATATTGAAATATTACTAAAGACTTATGGAAAAGCACTTAAACTATTTTTCTATTTACACTCTCCGGTTTGTAGTTTTCGCATTAAGCTTTGTTTCGTTATTTTTTTGTTTTGCGGCGAAAAGTAGGTCAGCATACCACATGCCGTACGGTACGCAGCATCCCACCCAAATAGCTTATTTCTGCAAAACTTTGCTGAGTTCCACTTTCTTCTTTTGTTTTGAAGTTGTTTTTCGAAAGAATTTTCTTAAGCAAGTTATTGCACATTAACACATTATTTTGCAAACCAAATTGTTAAGAACTTAAAACTTTCAAAAAATAAACACAACAAAAATCAAAAAAGAAGATGATTGTGGGTTAAAAAAAATCTGCATTTTACATGCAAAACTGTATAATAAATAGAAGAAGCACATCATGTGCCAACAGCAACGAGTGAGTGAGTAAGCTTTATAATACAGATGTACAGCAAGCTGCAGCACACATGGCTTACATGGGGGCTCAAATTTGATTGGAGGACGCCGGAAATAAAGGAAGACAACTTGCAGCAGCGATCGACAGTTGAAGACCAGCTAAGTAGGTATGTAAATGAACTAAAGCCTCCAGCTAATCTCCGAAACAGTTGAACCGATTTTAACTGGTCTTTCACTTCAGATAGCTGAGGTTAACTTAGGAGTAACTTAGGCATTTCTTTTTCGAAATCTAAATTTTTCATGTGGACACACTGCCTACATGGCAAATTGAGAGAGCGAAGAAAGCTGATGCTTCAAAACCAATTATTTACTTAAGTTTTAATAATAAATAATATTGACGAGCAAATATTCACTTGCAGTAATAAAAAATGCCTGTGTTACTTAGTGCAACTAAAGTTTCTTAAACAAAAAAAGTTTATAAAGACCCACAAATCTTCTTAATTGCCTTAACTTCACTTCATATATATTACGTCAAACTGTTAAGCACTAACTCTGAAGGATAACGAATCATGAAGTTTGAAGAGCAGCAGCTAAGCTAACATTTTTAGTTATGCAAAAAAGTTGAAGTTTTTATCTTATTGTCTTCTTTATATTCTTTTGTTTACTTTAATCAGTGCGCGAAAATATTTTCCTTTAACTGGAAACAAGTTTTCTTTATTTTAAAGATGTAAACTTAAATGCAAGCAGTGCTGGTGCTCTTGCTCACACAAGTCAGTGTCAGACAAGTCGAGTGAAGTCTCGCTTGACATTGTCGCACACTGCACAGAATATGTTATAGCAGCGAATTCCAACTACTCGAAGTACTTGAAATATGTCTTTGTATTCTCCATGCAAAAAAATGCATTTGAACACGTACGCAACAATATTTCCATTTATGTACAAAACATGCATAGACATTAGAGTTAACGCATGCCGATATGATGCACAAGTTAGTTCTTATAGATGATGTCATGGCACGGCTTTATATATGGCCTGCACGTTTGAGCAAATTCGCTTATTGCAATATGAATAGAGTTGCATTGGCTCATGTATGACTGACTTTGTGATGCTTTATAAACGTTTCGCTGTTTATTTATTAACTCGACTTTTGATGCGCATGATTGGCAATTGTTGCTTGGAATGTGCAAACTTATATACCAAGCAGCGGGGGGCGAGGTACTGCTTTGTGTGTATGTTACTTGAAATTTGAAAACGCGAGAAATTTTATTTTGTGACAAATTGACTGGCGTGTTCAATCAATTTAACATGCCTCGCAATTAGAGTTGAGCACGGGTCATGATTTTTGCCGTGACCCATCGTGGCTCGCGGTTGCGTGTTGCCAAATTGAATTTAGTGCTGGTTCACTCAGTTGACCGACATACTCCTGCTGAGATAATACACGTCGAAAGTTGTGAAAATAATTAAAACGAAAGCCTTCTCTTGAAATTTTCATTTTTTGGTCAAATTGATTTTTGCCGCACTTGTAAATAAAGACGTTGTGAGTACGTTCATGCTAAAAAATGTGTTGCCACTTTCCGAAATATTAATAGTGCCCCTCGCACAAAAACTGTGTGTGAAAAAATATAAAAAATGTGCAGATTAAAATATGAATCCGTTTGGTAAGATGACAGTTGACTTTTCTCTTATTGCTCAGTGCAGCAAAATTATTTGCTACACAAAAAAGAAAACCAAATGAAATACAAAACAAAGAACAAAACAATGCCAGCGCCACTTCCGCTTACGCCGCCATTTTCTCTGACGCGACTGTTTCGTTTGACATTTAAAATTATGATGAATGGCGGCGTTTATTGAAATTTTCTTTTATTTCCGTTTCGTTTCGTTTCATTCCGCTTTGCGACGTTATGTGCTGTCAGAGCGGCTGATGCTGAGCGGCATTCACCCATCGTTAAATAAAATAAATTGCAAGGAAAATGAGATTAACAAATTTCGTTCTGTCTGAATTTTCTGCTTCGTGCCACATTTATTTTTTATGATTATTGAGGGTGATTACTTATATGATTATTTTTTAATTTTTTTTATTTTTTATGGAATTGCCTTCATGCGTTTTAGTACATTTTCGGCAAATGAATTTATGTTGCTAACTTTTTTTAATGCACTTAAAGCATAAACATTATTAAAAAAAAAAAAAAAAATAACGAATCAAATAATTTAATCTGCATTCAAACCCTTCAAGTCTGCATTAGCAACGGTCACATGGCAACTGTTGTTAAAAATTATGTCTTATAATGAAAATAATATCACAGAAGCAAAGTTCTCTTAGCTGCCAGCTACAAGTTGTTGCTAGCAAATGTGCGCCGAACATGAAGAGCGACGCACTTTCATTTGAATTGGTCTATTCAATTTGCATTGAATGCGTGACACTTAACCTCGACACCGACCCCAGACTTGTGTCGGGGCTAAATGGCAGAGCGGTAGAGAAAAAGGACATGTATGTACGTCTGTACGTACGTAAGTGGTACAATAGGCGTTTGTGCTAACAACTCAATAGAAATGTGAAAATGTGCTATGCAAATGTCAACCTAATTCAGCAGTCCCCAAACAAAGTCAACACCTAAGAAACTATTGTCCCAATTTACGTGCCGTACCGTGCCGTGCCGTGCCGTTGCTGGTTTTCTTGTAGTCGTTGACCTTTTTCTGTTTTGCTGTTTGGATAAAAACGTTTTCTTTCTATTTTTTGTTCCATTTTTTCTGTTTGTGTAACCTGAGCAGGGTACGCCATTGCCAATGTCATCACAGCCGTTGCTGACAATGCATACAAATGTGCTTATTAGTTTATGCCCAACACTTCAATGCCGACCTAATTTTGTTGAAATTTACTTTCATTTTTAGAAAAGTAAAATCATTATTTCTCGCTTTAATGTCTTCATTTGAACCTTGTAACTTTTTAAACATTTTTCGTTGGCATACTTAGCGACACTTTTAATACAGAGGTACACTCCTACATAAAAACTGCCATCAACGCTGTTGCTTTGTAATTTTATGCTAAGCACAAAAATTAAGCGGAATAAGCTCAACGAATCGACGCGTGTTCGAAATATGAATATGCTAATTCTGTGCATTTTTTTGCTTTCGATTTTCTTTTATATTTTTTGGCATTTTGACAAAAAAAAAAAAAAAAAACCAAATTTTCGCAGCCTAATATTAGGCAATGGAATGTGTGAAGTAGGCAAATTTTCCGCACAGTTTAGCTCTAAATGCGACATAATCAACGCAAATCATAAGTTTCCATGCCTACACTTTGCATAATTTTCCACATCATTACCGCGTACGAAACTATTTATAATATATATCAAGAACAATGACGCCGAAGTCTAAAAAATAAACAAAATAGTAGCATAGAAGTATCATAAGTTAAGTTTTTCTACACTTCGTATACGCTTCACACGTCCAGTACGTGTGAGGACTAGAAAAAAACAGGAGAACTTTGTGAAGCAGCATCAAAAATTAAGACGATATATAGAGGTGCGTCTGTCTGGCTGTGCATGTGAACAACGAGAGCTTGGAGACTATAAAAGATAGCACTATTCCTATCTCAAGCACATTATAATTGGTGTAGATGAGAATCCACTTCCTAGAGGTTAATTGGATAAATTTTTATATGATAAAGAGTGCTGGAAAATTAGTGATTGGAGATGAATACCCCTCACTTCACTTCCGCAATATATGCTTGGTTCTATATCTCATGTCCTATTATTCACGGATGAATATATACAATTTTTGTTCTAAGTTCAATTGTTACAAATTCATCAGGTCTAAGCATTGTTTTTCTTTTTATTTTGTTTTTGTTTAAAGAATGTAAAAAATAATTTCTATTATACACAAACACTTTAATGAATTTATTTACATGGTAAATATGTGTAAAAGGGCACAAATGAAGAGAATAATTCGAAAACATTCCGCTATGTAGCTGATCCAACTAATTAAATAAATAAAGACACCCTAGAGTTGCATGTATGTATAGAGCATACGAACCTCGCATACGAACGCCATTAGTAACGAATACTTCTTCTAATGAAAATTGCAAACATTTACAACAGCTCGCGGACTTTGCCAGCATATCGCCGTAGCTGTTGTTGTTGCTCTACACGGAGTGAAAATTAATTTAAGCAATTTTCATTAAACATTTGTAAAAGAGAAAACAAAAAGAGTTAGAAAAAGTATTTCACGCAGCAATTAAGTGCTTCAGTTAAAAAATAAAACAACTCACATTTGTGCAATTTAACAAAGAGCAATCAAAATGCTTCATAATCAAGACAACGGATATGCTTGAATATGCTTTATATGTGTGCTCTATAAATTATATTTAAATACATTTCAAATAGCATTAATTGCATAGTATAATATGGCAAGGCAATGCAACAAATAGATCTAAGTCGAACACAAGCGTCTGCATTCTATCTTATTAACCACTCACCTAGTTACTTAGCCTTGAACTGTTGAGAGAATTTCAAGTAATTTGCGATTAAGTCAATACATTCTACAAAATAGGTCAATCGGCTTAACTCATAGCCAAAGTAAAAATGTTTTCGCGTCACGTTGACCTCAGGTCGAGCAAATTCAATTAGTGATGACGAAGAATAAGTTGAAAACTCAAAGTAAACGAAATGCTACAAAAGCAAAATATATAAAGTCTAAATGAGCTAAGATTATAAATGTTGTTCGCCGTGACACGGTATTTGTTTTGTGTCAAGTATTATTAAAAGCAGTAGTGACTTAAGTTAATAAATACAAAAACTTTAAATGCTATCAAAGGACATAAGCTCAATTGCAATAAGTGAACCGAAACTAATCAGCTTAAATGGCATACAACTCAACTTATTACCAATTACATAAAATTTAATAATAATTAGCTTATGCACTAAGATCGCTTTCCAATGAAAGCTAAGTGAACTAGTTTTCCACATAGTAAAATTCTTTGCATTTGAATTTGCTTCAACAACGTCTAAATAAATTATGATCTGAAATTCTTCGAAATATAATTCACAAAACAAACGAATATAAATGCATTTCACTGACTGACTGAGAAACAAACACAGAGACAGAAAGTCCTTTCAACAAAATTATTGGCGTTTTACTCGTTAAACCTCTTTTAATAAGTTTCTTACATAATAAACAATAAACATTACACAGCAACAACGTTTTGCTAACCAATTAGTAAGACATTTGGGTAAGTAGGAATATTTTGAAATAAAATTTAATACTGTTGAATAGAAAATCATACTTTATCGCCAATTAAGACTATTATGCAAGCAACAAAAAACTAGCCACGTTACATACACGCAATGCACACTGAAGTGTGTCAAACTAGTTAAGTAGACAGAATTTAGGGGCTAATATGCAGTAATTCATAGTTTGTCGATAGGATCTGATATACAGCAAGAGAGAAATTTCAATCAATTAACAATATTTCTATATGCATATGTCTTTAATAATTCTCATCATTAAATTATTAACACTTTACTCGAATGGAATTAAATAAATATATCCATTGCTTTCGATGCTTTTGATGTATCCATCGAATTAAATAAACCATTGATGTTTAAGGCATATCATGAAGCTCGTTAAACTTGCAAAATACGCCATTGAAGTTGCCATTGGCATATTAATGCAAAGACCTAAGAGAGTATACTTTGTTTAATGCCTCAAATTCGCAAGAGGGCTGACGATAGAGTGTGGCAAGTGCTCGTATAAAGGCAGCAAAATGGCTAAAAGGTCGCGCTGTGTGTTTGTTTAGCTGAATGTTGCGGTACGTTGGCCTTTAAGCCGCTTTGGGTCATCTAAATCGCATAAAATTTAAGTAAATACTGCATGACATTAAGCAGCATTAAGAGTAGCCACAGAAGCGACACAGAAGCAGTGAAATCGAGTGCTCAAAAGCGGTAAACAAAAGAAGTCGTGCGGCATTTCAGAATGCGGCCAAGATTCCACCTTCTAACAAATGCGCGTTGAATCTTGTTCGGCTCATTGCAGACCCAATAAATTCCAAATGATTTGCGCTGATTGTTTGCTGCAATAATTAAACTTTTATAACCTAATTAAGTCGATAATAATACGCTACACGCGCACCGAACCGCCAATTGAGTGCCAACGCAACATGGATGCCGGCAAAACATAACGCCTCAACGCATTACTGCCACATTATGACGCATATGCGTGCATAAATTGTATTTCTATGCATGCAAGAGGGGGTGAATGATTTGTACAGACAGTGCGTGGCATACGCAGAACATTCAATTAGCGTATATAGTAAAAAAAAAACAAATACACCTAACGAAAAACATAAAAGCCCAAGAAAATACACATAAATACTTTAATGACCCTTCTAGGTGGCAATCATTTCAGCCATACAAAGAAAAAAAGTAGCGCAAAACAAGCTTCCAGACTAAATGAAACAGTTTTGTGCCGCAGTGCACAGTATAATGCCTTCATAAAAATGCCATTAAAGCTGATGGCAGCAGCTATGAACACTACCAGGGTTGCCAGCAACAGCGACAGCACCGGAAATGCGAAGCGACAAGTAATGTAAGACAATGGCGTCGCTGGCGCGAGTGTTAATGTGCCTGCAGCGATCTCTGCTTGGCTGCCGCGCGCTTTGCAACACTTGGCTTCTTCTCTCACTTTGACTTTTGCCTAGTTTATTGTTTTCCAATCAAATAATCACATCAACGCATTCAATATTCGACGCAACGAAATGTCTAATCAAATTAGTCATTTACAACATAAACAGACGAAATGTGGCATCATTAAATCACTTTTATCAGGCTTCTGACATTGTTTGTTAAAGCTTTGAACATGGCTAAAAATTTATGAAAATTATTTGTGACAAATAAATAAAATGATTGACACCTAAATAAGCAGAAGAAATATGGCATTTCGTAACACTTCATAGGCTGTGATGAATGATGTGTCACTCGTGCACACCATTCAAGAAAAGTCAAATTAAAATTTCGCTTATTGTAAATCTTTTTATTCGACAAAAGCCAAATTGCAAATTGCCACAAAAAATAATAATATATGTGTTAAATCCTTTTTGGATTTGCCTGGTCTGCTCTCTAAAATGTTGAAAACTGCTTTTCAGCACTTCGCTTCGCTCTTATCCTTGAGTGGTTGTTTCTTTTTTAATACTTTCTCACGCTTACTTGACTGGCCGCTTAGCTTACGAGTCCAAAAAATAATATTAAAAAAAAAAAAGGAAAATAAAAAAACAAACACATTAAAACCCTTTCACAGGAAGCCCTAAAATGGTTTTACGAGAAAAATGTTGTTTGAAATTATACAAAACAACTGAGCAGAAAAAAGGAATGAATGAGTATTGTGCCTGTGTGTAAATTGAAGGATATAAGCATTAACAGACCAAATGAATATTTAACAGGCTAAAAGTCTGTGCACACATATTTTATTCTTCAAATAAAAGTTTATTGTAATAATTTGAAGTAATTACACGAAACTAAAATTTGAAAATTACTCCGACTTGTTTTAGTAAACTGCATAAAAGGGAATTTATTTCCAATGTAAAAATATTTATATCCGCAATTTTAGGCTAACATGGCATATATTAAGGAAGCAATAAGCATACAAGTATGCAGAGTTTACGGTCTGTGTTAAAGTTGCACGTCCTTGCTGTGCTCCATTTGTTTGTGTAAACAAACAACAACAGCGCCACAGCCAGTAAGGCAAATCAGCTAAAATCGTCTCCACTTTGTGTGTCAACTATACACAGTATTTGTGGACACAAGTTGCCATTCACTAAAGCCTTTCGTTACTGAATAACGCACAAAATGTTCCTTTTTTTATGCACCATTGAAATTTTACCTTAAGCACTGCTTGGCATTATACATAGAAAATGGGTTTTTAATAGCAGCAAACATTTGCATCGTCTCTTAGCTTACAATCGAGTGACCGAGTCTGAAAAAATGTGCAAGGATATTCTTTAGTAACTGCTTCTACAAACTTCTTCCTCTTAGATTTAAAAACACATTTATTCAATTTCAGTTTACCAACAATAGCACCTAATAGCTTTGATTTGAGCATTCAAAACAAAGCATATTTTGGAATGACTATAGGCCCGAATGCTTTTTTCGGCCCGTATACGTCAAAGTAAAATGATTTTGCAATTAATTCAAACTTTTTACGGAACAAACTAGGCTAAAACCAAAAGCATTTGTGGTCGCTTTAATGTTGCTTTTTATTGAATTAGGTTCTTCTTGTGTGCTACGTTATTTATTTCTCAAACCACTTTTTGCTAAATAAATTGTAGCTCATCGAGTTAAACGAATTTTAATTACTTTAAATGGTTTTGTTTGTTTGTCTAATATGCTTTAATACAAAAGTCAAATTTGACATTGAAAGGATAGAACATTGCAAAAGTGCAGAAGAGCAAGCCTTGATGACTTTGATAACTTGAAGATTTATACTTTTATACAAATTATGACTTTGAAGTGCAAAAAGCAGAAACTGTT
Organism: Leucophenga maculata; assembly: GCA_035044805.1. Lineage (NCBI taxonomy): Eukaryota > Metazoa > Arthropoda > Insecta > Diptera > Drosophilidae > Leucophenga > Leucophenga maculata. The sequence goes on from JAWNNP010000446.1 coordinate 983,276, forward strand.
GTTGAAGTGAGTCAATATGAATATGAATACCAAACATTTTAAAACATTTTAGTTTAGATAATTGGGACAATGCATTTTAATTAATCTCAAGCAAACAGTTTTGAGAAACATCAGAATATGTCGAGCAAAATTATTAACCACTTCTGATTCAAATTATTCATTCGAAGTACTCAGTTGAACTAAGCAATTCTGTATTCCAAATTAACTTCATGAGTTATACATAAAATTTATGTTTAAAAAAATGTATAATCTTTTTTATGTAAACATTTTTCTAATTCATTGTAAAATATTTATTTGCTCACCATTAAAATTATAATTTTTTCCGCTTATAAAAGAAGTGCACTCACCTGAAAAAAGGAAAGATAAATTAATTAAATTAAAAATATGCAGAAATGTATCCCAGCATCTGCATAAAATTCTATTAAAATTCATAAGCAAATGTTTAACTTAAATTGAAAATACCCTACAGATATATTGTTATAAAAGTATAAGACTTTTGCTCGAAGATTTGTAACACAGCGCAAGCAGAGTTTCAAGACAGCCTTAATACAAATCGCAAAGTTACTATCGAGGCTAGCTCATCATATTTCTTGGAGCATGCATTGCCGGAGTTCGAGATACTCTGTTCACTTTATATATTTGTATCCGTTGAAAGGGTATTAAAGATACGTTATTGCTTCTGCAAAAGTAATATTTTTTTTTTGCATAAACTTTAATTTGCCAAATCGTTTATTCATTATAATCCCTGTTCTACGATATACACGTACATATATAATATTCGCATTATATGTACTTGTTTACAACGATAAAAGTTTCATCCACATCAATGTACAAAAAAAAAACTGATTAAGATTTTATATGAAACCACAGACAAGCTGATGAAGGAATCATATAAATAAAAGAGCAGCGCATTAAGTATAAAACTAAAGAAAACACAAACAAGCACATTAAGTTGAAAGAATTCGGTGGGAAAAAAAACTCATTTACTTTTGGGGGAAAACCCATCAATAAGTTTTCGTGTGCAAATTACGTCGATAATCAAGGAAAGAAATACGAGCTGCTATTAATAAACCGGATTCATTAACGCCAAGTAAACAACGAGAAAAAATGTTGCGAAAAATAAATTGCAATGTATCTTATATGAATATATATGTGAGAGCGTATATCCTTCGGCTTGCGTGCAAATCCTCGCGTTAATTTTTGCTCTTTCCTGATTCCTATAAGATTTATATGTGTACATACTTTTATATAGTTTGGGTTCTTTCTACCCTGCTTGCCTGCTTGCCTGCCTGCCTGCTCAGTCATTTGAAGTGCTCTTTGCCACATTAAAACCTTTCAGCCGTGGCAGTCAGGTGAGTGGAAACTTAACCGGAAATGTATGAATTACATTCACTTTCTTCAACCACGCTTTGCATTTTTTTCGTTTTTTCCGCTGCTGCTGCTTCATCCTTTCGTTGAAGGCACATTGAAAAGGAACGAGCGCACTTAGCGATTGCTATTCAAAGCTTTTAGTGGCGCTTTGCCCCATTTTTTGTTTTTTCTATATTTTTTTAAATATTTTAATATATTTTATATATAATAAACACAATTAATCATTCAACAGGTGCGCTCGCGGCGAGTGCCTGTCGTAAAATTAATAATTATAAACTAAGTGCTTTCGGCTATTTGCCATCGCACGAAATTGCTTTTGAGTACAAATAAAATTATGCATTTCAATTGGATAACTTCAAGTTGCGAACAAATTGACAGTTCTAGCACACTCAGAAAAGCAACAGCGTTAAATTTGAAATCTAAACGAGACAGACCCCATAAAGAGACGAGACGAGCCGATATAGATCTTTCCATCTGGCCGTAGCTATTAAATTCGCGAACTTAGATATATTCCCCAAATGCAAACCAACTACTCACTCGAAGTCGAGATTGGTCCACTGGAAAAAGTGGCCGCCATACAAATCTGTTCCAAATTTGAGAGTTTTCTATGAACAAAGTATATTGTTGTGGGTAGTTCTGCTAGAAATGCCGAATTTAGTGTATTTTGTGTCAAGTTTTTTTTTTTTTTTACTTAAAAATACCAAATTTGTTCTTTCTTTAATTAAAATAAAATATTCCATAAGGAACATATACGGCCACTAGAAGAGATAACCCTCTTACAAATCTAACTTCCCTCCTGGGGTTTTGTAGAAATATTATCCGCATTCTTACTCCATTTTTATGAAAAAAAAAAAAAAATATCATTTGATGTTCAATCTCGGTAATCTATCTTCGCTGTGTAGTAAGAAACAATAAAGTTTTTTTTCTTTTTACATTTATTTAGAAAAATTATTTTAAATGTTTGAACTTAATTAAACGTTAAAATGCATTCAACACTAGAAAAAGTATTCATATTTAAGTTTAGAAATTGGTTGAAATAGAGTTTCGAATATCGAACAAAAAATACAAATACAACCAAAAACCGTTGCATAAAAACTTTTCACATTTTCCACAAATATTTTGACCAAATTACAACAGAAGAGTATAATAAAAAAATTCGTTTTTCCCGAATTATTAAATGAAAACTTGAAACTCTTCTCAGCAGCAGTGCGGATGACTTTTTCAACGAGAAAACGCATACACCGAGAGGAGCATCACAATCAGAGAAACATTGCACGCAACGACAATGCTACTTGAGTTCATATTTTCTGAAACAATGGGCTCAACTGGCTCAACTGGCTCATTCGTGCTTTTTGTAGTAACTTCTTCCGTGTTCACGTCTGCAGCTTTACTTTCGATAGTGGACCCTGCTACAGCGTCACTTTCAGTTGTGGACTGTGTTGTGTCTATCTCCGTGTGTTCATCATCAATATTTTCATTGGCGCTATTTGTTTTTGGTACACATTTGCTTGAAGCATCTTTCCACTCATTCGACACGCAAGTAGCTTCTGCATTGCCTGAAACCTCATATTCACTCGTACAGATTAGCTGCGCCGCAGTTTTACTATCGGGCAGAAATTTCCATTCTCCATTTTCCGGATTCTGCGGCAGCTGTGCACAATTGTCCACTAATTTAATAAGATAGACATGATCAGTGAATAATTATTTCCAGTGAAGAAATCTTTAAAAATTGTTACTTACGCTGGCAAGAAGTTACATTGAGATGTACTCCATTGTCTTTGCACGTAACTTCAGCAATGACTGACTTAATATAACCAGCTCCACAGGATGTTCTTTCAATATTTTTGCACAGCTCTTCCGTATCAATGTCTGCCGTTGTTACTCTGAGCGTAAGTAGGAGTGTTAACGCAAGAGCAATATACATCTTCGACATTTTTTATCGAACTATACACTGAAGTGCTTAAACTTTGACTGGAGGCAATCATTTCAATTCACTTTTAACGCAAACTCGGTTTACCGACACAAAACAAACAAATTAAACACATTTCCGAACTATGGCGTTATCAGGTTCACGTCCGGTGTTAATTTTTATGAAGCAACGCGTCATAAATACCAATTAAATACTTTTGCTGATTTTAAGTTTTTATAATTCTTATGAAATTTTTTTAAAAGCAACTTTCTTTGATAAGAAGAAACAAAGAAGCCATGGTTCGGGCTAAAAATAACAAAATTCAAAGATTGCAATTCTTGTAGCTTTAAAAATGTAAAAGTTTCAGCGGTGCAGAAATCAAAAAAGGAACCTTTTGAAAAGTTAAAATCAAAGCTCATGATACCAATTTCATGACCACAGCCTTGGTCCATAAAGTATATATAAGTTCAGACTTTGTGTGAAAAGTATAAAAATCTAATAGAATCAGACTTTAGCTATACGTCTGAGCTGTAGTTCGGCTAAAAATTATTGCCATGGGAAAATTTGTATAACCACAAAGGTGTAGGTGTAAGTACTTCTGTAAACAATTTGAAGAGACGAGACTTTCTACAAGCCATGTTCGCTTGTTCAGCTCTTCGTCCACCCCGAATAATTTCAAATGTAGACATTTGCAGAAATAATAGAAAGTAGAGAAACCAAATTTAAACATCTCCTAAAAACCATATTAATATATGTGAAATCTATTTAAAGCATCTGTTTGGTCTCAACCCCAACTTTCAACTACGGATAAACTTATTATAAAACTAATATATTATAATCAGTTGCAGCGATATAAGCGTCTGAAATTATATAATAATGTTGTGCAAATATATGTCTCAGACAGAAGAAGACGTATCAAACGTTCTTAAATATATATAAAAAAAGATTAATTAATTACTTAATTAATTTATATAATTTCACAATTACTCACCAAGTATAGATCGTATATGCACAACAACAATTCAGCAAAGTTTCTCTATGAATGTATCAAGTCCTTGAGTTTTCAATATATCGACCTAATATTGGGTTTGACGTCTTGCAATGCTAATGCTCAACTGTCTACCATACTTGCTAAGTAGGAATATTAAAAGGAAAAGCATCTTTACTTCGTTTCCACCAAAGTTACAGCTTTCTTTTTTTTTTTTGGCTCAACTGTAGCATTTCTTATGTGTTAAGTCAAAAAGGCCAGTCATATAATTCAGAAGTTTCAAGTGATATAATTCCATAAAACCAGTATTCTAAGAAAAAATGTGAAAAGTATTTAATCTTTAATATTGCACTCTCGCAAGAATGTGCAATAAACATTTAATCACAATATTTAAATTAAAAAAAAATATTGCCTAGGCACACTTTGTTTATAAAACGCTGATTATTTTATAGAAATATTTCACTAAAGCTTATGTGCGAGTATGGTTCGACTTACGTTCCATAAATAATAAAGTTTCGACGCATGTTAGTACACATATACCCCATATATATATATATGAAAGAACTTACAAGATAGCACATTTTAATAATTCTTGATCTAACCTATTTCAATTTATACAATTGGTATCATGAGCTTTGATTTTAACTTTTCAAAAGGTTCCTTTTTTGATTTCTGCACCGCTGAAACTTTTCACTTTTTTAAGGCTACAAGAATTGAAATCTTTGAATTTTATTATTTTTAGCCCGAACCATGGCTTCTTTGTTTCTTCTTATCAAAGAAAGTTGCTTTTAAAAAAATTTCATAAGAATTATAAAAACTTAAAATCAGCAAAAGTATTTAATTGGTATTTATGACGCGTTGCGTCATAAAAATTAACACCGGACGTGAACCTGATAACGCCATAGTTCGGAAATGTGTTTAATTTGTTTGTTTTGTGTCGGTAAACCGAGTTTGCGTTAAAAGTGAATTGAAATGATTGCCTCCAGTCAAAGTTTAAGCACTTCAGTGTATAGTTCGATAAAAAATGTCGAAGATGTATATTGCTCTTGCGGTAACACTCCTACTTACGCTCAGAGTATCAACGGCAGACATTGATACGGAAAAGCTGTGCAAAAATATTGAAAGAACATCCTGTGGAGCTGGTTATATTAAGTCAGTCATTGCTGAAGTTACGTGCAAAGACAATGGAGTACATCTCAATGTAACTTCTTGCCAGCGTAAGTAACAATTTTTAAAGATTTCTTCACTGGAAATAATTATTCACTGATCATGTCTATCTTATTAAATTAGTGGACAATTGTGCACAGCTGCCGCAGAATCCGGAAAATGGAGAATGGAAATTTCTGTCCGATAGTAAAACTGCGGCGCAGTTAATCTGTACGAGTGAATATGAGGTTTCAGGCAATGCAGAAGCTACTTGCGTGTCGAATGAGTGGAAATATACTTCAAGCAAATGTGTACCAAAAACAAATAGCGCCAATGAAAATATTGATGATGAACACACGGAGATAGACACAACACAGTCCACAACTGAAAGTGACGCTGTAGCAGTGTCCACTATCGAAAGTAAAGCTGCAGCCGTGAACACGGAAGAAGTTACTACAAAAAGCACGAATGAGCCAGTTGAGCCAGTTGAGCCAGTTGAGCCCATTGTTCCAGAAAATATGAACTCAAGTAGCATTGTCGTTGCGTGCAATGTTTCTCTGATTGTGATGCTCCTCTCGGTGAATGCGTTTTCTCGTTGAAAAAGTCATCCGCACTGCTGCTGAGAAGAGTTTCAAGTTTTCATTTAATAATTCGGGAAATACGAATTTTTTTATTATACTCTTCTCTGTTGTAATTTGGTCAAAATATTTGTGGAAAATGTGAAAAGTTTTTATGCAACGGTTTTTGGTTGTATTTGTATTTTTTGTTCGATATTCGAAACTCTATTTCAACCAATTTCTAAACTTAAATATGAATACTTATTCTAGTGTTGAATGCATTTTAACGTTTAATTAAGTTCAAACATTTAAAATAATTTTTCTAAATAAATGTAAAAAGAAAAAAAACTTTATTGTTTCTTACTACACAGCGAAGATAGATCACCGAGATTGAACATCAAATGATATTTTTTTTTTCATAAAAATGGAGTAAGAATGCGTCTTGAAAAATTAGATGCAATATAAATTCAAGGTGAATACCAGCCACTATTAATTTGGGTGAACAACTTGTAAAGTTACACAATATATTTGAATCAAACAAACCCGGATTGCTCTCAGCGCGCTCACCCGTCCGTGTTGCATCCCTTAGTCTACCGGCTATCACAATTACTCAACAAGTAGAAATCGTGATCTGCGCTACATACCAGACGGAACATATAAAACTCAGCAAAGTTTCTGTATGAATGCATCAAGTCCTACAGTTTTCAAGATATCGACCTAAATGTGGGTTTAAAGTCATATAATGTTAATGCTCAACTGTATACTTGCTAAGTAGGAATATTAAAATTAAGAGTATCTAAGCTTCGGTTCAAACAAAATAACATTTTTTTTTTGTTTTGTTGACTCAACTGTAGCATTCCTTATTGGTTAAGTCAAAATAGCCAGTCATAGTTTCAAGTGATATAATTCCATGAAATCAATATTCTAAGAAAAAATGTGAAAAGAATTTAATCTTTGGTATTGTACTCTCGCCGGTTGCACCGTGTTGATATGAAAGAATGTGCAATAATATTTAAATTGAAAAAAAAATATTGCTTAGGCACACTTTGTTTATAAAACGCTGATTATTTTATAGAAATATTTCACTAAAGCTTATGTGCGAGTATGGTTCGACTTATGTTCCATAAATAATAAAGTTTCGACGCATGTTAGTACATATATGTACATATACCCCATATATATATATATATATATATATGAAAGAACCTTCAAGATAGCGCATTTAAATAATCGCTTGATTTATAATAACCTATTTCCATTTAATGAAATTACTTTAGCGCCAAGGCAGTGAGTACATAGCGCTTAGCTGGTACAAAGCCAAAATTAAATTAAAACAAATTTGTCATTACCTTAGCAGCGGCGGCGCGGCGCAATCACAGCTGGTTGCCACACGTAGTCGCTGCCGTAAAAGGCCTTTGGCGGAGTACATTTTCAAGCTAGAGTCGTGCACTTGAAATAAATTGCCACAAGAGCGTCAAGTGTGACAAGTGTGCAGCGCATACATTCGCGCATATATTCATGTCAGGCAGTTAGTTACTAGTCAGGCTTAAACGAAGACAGGCACTCATGCCGGCACCTTGACAACCGCAGCAATAACTGTGGCATTTGCAATTAATCTTCATCACGAAGAATGATAAGATTGCACAGAAGGCACCCGCTAACGAATACAGACAAAGGCAAAGACATAGACTTCCATAAAAACGATAATAATACGGTCTGATATTCTGAGAGTTTGTAAACTTCAAAGCGAACGCTTATTAAAATTTATTCGTTGTTTCTCTAAGGAGTGAAATTTCAATAAACTATTTGCAATTCTACTAAAAATTTTAACACCTAGAAGCAGCAAAAAAATACAGAGATCTTCGCAGAACAACATACAGTCGGGTTGTTTGTTCTATTTCTTATCGTGAATAATAACTTGCATCAATGCTAAAGACTTGTATATCTAGGCATGCACTATAACCCGTTTAAAAATGTTGTGCTTTTTGTAGGTCAAACTTAAAACATGAAATGAAATGCTTTTTTATAATTTTCTAATGTTTATGACACATTTTTTCATATCAACTCGGTGCAACAGGCGAGAGTACAATAGCAACAGCAAAGATTTCTTAGAATATTGATTTCATGGAATTATATCACTTGAAACTACGGAATTATATGACTGGCCTTTTTGACTTAAGACATATGGAATGCCATTTGCTTCAGTTGTGCCAAAACTTGAATTCAATTTTTCCTTGAAATATTACAAACTATTTAAGGATCCCATGGCCAAAAACTAAGCACTGTGCTCAAGTTTTTAATTTAAGATATTTTTCTCCATATTTTCCAGAGCGTTATAATGCCTCCAAGTGACTACAAGGTACGCGCTATAATCAGGCTCTTACTCGCAGAACTTTTTTACTGCTGTTCCGCCCTTGTGAAGACTGTCTTCACCATCAAACACATAAAAGCTCAACTTTCAATTGAAACTTTTCTAAATATTTGCGATCCACTTTGCGTACCGGAGTTCACAGCGATCTTTTTTTTTTAATTACTTTTTAAAGTTAGTTTAAAGCTTCAATAAAGGACACAAAAATTACTCATATCCTTTTGTATATATTTTTCATTTTGCTGTCCACACATGCATACTAATTACATTCAAAATAAGTAGCTGAACAAAGCAAAGCAACAAAATTAATCCTTGGCTTTGAAACAGAGCAACAAAACAAAAAAGAAAAGAAAAAAAAACAGTATGGCGGAAGATGAGACAAAATGGAGAACGAAACGGATATCCACGTAACTGGCGCAGAGTTAAACCCTTACACATGTCTGCTTGCATTGAAAATGCGAGACATTACGTGAATTTGTTGATTTTGTTAATTTTATTTAGCATGTTTACGCTTCATGCTTCACTTTTTATCTTTCTGTGTGTTGCATTTCATTTGAATCTTTTTTGTCACGCTGGATATTATTTACATAATATTAAATCTCTTAACAAAGCAGCGTTTTGGAGGAAAATGTCGGCAAATATTCTTTGGCGAATTTTTTTTTTTTTTCTATAAAGCAAACTCTTTATATTGAGTTGGTATATTGGGTAGCCATAGAAGTTTGTTCGTATTAAAAAATAAAATGTATGCATGCGATTGGCAAAAACTATGGAGGCTGGCACGCCTTGCTAAATGCGGCCATTTAAGTAGGTAAGTAATGCTAGGACTAAGTAAATTTAGAACTAATAGGGACTGCTAGGGACTTTGGCTGCATTTTCCTGTATGTTAAAAACATTTGCACAAGCTTAGTATATGCTTGACTCTAAATGCAGAGTATTAATAGGGCTTTTATAATACCTTTTAGTAGCATATATAAGTATTTATTTATATACGAAATACAAAGCAACTTCTGCAACGACCTACACTTGCCTTCGCTCCTTGAGAAAGTCGATTTAAGCAACAATTTCCATTTCCTCCAACTTCGGTGATAAAGTGCTAATGAAATTATGCATATATGGTGACGCGCCGTCGAGAGTATGCGTGAATGCGTGGGCCTTTGTATAATCTGGCACGCATACTTACACACTTGTATGTGCTTTCTGCATCGGTGTATGTCTCTGTATTTTTTATGCAAATGTCTTTAATGAAATGCCATATGTTTATTAGCATATTAAATATTTACGCTTCTTTGAGCATAATATCTTACATATAGGCAGGCTATGTTTCTTTTTAATAAACAATTAATGATGGCTGCCACCCATTGTCAGTCAGTCAGTCAGTTGGAAAAAAATCCTCAAAAGAATGAGAACGAATGGCATATAAATTATATTGGCTTCTACTGAATGCTTTTTGTTCGCTATACAAAATCTTAATTGGAAGGCGTTCAAGATAAACAATTTAACCAATGAGGCTGACTTGCTCATAATATTATTTCGAGTAGCATTTTGCTTAAGAGTTTTCCACTTTATCACTTTCTATGCATTACTGTTGGGCTAACCTAGTTCATTTTAAGTTCGTTCGTTCATTTTTGTGGAGTAAAAAAAGGAATAAAAAAGAACGAGTTATTTAAATTTGTTCTCGAGCTGTTCGTTCGTACATGAGCAATACATTATATAAGCTCAAACTATTCGTTCGCATTTATTCCTTATTTGTTGCATTGTTCACTGTTCGTTCAACCGTTTTTTTTTTACTATTCTGTTCGTGTTTGAACGCGCACACAAGCAACAGAGCATAATATCGTATGAACTGTTTGAACTTATTCGATTGTTTCAGTGCAGGGAACCAGTTCACTTGGTTCGTTCGTTCGTTCGTTCGTTCATTAACAATCCAACACTAGTCTGCATTTATTACATATGTTTGCATATTTATGTATTATTCCATTGGCTCATTTGTATTTGTATCAAATTGTATTTTGTATTTGAAGTATATACGAGTCTGAATGGCTTCAATTTTCTGTTTCAATGGTTCAATTAATAAGATCTTTGTCAATATGCATATGCATATGCATATGTCTGTGTGTATATTGAACAAACATACACTCTACTGTCTTTATTGATGAAATGAATTGCTTTATGTATGAATGGATTTGCGGTTGATTGGCTTAGAATGAGACTGCTGTATGTGTGTAAATGTTATTTGCTGTGTTTAACAAGTATGCTCGAATTATTTGCTATTTGTTGATTGTATTATGTATCTGTAAATTGATTGTATAAAGGAAAAAGGACATATATAAATGTATTTGCTTGGCCATTTGAATAGCTTTGTAAAACTTTTCATCGAAACCTACTTTATGTTGAACAGCAATAATTTAAATTCCTTTAATCAACAACTACAGCAATATATGCAAGTTAGATGATAATCAAACAACATTCGAAGTATTAGCTTGATCTTTTGATGGTGCACTGCAAAAAAAAAAAAAAATAGTTCTCATTGCAGTTGTATGCAATTAGTTTAGTCACACAAACACTTCAAAACTGAGTATTCTTACTTATACACAAACAGTCACTATATACTGCTGTACCCTATAATAACTAATAGCTGTATAAATGCATAAATATATGTAATTGCAGATGTCCTGGTTTTACAAAATGTCTTCTACAAAATATGTATATATGTATGTATTTAATAGATTTCGTCTTACACAACAATCGCCATTAATATTCCACTCAAAGCTTTGCCGTTTTTCTACGAAGTCTTCATGCATATTCATTTTCATTATTTATTAACGATGTAGCCAGTTATTTCTGGTTTACTCATTAAATATGAACTCATGTCCGCATTAATAAATCTTCTGCCATGATTCACACAATATACATTAAATGTGCTGATAGAACAAATACTGTGCACCAATACTGCTAGACAGGCGGCAATGTTTCAAGCCCAATCGACATTTTATTTCATAGAAATTTGTTGCAGACTAACTGCGCCGCGCCGCGCCGCGCCACGTATGTATTCCGCTTTGTTAATTATAACAATAGAAATTTATGGAAAAATAAAAAAAACGTAGGAAAAACGCCTGAAAGTATGTCACATTCATACAAAATTTACCACACAACAATTAATTTTAACGTGACACACTTGTTTGTGTTGCGCTCAGCGGTTTCGAGCGAAAATTTCAGTGATACGAGTACGTGTACGAAAGAGATGAAGTATATTTAGCATAAGACCAAACACTGGATACAATTCAGTGGAACAGCAAAAAAAAAAAAAATGACTAAAGTAACAGCTAAGCTCAGCTGTAGATACAGCCAAGCGATACATCAGCAACTGCGACAGTAACAGCAGCCGAAACCGGAAGCGCAAGATGCATATCCCAGAGCAGTGCTTAAAGATAGACAAGTGGAGCTGAGTAAGTGCGATGCAAGTGTGGAAGGAGTGAGTAGTATAGCGTATACATACATGTATATATTTTACATATATTTGTACAATGTATAAAGTCAAAAGCGGCCTAAAAAACGGGTTAATGAAAATGAATGCGCCAGGCTGAGATAGAAATAAAATAAAAAAAAAATTAAAAATATTTAAAATCGAGGGTGGTTTGCTAAATATTTGAAAGTCATATAAAATGAGTATTTAATATATTTTTAAAAGCAATCCCGGCGTGCAGTGCAACGCCTCGTTTTATTTTGCTCTCATAGTGTAGCATATATGTAGTTCCTAGTACTCTGTGCAAAGCTTATCCAATTGTGTCAAACAGTCAAACGGTCTGAAATTCGAAAAAATTAAAAAAATAAATCCTAACCATGCGTACCTAATCTTCATTCTCAGTTTTTGTATGAAATAATAGACCCCACACAAATTTGTTCCACCTTTCTTGGTTTTAGTATGAACAAAATATGTTGATTGTTGTTAATTCAGCTAGAAACGCCGAATTTGGTATCTTTTGCGAAAATTCTAATAAAACATTCCATTGGGCTGCAAATCGAAAAACTTAAAGCGGTGACCATCTACAAAAACTTGAAGACTATAATAGCTATCAAGTTTGGATATTTTATGTCTAATATGCTCTCGTCAGATAGTAGTGTATGTCTCATACCTCTCTATAAGTGATAGTACTCATATAAACTCGTCCCTGCTTCCTAAGTTTATGTATGCAAAATTTGTTGTGCCTTTGCGTACCAGTACTAATCCCAATTTATATTTGCGGCATTTTGCATCTATGCACTTAAATTATTTATCAAACAGCCCTCTTAAAATTTGTGTTTGCAAATTTTGCGATTCTATGCGACAGCATCCGTTTCATTTATTTTTGGATTTCTCTATATATATATATATATGTAAAACATTTTTCGTAGTCGTTGTAAGCAAAAAAAATAAATAAAAAAATAAGCAAACAGCGCGAGATGGCTTTTTATTTTGTCGGCTTCCCCGGGGATTTTAACATAATGAATGGATATGAATTTACTGTGACATTTTAACCAAAACCATATATTGGCATGGGCTACTGCTGCCTTCCGCAATGCTGTTGTCGGTTGCTGTTGCATACATTTAGGCGGTGAGACAAGTGCACGAATATCAATCATTGTGGATTATAAAATGTTCTGCAGGCAACAGACAGCGCAGCCGAAAGACCAACCGACAGACAAATACTCCACGCAGTCAGACAAACAGACAAACAGACAAAGCAAACAGAATATGTCATTAATATATAATGTCCTTAAAAGTATGCAAAGACATTATTTTCAGTTCATCTCTCTTTTTTTTTTTTTTCTTTAATTTCATTCAACTGTCAGCGAAGTACGAGCATATAAAAACCGTGCACTTGCGCTGTGTGCGCCTAATAGCAGTCAAGGGATTAGCTTGCGGTTTCTATGCAACCCGAAATTAAATTGCGTACACGTCACCATTGAATGATGAATTATTTGCTATTCAAACCAAGGTGCCAGCCATGAAGTTCACTGCTGATAAACAAAAATGCAGCACAACAGCGTGTACTCCTCAACTAGTTTGTTTTTCTATTTATTTAAAGAAAAATTGCATTCCAATTAAAGGAAAATGAAATTGAATTTGAATTGAATTGAAAGCAAATGAAAATAAATAAAATATTTATCTGTGCAACAAAACCGAATGGCATACAAAACTCGGCGAAACTTTTCAATTTGGCGCAGTGGCGTTTGGGTCATTCAATGGGCCATGGGCGTTTACAATGCAGTAAACTATTGAAAACTCTTCCAATTAAAACCGCGAATTGAACGCAATAAAAATTAATAAAGAAAAATGAAAACATAAATTGCTAAGGGGGAAACTTTGCAAACTAAAACCACTGCCGCCCAGTTAACATTCAATTTATCATTTAGAATTGAAACATTTTTTAAAAGACAACGCAAATAATTTTTGTTTTTGGGTACATATATGGGTTTTGTTGAAGTGTATGATACTTTGCGTAGCGTGTAACGTTTTGAGTTATGCGCTGTACTCAAAGGGGCAAGAGTATAATTAGTTCATTTTAGGCGTCTGCCAGATTGCATATGTATATAAGAATTTTTGAAACTAGGTATACAAGTCGTATAGGCGATTCTGAATGCCATAAACTTTAAGAATATGACAGTAGGTTTCATATTCAAGAAAGTGTCGCAAAACGGTTGGGATGGATAGTCAGTAACCCTGCTGCAATGTAGACTGCACGGATTTTTATAAGCAATTGAATTTGAAGAACCTATGCTTATTATGCATACGTCCTCCATTTTTCGTTTCATACTGTGAGCAGTGGGTGGAGCAAAATATACCAATTTACAATTAAATGTTTATAATTGTCTTCTTGCTTTCTGAGAAATATATTTGTTTGCTTGTTAGTCCAATTAAGTTATACTCAGCTTGCAACACTCACAAAAATATATTCTGGACACATTTTGTGCCCGAGTAAACGAAACCAACCTGAGTAAAGTTTTAACTTATAATTACCAGTAATTAAGAGCAAAAATATTAGAAAACAATAAACAAATGCAATGAGTTGTCACAACAAAGTTCCAATGGAGTAAGTTCATATTGAGTTTAGGCCACAATCAGGCATAGAACAGAAACAAAATAATTTTTGCAAATTTCAGATTAGCAACTAAGAACAGCACATAGCTCTAAAATAACAGATGTAAAATTAATAAAAATAATTGGAGAATATACTGCCCATGCAGTGGTATTAAAAATAAATACGTATACATATGTGTTGAGCAAAACCGCACAGGCTGACAAGGACTTAATATGTTCACAAAAGTACAAAAGCGAGCAACGCATATGCATACTGCAAACGAGTGCTACTCGTAGAAGTGTAATACTAAAAGCTACTTACTCCGTTTCATAGTTTTACTTACTTCAGCTTAAACTACGTCCTGCAGCTCCATACTTACTTGGACTGCTGAGTTGTATAATTGCCTTGTAAAACATAAAAACGGAGCCAACACTAAAAATCCAGCTTAGTCGACAAAAAGGACCTTAAGCATGAAAATATATATACATATGTGTGTGTGTGTGTGTGTTTTTTTTTTTTTTTTAATGCTACACCTCAGCACTTTGGCTTCCCTTTCCGCTTATGCATTAACAAAATGCGTACAAAATTTTGTGCAAAAATCTTGCATACACATATGCGAGAGTAGACTGAATAGTACACGACTTGACATCGTTGTGACAAGTTGCATCTAACATTTGACTATTATCCTATGTGACAGCCATTGAGCGAAGCACAGACAGACCCAAAAAAAGGCAAATCGAAGCGATTTTAAAGTATTGAAGCGTTGGTTGTCTGTAAACATGCAGCCATTCCATAGCAAGTCTGTCAGTCATTCATGTTCCAAATTGAAAGTTCTACTTCGATAGACATTTTCTAAGTTTATTGATTAAAACTACAAACGCTATCTAATGTCAGTTCGAATACTTCTGAGACTCTCCTCGTACATTTCAGTTAAATGCATGAAGCAGTTAGAGCGAGATGCCAAATATACAAGAAAGACTCAAATATTAAGCATGCAGCAGCGAGTAATTATAGAAATTGCAGTATTTTGCAATAGCAGACGACAACTCGCCCCTCCGACAGCTTTCTCACTGTTGACATTCCCTTTTATTCGAGTCTGTGGCAATGCGAGACATTCCCTCTTTTTGTTAGCTTCGAGTGTGGTTTGAAAACTCTTTCTATGACCATCTTGCAATAGCAAGACAAGTACTCAAAATTAACATCTTAGTTTTTTTAAATCGAAATACAAAATGAAAACTTTAAAATTTGTTTTTTTTTAAATTTCCGACAAAGTTTAAAGCTGAGCATATCCAAAACTTACATACGAAACTTTGTAATACTAAAATCTTTTAAGTAAAGCCAAAGAAAATCATCTTTGAAAACTTTTCAGACCACCGAAATCAAGTCGTACCGCAGCAGTTGCAACTATAATGAAATGACACATTTTTGTTGAAGATATAAACGTACGTACACAGCGTTGACAGTACAGCTTCCATATAGAGTTACTAACAAGTTAAGATATACTCACTCGTACACTACTTGCTCACTCGAAGCTACATTTAGGGATACATGTACGTTGTGCTCGTGTATTTGTGCTCGTATCCCTTCACTTTGTTTGGCTGCAAAAAGAGGTCAACAGTGCGTTTAGCGTTGCTAAACACTAAATACAGGCTGTTGCTTAAAAAATGATTAAATAATTAGGTATATAGTCTGTAGCTAGTGCGAGTCAGATATTGGCGACCCAAGTGACCACTTACAAAGCAAAGCTAGTTGTAGCAGTGTGAGTGGTAATTAGATGTTCTTCTTCTTGTTGTTGTTGTCTCTTTTACACTTTTTGTTAAGTGTTGCACTGTCAGCACACACACACACACACACACACACTCAAACACAATGCATTCAAAGCATAGCAAAGCCAGCTGTAGCAGTGTGTAAGGTCAGTACAGCAAGCCTGCTTATCTGCGCTTTCTTTTTATATTCTTTTCTCTTTTTATTTCAAGGTGACCACTACTACAGATAAATACTGAGCTATATATAGTGTATGTTGCCTACTCACTGTTTCTTCCTCATTATTACGTAATGAGTTTTCAAATAAAATTTCGATTATTTCTTATATTTTCTTTAATAATTTCTGTGCGCATCAAGTGACCCTGTATATATCATACAGCTCACCGAGATTAGTTTGACATGTTTTTAAAAGAAAAAAAAACTGCACAAGAAGCAACATTTTCCACAAAAATTTCGAACTTAAATTTAGCTTTTAGTTTTTTCTATGCATATATGAAAGGTCATCACTTAAAATGCGGAAGAAGGCGAGAGAGGGAACGAAATCCTTTCATATATACTAGCACGCCACACATCTCCTGCACACAAAACTTCAACGTCACGTTCTCGTCTCGTCTCGTCTCGTATCCGTTGCCGTATCTGTATGTCCTGCGTGTGTATTTGTCGCTTAGCCAGCAACGCAAACGTAGCATGAAGTTCTAATTTTGTTGCTAATTTTCGCTTAATCGTTGGAGCTTACATAAGTTTATGAAATTCGAGCGTGCTATAAGCCGAGTTGGCTGCAAGTTGCTGGCTTTAATTTTGTGCTAAATTCTAAAACATCCAAAATAGCACAGAACGACTGCATGGACAGAAGTGAACACGGCTTTAATTGAAACTCATTGTTCGACTTTAATTTGAATTCAAGCACAAAGTAACATGAAGAATTTCCAATTCTGAAATCACAAATCAAATAATAAAATAATAATTAAGCGAGATTTGCACGTACACGCAAATGCGAAAAGCCTAAACTCTTAACCGAGAAAGAACGATGTGTTCGCAAATCTTCTCCACTGCCGGCACAAGTACGCACGTGCGCAAAAGTTTATCGCTTCAAATTATTGCGAAACAACTGCCGGAAGGATATTTTCACACAACAATGCGTAGGCTTTGTAACAACAATTGAATATATTATATAAGTTTATATGTGTACTCCTAGAATTTATGCGTAGGTTGGTTCGAGTCAGTGAACTAAAGTTGAAAAGCGCTACTGGAGCCGCACTCTCAAAAGCTATTTACTTCATAGGCAAATATATCATAGTCACGCAGCCGAAACAACAAAATGCTAGGACTTAGCTCGGCATTTGTATCTGCAACAAAAGCAAAAGTCAAAGTCACAACCAAACAGTTGCGAGGGTAGTTCAGTTAATTTATTTAAACAACAATAATAGGCCTTTGGCGACTCATAAGAAGGTTATAGAAGGCTTCGCATTTTCTCCGCTGCAAATGAAAGCTGAGCACATAGCTTCTTAACGCAAAGCACTTTGTAGGACATTTTCATTTAGCCCTCGCATGTACATACCGTATGCAACGTGAAAAAGTTTTTCATTTCATTCATATGCAGCCATGTACAAATGTATAGCCAGCAGCTCCTAAAGGCAATTGGACTAACATATAGGAATACCTAACGGACGACCGGCCGACCGGCCGACCGACCGACAAACTCTCGTTGAATGCTTGTGATATTACGGAAATTATTTTATATTGTCTCGTTCTGATGCATGTCTCAAGCTGTACAGTCGCTCATCCGGTTTGTAGCGGCAGCCACATTTCCCCAGACTGTTAGACATGTAGACATTAGCTGGTGATACCCAAGAGCGCGTAGCTCACAAAAGCATATAAAACAAATTCACTTTTAGTTTTCGGTTTTAGAAAATCAGACATCAGAGTGTGTAGAATGTAGCACGAGTGACTTGACAGCATAACCGCACCATTCTATGTTCCGTTCAGTTCCCTAATGCCTATGCGTTGGTCAGTCACAGCAGGACATGCTTAATGTCCAACACGTATCCGTCCATCTGTCCATCTGTCTGTCTATCTGTCTGTATATTGTAGTCACAACTGCCAACGGCGTTGAAGCACTACTCTGTGAAATTTAACATATGCAGACAATTTATTTTCTTGCGTACATCTTTCGAACTCGAAATTGGTGCAATTTTTCGCCACAAATTGGACAAAGTAAGAAGAGAAAGCAGCAAAAGTCGTATCTCCTCTTTTGTATATGTTTAGATTTTGTTTAGTAGTAGTAATAGTAGAGCAACACCCTGGAGAGAAATGAACAACAGAAAAGTTTCCAAATTTTCGTATTTTTCAATTTGAAATGACAAATTTTTTGCTAATGCTGTCATCTATTTTTTTTTTTGTTTGCCGAATGAAAGGGACAACTTGCTATGAGTTGTCTTACAGCAGAAATAAATGTGCTCTTAAATCTTTAATTTAATAATAAATACTAAATATCTATGTAGGCGTTTGGGAAAAATTGCATTTTAGGCAAAATAAATAATGAAATTTGTTGCAAATAATGAGAAACATTTGCAAAGCATCTTTATCCGATGTCTCAGTTTAACAACTTGGGGAATAAAGTTTATTTTGGGAGAGAAATATATACTGATTCTCATTTTTAAATCATTTTTAAATAGCAGACATAATTTTTTAAAGTTTTTGGCAAACTAATTTTAATATTAATTTTAGTCAAAAAATCTGCGACATATTGAATTTATGTAAACAAATTTTTACTTAAATAAAGACCTCGATAGCTCAGCTGGTGTTTAGAACTTATCATGCATGCCGAGTTTTATGAGTTTTTGTATAAACAATTTTATTGTTGTTTGCAAATTTGCCAGAAATAACAAATTTTGTCTAATTTATTTTTATTATTTATCTTATAAAGTATTCTATTTGGTGGGCCAACACAGATCTCATACGAATCAACAAATTTGGTGCATCTTAAACTAATTCCAAAAAGAGTATCCTGTACGGATCAAGATAAGAGCACTTGCCTCATACATATTTGGACTTTGGAAATTATGGATGGAAGACTATGTCCAAATTTCTCTGCTCATATTCTGCGATTTGTCTTTCTAGAAATACTGCTTTGAACAAAAAATTTAAACTATAAACTATAAGAAATATTGCAACATGTAGTTAGGCTTTCTTCACAAGCCATCCACTGCGTTGAGATGCTTTCTGATGCATTTAACTTTATTCATTTAATATGCCACAATTATTTAAAAGTCATTTTAAACTTCCAGCAACCAGTTGTATCGCTTAAAAATCGAAAGAATAAAGAAACACACACAGTTCGCCTATCTCCAGCTAAAAGTTTGTATGAAATTGAATTTTTTTTAAACTGTTTCAAATTTATAAACAAACTAACTACAGCAAACACAAAATACTACTTAATTATAGTCGTTTAGTAAGTCAGTTCAATAAAATTTCACCATAAAAGGCCTACACCTGCGCCTGCTGTACTTTACAACCAATTTACGCAAATAAAAACAAAAACACTTCGAATTATTGAATGAGGCAAACATTGCCGTTTACCAAGTAGAAACAAAACAACAACAACAACAAAAACATTTTGAAAATCGTACGCCCACAGATGTTACCAACTACTAAAAACCGCGCAAAAGCCGTATCGACCTCATTCGGCTGAGAGCGCAACAAAGTCAAAACTCGAATTCAATTCAATGGCAACGTTGCAGCAATTTAAAATGTTGCCCAAAAAAAGCGAGCCAAAGTGAAGGCAACGACCGCAGACGCTGCCAATATCTTGACCAATATTTGTCTTTAGGGTTTATTTTATGGTTGGTCCTCTTCATAATAAATAATTTTTGCGCAGTTCCGAAAAGCTGTAGCCACTTAAACTAATACAAACACACACAAACACATACAAGCAGAGAATGTGAAAAGCTATGGCGACGTCAGCAGCAATGGCCACCAAATTGAGTGTGTTCGAGTGGTTGTCCTGTGTGTGTGTGTGTGTGTATGCATATTTTTGTGAATGGCCTAAGTGGCCAACTTAAGTGGCAGCCGATTTTAATTACGCGCCATTGAGCAATAAAATATACGCAGACAGTTTTTGTTAATTATGCAGCACCCTGTAAAGCTGTCGAAAAAGACAAATTTTCTTTCACAAAAATAAAATTCATTGACACTGGAAAACTTTGTTTACACGTTTGCTTTTAAATTGACAGACAGACAGACAGACAGGCAGACACATATGCAGGCATATAGTATGAACACAGTTGAACAATTTGCAACGCACTTTGCAAAGCCGCCCAAAAAGAATTAACGAAAAAAAAGTATGACACCATTGATTTAAAAAAAAAATGAAAGAAAAAAACCCCGCAGTTCTTTTTCAACATTTTTATCAGCCATTGAGGCGGCTTAATTACTCCAGCGAGTGCAGTTACACAGCCGAAAGTCCACTGGAAGCTGTCAAGACTCAAAAAACAAAAACATAAAAAGAGTCAAAAGGACGAGTTTTCACGCATAAAAACGAATTTGTGACCGCATAAAAAAGTTCAATAGATGGCAATGCCATCGGCCCGCATGTCAATATGTGGTTAACTACAAAACAATCAACAACTACAACAATACCAACAACACCAGCAAGTGAAACACAAAAGTTGTAGCACAACACCGACATTGTATTACACTACACGAGTAAGTAATCTAAATAATAAAAAATTTAAGTTGATGTGAAAATAAAATATTTCTCTTTTTTTATTATGAGCCATCACTGAAACCCAACAAGATGATCCGACAGGCATGAGACAACGGAACGATGCTAGCCTTCAGCGTATCTGCATAAACCATCGATGATAATTTGGCTATGTGTGGAAGGAAATTATTTTTTAAACAACATGTTTTATCCATTATAATCTGATTAGAACATATATTTACACAAAAATTCCTATACCTATTAAAAAATCGATTGAAGTGTATGAAAGCGCCGTAGTTGCCAAACTGTTTGTCAACTACAAAACATTTTAAACTGCGAAAAGAGTAAAAATTTAACAAGCTGAGTATGAGAAAAGTTTTTTTCATATTTTTGTACAAAGGACTTTTTTATGTGTCTACGATTAAACAAGTTAAAATCCTCACGGTTTTTTTTTATTAGCACGTAAATACTTTTTATGCATATTTATATACGCCTTCAAAATATGGAAAATGTGTTATTTTAAACTAAGTCCTTTTTATTTATTTATTTATTTTTTTTTTTTGTATGATTTTAATATTTTTTTCAAGAACAGCTCCTTCGGCGCTTTTATTTGACCGTTTTTATTTATTTTTTTTTATTTTTTTTTTTTGTCGCGGTTGGCAACTCTACTTAATTATACATTTTGGCTATATGCCAAAGGCTAAAATACACACACAAACATAGACTTCAATGGCCGCAGCTGACAGACAGGATATGTGACGACGTCAGTGAGTGTTTGTATATTGGTGTCCTGTTTTTATGAACAAAAGTTCAATTTTTTGCCACGACGTATAGGTATGGAGCTATTCTCAATATACAGACGGTTCACGTCGAGTTCATCAGCCCACATTTTCATTTTGCTTATTTTATTTTCGTATTTTTTTTTTTTTTGTTGTTGTGCTGAACAATTGCAAATAATTGTCCTACAAGTAATAAAACCGAACAAACGACGACAAGCTGCATAAATGTTCTGCAGGCAGTTCGACAAATTTATGGTTTGTATGTGTGGCGCATGCAAAAAGCCTGCTGCTGCTGTCCAATGGGCGTGTGAAAAATAAATTATTGCGGAATCACCTAATTTCGCGGTGAACAATATTTAAATTAAAATTTTATTTAAATACATTTTGAAAAAGGAAATCAATCACACAGCCAACCAACCACGACCGCAACAATTCAATATTCTAATTAATCAAATATGCCGCACACAATTTCTGCCATTAAATATGCCTGCCAATCATTATAGAAGTGTATTCAGACGAAATATGGCAGCAGTTGTTGGTGACATTGGCGCTACTAGTTTCCATATCGAAGCTCGCAGTATCCAATTAACAACGAAAACCGCGACACAAATTCAATTTAAATTAGCAACTTCATTCGATTCTTTATAGAAAGAAATTAGTTGAGCTATTTAAACCTTCGTTGGGCTACCCCTCTTAGTCGATTGATTTAAACTTTTATAGAATACTAGCTGTATATGGGGGCTGGGGTATAGACCCCTCCGATTTTGACCAAACTTAAGACGATCCCTGTAGCTCAATTGGATGCAAAGCTATGTTGAATTTTTTATATCGTTTGTATGGTGGGGGGGGGGGGGTGGATGGAATATAACCCCCGCCGATTTTGAACAAACTTCACTCGAACACTCTCCTGAATGAACTAAAGTTCTTCTGTGAATTTCAACTTAATCTGTTGAATGGAAAAATTTCTTAGTACCACAAAAAAAAATAATCCATGATGTACACCGGATCAGAATTGTCACATTATAGGGTTTGCGTCGGTTTAACCATTTCGGAATTCTGTCGTTATTCTCGAGTTTCTTGCTAAACTTAAATTTGTTTAATAAAAAAAAACGCAAGTTTATTTTTGGGATTCAATGACTAAAAATACAGACTTATTTGATCCAATCATAAGCAAAAATAATTGATTTTATTCTTATGTTAGGATAAAAAAGATGCTGGTCGGACCACGAATTCGAATTCAGGGACGAGATTTTACGCTACGATACTCTTTACAGCTCTTAAGCCATCGTAAAGTCTTCCAATTCTGTCCAATTCTGTGCATTTTTTTCGCTTATACAGTTACACAGTTTTTTCAAGTCTGGATTTGCAATTTCGTTAACCGTTGCCAATTTCTCAAAACTTCCTTCTATCTGCATAAGTCACCACTAAATATGCAAGTACCATTTTTTTACCATTTGATGCTTTCGAATTCGTATTTCATTAGGAAAATTATGATTGCAAACAGATGTATAAATCTTTTTTGAGATCTTTCTTTTTACTCCATTAACAACTCAATAAAATTTTGTAATTTTTGGAGAAATTCCAACCTATATGTATATAATGTTTCTTAGTTACAATTCAATTGCTCCACTCTAATAAATAAGAATTTCAAGAAAATATTTTTATTAAGCGTTGAGAAGAAGATTACGGACAGCATTAAGTAATGTAACAGGCTACAAAGAAGATAGACAGACAGACGGACAGACAGACAGACATATTGAGTGGCAAAGCAACAGCAGCTCATGCAGTCAGCATGCAGCATTTGATGCTTAAACTTATAGCACAACTGTGTCCTGCGAGAGAGATATCAACGAAGCAAAATCAGCAGCAGACAGCATGACAAAAATGTGTCTTAACAAGAGCAGAATGCAATGCAATGGCATGCAGCGCGCTGATTAATGAGCTGCAAATTAAACGCTTACGCAGCGCACGATGATGATGATGACGATGATGATGATGATGAAATAGAGCTGTAGCTGACAATGATGACGATTGTACTGCAGCATTCCTTGTTGGAATATCACTTTTGCTGTGCTGTGCTGTGCTGTGCTGCATAATAAAGCCAACAATGCGTGCTGCTACTATACTCACCCATGTGGCCACATAAATCATATATATAAGAGGGCGTGTGAAACGCAATTCTTGTTATGTCTAAAGAGCTGAGCTGAGCTGAGCTGAGTTGACAAACCGGCGACTGATTATGCAAATTATTTAGATTTTACTTTTATGCGCTCTTATGTGATGCATTTCGACAGTTATTGCAGAGCATATGATAAATGTTCGCTGCAGCTGTCTGCAGAGTATATACACCCCCAAACTGCCTCATAAATGTTTGTTTATTTAGTTGAATTGATATGAAATTATGTTGTATACTCATGCTTTGTATTTAAATGAACGATCAATGTTATGCAAGCATCATGCTTCATATTAAGTTTAAGTCATGGAATTCAAATAATATTTGAAGAGCACTGAGACACTTGTTTTGAATTCATTTGTTATGTCAAAGCTATTACATGGTGCCTCATAGATCCGCGATACACCCTTAGTTTTTATTTTACAGCTGATGTTTGTGTTCGAGCTAGCAGATGCTACAAGGATTAGTACTGAGCACACACGCCATACTTTGGGCGAGAATCTGGTATAATAAAATTATGCTGCCGCTGGGTTTCGCGCATGCTGACTCCGGAACAAAAATACAAATACGAGCGCACTTCGAAAGAGTGTTTGGCCATGCTGATGCGGTATTGGCATCGATTGGTAACTGTTGATGATCCACTGGATCCACTATTAAACGCCATAGAACAGAATGAGTGCCCGGCAATGGACTGAAACCGGCACGAGTACTCCGAAGCGGCCGAGGGAGAATTAATGGATCGGAAAAGTCATGACGTCCGTTTTCTGGGATTGTCATCGCATACTCTTTGTGGAGTACCTCGAAAACGGAAAAAACCATCAATAGCGAGTAGTACTGCGATTTCAGCCTCCCATTTAGGGCTCCAATTGCTTCCTCATCCACCTTATTCGCCCGATTTGGCTTCCTCAAACTATTATCTTTTCCTAGACCTCTGAATATGGCTCATCAATAAAAAATTCAGCTCGCGCAAGGAGATCATCGTTGCCGCCGAGGAGTATTTTGCATATCCTTCGGAAAATTACTTTTCGGACGGGATCAAAAAGTTGGAAAATCGCATCTAAAAGAGGACTACATTGAATAAAATAAAAAAACATTTTTTCATTCCCAAGGATTTTGCTTTTCACACCACCCAGTAGTCTCCTCCAAATTCTTGTTGTTCATACAGACAGCCATGCTGTTCAGAAATTTATATTTCATATATTTGAAACAAGGACCAAAACATAGAAGACTGTAAATTTTTCATATAGACAATACAAAGGCGTAAACTGTTTTGGATTACATTTAGCCTCTGAAAAAGCGTGCGTGAAGAATATTAATGTTTCTGTTTAGCTTAAGTTAATATTTATTCTTATCTTGCGCTCGGTTTTTTTTTTATTCTTTTTTTAATTCAAATGAAAGTTGCGCAAAACAGAAATGAAGTTGTGGCAAAATAAAATACGCTTTAACTAAAGCAAACATCACACCAACAAATAGTATAGAATCGAAATTTTACATTTATATACATATTCTAGCATATTCTAGCATATATATTCAAGCATATATATATACATTTTTATTACAAGCAGGAGAGTATGTGGAAATCCTTTAGGCGCCAGCATAATAATAACAGAAATAGTATAACAAGCGGCAACATCAACACTAACTCAACAGATACGCGCTATAAAATAGTTACATCAGAACCAAGCAACCCAAAACTAAAGCGCACCAAAGAGATGGAAGGGATAACAGCCAAAGCTGCCGGCAATGAAGCTTCACGATCTACATATAAATAGACAAGAATAGGTTGAGTTGCTATGACGACTGCCACATACGAAATCCATATACGAAACGAAATGTGATGACAAAGACGACATCCTTGGCGGCATATGAGCAGTAGATGAAGCATATATGTAAAGCAGGCATTGTGTGCGATACTTGTTACCCCAAACTACCACTGATAAGTCCCAGCATCTTGTCTGATTTCGCACACAAAGAGTTGTCGTAGCTAAGTGTGCAACGGCAGAAGTTGGAGTTCCACCGTTGGCGCTGATATGTCTACAGTAAAAATATTATGCTACAACAACAAAAATACTTCCACAGGGAAGGTAAATCGAGCACAAGGAATTTGTCATTGTGCGATGGAAGGCTTTTATTAAAAAGGATTCTTTATAAGAAAGTATTACACTATGCTGCGTTTTTTGCATTATTGCGCGTGAAAAGGCATTTCAAGATATAGGTTACCAGGACACCCTCAGGTGTCACAGACAGCGTCAATCAAGCAAGTTGATACGTTTTTAAAGTAAGACACGACTGCACGCTGTTGTCTCTTCTAGTACTATAAGCTTCAACTCAAGTACTGGAATGCGCAAACTATGAGATACAAATCAGACAATTTTATAGAGTAACAAAGAGTGAGTGCGTACTAAAAAGTTTTACGACTGCTTGTCATTCATATTTTATGTCTTGAAATGTTTCGATACAAAATCTGCTGTGAAACTGCACAGCTGCCGGCGTCTGTTAAAAGAAAAAATTTATAAATAAATAAACCTGAACAGATCTTAAATTTTGTTGTGTACTTGTACTCTTTGTTAAAGGACGAATCGTAGCCTAATTGCATTTTGCGTTTAATGAAATCAAGCATGAAGCAATCGCTTTGGCTATGGCATATGGGAATACAAATTAAATAAATAGAATTGCTGCTGCTTTATTTCGCATTAACAAGATCAATGACTAATCATAAGCAGCAGCGGCAGCGTCATTCACAAAAGCTGGCGCCTAAAAAATAAAAAACGTGCGTGAATTTAATTCTATTTATATGGCAGCGAAATTAGTTGAAATCAAATACATTTCTCTTTCTATATACATATATGCTTGTATATATATTATGTAGCATTTTTTACTCTTCAGCGAAGACGAAATACTGCGCAAAACGTGACAAAAATAAAGATTTTGTCTCGCGCACTAAAACTTCCTTTGGATTCGTGTCTGCGTTATGGCAAAGGAGAAGCACGCTTTTATAAGCTGAAATAAAAATCGAAATAAACAGTTTTGAGCCTTATTCGTTGGCAAAAGAAACACGTAGCCATTTTTAAAAGGCAATCCAAACAAACAAAAAAAAACAACAAAAATTTATATTAGTTGAACCGAAGGATTTGTACACTTCTACATGCACATATAAGAATGCTTAAACTGAAGGTCAGATTCATTCATTCAAACATCAACGTAGTGCTTGATGAATAGTTTCAATGCTAAAGCCGAACTATAGAAATCCAGGTTAAATTCCAAGAAATGATATTGAAGGATCGCAAAATTAAAGTGCGTGAGGTGGCTGAGGCTGTAGGCATCTCAACTGAACGGGAAGAAAACATTTTACAAGAATATTTGAATTAAAAAAACCGTGTGACCACTTCAAAATAGTGTTTGACGATGTTCACTCGCTATACGAACGAGTTTTTTCGCTGTTTCGTTAGTTTAGATGAAATATGAATCCATCATCCCACACCAAAGAACAAGGAACAATCAAAATAGTGGTGTTCTTCGGTTTACCGTGCACAAAAGAGTCTAAAAGACGTCTTTCGGACAAAAAATTCATTACGATTCTAATATTATTCAAAGCTTTTGGACAAATATAAATGCAACATTTGCTATTCCAACAAAAATAATCATTTACCATAAAATTAATTCATTAATATTATAACAATTCCATTTTAAGAACATTGATTGATATATGATTAAAAGTGTACTACTACTACAGTGCTACACAGTGAGTGCTAAGAGTATAAGCATACACTTTCGCATGCCCTTGGGTATTGTGTATACATGTATGTGTGTGCCAAAGCTGTCACATAAATGTCAAAACCAAAAATATTTAAACAAAAGAGAGCAAACAAATTCTGTCAATCTTTTGTATTCAAAATCTTGTGTGGACACTTCAAAAAGGTTGACTTGATTAAAAAGCATCTATTGCACAGCAGCATGAAATCATGTAACCAAAAAGCGAAACAAATAAAAAAAAAGATATTGCTTGCCTGCTACCTAGAAGCAAATGAACAAATCGATACTTTATGATTTTCAAATCAGCTCTAGTTCAGCACCATTAAAGTCAAAGTAAGAGAATAGTGCCTACATAAAAAAAAAAATAAAAATAATCAAGGGTCTTCGTTGGTGCTGTGTGTTTAAACGTAAGCATGTATGCCTGAGTACAGGCCGGCAATCGATTATGGCACAGTTTGTCGACAACTGAATAATATGTTGAAGTAGATACAGAAACAAAAGACGAGGCATATGCGTGCAGACTACTTCCTACTTCATTCATCAGTCTAGCACTTGTGCATGTCATGTTATGGGCTACCGCACTGAAGAACTGATAAACTGAAGAGCTCAGACAGACGCACAGACTGCTTGACGCACAGCATGTCTGAATGTATTCACAAACTTTTCATACAATGTACTCACTCGTATATGTGTGAATCCTTTGTCAATATTTATTTTACTTGCAAATGTATGAATTTGTGTATTTTATATATTACAAACTTTTGCTTTTATATAGAACGTTGCTTCATCAAACTACATAAGCCTATTTGACTTTATGTCTATCTGTCTGTCTGTCTGTCTACCAATTTATCTGTCTGTACATCTGCATACCACTTGTCATATTTGTACGTGAGTTCTTTATAAAACGAATTACCTTCAAAAGTGAATCAACCTGTTTATGTTTTCTCATGCAATGGAAGCAAATAAAACCATTTCAATCGAATATTCTTTTGAACAATTTGTATTCAATTTTATGAGAATTTTTCATATAATTTTTTTTTTTTCCTATACTCAATTTTAGCCAGAAATGAATGCACTTTTAAAATATAGAAAAGCAGAAATTGATTTGAGGGAAAAACTGAAAAAAAACTGAAGTTAACTTTTGATAGAATTATTTCGAGCAATGATTGCAATATTTGCTGTTCCAGCAACAAAATAAATATTTAATCAAGAAAAAAAACTTTTGCACAAAATACATAAAACATGAAACGATTTAATACATTATTTGTAAATAAATAGCAACCAAAAAGTTTAAATAAATAAATACCAAAAAATGCAGACTTTGAAATACTCTGCACCTTTGCTTTTGTAGATTTATGCAGCATTTTATATTATAAAAAAAAAAATAAAAATAAAATAAAAAAAGCAAAAGGAAAATTTGAATTTAAAAAAAAGCACGCCTGATGCATATTAGGTAGTCGATTGACACATAGGTGGCGCTACAAGTAATATATCTGTGGCAGCCATGACTGCCAACATTCAAATCGGACATCGGTCCTCGTTAGCTAAAGACTTCGATAACGATATCGATTGTCTCAAGAGACGAGCTCTAGATTGAGAGACAGAGCGACTTCAATACGACAAGACATATTATTCAACGTACATAACTTATAATCAGACAATTAATTAAATAAATAAACGTTTATTAGTAAATAAAGTATTGACAATTCTATTTACTAAACATCCACACGATGTTTAGTTTAAACATGGCGAAATGTGTACCGAGCACGATGCACGCAGTGGAGGCACCAAAGAGGCTATTATCGACGAAAACATCAAAAAAATTCCACCGTCAAGTGAAGTTGATCGAGATAGCTGAAATATCAAAGGAACGTTTTACAGATATTATGTATGAATATTTGCGTATGCAAAAGCTGTGAATTGATGATACGGAGCAGTGTTTGGAGCTGTTCTAACGTAATAAACCCGAATTTCTGTGTCGATATGTGACAATGGATAAAATATGGCTTCATGCAATCGACAAATTGAGTTGATTGTGCAACCCCACTGAAGATATATGTATTATACCGAAGAGTAACATTAAACATTAATATTTTTCCTATAGTTTAAGCCCTGTACTATCGCACCAGTGTGAGTTACAATTAAGTTGCATTGGAAACTTTCGTAGCTTGTCAAATTTTCGGTAAGTCGCAAGCTATGATTCTCTACACGGTAGCACAATGTCGCCGAATTATAAAAATTTAACAAAAATAAATAAATTTTACAACTAATTCATATGAGGCCGATAGCGAACCACTGATGTTGCAAATTTTGTGCTAAAATTAGAGTTGTACACAAAACTATTTGTAAAGGGTATTAATACATATATATGGCAGCGAACAGAAAAATAAAAAAAATATTTTATTATTTTGTCTATTTTTGCTATTCAAATTGCTTTCAAACGCGAATATAAAAATATTTAGTATAAATAAAAGCCAATGAGTTGTTGTTTGAACTATTTGAGCATGCGAGAAATTCCGAAAATGAGTGAAATCTTTTAAATTTAATATTATTTTGCCTCATATAACATCAATCAGTCATAAATAAAGACTAACTTCGTTCGCTCTGTTTTTTTTTTTCTTTAAATAATAAATAAATAAATATATTTATTTATTCAGAGACATATTTTGAATCCACACTGATTTAATTTAAACAAATATTTTCTTAAAATTAATTTAAATATTTCACAACAAACAACATTTTCTTCATGTAGTTTTACATATTTATTTTAAGCACTTTATGCTTCAATTGAAATAATAACTTTTAACAAATATGCTCGACATATAAAATATTAAATATCAAGCAACGTCAAGCAATAAATATAATAAAAGTAAAATTTAAATGCGATCGAATCGGCGCAAAAATACACTTCACAGTTAACATTTGAACTCAATTTAGATTTCAAAATTAATGAAATTCAACAAAATAATTTATTTATTATCGATTTGAATAGTTGCGGTTGAGATAAAGCGTTTGGGATAAAGATTTTTTTTACTACAACATATTACCAACTACTAACGAATATTATTTAATGTCCGAGTTGTAGTGTACCAATTTGAGCATATAATGGCATACAATAGTTAAATAAATATTTATAAAATGTATAATTTTTTGTTGTATATAATGTGAAACGAACTTTCGCTAAAGTTTTAAAATTTTGAATCAATATAATTCGTAAACAGTCTATGTTCCAAAATTCCATCTCTCTTGCACTTAGGCAAGTCAAATAAGACGTGACAGTCATGCATGGCATGGTAACACACTTAAAAACTAAATTTTTTATATATTTTATATCTTTGAATCTGATTTTCATGTTTAGAGTCATTCTGTTCAATCAAAATCGTTTGTTTTTTTTTCTTCTTTTGAATAGTAATAATAATGTAATTATTTAAAGAAATATATATATATATATATACGTGTATAACTGAGATACATTTTTATCTGTGGTTGCTCATATGAAATAGCGTAAAAGTAAAAGTAAAAGTATGCATCTATTCGCGTATGCCAGTCGTTTTGCATCATGCTGTGAGCTTGTGTTTAGTTTGCGGTTAAAAGAAGAGCACATTGCATATGACAGCTCCAACACAATGGCGTTAAGCGTTATCCTTTATCCTAAATGTGTGCGTTGAGCTGTCGTTTGCAACTTTGCTGCGGTTGGCAGTTCAACTCCAACGCCAAACCAATCTAACGACTGGCGACCCTGACGGACGTAACTCAAAGGTGCAACAGCAAAAACACTGAAGTCAGTACGGAATAAGCGTAACATGTATGCGAACCATTGCCAATTGTCATAAAAATGAAAAGACTTGCGCTTTGTATCTGCAAGTATCTATGTTGCTGCAAGAAGAATAAATGTATTCCAAAGAGTTTTCTTGGTAATCGTGAAAGTTTTTCCCAACAATAAAGATTGACAGATCTTAATTATTTTATTTTATTTTATTTTATTTTATTTTATTTTATTTTATTTTATTTTATTTTATTTATTAATGATTCCATGAAACAAAATAAAAATGTTTGCAATTAAAAATAAAATATTTATTTCTGCAAACAGCCTTTTGCCATATTAACTCATCATCAACAAAATCTTTTGCCATTTTGCTAAAGTTACTTAAGCAAACTTTAAAGGTTAGCCTCGTTTGTGCACGCATCTTTATTTTTCATTTTCTTAAATGAATTGAAAATGAAATTTTGTGTCATGCACAGCGAAACAAGCGCGCTGGGAGTTTTCAAACGCGCTTGGATACTCTACGCGACTATGTGGCTCAGTTTTTGAACGCCAAATGGTTGGTGGCTAAGCTATCATGCCATGAAATCTACGTCTCATACTTTTTACACTATTTTCCTTCATGTATGAGTCCTGTCGCGCACATATGTTTGCGCACACACACACACACATACACATTTGCAATAGGGCATGTTTTTATGTTAAACGCTGCTGTATGCAGACAATTACACGAATGTATCTAGGTTACAAGTGTTTATTTGTAGCATAGCATTCACCATGGGCGAAGTTTTAGTATTCGTTAATGCCAGGCGAGAAAAACACTCACACTGATTGCTTCAATGTCCTTCAATGAATATTGAGTGCAACGATAAAATGTTGCATACAAACAGGCGCATTTAAATTTTAATTTTAATTAAATTTAATGATATTTATGGCCACAACAAACTAGATTATGCCTATAGCAAATATTTTAAATTAATTATTACAGCTTGTATGTGTATTTTGTTAAATGCTTTTATATTCAAACTTTATTTACCAACATCCTAAAGCAAAGCCGTTATTTTGATATATAATTTATGCAAATAGATTTAGCCATTATATAATTAAAAATATTTTAAATACGAGTTTATTAGCACTAATAAGTTGCCGTTATTATTATTATTATTATTATTAAACCTTATTAATAGACGTATTAACCATTGACCAAGCCAAGTTATGCTAATGTTTAATAATAGTTTACTTCATTTTTTTTTTTTTTAAATTTTACTATTTATGTGATACATTAATTTAATTACGTTGTTTGACTTTATTGCTTTAATTAATTTTTTATGGCAGCAGTGCTGATTGTTTTTTGAACAATCTCAACGGCTTTATAACTTTTAAATCCATGTGGAATAATTTATTAAATGAAATTGAAAATTTCTGCTTACACTTATCCTAATAAAATATACCACACGGACACAGATAGAAATATATACACCATATTTAAAGTTCAATGGATGTATAGGGTGTCGTGCGTACTCGCCTACAACGTTCTTTCTTGTTTTAACTGAATAAAGCTGATTAAATCATTTAATAATGCTGCTACGACTTAACATTTCAATCCTTTTCAAATTAATTAAAATAAATTTCTGATTATTGTCTTTAATGAAATATTAAAATTGTGCGTCACAATAGCCGAATTGTGTTTATTAATTAACTATTTTATGAAGCGAAACAATAATCCCATTGATTTTCACTTAATATTCTGTATACAGTCAAACACATTTAATAAATCAATCAATTTGCAGCACTGAAGTGGTAGACGCTTATTTTACTCTAGTATCTGCTCACTTCATAGTCTTATAATATTAGATAGATACCTGTAGGGTATACTAAGCTTGTGCAAATGTATGTAAGCGCGGAAGTAAGAGTAGAAAAAACTTGTTTGTTATATTTCTGCTTAGTATTACAAGTCCTTCAGTCTGTCTGTATTTGAAATTGGCTTTTATTTTCATTTTCACACAAATTAAAAATTGTTCTTGTTTTTATCAAAACAAACTTCTTTTCCTTTCCTTTTCAGTGAATTTTCGAATATGCTGTGGCATTTTACTAAGAACTCTGGGCCTGAATACTGTGCTGCAACTCAAGCATAAACATTTGCTAAACTTTTATGCATGACACTGAAAGTTCCCATTTCGATTTTGATATATCCTTTCCTTAGCTTTACAGCAGACTGTCTGTCTGTCTGTCAGTCTCGTCTTTTATTTCACTATCTCTTTTACACTTTTACTTCGTTCGTCGTTTAACACGAAATGAAATTGAAATTCCTGACACAAAATTTGAAGAATTTCAATTGTAAAGTTTTATGCTGCCATTGGGTGCCGACGCCATCAGCAGCAGCAGCAGCAGAAGCATCAGAAGCATCAGCATTAGATAAGCCATTCTTTTATTGTTAGCTTTAGATATTTAAATGCGCCTTGAACTCAAATTGAAGTTTGCAGTAAGCAATTAACGTTGTTCCCCTTTTTTACAATTTCGCTTTTTTTTTATTTCCTCTTTTAAGTGAATTTCATGTTTTGTTTAAATTAAATTTCGTTCGTAATTAAGCGAAAATAAATGAAAATTATTCAATTAAAAGCACCTTCCATGACTGACTTACCTTTAATTTCACAACAGAAGAGCAGTAGCCCAAAGCCGCAACAACTAAATAATCCGAAATTGGCGGCGGGCGGACGTCTCAAAATGGCGCGTTTGGCGGGCGACATTTTCGTTAAAATAGCTGGCTTATTTTTATTGGATGGTGGTGTAATATTCTTCTGGTCTTTGTTGTTGTATTGGAGTTTTTATGAACTTCGATTCATGCTGTATTTATTGTTGTTCGAAAGACTCAGCAAAATTTTATGCAATTTGATTTCAGTTGATTTTGTTTTGTCCTCCACAGCAGTGGAGGAGATCTATGTTAAAAATGCCAACTAACGCTTTTCATCAAATTAGACAGCAACACGAAATGAATTTGTGTTCGTCCTTTCTGGTTTTCCTTTTGTCCTTTTTTTTTTTTTGTTATTGTGTTTTTTTGTCTCGATTGCCACAAGTTAGTCGTTGTATCTCGAATCGTTTCGTGTTAAACACGCGCTGGGGAGCAATTCCAAAATGAGCAGCGTTTTTCGTCTATTTGTTTGCTGTGTGTAGGGATTTTTTATTTTATTATAATACTCTTCTCACAGTATGTATTGTATGGTATTGTAATTTGTTTTAAATTTTTGCAACACCCTAAAGAAGGCATCGGACAACAGATAAAGTATAAAATGGTTTGTTTCTATAAGCCCTACTCAATGTAGTTTCAAACTATTGATTGGAAAGTATTTAGTAGCAACTTTTGCTTTATACACGAAATACTATTCAAAATGGCAGTGATGTGGCCACTAGTAGGTATAGCTCGCATACAAATACAGTTTCGAACTAGCCTAGCAGTGCCCGTTTGTCAGTTGCCTGTTTGTGTGCATGAAAACTAGTCGATATCAATCCTAAATTGTGCATAGAGTCTTGTTAAGTTCTGAAACTGTACAAGGTTTAACAATGTCAAGATGTGGCCACTAGAACGTACCGCTCATAAACAATACTAATTAAAGCAATTTAATAAATTCAATTAACTTTTTTTTTAATAATAATACTAACTATATTGTAATTATAATACGGTACTTTATATAGAGTAGAGTATAAGACAGCACAATTGTTAAAATATTTGTCGAGATTAAGTGTGAAGAGTATTTAAGCTTATGTTGCTTACTTTGGTTTTCTTTTACTGCACTAAAAATGCAATTTATTTCCAAAAATATATTTTATTATATTCTAGAAAATTAAATTTCACCATACAAAGTACTAATTTGAAGAGTATTGATGCCTCGGTTATACCGAAGTAAATATTTTCTTTTTTTTATTTATATTCTTGCTTCGGCTTATATGTATCTAAGGCTTTTAACTGAGTAGGCGCTGATTTTTACTGTACTTTTAGCAAAGTGATTTCTCAGCAAATTTTCGCTTTGTCCTTTCTTAATTTCTTATAATTTCTGTGAAATTTTAAACTCAATTTTTATTCATTTCGTTGTTTTGTTTTAATATAATTTGCGAGTTTTTTTGCTTATTCGATTTACTTTTTTTATGAAGTTTTATACAATTGTGAGTCACATTTATTTGCTGCGGTTTTGTTGTATAAACTGTTTAATATTTCATTAAATTTTCACAAACATTTGCAAGAATTTCAGAAGTTTTTTACGAAACTTTTTTTTTTGTAATATTTTTATTTGTTAATTTATTGAGTTATCATATTTCAAAATTTTTTTTTTAAATGAAATATTTCAAATATTTAACACTTAAAAATATGCAAAGTATTTTAATTTATACATTTTTTAGTTGAATTAGCAATCTGCTGAAAAGTATGCAACAAATCAATTGTTTTGTGTAAATAAGTATGCCACAGATTATTTTCATTTAGCTTTTGCTGGCAATTTATTCTATGCACAGCATGCAAACACTTATAAACGCGCACAGTTACACACAGCATGTGTGCAAACCGGAAGTGCTACTACAACAACAACAACAACAAAGTATTATAGTGTGAAACAACCGTCAACAGCATATCTAAGAAATATCCTTTGAGTAATTTATCTTGTTGCCTGCAGCTTATCACTTTTACTTAAGCGCTATCCACTGCCACTTTATTTGTGTTGTCTTTCATTTATTCTATCTCGCTCTCTCTCTCTCTCTCTGTGTTGCTATCTCTTTCACTGTTTATCTTTATCAGTTGCTTAAGCTTGTTCTTGTCGTTTCAGTGCTTGTTTTAAAACTTTTTTGTGTATTTTTTTAAAAAAAAATTTATTTTTTACTTCTACTCGTAGACACACACACCGCAACTTCTGCAACTCTTGGAATCACATTGACACTTGTAGTCGTAGATCCTTGTTTAAATGTTGGCAGGAAGCAATTTTACATATTGTTTTCAATGCTGCCATCAATGCTTGTCAACTGTGTCGTTGCACAAATCCCACATAAGCATCCAAAAAACATTAGCAACCTACTAAGTCGCAACACACAAATTTAGATTGACAGGCGAAATGGATTTGTTATGCGGAACACTGAAAATTACTTTACTTTAAATTAAATCAAAGCCGCAATTTACAGAACACTCGATCCGTAATTTATTGAATTTTGTTTATTGAATTAACATTTTGTTTTTTTTATTTTTGCAATAGTTTTCGTTTTACTGTTAGTTGTGGCAACATTAACTTATGCGTATGCGAGTCACAGTGCAAAAGCATTTAAAAAAATTGAACTAATTATTTATCCGCAAATAAATCAAGACGCGTGCTACGTACTCGACTCACAGGATAGAACTGCTGTGTTCGTGTCGTGTCTTAACAGGCGTAAAACAACGAACACAATTTCGTGCACGACACGAACGTGCCAGCAGCCGAAAATGTTGGTCACAACAACAACAACAACAACAACAAAAAGAGAGTAAAAAGTAAAACACAATAATAAAAAAAACAAAAAACTCTCTTTTTTTTTTTGCAAGTTTTCTGCCATTTTGCTCACATTTTCTCTCTTTATATTTGTTTTATATTTTCGATTTTGTTGTTGTTTCTATTCTATCAACTGCACACTAGCAACTTGTTGTCTGTCTCTGTTAACTGTTAAATTATAGTGTAAATCGAATAGTGTAAATTATTTATATGCTGTACGGATGTTCACGCTGTACTCAATTTTAAATAAACACAAGAACAAAAATTGTGAAAATTAAATTTTCCAAAATCAAATAATGTACTACGATGAGAACCAAAAGACAAGAGCAAACGTTACCTTGGGGCAATCGAATGTAGAAGGAATACCCTTTGATTTTCTCGATAATGTCCTAGATAATGTCCTGTCATGTATGTATGTTCCTTATAGGAAGCCAAATTATCCAACCGATTGAGCTGAAATTCACAGACGAACTTCAGTGCATTCCGGTGAGTGTTCGAATGAAGTTTGTTCAAAATCAGCGGGTGCTATACCACATATTTTTGCTTCGATTTGAGATTAAAATTTGGTACACATGTTAGTTGAATTGGATGAAGTAATCAAGCTAAGTTTGGTCAAAATAGGAGGTTGCTTTGATATTTCTGGAGACGAGTAGAAGGAGAATATATTGTATAATAAAAATAATTTTTACTGTGCGCAGCAAAACCTGCCGGGTACAGCTTATTTGCATTGTTTGCTGCAAATTTAATTGTTTTTATAAATTGTTTGCTTTATTTCTCTATAAAAAATTATTATTGATGAAGCAACTTTTGTTAGTTTGAAAAAAAAATGGATAGAAAAACGATAACCTCTTTACAGGCGCTAAACTTCTTTCCATTATGAATTAAATTATTGAGAAACAAATTAAAAAAAAAGAAGTATTTTGTTTTTTGAAAATTTATTTTTTAACAAATTTATTTCACTTTTTTTTTAGCTTCCTATATGAGATTATTGTTTTTAATTATTCAGTTTAAACGTGTTTATTATCGAATTTCGGTACAGTATTTCAAGATCATTGACTTGCCTCAAAAATTGAAAACATTGTAAATTTTTAAGGGGTTTCGCTAAGGACTTGTTCTTATTCATTCTTTTGCATATTTTGTTCTTTATAAAATGAGTTATTCACCATCAAATATCTCAAGTTCTCTTTGCTCAAGTTGTTTGCAGCTGATGTTTAAATTTCCTAAATATTTAGTTACAATAAGAACTTGAAGATCTTAAAAGCATGTTAGGCTGCCGCCTTTAACTGATATCGTAAATCTATACTAAAAAGCCACTAATTTTTACAATTTTAAAAAATGGATCATTTCCGGTAAACTTTAAATTTGTCTAAAACTAATTAAAACTCTATAGAAGTTTCATTTCATAAACAGAATAATAATAAAATGTATAATAATTAAATTATTGCAAATGCATATATTTATCAGATTTGGTTAAAAGTTAATTCCGATTTTTATATTACCGTTTTTTTTTTTTTGCTTTTCATACAACTATCTAACGACCTAGGTCAATATAAACCGCTTTAACACAAAAAAAAACTCTGCTACACACTCTTATATTTCTTAAAAATTACTCTTTAGCATCACAAAGGCATACAACTACTTTATATGCGAGTTTATATTCACCACAGGACGTAATACATTTCAAAGAGAATAATTCCTTTAGAAAATTCATATTGCACCCTAATTCTTTTGGGCACAGGGTATAAGCAGTTTGTGCAAATGTATGTAACAGTGAAAAGGAGAAGTATATATACATATAAAGTGAAGTATTTAAGTATATATATATATATAAATACTCGATCAGCATAAAAAGCTGAATCGATAACATGTCCATTTATATGACGGTTCTTTTTTTTTTTTTGGTATTATCAAAAAACATATCTAACCAAATATAATAAATTTTAATATTAAAAATTTGTTTTGCCATGCCCACAATATAGGGTATTTTCTATTTTATAAACACATTTTTAAGTATAACTGTTTTCTTTATATTTGTTTTTTTTTTATAATTAATTTATTTATATTTTTCGATAATTTTTTTTAAACTTACAAGTAAAGCATATCGTCTTGTAAGCAGCGTATTTTAAAGTCATAAACTCTTTAACTCTCATTCATGCATATGTTGAGCACATTTCTATATGGAAATTCTGCGCGAAGTCTAATGGAATATATTCACTTTTAATTAGTCTAATTTATAGAAGTTGCAGTAATTTTGTCAGCATTATTCAGGCGATGTTTGCTTTTGTTGTTTGTACATTTTCACAATGTTTCAGAAAGAAAAATTTAACTTAAATATTTGTAAATTACAAACTTATTAAAAATAAAACAGGACTATAATGCTGTCGAGCACTTCGACTGTAGCAGTTGCCTATTTTAAAAAGGTTGGAATTTGTCAGAAAAGTTTTTTTCTGACGGATTTATGACTAAATTGAATCGTCTCATCCAGTTGATCTCGCTTATACATGATGTGACTAAAGGATAATGGAATGGTTTAGATTTTACTTAGTTTTGGGCTAAACTTCAAGAGGAAACGGAGATATCGCGCCGAAAAGAACATTATGTAAGAAATTAAATAAAAAGTTTTGGGGTCTGGGTCTGTTCTTTTGCTTTGAGAAAAATATTATAGACCTTATTGAACTGTAAAACCATTAAAAACTAAATTTCAGTGTTTTGGACCCCTTCTAGCAAATTTTAATCACTGTGCAACGCCACAAACACACTTTCAGTATTAAGAAAAACCGTTAACTTTCACATATATAGTATTTGCGGCGGTTTTAATCGATTCTTGATCAGTTTAAGAAGATAAGATCAACTATGTGAACGGAGGGTCTATCAGTCGAACTAGATGGTATGAATGTTGTTTATATGTATCCCCACTATTCTAATGGATCCTACTTCTTTTGATCCCATCAACATGTAGTCCAAATATCCCGTTATAAGAGGGTTGTAGACCACCCCCTCCGATTTTAAACAAATGTAGCCAGGGATAATGTAGCATTCTAGTGGTTAAAATTTTTTTTGAAATCGCTCAACTAAACTAAAACACAACAAAATTTTTGTCAAACAGCAAACCAGATTAGGGGAACAGATCTGAGCTACTAATGATCCGATATGGAGCTATAAAGAATGTTTTATTAAATTTTAGGTAAAATACACCAAAAAAGAAGGAAAACAAAAAAAAAATCATACAAAAACTCTGATGGTACGGAATGGTTTATATGTATAATATTCTTATAGAGGAATTGATGCATTCGCTGAATACTGAAGAGGCTAAAGAGGAGAGACTAAATACCCATTATGAACAATTTATGAAAAATTTTATTAGTATTGATGTAAAATAAACATTTGGCATATCTAAATGAGTTTACAAAATTAATAAAACTTTTTTCAGACAAAAATTCAAAAGAGTAAAATTTTTATGGGGACTATAACTTCGAGTGCTCCGTTCTGGAACTATATAGAAAATTTTGTAAGCATTCATTTACAACAATAAACATTTTTTTTTTTCATATAAAATCTCAGTTATCTAAAGCAGAAATATTCAAACTTCAAGGTTGTATCTCTTATAGTCTACAAGTTTCGAATCGACTGACTAGGATATTCTGTTTATTCTTTTACCCTATATACATAAGTATGTATAGGGTATATAAACTCCAAATGGTTGCACCCAAAAATAATTTAAAACTGCGCAAAAAATTAATTAGATACAATACTAATTAGGGCTTTCGAAAAGCATTTGCAGTGGACACGTGTCACTGTTACACTTCGATTTCTGTTGCTTCTGTTTAGTCTTAAAGCCGATTAGACGCTGAAATTTGTGTAGCATTTCTTTTGGAGATAAAGTTTTTAATTGAAACAAATTTTTAAGCAGCATCAAACTCAAAAATACAAACAACAAAAATAAAAAGAAGAAAAGATTTATTGCGTTTTATCCAAAATCCAATTGCAAAGCTATAAAAGAATTA
Source organism: Leucophenga maculata (assembly GCA_035044805.1). Lineage (NCBI taxonomy): Eukaryota > Metazoa > Arthropoda > Insecta > Diptera > Drosophilidae > Leucophenga > Leucophenga maculata. Next base: position 1,024,113 of record JAWNNP010000446.1, read on the forward strand.
TATTATAGGAGAAACAACTGACCCCTCTGTTTAAAGAACCAATAAAGTCAGGCGGCAACTTTCCATTGAAACAAATAAGTAAAGCGGCTTATGCTGCGAAGCAAAAGAAGAAAAACAAACAAACGAAGACTATATATAGACTGAAAGTAGTTCTGGCTTGAAATACTTAATAAATGATGTTTGGCTGTTTCTGAAATGCTTAAATTATACTAGAACTGATTAAGATTGTGTAAACATATTTATTTATAGATCTTTACGGAGATAAATCTACGGCATGGGTTCCTAGCATACGACTCAAATACTTTTTAAATAAACGATTTCAAGTTTCATATAAAAAATGTCTCCGAGAGTATTCAAACTTCGTTTTAATGTTTATATTTCAATAACTTCTTCCATTTTCGCTTATTGCTTCTTCATTGATTTTTTTTTTGATTTCTTTCTTCTTCGAACGCTAGATTGTGTGTGAACAACTTCCTCAAGCATTATTTTCATATTTTTCTCATTATAGATTTTTTTTTTCTTCCTATTCTCTGCTAAAGGAAAGCATAAATTTGTGGCATTTGCCAAATCATTATTCCAATCAGCGCTATCGCACTCCAATTGGATTTCACTCAGACCGCACGCACACAGAACGGAATCAAGTATCTAGCACGATTATATGGAACACGCCACGACATGACACTCCCCGGCAACAGAACACTTGATGACAGTGGCGGTCACGTGTCGCACGAAGTGCAGTGCTTCTTACGTTGGATTGAAGCGACCCCAAAGCTGGCATTAAGGCGCTTAATGAGGGATGCAAACGGTTTGCGTCGTGTAGATGAGTTGGGAGACTATTAAACGTAGACAAACAGACAGACAGACAGGCATACCCACAAATAAATATATAAAAGGCGAATGCATTAGTAAAGTGAAAAATTATGAGGTGTGCAAAAAATTTGACTTTAACGAGTGGGCGTGAGTTGTATGAGAGATATAAAGATGACGAAAGGTGTTGAACCGTAAAGAAACTTTGAGCTGGGAGTTCACTAATCAAAACAAATAAACAATGCATAAAATGCAGCGATTTTAAATTATATAAATTTGCTTAATATTAAGTCAAACGCATTAAATATAAAAAAAAAAAAAAATGAAACGGAATTCAAGATGAAGACGCTTCTGAAGCGTAGAGAGTGAGTGTTTATGCGTAAGTTAGAGAGGGAGAAATATTTAGAAGGTAACAGACAACTGCAGTTGTTCCCAATATAAACTTTTAGCATCTTTAATTATTTAATAAAAATTGATAAAAGTTTCTAGAAGCCATTGTCGAGCATTAAAGAATTTAAAACTCAGTTAAAATTGCTTTCTTAGCTTTTTGAATTGAAAATAAGTTTCTTTATTTGTAATTCAATTCGCTTGCAATAAACTTTGCAACAAAACAAATAATAACCAAAAAAAAAAACAAACAAAAAATCAACGAAACGTGGCAAATGTTATTTCGGCAACATTTCGATGACTTTTTATACAGTGCGGCTGAAAGATGAAGAACAATGTGCGTGTGCGTGTGTGTGTGTGAGTTGGGTTAATATGTGGCATGCAGCTGCCGTGAGAGTTTCAATTATGGAAAGAAAACCATACGTAGTACAACAACAAACACGGCAATAAGTGTGAAATTGAAATAAAAACAAAAAGTAAGACAAAGCCAAGCAAAGAGCACAGATAAAATAAACCGGAAACGGAAACGCAGCAAAAACAAAATGAAGCACAAACATAAACAGCAGAATTTAATAGCGTTTGACTGTCGGTCTGTCTGTCTGTCTGTCTGCCTGTCTGTTGAGTGTAGAGCGACTACTGTGTCTCTACCGTTCACTTGACGCATTATATTGAAATATTGACACGCAATGCAAGGACTTTGTACGTGCATTGCATTAGTATGTATTTCTTTTCGATAAAGTGGAACGCATAAAACCGAGCATATCCTTGAAAATATCTGTTATTTTTTCTTGCCACTGGGACTTGTCACTGAAAATCAATTTCAAAATAAACATTTTGCAATCGACGCAAGAGTAGACAAACAAGATACAGCTGCTGAAATTCTAGTAGGGTAGCTGCGCGAACATTTCTCAGCTAGTACCGTGCGTGAAAACAAACGCATTAACATTTAAAACAATTTTCAATGCTGTAAGGATAAACATAAAACCGAAAATAAATACAAAAAATGGCAGAAATGGTGGCAAAGTGTTGCAGCTGCGGCCATAAAACACCAAATAACAACAATTACCCTTCGTTTATGTCTATAAACCTTGTACATACACATGTACTCAACTATGCTGTGCGGTAGACTATATATAAATATGTATAAAGCTTCATGTCGAGACCCGCACAACAATACAAGCAACATCATTTCTATTTTCAAGTAACTATTATACTTCAACTCAAGCCAAACCGATACGAACCTCCAACTACCCACTTAGCCTCTTGACTTCTTGCCATGTAATCTCAGACTGTTTTGCTTATCGCTCAAATGTCATCGCTTTTTTGCAGACATTGACAGCAAACTGAAGGCATTCGACTTGTAGTTATACTCCTATATATACAACAAGTACAAGCGTAAGGCAGTTCATTCATGTCCTGGTTCCTATGCTGTACTGTGCTGTGCAGTTCACTTCACTTCACTTCAGTTCAGTTCAGTTTAACTCAACTCAGCTCAAATCAGTTTAGCTTAGTTCTATGCAAAGGCATGTCCGTGGGCGGAACTTGTGCCATTTAGACGTTCATTTAATGTTTCTCGAGTAGTGACGACAATGACAAGGACCCCATCGTTAATGCTGCCGTAAACGCACGGCAAATTATGCCTGCCTAACGCCGCTAAGTATGCAATAATAGTTTGGTTTACTTTCATCGTTTGTAGTGGAACATTTTAGCTCCGCACATTTTACTATTCTGTTAACAAGTTAAACCAGTTATTTACTGTAAATTTCGACATTTTATTAAAGGTTTCGAGCAGCTGCGAGGGTAGTACAATAATTCAATGAACGTCACATTGTGTTGCCTGATTATATGATGCCACGTAGTAAGAAAATTGAGAAGAATATATTCTTATAAAATGTATTAAAGATGTATCATAGCAGGACAAAAGTTTTATTATAGTCTGTCTGTCTCTCTGTACATATAATAGAATTTTTCCTATACAAAAGCCTTTACATTTAATTAGTTTAAACAATAATTTTTAAAGCCTGCACAAAAAATATTTATGACAGAACTAAGCTTTAAAAAGAGGCGAAAATATAAAACCTATTGCATAGTCACTCCAGACTAGTTACAAGCTCCAGAGTGGATTCAAGCTTGTCCCAAGTATTGGTCTAATATTGAAACCAAGCGCATCCAGAGTTAATGGCTGCTGGAGGGCTGATCAGCATCAAAATGCGACTCTGTCTATCTGTCTGCGTATAAAAACCGAAAACTTGAAGACTATAAAAGATAGAGTCTTCAATTATGCATATTTATATTCCCTTATTCATTCTTCAAATAACATTTTGTCAAAGTACACCCTAATATAAGGAGGTTGCCATTCACCAAACGTACTTCTTATTCTGAGTTTTTATACGAACAAATGTTGTTGATATTAGTTTTGCGTAACCTTACCCTAATCCTTATCAAATATTCCATTCAGGTCCAGATCGGACCACTAAAACCAATGATCTCTGACCATAATTTCTACCTGTTACATACGACTGTACAACTTGGGCAGACAATTTTTATGCTGTAGATCTTAAAGGCAGAAATACCAATAATGAAAATATGGATTGACCTAGATAAAATTCAAATAGAAGCGCAGTGCCTTAGTCTTGAACTTCAGTGCTGGTTTGTGTGAATATATGCAAGCATAGCCATTCAAACGAATACAGCAGCTTCTGAATGTGAATATTTGCTATCTAATCACACCCTTTGTTTGATAATAAAAGATTTTTTTGCTCATATTTTATATTTTTAGACAGTAGCCTGACTTTCTGCTGCTTTCTCTATAGCAAATATTTTCTTTTAGCTTCATGGTATTAAAATAATAATGAAACATCATGAACACAAAACTAACAAAAGCTGCGCCAGTATTTGTTATGAGCCATTAACACCGCCCAACAAACTTGCGAATAAACTTTAACAAGAAACTACCCAAACTACGCTGAAGCGAATGCATAGAACACTCACACTCACACCAAGACAATTATTTTGCCACTTGGCGACTTTTGGGGTCCATGAACCTCATAAATTTCACATCAAAATCAATAGGAAAATCAAATGCGACAGACGGCGGTCAGCGTACGAAGTTAATAAATTGCCAACGGAATTTATGGGCTAGGCGACGCCCATTCCATGAAGACGACATCCACTATTTACATTAACAGCTGTGACTGTATTTGTTTAACTCGCCATATTTATTTGTCGATAAATACAGCTGCATGTGTGTTGATTTCTATATGTGGACGAAGGAATGACATTGCAAATTGGTACGAGCGAATGTGACATCCTCATGCCATATAAATCCGCTTAAGGTCGAGCCTTTAGGCGGCGTATTTGTGTGTAAGGAATTCAATCATCAAATCTAAGTATTTGCGTGTTTGAGTGTATGTATTTGTTGTTGGCTTAAAAGCCTAGGCGTGTTCGCTTTTGTTGGTGTTGTAAGGAAGTGTTGGTGTTTGTTGTTGGCTTTGCCATAGCATATGTGTCAGTGCCTGCGTGCTTGAGTGACATTCAAAACTTTTTTTTTTGTTTTTTTCTCAACGCACAGGTTCATCTAATGAAAATTTATGTCGTGTCATGCGGGCACAGTGACTAATGCATTTTACACATTTGCTTTTCAATAATTTAATCAATCAATAAATAATAAATGCATAAATTATGCTTGGCACTAAATACATCTCAGATAATACAATAATAGTTTAGGGGTTTCTATAATCAAATTAAAGCAGCGCTGCGCGTCGACGACGTCGTCGTTTCGACACTGGTTTCTGCACCACAATACATGTCACCGGATTAGGTGGTTGTGAAGTCGTTGTCGCTGTGCCAGTGGTAGCGGTTGGGCTATTCGTAATAGGTATAGATGATGTCGGCGTAGTAGATGGGATAGTTGCTGGCGGTGTAGACGGTGTAGTCGGAGAAACTTGACGCTCCGCTTCGATTTCATCCAAACTGCGACTTTGAAAGCAAATCTCTTGCGATGTTGTTTGCGTGCTACTAGTTTTATTAGCTGTGCCGAAATTCCATAGCCCTAGAAGCGCTGTCATATTCACAGTGGGTAAGCCACCCGTCAGCGCCGTCATATTCAAATTGCTCAGATATTGCAAAGTTGCATTTGAGGTGACCACATCGAAGAGTATGGAACCACCAATACCCGTTTTTAGGCCCAAAGCTAAACCAGAAATAGCGGCAATGCCTTGCGAAACGTGACGCCCTTCGGGTACAGCATCTTCCTGGCCGGTTTCGCGTAGCACACGATATACTTCGCGTGCAGACATTGGACGTAGACGTAAGTGTTTGCCTGTAAATAAAAATGGAAAATATGTGTAAAAGAAAAATATGAAAGTTTCTATTCTAAATAAAACCATCATATTTTTGGGATAACAAGTATTGGAGCGAGTATTTCGATCCATTTTTAATCCAGACTGGTCCTCAATAATGATGCCAATATATAATGAGTGAAAATATAGATCAACGTATTTGTTTTGAATTTCGTGTTGCGGACGAAACTTCGGGTGCCGATCCATTGAACATGTTGCCAAAGAGGCTTTTACTTACGAGTGGTATAAGGCGTTAAAGAATAATCGGCATACCGTCGAAGATATGCCTCGTTTTGGTCGGCCTTCAGCGATTGTGACCGACAAATAAAGTCGATAAGGTGAAGGAAATCTATGCAGAAAGTAACCATGTGAGCTTGAGAGATCGGTTATGCATTGGAGATGTCACACGAGACGTGCGTAGAATTATGCACGAAATTGTATATGCAAAACTTTGCTATAAGACTTGTACCGTTAGAGCTGAATTTCTATCAAAAAAGGTATCGAGAGCAGGTAGCTGCAGATATGCTGAATTGAGCCAATTTCGATCCTACCTACATGGAAAGCCCTATTACTGGTGTCGAGATATGGGACACACTAACCAGCAACTGGGCCAACAGTGCATGGGTTCTCCAGTAGAATAATGCGCCATCTTACAGAGCAATTATTGTGAATGAATTTCTTGGCCAAGCTCTCAGGAAATAACATCACCGTAATAAACACCTTAATCACCAGATATGGCCTGTGAATAGGAACGAATGAAGCTGTAGAGTTTCTTATACCCTATAACCATGTGAACTTTGAACTTGTGTGAGTTAAATTTAGAACAAAAGAGTCTAAGCTATTATAGTTCATATGTATAGATAGACGGACAGTCAGACAGACATGCCTATATCGTTTCGACTTTTATGGTCTTCTTATAATGAACTATTTTATCGATTTAAACAAAATTAAAACTTCAACACATACTCGTATCTGAGTTAACATTTAATGCAACAAAGTATTTTAATTATTGTATTTTTTTTTTGTTAAATCCGATTAAAACTTAAAGTTATATCATTATTTTATATATCATCACTCACTTTCTACAATATTTGTGAAGGCAAAACACACAGCCACACTACAAATCACAAACAATTTTATGTCGAATATCATTTTAAACGTCCGATTTAAGCGTCTGTGGTTAAACGAACTAACTGAAATAAAATCTAAGCGCGTTGTATCTTTTATGCGGCAAAAGCAATAGTAACAGCTGATCTAACACCCAACGAAAGCATATCAGGCAACGCCTTGCCACATACAGCAACATGGTGATGAGTAGCATTTGAAGTAGCTTGGAGCGACTCATGTCACGACCTCAACGCAAATCATCTTTATTAATTATGCAAAACCAGTTTTAAGCACAACAACAAATCATTGGCTAAATTTCACTACAGAGTTCTTTAAATAAATACTGAAATAGGCTAAGAAAAATAATAATTAAAAATAAAAGTTTAACGTTTCTGTACTACGATGCAAGTGGGTGTGCCACCGTTGGCAGTTAAATCATTTGCAGTAGTTGTGGTATAACCTGGTACCGTGGAGAGTGGAAAATCAGTGGAAATGCCGCTAGAACCGGTACTATAGGTATCATCCATTGTTGTACTGGGCGTTGAAGTATCCAAAGACGATGTAGTTGTTGTTGGTTTAAATGCTGGTTCGTCAAAATCGCCATAGCTCATGCTGTCTTCATAATTGAAGGTGTCTTGTGGTATATAGTTATTGGTTGGTTTAGCGTGATTATTTGAGGGCTTAGCTGGTTTAACTGCTTGTGCAAGCTGACTATTTGCCGCTTCATTATCAACATAATCCTCATCATCATCATCATCATCATCTTCGTCGTAAATTGTGACGCGTACATCAATTTTGTTCGGCAATGTTTGCACTGCATCATTGGACTGTGTATCGGGTTTTACATCGCCGTCGGCCTGCCTCAAACTTCGCGCACTGCGTGTATTGAAACAGATCTCTTCTGCTGTGCCCGTGCCCGTGCTTGTGCTAGCAATTGTGCCTGTGCTTTCATCATCCAACAATCCTGTAACATTTGCTGTGATTATATCGTAGAGTAATGAAACGCCAATGCCTTGAGTTAGACCCAGCGTAAAACCTGAAAGCGCTGCAATGCCCTGCGTTACAACACGACCCTCAGGCACTGCATCCTCGCGTCCAATGCTGCGCAAAACACGATATACTTCGCTGGCATTCAATGGCTGCATCATAAGTTTTTTTGCTGTGCAATTGGAGATATCACAAAATTGGTTAATTAGGAATATGTGGAAAAAATTTCTAAAATAATTTGTATGCACCTTCAAGTTGGTTGCAATTAAAAACGAACAGCGTTGCAATCAAACAGCAACTGCAGCACCATAGCAACTTCATTTTGCACAAAAACTACTGCGACTCAAATGGGAACGTGCACGTCGAATGAGTCAAAATTCAGCAAATATCGAACTTATATATGTAGACTTGGGCACGCGGCAGGCAAAAAGTTGAAAGTTTAACTAATTAGCGAGCAAAAAGGTTAAAAATGACGATAAACAAAAAATGAAAAGAAAAACAATAATACAAACTGTGGGTTTAATTAAGAATTTTCTACTGATATTATGGAACGTTTAATAAGTAGAACGAAAAAAAAATAAGCTCAAGTTGCTGCAAATTTAATTTATGGCATTATTTGCTCCATAAATAAACGAAAGAAGTTGTTATGTCACAAATTCCATGAGTCAAAGGTTAATGAATAATCATAGTTTTTGGAAATCACAAGCAGAAGCAGCAACGCCAATATTATTTAACTCAAAATACTTTCTTTAAATAAAAAAAAAAAGAAGTTTCTTTTTTTGCTTTGTTTTTGAATTTTTTTAAATTATTACTTTCACTTTTAAACGAATAAATAAAATTTAAATCACAAAAGTAAACAAAAAAAACAAAGACGAAAATCCGCAACAAATGTCGACTTTCATTAATTTCTTTTGTTGCCAATATTAAAATTCTTAATGATGAAAATATGCAAATCAATTAAAAAATTAAAAAAAAAAAAGCAAATTAGACACAACGCAGACATATAGATATACCCAACAACATATTGAACTCTTAAATCATAAACGAGAGTTGCATGAAAAGTAAAGTAAAATGTATGTGTCTGGTAGAAGAAGTCGATGGTATATAATACAACTCGATCGGTTGCCGTAAATTTTCGATATATAGAATCTCCAACCTTTCTTCAAATAAAGCGTTTCAAATGAATTAATTTCTTTTGCGCAATTTAGCAAACTAAATCTCAACGCACATTTATTATAAACAACTTTGCATATTTTTATATTTATTTTCTAATATTTTTTATTTTATTATTTCTATACACAACGACTTATAAAGTCTTTTAAACTTATATTTAGAAGAATTTGCTTTGTTGGTAGAGCTTTTATTGTAATCCTTTTGCTTGCAGTAACAAGTTCCTTGCGCACTTTGTGCGTCTATGCGAAGGAATATAGTTGCTGAAGAAACTTAGTTGAATCATGTCAAACGAAATTGGCTTAAAACTTTACAATTGCCAATAAATTCAAGCGTTGCAGCGCAAACTGGCGCAAAGTTTTGGTTGCAACAATTGGCAACACTTTTTTTTAATTTTTTTTTTTTTTTTTTTTTACTGCAGACACAAACAAACAGAAAGATAGTCTAAGAGACAGACAGACAGACAGACAGACAGTATAGTCAAGCGAGAGCCAGCCAGCTATGCGACCAATTGGCAATTCCCTGAACATTGAATACATGTCTAGATTGACATAGACTTTGTAGCATTTACTAAAGTAGTTTTGAGCGCTGTGCACTTGACACAAAGTGAAAGTTTTCATTAGATACTCACTCGTATATTGTCAGAAGGAAGGCTGTTATGTAGCGAAAAGAGAAAAGCAATTTCGCTGCAGTCAATTCCTAAGCCTTGTCAATCTTTATGAGCGTCAGGCTTTAATGTTGCATGCAGCAATCGAGTAGCAACATAATCGCCTTCAATGTTAGCGATGCAGCTGCTGTATAGAGTATAAGGAGAAAAAAACCGCCCATTCTCGTGCAACCACTACAACTGATTAAGCCGTGTTCGTTGCATGTGTTCATTTAGTGTTCTTGGTTTTTTGTTTTTCTTTATTTTTCTTTATTTTTTTTTTTTTTTTTGTTCCTCAACACTTTTCGCACAGTTGGCGGAAATGTTGCACATTTCCGGTGTGACGTGCTTCGCGGCAATGGCGAACAAAAGCGCAGCAACAATATTTTCGGTTTATGTTACATGCTTCATCAGTTTTAATGACGCTTACAGCAACAACAACCAAAAGCAACGAGAGAGGCGGAACGAAACGACCCTGGCTGTTAAAAAAAAAACAACAAAGAAGTGCTGAAAAAAACGCCATTGTGAATGAAATAAAATGCAACAGAATGATACCGGAAACGCGCGGCAATGCCACAGGAAAGGGTTTAAAAAGCATATTTCAACGCCTGAGATAAAACAGCAACGAGCAGCAGCTGAGGCAACAAAAAAATGCGATGATAACATTTGAAGTACTTTCTTAGTGGCAGCAGCAGCAGCAGCTGCATAAAAGTGAGTATTGCACATAAAAATCTACTTGAACATTCACATTTTTACTTTCACTTTGCAGTTACTCAACGCCCCTCGATATAAACACATGCAACACTTTGGCACTTTATGCGTCTGATCCGCTGCTAAGCGATACTTTGGCCAGCACTCTGTGCATTCCATGCGCTCATATAAATATTGTTAGTCTGCTTTTGTGCGCTTTACGCGTTATCCTTCATAAATAATGAATGTATTTTAATGTCTTCGCGTCATGCTGTTGATTTTTCATGCAATCGCTTTGATTGCTCATAACTAATTCAATCATTGTTCGGCTACTTAATGATTTACGAGCGCTTATTGTCATCGCATTAAGCCGGCATTAAGGGTTACGATGCAACATTCAATTAGATTTTTATATTTATACGATAACATATTGTAAATGTTTGAAGTTCAATATGCAATTTACAGGAGCTAAAGGAGAGGCTTAAAATTTAAAAATTGCTTTTGTCAGCACAAAATATTCATAAGTACTTTCAAAAGTTATGAATGGTATCTGACATTAAATTATATGCGACAGATAGAAGGTTAAGACGATGCGTCGCAAAGTGGCAAGTTATAAGCATTTAAATGATAATTGAAAGCGTGAAAGCCCTGCTTGCGTTGCTATGCCAATCTTCGTCTTCTTTTTGTATACGTGAGCCAACACCGAGAAGTATAATTTGACAATCTCAATCTTTAAGAATGAAGATCAAGCTGTTTGCGCCAACTACCGCGGAATATGTCTCCTTTCCATTGGATATAAGAAGAAGCTATGCGCAATGAAAAACAGAAAATCTTCAGAAAAAATGCAGTTTAGCGAGTGCACCTAAAGAAGTCTACGGGAAGTAGAATTACAATATTTTTTTTTTTTTTTGGTTTTCTTGGCAAAGTTCGAAAATTATAGAAAATAAATATTAAAGTTCACCAAATATAAATTCGAAACATTTTCATTTGTCCATTTGTCTGTCTATGCATATGTATGTGCGTGCGTGTGTGTGTGTGTGTGTGTGTGTGTGTGTGTGTGTGTGTGTGTGTGTGAATGTAAACAAAATCCACGCCGTTTATAAAATGAATAAACTGAATGGCGAAAAAAAGTTAAATGTGGGAAAACCGAAACTGCGTATTAAGTTAAGTTGTGCCACATTGACATCGGTAAACAATTCGACATTGCCAGCTCGCTCAACTGACATGTTGGCATTTTAAATGAGAGCTAATTAAAAATAAAAAACAAAAAAAAAAATGGCGGAAAAATACAACAGAGAAAAATACTTGGCATGTCAAACTGCTGACGGTTAAAATTAGTTTGCAACATAAAAGTTTTTGCGTACTTATTGAAAATGAACACTCAAATCCTTATTTATTTATAGACGAAAGTCTTTAATGGTTTGTTTATTTATTTATTTCTTCAATTGTTTCATTTACAATTTCAGATATTTTAACTATTACACCAACACCAACATCTTCTTTGTATCTGCAGAAGATTGTATGAGCTGACTGACTTTTCGACAACTTACAGCCACAACCACAAATGCTATAAGGAAGTGAGTTTCTGAAAATGGAAACCCTAAGATTCTAAGTTTATAAAGTGCATAGATTGTACATATATACATAGTTGTAAGTGCTGCACGGTCATAGTATGACTGGGGTAGCTGATCGGTTCTCTTTTTCCAAGTTTCAAGAATCAAGAATCAATTAAAAGCATGCATAAATTTAGCTGTTAGACCCCTCTTTCACATTTAGCGTGGCAAATTATTGTATTTCGTCCGCTGCGCTCTACAGTTGGACCAAATTTCATTCATCTGCATCAAATAGACGTTGAGCTATGACGAATGCGAAGCACCTTTTTACCTTTTACATAAACTTTGAACATGAACTTGTTTATACAATAATAAGAAAGAACACTGCAGTCGAGTAGGGATGACTACGAGCTACCCTGTTCCGAACGATTTGTATGAGTGTTATCCCATCTAGTGCTCTGATCTTGTTCAAATACTCTTCAATATTATAAAAGTTAACAGAAAAGAATAATGAGGTTAGTTCTTGTCCTCTTAGCCAAAATTGTTGGCATTCGTTATTTTTAAATTCGATTTGTATAAGCTACGGGCAATGCCGGAAATGGCTGCTTCATTCATTTGTTTAATCCATTTAATTTGTAAATTAGTAGCAGATAATTGTTTGGCGACTTGTCACCCTCTTGCACTTGCCCTTGGATTTATTTCTGATACACTAATTGAATGCATTTTCGGTTGCGCCACAATGAATTCTGTTGAACAAAAATACGAAAACATGGAAGTAATTAGAGTTGCCATATATTTCGATTATGCTGACTTGAGAACTACTGACTTAAAAAGTTTTCGGAATATATGTATAAACTTTTCTATAGAAAACATCTCTAGTTTAGTTATATTAGCCACCCGACTTGCGTTGCTAAGCTCCCTTTTTTTGTCTTCCTTTTGCAAAGTTGAGGTATAGCCGAGGTTGAAATTTTTCAAGTCCTATTTTACAATATTTTGTTTATCATGGCATTGAAAATATATAGAAAACATATAAAAAACTAACGGATTTTATTGCCTAGTTCCGTATTTGATGACAAAAAGAAATGGTCTTCCCATTTTAGCTTGTAGAAATTGACTTCCTTTTCATTGAAAACCAATTTGTTTTATACACAAGTGTGAGAACTAATTATTTTGTATAATGAAAGGAAAACTATGACTCAAAGCATCAGGCCACATTTTGATAAATGAAGATTAGCAGCGCAAATGAAATTGCTTCTGTTGTGTTCTGTGTTGAGCATACAAATGTGTTTGTCTTCATTTATTTTAGAATACTTATTTCAACAAAAAATATTTTCATGTAGCCACTATATGACTATCTTTCATTTCATATTTTTGACTCAATAACTTTAATAAATTTTAAAACAGAATATAATTAACACTTACAACAGCAACAACAACCACAACAACTGGCTGCCATGATTGATTGCTGCACGTTTTGTAATGCTCAATGAAACATGCTTTAATCAAGTTTAATTAATTAAAGTTGCCGCCAACAATTCGATGACGACGACGACGGCGACGGCAACCAGAAGCAGACAGATGCCAGTTTAATCGAACTTCCGATAATTCTGCTTGACAATCCGCCGTAAATTATGCAATGCCTTTTTCCGTCATTTCTCATTATACGCAACGCAAGGCAAGGGGTGGCCGCCCAACGGCTTCATTATTTGCTGATGTTCTTTCAACCAACCGCGCTGTTGTCCGACGCCAAAGCCTTGCTGTATTGATAATACGCTCGAATTATTCGCTATATCCCATTATGGATTACAAAAAAAAAAAATTCACAATTTTGCTTGTAGATATTTGAGTCTCATCTTCATTATTGACTTCGATTACATTGGAGTTCAGCCTTCAATAAATTTAGCATAAATTTCAAGCAAAACTTTTACTCTTTTTTAAGGTAAAACTTTGAGTTATTCATTTGCTAACAATTTGTTCTTGTCTACATTATTCGAGTATTTCATAGATTTTTGTGTTTAAATTTGAGTGACAGAGATTGTTTGATACCCACGACGAATAAGCACAATTTAGACAGCAATCAAAAACACATTTTCGTTTATTAGCCATTAACTAATTACACAATGGAATGTGAAAAGATTTTAGTAGCGATTATTAATTTCATTAATTAGAACAATTAGACGAAAGCATAAACAAATCTGCAATTCACATAGAAACTCAAATAGGCGTCATAAAGTGATTAAACTTCAAACGTTAAACACACAAAAATTCAAATTGCTTTATGAACAGTGAAAATGAAATTTTCTTCTATTTTCGCCGAGCCGCAGTCGTTGTATGATTCTGTAAGTTTCATGTTGTCCTTGCAGTTCGCCATGTGCTGTAATAGTTTTTTACAAAATGGCGGCCATTTTGTGCTTAACAAGTGGACGCGCCTCTATTCGTTTGTCTTCGGCAGCTTTGCAATTTCTGGCCTAGCAGCGGCCATCTACTTCATACTCACTGATGCCGATGCATGTGACATTATATTTGGTCTGGACAATCTAGTACTGAGCATCTTTGGACTCGAGTTGATAATGTCATCGTTCGTATTTATTGCCAGCGTCACTTCACTGCAAATGGCAGCGCGTGCGCATCTGCGCATTTACGAACGCATACATGCAATCGATCGTCAACTGATGGCGCAGTTTGGTGCCAATCTTCATTATCGGAAATTAATGCGCAAGAATATTTTTGTGCTAAGCACTGTCGCCATAATATATGTGACAGCGCTGAACTTAGCAGTGCTGGAAATCAGCATCGGCAATATCTACACTGTGCTGCTTGGCACCTGGTGCTATAAGATAGTCACAGGCGGTCCACATTTTAGCGGCTATGTACATATGAATCTAACTGAAATATTATATATACGCTTTCGTCTGCTGCAGAATATTATCAATAAAGATTTTCTCTTATTGAAATTTCCTAATAGAGGTTTACGCGAAGAGCGTCTAGCGACAGCAGTAGACATGGTTAAGGAACTGCACTTTATGGTGCAGGATATCAATCAGATCTATAAGCTTTGTCTGTGGACTGCAATGGCGCACGATTTTACGCTGAGCACCAGTGAGCTGTATATACTCTTTGGCCGCACGCTCGACGGCGAGAAGATCAACTACACAATACTCACCTATGTGGTGCTCATAATGCTGCCGCCGTTCTACAAGATGCTCGTTGCGCCGATCTATTGCGATCGCACCATTCTAGAGGGGCGCAAGTGTTTGCGACTTGTGGAAATGCTGGACTATTGGTTCCCAGCTAGTGACTCGATTGCGCAGCTCGTAGCGTCAATGATGCGCTGGCGCATGGAGCATAAAGTCCAGTTTAAGAGTGGCATGAATATAATACTCAATCGCACAGTCATCAGCATGGTGAGCGGAAATTAAAAAAAAAAAAAAAAAATAATAAAATTTAGTTTAACCAATAAATTTCGAAAATTTCAGTTTACTTCGGTTGTGTTCAATTATCTGCTTATACTCATACAATTCCATATGACGCAAAAAATGGGCGAACAGATTGAGCAGCAAAAGGTTGCGCTACAGGAATGGATTGGCATCTAACTGCTGCAGTGTCAAGGAAAACCAATCTGTTTTGCAAATTAAATTTTATGCCTGAAATCAGTAAAGACAAATTCCTGCGAGATGCTTACACGCTGCGTTGCATTTATCATTAGCTAAATTAATTTACTGCCACCCAAGTTCGTTAACATAGAAAAGCCATAAATATATCAACATTCGCGCCCCCCAACCGCCGCACAATGCAATCGGCATGCCCGACGACTGACCACTGCGGCACAAATGGTTGGCAAACGTAGCGGTAGGATCTGTGGATATGTCGCACAGGGAGCGTCTAATGCTAATAATGTTTGTCGTACATTTTATTTGAAATTTATGCAAATTTAATGAAAGCAACGAGGCTATACGTGGCGTGGCGCGGCGTGGCGTACTTTCTTTATCATTTTTCTCTCGGTCGCTTTTATCAATGCCACAGACTGGGCCTATCTGAGCGTTCGCAGTATTGTAATCATATTCAACTTATGTATTTCGTTTTGTATTCGCCCACCATTTTGTATTTACGCCATTTTCTTTCAATTTACTGCAAAAATAAAAAACAAAAAATGCCGCTGGGTATTCTTAATTATGTGCCTCGTTTGCCTTTGAGAATTTCGTTTCTCTTTTATTTTGTCTGTAAATTATAAGCATTTTCATTAAGATTTTTACTTCAGCAAATTTGTAATTATTGAAAATATCAAAGGGCATCAAGTGGATAACATTAGGGAAAAGTCATGTTGAAAATTTGAAAAGTTCTTACGTATAAATACATTTCAAGTAACTGTCTGCGATTTTGAAAATAATGCTTTTTAGTAGAATACATGTTCGAATGTTATGAGGAGGTAATTTCGACTTCGACACCATAAGGTGCTAGGCACAGTGTTGTGCACGCTACAAGTCACTACAACACTCAACGAAACCTTCTCTGAAAAAAATCTCCTAACAAGAAACTTCTCTGACTTCTGAAAATATTGCTGAGCATGGAAGGCATATCACCTGCTGCATGGATATATCTGCTAACGAACTAATTGGTTTGACCACTACAGTGACTAACTTCTTGGTTTTATTGAGAAGTTTCGCAATGCTGCTGTAGAAAAGGACATCGTCTAACAAAAAACTCTGCAATCGGAAGCAACATCTGCTATAAAAGAGCAATGTCGAGAGAAACAGAAAGAAGAGAAGCAACACATTAGCGAAGCAATAAAATGTTGTATGTACTTGGTATCTTTAAGCTCAGTTATACATTTTCTGGAACAACATACACAATATGTGCATGAAGTAGAGCAGAAGTAAAGCGCCTACTAATTATTATTGAATATTTAAAAAATATATAGCCGACATGAAACGAAATTTCTGCTGTTTATTGCGGATATTATTCAAAAGTTATTCGAATGCCTTGCGTTAACTGAGAGCGAATGACAGTACTACTTATATTTATTTACGTGTGTACATCCAATCGTTTGACATCCGACGGCTAGAATGCGTATGCGATTGCGTATACGCCATGTTGTAAGGCTATAAATTGAAATGAAATACTAAATGGAAGAAAAATATTATTCAATTACGAATGAAGCCATAAAAATAAACGTGCAACAAACAAAGTACACGAATGAGTTGGCAGGAATTGTTCTTATTGTAATATTGCATACATATGTATGTGGTCAACGAATGACACTATTAAATGCAACAAAAAACTCTCCAATATAAATTGACAGATCTAGTATTGACATACATATATGCGCATTCAATTGGCAGCTGTAATTGCCAATCATTTTTTTTTTATCCTTGGAATGCAATTATAATTACTGCGGCAGCTTAACGAATTCAATATTATTTCACTACCATTGTTGCTCCTGCAAAGAAAATATATCTAGAAGCGATAAATTTATATTACAACACAACAATTATATACAAGAAACTTATTAATTTTTTGCTTTTGTTATTTCTGCTATTATTATTGTTGTTGTTGTTGTACAACAAATATTGTGCATACAAATTGCTACAAGAATAATCCAATAATAGTAACAATCAATATTTATGCGCCAACTATCGAAAATCGAATAAATTATGACATTAAATAAAACATATAATAAAAATGCATATTACAATTGCTTCAATGAGCTAGGCACAATGTACGAATTCTATATTTCGTAAAGAAATGCTATACGAAATAGTGTTTCATTTGAATTTGGATATTTGGATCTTCAACAGAATCAAATTGAGAAGCGGTACAAAGCCAACGCTAAACAAAAAACTGTAGACATGAAGAGAAATGGTTTGAATACAAATAATTTATTTGAAAGCAAATTAAAACAAAAAAAAAAAACCTCAACTTAAACAATTTACCGGAACAGAATATATCAATGCTTTGTATATATAATATATATCAATCTATTTCTTTGCATGTTTACATTTTTATTTGCATTTCCTGGACAATGTTGGGTTCATGCCGTAGTTTTAAATTCATTAATAAATGTGCGGTAATAAGTACAGCGCAGTGCCTGCAACTTTAGTTCCACCGAATAATACCATAGAAATGGATTTTTCATTTGGAGGAATAGATGTGTTTTACTTATTTTTTTTATTTTTTTTAATCAGCAATTTTAATTTATTATTAAATATGGATTCTTGCGTAGTTGTATATTGACTTCTTCTCATAAACTTTTCTAAATTAATAGCTCAAATATTATTACACGTAATATCTGGGTACTATATGTGAATTGGTATGTTTCAGTCTTAAAAGCAACACCCTTTAGTGTGTATAATTTTGTTTGTAAGCGCACAACAATATATTTGCATATATTTTTGTTGTTATACCTTTACTGTTTGTAAGAGTATAATTTAATAAAAATTAATTTTTATGAAAACAAATTGATATGAATCGCCCGAACAAATAAGTTCACAGCAGGCATAAATAACAACAACAACAACAACCACAACAAATGCACACATGCAAAAGGTACAAATACAATCTCACTTAAGCACTTATGTACATACAAATGGTTAAACACGATGCTCAGAACATGCCATTGTTAAATGCATGCAGGTTTTTAAATTGATTATGGTTCTTTCAATCGTTTGTTTAAGCCAAATAAAAACAATGATTTTATGGCTGTAACCGCTGAATATTAAATAAAGTATGAAACACAAAAAAAAGGTGGTACATATAAAAATTAATAATTATCTTTATGATGTTCGTATCAAATATGTTTTGCAATGGTTTTTAATGCAATTGCATATATAATATGTATACAACAACCGAATTATATCCTTGTATCCTTTATAATAACAACACAATGCAGTTACCGCGTCGGAAATGACATCGGCACCCAATTGTTTAAGCATTGCTTCAAATCGTTTGACCTCAAATTGTTTAACGTCAAATTGCTTGACGTCAAATTGCTCTACGTAAAATTGCTTTAAGTAAATTGATTAATGTCAAATTGCTTGACGTCCAAACATTAATACATGGACATGAACAATTTATTTGAACACATCCTTCGACTGCGCAACTTTTGATATTGATCAAAATTGTATATGTATACTTTGTGGGCTCTGCCAAGCCTTTCATTGACTGTTACAAATGATTGCACATACTTTTTGTAGCCAGTAAGAAAACTAGATCCTTGCCTTACCCAATTACTGGCCGCTTAAACATTTGCACACTCGTATGTGACACGAAAAGTAAATGCACCAGCAGAAATAATATTTATGCATGTGAGTCAGTAAGAGAAAACAATAAAATGGGAGCAAATGCTGTCAACCAAAAGCTGCACTTTTCTTTAAAAAAAGTTTTTTTTTTTTTTTTTTGTCAGGCAATATGCACGACTTAATTAGCAAGACAAGCATTTCTAAAGTCTGCCGACATTTTATTTTTCTTTTTTCATATAAAATTTTTTTTGTTTTTTTGTTTGCCCTAGTCACTAGAGAGATGCGTGCACTACACCTGCATATAAAAAAGAAGAGGGAAAATGTTGAATAAAAAAAGATAGAGTGTAAAATTAAGTGTCGACTAATTGTCAAGCAAGAAGTATATACACGTAAAAATAAAAACGCTTGGAGTTAAACAATAAACTAAAGCTAAAGTTTGTCAGCAAAATGCGTCATTATAATTATGCAGCTCAGCGAACCGCATGAGAGTGTACAAAGCACGGGGAAAAGGTTTTAACAAGGACACACCCACACGTAAGTACGCCTAAAGGCGTACAGATATAAAGAAAGTCAAGATACATAAAGCTATATAAATACTATATCACACATTTGATGTACATAAGTGGCGTAAGGACTCGTTTAATTCAATTTGTTTCGTTTGGTGGCAATTAAATAATAGCACAATTTAAATGTCAGCTTGATTCAATATTTGCACTCTGTCACTCACTGAATATACTAATTATGTAAATCAAAAACATAACTCAATAAATATAAATAAAATTGAGTAGCATAGCACTGTGGACTAGTGTCCATGCAAGTGAAGAGCGCCAACTTTAGTATGGCTGCAGCACAAGCTGTGTTAGATGTGACATACAAGTAGATACATAGATACATAGATACATAGATACATAGATACATAGATACATAGATACATAGATACATAGATACAACATTCATTTATATTCAACATATATAGATTATTTTGTTCGTTTCATTGTTTTCTGTTTATGTCCTTGTATTTTTGTCGTTCAATCATTTGAAAAATGTCCTAAAATTACAAATATTTCGTTACAAAGCCGATATCAGAAAAATTTTGTAAATTATAGTTAGGCTTGCGTCACTTAGATTTTAACTTTTATATATGACATTTAAATGTAAACACAGAATAAAACGTTTGTTATTTGTTTTAGATAAATTTATATCAATATTCCCAGTGTTGCTCGCATTTGAAGCGTTTATTTGCATGACTGACATCAAGACACTTCTGCATGTGAGCTAACTTTAGCAAACAGACAGAACGATACAAATAACTTCCATTCAATCGTAGTTTATTTGCCAAACTTGAGCTGCCAACTAATTGGGTTATTCCTCGTTTACACATGTCTCAAGAGTCTTAAACTCTTTGTTAATACATATCATCATCGCCAACAGCAGCAGAAAATCTGTCATAAGCCATTTCCGACGTTTAAACAAACAAATCACAATATTTACAGATACAGCCAGGTGATAGACAAATATTGCTTAACAGATTAGAAGATGACTAACAATAAGAGCTGCCATTTATGTTGCATATTTTCAGTGAAAAGTATTTTCAGTGAAAAGTATTTACGCAAGGCTTGCTCTCGCCACATGTTTCGCTAATATTTATTTGTTTGTTATCAAAAAATCAGTAAGTTAATAAAATGTTTATTTTTTAGAGAGAAATATGAATATTTATTAAATTGTAAGTTCGTCGTATCTTAGCGACTTTTTAACGCAATTGAATCAAATTAATATTTAAGCATTTTACTTAGTTTCAGCCTAAAATTCATGACTTTGTACACTGCTAGCAAAATATCTCTGCTTTTATTCCGCAGTTTGCCGCATCACCAGAACTACTTAAAACTTTATGTTGGGCATCAAAGCATGCAATTATCAACTTATACACAATATCAGCTTAAGAGTTATGTTGCCTGTTTATGAACGAAAGTTTGATAGGTCCATGTAGACACTATTTCACCGTTGCATCATAGAAAGTATCTTTTGCTACCTTTATGGGAACTAACTCAATTAATGTCAATTTCAAATGTAAATTCTCCTAATTAAAGCAATTTGAATGCAGTTTCGTGTTGTCACATGTGCGTTAGTTTGTTTAAAAATTCATTAACATCTGCAGGAATGATTTTCAGCGACATATTACAATCGAGTGTATTCGTGTCTACGAGGGTAGTGAGATAAGTAATCGGCATAAATAAGAAACCATAAGTTTTCTTGATATACAATAATCTTCGACAGTTTGCTGACTAATCAAACGATTTTGACTATATTAGAATATGCTGCTCAATGCGTTCACATTTGGATTCAGCAATTCTTTCAAATAATGTTATAAATCGATTTGAAGAATTTGTTATTGATGCGGACGCCGTTTACACCACCCTCGCAGCTTAGCAACCAGATTTAAATTGTAATGAGCTACTTATTTCTACACCCACAATGCTGTGGAGACTGCTGTGGAGTGAAATGTGATAAAGTAAGTGCAATTGCGTTTATAGCGCACTGCGACATCCTTACTAATTAGAAATGCAAAAGTTTGTCAAACTTATGTAATTAGAACATTACGCTGTTGGACGACAATCGTTAAACTTTGCACGCTTGTCATTAACACTTTAGTGCACCGACTGTAGTATAAAATAATAAAAAAATCAGATACTTAGCTTCGTATGCTATTATAGTTTTTAAAATTCCTTTATTTAGACTTTATATAGGCATATGAAAGAAAGTTAGAGTGCATAAATTTTGGTTATTACTTTTAGATGAATCTCTATTCTAACAGATTTCAAAATATAAGTGCAGACAGATGCCTACTGAATGCTACATCAAGATCAAGTTCATAATTTTAAACGCATTAAATCCTCTACTTTCGTATAACAAATCGAAAAGCCAAAGTCAAGTAGTTTAAAAGAATTATTTAAGCAAGGCTGATTCCTGCAGTTCAAAATTTTTCTTTTTTTAAGCAATAACATAAACAAGTTCAACTACAAACTAAACTAACAAATGAAAATATGAACATTCGTTAGTTAGTTAAATGCATTTCGTTTAATTAATTTTGCTAGATAGTCGCATATGAAACCCTTTAGACTTATGTCAACTAAATGTCACATACAACATGTAAAAGATATGAAAAACCCTTGGCAACGCCATCAAAAAGCCAACAAAAAAACAGGAAAGAATTTTACAGACGAGTGTATACGACTGCGAGATACCCAGTAGATATTTATTTCAAACATAAAACTCTATGAAAGTCTGAACCTATTTATTATAAATATATGCAAAACGGCAACAATTTTGAATTATTGAACATTCCTAGGCTTGATACATTTATTTAAGATTATTTAATTATTTTGAATAAGCTTTAAAATAAATTTACAATTTCAAAGCATTTATTACGTCTTACAAGATTTATCGACAAGCCTTTTGTTTGTTTCAAACACTTGAACAGACTAAATATACTCATTTCCCCTACCTTTGGCTGCAGTGTAAAACAACAAAAACATTAAATAAGAACAACACTTCAGGTGTTCAGCATGACTGAGCGTTAACGCTCAAGCAGCACTTAAGCCATGAAATGCAACTATTGCAGCGCTTTCGTATCTGCATATGTTTGTGTGTGTGTGTGTGTGTGTGTGTGTGTATGTATATATGCGATACACATGTATATTTAAATTTACATGCTGTCAGAAGGATATACGGGTACATGAGTGTATGAAGATTTGTGATTCGTTCCACTGCGCCTGCTAGGTTAACTATGGCCGCTGAGAAAACGCGTTTGTCTACAAACATTTTTTGTACAAATGAGCTTAGCGCACGCAAATGTCTTGAAGAACATTTTTGCCAACAGCAGCTGCGTCCATAAGATAAATGCTTTTACTGCTAACTCAAGGCAAAAACTTTGGAAAAGAAGCAGAAACAGCAGTCGAGCAGTCCCTACAGCATTTGCTCTCAAGTACGAAACGAGAAAATTGCATAAGTACTACGACAAACTGCTTAAGTAAAAGATGCAAATAAAAGATTAAACATTGAGTTTGCCATCAACGAACTCTAGATACACTACAGATTAAAAATGAAAGCGAATTGAAGTTATATTTATTAATTGTAGATGTAGGGTATTAATAATTTACATAACAATTTTTAGAGTACTTTAATTGACTTTAATTTGTTTGTCAAAAATTCTTAAAATAAAGTTATTGACGCGAAATTTGGTGCAGTTGACTGTAGTGACATACAAGTACATATATATGTAAACTATGATAAATTTCAGACCGATCCGATCATGCACGAATGTTCATTAACTGACGATTGCCAACATACTTTTCAGCCGCACTATATATAATGGATTCGATGCTGATTATAGCAAAAATCTTTAAGACTAACAACCAGTAGTTAGCGAATCGTTTACCATTGCGAACTAAAGTCAAAGCGCAAAGTTCAAACAGTTAAATATGTACAAAAAGGTGCTTCAAATTATATTCTATGAGATTTTCCTATAACGTTCAAAAAAATAAAATACCAGTGTTTGAAGGGTATCTCAAAACGAAGCATGAAATTAAGTATAAAGGTGAAGGCTAAGTATGGCAATGAATTTTAAACAAGAATAATTCAAAATTTATAAAATTAATATTTCAAGCAAAAAAAACTTTCTTTTATTTTTACTGTTAACACTTACTTATTTACTTACTCATGTACTAAGTATAGTATACAGTTCTTGACAATTAGTCAATAATTTCATATTTTTAAATAATGAGTAACTAAACCTGAGTTAATAGTACTTAATATTGAAACAGTATTTATTAAAATAATACGCTTATAAAAATTACGTGTCCAGTTACTGTCAATCACAAGCACTACGTGCAATTACGTGCAATTATCCGGCAATAAACGGCTGAATAGCTACTTCCATAATAGTATGACACTGAGAGAATGCAACCGCTGTCACCGTTGCCATCATTCTACCATCGAAGTATTGGCTGGCATGATTTTTGCTGCAGGGTGAAATTTGTCAGCGATTTTGTGGCATGTGAAACAACATTTTCGCGATGGCGTACTCGGAATTAGTGACACTAAATAATTTAAATTTAGTTTCATGTACAACACTTTATACAAATGGATAAACGGCCATGTTTAAATTCTGTTAAACAACTTTCCAGCTCGAAATTTATTACGGCTCGATATGTTCGAGCAGTCCTCAACTGATTAAGAAAGTGGAGTTAATATAAATATGAATTAATTTCAATTGGAAATCTCAAAATATTTTTTACTTTATTTTCCAAATAAACATACATAATATATATAAACGGTGTGCCATTTGGTGGTGTGGTACTTAGTTTTTAAATAAAACAAAAACGAATACGAATACGAACGGAATCAAATATATTCAGAGGGGGTTATGTAGCTAGACTAACTATTTCACGTTTATGCTTAGCGTAGAAACTAAGCCTTTTTTTCCGTTTCATGTATGGAATCGAGTTTGGATTATGCATGAATTCTTTATACTTTATTTAGTTCAAAGAAAATAATGCACGATGACATTGACTTAACAAATCAAATACAAAAGTCAATCATGCAAAGTACCACACATATAAATGAAACACCATACATAATACATTCAAGCGTATACATTAAAGCGGCAGTTGTCGAGTGCGTTATCCTTGCTTGCCTTGCAACATATTGCGCTCTATTTGTTTCCGCAAACGCGCTCACAACTGGTTTAATATTTTCGCGCCTGCG
Source organism: Leucophenga maculata (assembly GCA_035044805.1). Classification (NCBI taxonomy): domain Eukaryota; kingdom Metazoa; phylum Arthropoda; class Insecta; order Diptera; family Drosophilidae; genus Leucophenga; species Leucophenga maculata. The sequence goes on from JAWNNP010000446.1 coordinate 1,048,798, forward strand.
GTACATTGAAAACACACACACACACACATTTCTTTACTAATACACAGAGTCAACTACAATTATACGCCACATGTATATGAGCATATGTAAATACATACAAATATATTTGTGTATGCAACTGTTGTTCTGTCCTTGAGCCCATTTTCACGCATTATTTTTTTTTTTTTAAACATTTTTCTACTTAATACAAGCAACCAAGTAAGACTGTCGCTGGCAACATTCAAGTATGACCAACAGGACCGTCTCTAATGTAAGGCAAACGGTACCATTAGGTGGCCACATCACATGTTTTCAATATAGAGTACTAAAGCAACAATTCCAATGTGTTGACACAAATAAAATGTATGACCAAAGGAAAATCCGACAAGCGTGCATATACCAAACTCTAGCCACATGAACCCCCCTGTTCTAGGAACGGTCCTGTTGACTATGGCTGCTGTTTGTATCACATTTTGTGTGTATGCAAATATGTATATGTGTGGTCTTTCTGTCACTGCCGGCCACAGTGAAATGAAAATATTGCAGTTGACATAAAAAGGCCTAACTTATTTAAAAAGCAAGTTAAAATAATTCACTGCGGCTGAACTATTTTATTTTATGTTGTTACATGTTGTTGTTATTAATATTGAGTATGGCACTGCAGTTTTTATTTAATATAAAAAATAAAACCAAGTCGGAGTATAGTATTGAAACTCGTTGTAGAGCACGTCGCTCGAGCAGCATGGGAGCACTTGCCAACATGTTGCACGTTTCATTTCATTACTTACTCCAACTTGCATTTTTTAAATTCGTTTACTCACAAATGCAGCATTTCTTATTATTATTTTTCGCACTGAAATACTTTTCCAAACAAACAATAAATTATTTGCACGCCTTTTGCGAAGGCGGCTACGAACCAAAATGAAATGCACAAATTTTGGTCAAAAATTGCAGCAGAGCTGTTGGGAATTATTCATTCTCTAGCTGAAAAATGTTTTCGAGTGCTGGAAAGTGTTTGTGTATCTGTAAAATTAATATTTGCACTTAAAATGCAATTTTCCAGACATTTCCTTTGTGTCGGGCCGCTGCGAATATTTACCCACTTTTATGTTCCTTTTGTAACAACAAACAAACCATCCACAACTAAAATTACGGCCACCTCCACAAAAAAAAAAAAAACAAAAAAAGCAAAACATTTTCAAATGCAACAACGTGCAGCAATGTGCAACATTTCATGCGGCAAGCTGCTCTCCAAGTACTCAACTATAATGTCCGCACATTTTGCATTTCCGCACACAGCAATTGTCACAATTTTGCGCTACGTCGCTGCTAGTTTTCCTGCAAACGGCTTCCTTCACATTACCATTAAGTAGTCGCAAAAGTAAATGAATGAATTTACTATTTCTCATGCAATACATTCGGAGTAGTTTGTTCTGAATTGTTGTGTGAACGAACACAGAAAATTGCATTCCTTGTCATGTTTTTGAAACAGACTGCATGACATGCAATTTGCAGCATAAACTAGAGATGTGCTAAGGAAGTGTTTTGTACATAAGGAACAGGTATGAATCGAGAAAGAGTTCGACGTGCAATTTAATCGCCGAAACTGAAGCCTTTATGTAACGCCCTCGAAGGCAACTACATATATTGAGTAATAATAAAATCAAATTCAAATCAAATATTTCACTGAGTCGAAATATTCCGCAAGAATCTTTATATAGGAGCGTGAGTTACGATACCACCAAATATTTTCCCTTGATTCTATACAACTGTTGTTCACAAGTTGTTCAGACACATCTCTAACCGCAAGCATGCAGCAGTCGAAAGTTTTATGTCATAAATTTCTATTTAATTCTATGACTTAACTTGAAAATTGCTGATGAATATTTGTGTATCTACTCAACAGCTTGTAATATTTCACTGCAATTGATTGCATTTGCTTTAACTGCAATTTTTATTTTCCAATTGTTCTAAACGGATTGCATTACTTAGGCATGAATACTGAGACATGCAGCGTCGGACCAATTTAAATACTAAAAATTTTTGAGCTATTTCAATATCGGCAACGGTTTACCTTTACAATGAAAATTGTGAAATTGAAATAAGAATCTTTTCGATTAACACCGAAAGTGAAAAATCTTCATAGTTTTGGAAATATTACAATTAAATGATTGCCCAATTTATTTCCTCTTTCTCCGAATCAATTGCCTCAAGTTCCTTCAACTCGAGTTGATTCGTATCGAGTTACATTTATGTCGAGCTGCAGCAACAAATTTGTTTAAAATTCGGAAGCAACTGCCAGGCAAGCAACTGCAACTGCAACTCAATTAAAAACTTTCGGCTTTTGTGTATTTGCTGCCTTGCGTTGCACACTTTACGTTGCTCATTTATTATGCGAAACCGCATTAAAACTACTCACAACTTCGTCAACTTGAGTAAAATGGATTTCATTTTTGCTGTTATTGTTGCTGGCTACGTTGACATTGTTTATTCAGCGACTGCACTTCAGTACACAACTTTTGTAGCAGAATGTAAGCCACAAATGCACAACAGCCACAAAGTAGTAAAAGATATTTTGCAGGACTTTGTGCACGTGTGTGTGACTTTCTGTGCGCAATTTGCTTTCTAGTAATTATTTTTTATACCCTGTACACAAGCGAAAATGAGGTGTGTAACAGGCAGAAGAAGGGGAGTAAGACGGCATTAACATGCTTTGATCAGCAAACTAATGTATTAGTTCCGCCAGCATACATAAACAATTTTGTGCGATTATTTAGCTGGGAAAAAGATTTCGAAGCATTGCTAAACAAATTAACGCCTGTTTCTTAGTAAAAATCACGTACGGCATTGTGGAAAGGTCATTTCTTCTAGCAGTCCTGATCCTGACCCCCAATTACTTCTTCTCGTTACCGCAAATTTATAAATTTATATCTAAAATATAATGCAATTATTGCGTTGTCCTCAGAAATGCATAAATTCATTTTAACGAAACTAAGTCAACCTTAACAAATTTCAACAAACAGCGAACACACACAAAATGATTCTGGAATTTGCTACTGCATGCATAAAATAAAATAATCTTAAAAAATAAATGAAGATACAAAATAAAATAAAATGAAAAACTTTGTCTAACTCGGTTTATTATTATTTTATGATTTAATTTATTTAGCCAGCGGCCAAACGACACAGCATGAAGTGCTAAAGTGGTTTAGATTGCTACAAGTCATGCTGTATAAAATTTAGTTATAAACCCGTAAATCAGATAAAGTGGTTACTAAGCGAGTTGGTGGGCAAGAAAGAAAGAGAAAGATATACAGAAAAACTGAGGAAGCGGAAATATATTAAATAAAAAATAGGCCACATTGTTGTAAAGGTGTTGCGGCGCGCAGGACTGTATAAATATTAAATCTGGCAGCGCGTGAAATTTGTGCAATTTTTTTTTCATTTCTCAGAGCAAGTCACATTTTTATCCTTGTTGATCTTTGTTGTTGTTTATTTTACAAATTAATTTTTCATTTGGCATATTTTTTGGTTTTTTTTTTTTTTAATTTTTGTACGACTCTTCACAGTAAATGCGCAAAACTGTATATTCGTTTGTTGGAACAGTTTGTAACAGCGTTTTTTCATTTGACAAAGAAAAAAGTGCTGTTCCATGAAGACAATGCACGGATGCATACGTGTATAGTAACCATCGCGAATATCCATGAGTTCGACTAAAAACTGATATTTCATCCTACATATTCTCTAGATTTAACATAACTATTTAACCAACTATTTTCCAAACCTATAGAAATGGTTGAGCGTCATCACTGAAACAAACAACTATTTGAGGGCCTTGGAAATACACTATCTTGAGATACAAAACGCTTATTTTTCAAAAAACCATTCTCCTATAATACTAAATAACAAAAAAAAAATATTTTAAATAAAATTTTTTTAATATAAAGCTTTTTTAAGCAAAGACGCAGGGTATTTTAAAGTCCCATAATCACGAATTCTGTTGTTGCAGAAGTTTGTTGTTTTTCTTGCACGTTTTATCTGATGATGCCTCATTAGCTTCGCTTTTCATCAACATTCTGGTTGATTCGAAGATTTGATAACGATTTTCTGCGTTTAAAGAGGCAACTTTTTAATTAAAAATTAAAGTGAAAATATTTTAATTCTGTTTATACATATATATAACGGTATAGTTGCTAGTACTCTCACAGATTATACTTAATATAATAAAATAAAAAATAAAAAAAACAGTTTATACTGACACTTTATGTCCATGCAAAGTGTGTTTCAGATTCGACTATATTCAAGTACACACTTTCTCGTATTTTTAAGTTGGCTTAGTTGCGGTTGCGTGTTCGAGTGTTGTTTTGAATATTTAAATTATTTTTACTATTCGAGTGCCTCGTTTAGTGAGTTTTCATTATTCCTGTTGCTTTATTTGCAGTTGACATAAATAATTCACGAACTATGCCACAGCCAAATTAGTGAATACAATTTAATTTGCGCTACAAGTTCTTTGCGTATGAATTTAAATAACTTTGCTCTAGTTGAGCTGAAAAACCGAATGTTGCACAAATTAGATATTAAATAAATAATTTTGGGCTAGCTAAAGCTGTATACTTTAATTCTATATACACACAGGTATATATAATTGCAAAGTGCAATTAAATGTGCATAGAAATATTGGCATGGCGGCTGCCATGTTTGAATGCTAGCAAAAGCGGAAACGGAAGTGAAGTCGAAATGTTGCAACAGCTTCCAAAAGAAAATAGAAAGAGTAGACAAAGCGAAAACGAACAATAGCATCAACAGCAACAGCAACAACAACGGTAAAAGTCGTCAGCTTTAAACAACAACAGTACAGAGACACGAAAGGATGACGCAAAAGTCAAGCGGTAGAACCAAAAGGGTTTAGCAAACAAAAAAAAACAAAATATTTTCAGAACCTTGGATGTTAACAAAAGCAGTGAAAAAAAAACTAAAAGGAAGCAAACAATTAAAAGACTTAAATAAAATAACAATGTGAAAAAATACTGCAACAAGCAGAACCAACATTTATAACATTAATTGCTATTAAGCATAATTGCAAAGAGAAGCTCATCCGATTTGTGTATTCCACTTAAGTATCAAGCAAAGGACACATGCTCAACATTTTCTACTTATTTCAGCTCAAAACAAAGCTGCAATGTAAGCCTGTTGCAATTAAGTTGATCGTTGCACTGTCACTCCACGATTCAGTACTCTCAGCTAGTTTTTGGCGAAAAGGCATTGTTGTACATGAATATATTTAAAAAAACAGGAATAAAGCTGCAGTCAAGTGTGCTCTATTTTGAGATACCCTGTACCGACATTGAACCTTTTTGGATTTGCTTGCAATATTTTATTGGAATTAGTTTAAGCAAAAACCTTGAAAGGAGAGGTAATTTGCTTAGAAGCTACCCCTCAGCTACCGGTCATACCAGAAATGTTGATATATTTGTCAGAGCTAGCGCTGTAAGTGACCCAGTATTAATATATATAAAAAGATACTCGTACAAAAAATTTGGCATTTGTATCTGGAAAAACAACAATCATATTATTTTCATATAAGGATATGCAGGAAGTATGGTTAGTTCTTTATGTGGGTACCCCTTCTAATGGTATTTATCGATGCCGTCGGCGTTAATTGCTACAACTAGTTTATTCGCCCTAAGGCGACTGTAATCAAGAACGGTTTATTATTTAAACGCTCAGGCGGTTGCTGATTACCTCGCCGCTGCTGCTACTCCTTTACCGGAGCTGACGGGTCGGCTTGTATCCAGCTATTACTGCCACTGCTCCATTACTCCGAGACTAACTAAAATTAATTTCTAACTTGCCTGCTTAGCTTAAAAATTTTCATATTTTTGCAGTATCTTAAGCCGCATATTGACATCAAGCAATAGATCAAATGTTTAACTTGAGCATGTTACAGGAAATAATGCTTGAATAGTAAGCCAATGCCGCCTGTGCACAGACTTCCGGCAAGTATACGATACCTGCTGATAGATAAATTCTTTGCTTTTGCCAAATTATATATTTATATATTTGCCGATATAACTAATCCTTCTTCTCTTCTCATGTGGTAGGATGGCACTAGTGACATCATATTCCAAAGTTAGCTTCTTGCAATCAACAGCATCGAAAGAAGTTTTTAATCGATTAAAACGTCAAATCTACTCGAAGGAGAAAATCAAGCCAAACTAAAACTTTATGTAAACTCTAAAGTAAACAATTCGCTGTGTTGTCATAATTATTAGCCTGACTGTACGCGAATATTAATGCAGCATACATACAATGCGAATACATACAAACAAATTGTTGTGCCATGGAAAACATCAAGTGTCACTTCCGGGTTAAATTGCGCCGGTAGCGCAAGCATGAAAAACAGCAACGTAAGCAATCATAATGCCAACAACAATAACATCAACAACAACAAAAACAACAACAACAACAACAAAAACAACAAAAAGCAAGCCAATTACAAAACAGGAAAGCATAAGAAGCGACACCAACAACAACAATGTCAACAGCAAATGCAACAACACTGTCGAACATGTATGTAAGCAGTTACATTGTACCATAATGTTGCCACATACGTGAAGAACAGTGTAAAATCTGTTTCGAAAGGCCTGCACAGCTGCAAATGTAAAAAAAAAACAGCGAGGACAATGACGATGAGGATGCTGAAGCTGATGCTGATGCTGATGAGGATGAGGATGAGAGGGACATTGAAATGATTTCAGCTGCTGTTGCCAACCACTGTTGTTGTTGCTGCATTATTAACATTACGCATACGCAATGTTGTGCACAAGCAAACGCCCAGTCATACACTCAGACAGACAGACAGACAGACAGACTTACAGCCGCACACACAGAAGGTACAGTCATAATAATTGCTGGCAATTTAACACAATTGCAAATCGGAAGGAAATCTCCTTGGATGTGCTTACGTGTGCTGTTGAAGTGCATCAGTGACTATCTGTTCGTCTTCCTTTATTTACATATAAAAATTGTCTCTATAGTTGGTTCACTTTAAATGTTCTTCATCGTTTTGTAGAATCTAAAAAGAATTTATGTATAAATTTGTTTCCCTCGAAGTTCGTATAAAAATTCAGACGATAGAGGAACATGTCAGACTCCAGTATTGAAATGAATTCAATAGCCGCACTCATCAATTTATTCAATATCAACATTAATTATTGAAACCTAATTCGATGCAGGCAAACTCTAAAACAATTGTTTAAAATTCTTTACAAAATTTAAAATTTGTAGGTTTTATTAAATTGCTAAGATTTAATTGCTTTGTATGCGAGCGGTACTTTCTAATGTGCACTTCGCGATCATTTTAATATATGTTCAGCTTTCAGAATTTCACATTAATATATTTTAAATTAAGGGACTGTAGTGTAGAATCATACTGGCAGAAACATAAAGACTAAAGGACAGACATACATGTTTCGATTAGACTCAGTTTGAGAGCACAATAAGATTCCATCGTTCATCCGATCGATATTTTGGCTACGCCCCTCTGCTAAAAGCGAACACCGCTCAATTCTCCGATGTGTCATATGACTATCGAAATATAACGAATTTATTTTGTTTGAAAAAAAAGGAGACGAAAACGGGGACGACGTTGCATACTTTATGTCCTCTGTATAATACAACTATGCACATTTTTAGTGATGCTTTGTATTATTTGCAATGCAATACATACTTTTATACTTTTACTTTAGTGTATAACTAACGATCAGATAAGTGCAAAACTTTTCAATATGATCTTGTAAGTAAAACTGTATATGGGTCATTTTGACCACAATGCAACATCGACATCGTCCTGTTCGCCGTCGCATTGGTAAATTGTAAAATTGCTGGTAATTTAAATATGTACGCATACACATGTAGTATTTTATTTCTGTTTGGCGAGTACTTTACTGCGGATTTTCTCTGTACTTTTTGGTTTGTTTTAAGGCAATTCACTATTTACACAGCCATGCGCAAACATACTGCAAAATGATAAATTGTCACAGTCAGCCGATGTAATACGTTTTCATTTCTTATGGTGAGTGCATTCAGAATTGGTTAGGGAAAACATTCAATAAGATGTTCGCCAAGTACGGAGAGTTCTCTTCCTACCTGGTCATTCCAACACGTGACCGGTCGTCTTCTATGACGTTGTCCTCTAATCGAGATTCTCAGCTAGCAGCCCATCACAGCCAGCCGCTTTATTAATTGTCAGCTTTTTAATAACCGAATCGACCTTGTTATAGTCCGATGGCTCTATAATTGTGCCATCGTTAACTGGTGGTTCCTGCGTCATTTCTCTATCATCCATAATCTTAGTAAAATTTTTCGTCTCTCGATTTCTCTCGAATTTAGCTTGAAACAATTATTTTTCTTTCAGAATAAAACTATTTTATTATTCTAATTTATTTGCTAATCTACAGCAAACGTAAATAAGCACTTGTAATTATGAAGTGGATGATGGGCAGCAACAACACATAGCCTTAAAATGTATCTAAGTCCACTCTCTCCGAGCCCATACAAGTCCATTCCCCTCGCTACTTCTATAACAAATATATTTCACTGTACATGTGCAGTATACATCAAGTCATGCTCGAATAGCTTAAAGCAATTATATATTCGTTCAATCTATGAGGTTTGCTTGGACTTTTTCAACAGCGCTTTTTGTCTGACACGCTTCATTCTAATTTTTATTGAATAATTGATATCCACATGTAAACCCACTTGTTGCCGGCTGTTAATGCGTCGATGAAACCTACAAAACTCATAAAAATGTAAATAAACAAAATTTTCATTTGCTATTGAAACGCGTTGAAACAAGTTTCGTGCATTGCAGTGGATTTCCCATTGTATCAACGTATATATTGTGGAATAAATATATTTTAATTATTATTATTAAGCTGATTGCAACTTTTTTTGAAATTTCTAAGGGAAATTTGCTAGTTCAGCTACTTTTTTCAGATGAATGATTAACCAGCTTTGTTTGTCTAGAACTACAGCTGAAAGCTTTAAGTTTTTATACATTTTTATATAAAAACTGAATGTCAGCGCAGTGCACAGCTCACAAATAAGATTCACTTTAAATAGAAAACATGAAATTTGCAATGATTTTCACGTTGCTTGCGCGACTCACTGCGGAACCAGTTTTTGCTGCTGTATTATTAAGAAGTTCTGTTGATAGTCAACAAGCGGCACCGAAGCAATTTCCCTATCAAGTCGGGTTGCAAATCTATGAGAACAAGCCGGGCACATCTTGGTGCGGCGGCGTAATCATCTCGGAACGCTGGATACTCACCGCAGCGCAGTGTATAGCAGATAAAAACATGTAAGTAGAAATTAAATTTAACAAAAAATATAATTCCAACCCATTTTTTTTTTTTTTTTTTTTTAATTCTTAGAGTTGGTGTACGCATTTCTCTTGGCCGAACCGACTTCGACAATGAAACCGAAGAGGGTGCACAACGCATTTTTGTTGAGAAAAAATATTTCGTAGTACATGAAGATTTCGACGCGGAGGAGTATCTCAATGATATAGCATTGATACAGCTGCCAGCGCCATTGTTTTTCGATGATTACATCAAAAGCGTAAAGTTGCCCACAAATAACAATGAAACATACGAAGGGGAATGGGCCATAAGCACCGGTTGGGCACAGACAGAAGATGGTAAGTAAATCAATGCAAAATATAATTTTTTCCGATAATAATTTATAAACTATATCCACCAAAACAGATGATAATAAACAGTTGAATTATATCAGCGTGCCTGTGATTTCAAATGCAAGTTGTAGACGTAAATGGTTGGACAACAAGTCTTACCGCTCGGCGTTCTTCTCGTCAAGCTACATCTGTATAGATGCATCGAGTAATGATGGTATAAGCTATAGCGAGGAAGGTGGTCCACTAGTGGCAAAGGATGATAAAAGTGGCAAGACTCTAATCGGACTGTACTCTTTTGGCTACGGCTATGAAAAGGAATTTCCACTGACATACACACGGGTATCGGCATATCTGAAGTGGATCGAAGCGAAAATTAAGAAATTCAAATAAATCTTAAGTCCATACATACATATACATATATGTAAGAGTATATAATCAAAGTCAAACCAAAGTTTAATATATTCTGCGAATAGAAATAAATTAATGTTTACCAAATAAGAATTAAAATGTTGTTTTTATTTAACTCAATCAATTATTAATTATAATTTTGACATATATCTTGTCCTATCCGAAGTTTGTATGTGCATTGCAGCTCAATCGGATGAGCGATTTTGGAGTTATTTCATTCTTATAAATAGCAGAAGATAGCTACTTAGAAGATAGATTAAACACAGATTTATAAGAATGCGCGTTACAAAAAAAAATTTACTTGCCTAGGAATTTACAAAAACGTTATATGAGGGCTATCTCTTCCACCGATCAAAATACTGCAAATTTTTGAATTTTTAGCCAAAATAACCACAAAAAACAAACTTCTTTTCATTCAAAAATTTAGAATGTCCATTAAACATTACCTATAGGAAAAGAGAATATGAGACAATATCCAAACTTGAAGGCCCTATCTTCTATAGTCTTTATGTTTCTGAATCGATTTAAGATTTTATAGGGGATTAACCTGATTTTAACAAACCCAATATACCCTGCATTACATATTTATTTAATTTAGAGTATAATTAGATGCCTTACTAGAGACAATTACTAGAAACATTGAATGACTCATTTTATTTAGAAGTGGAACTACTATTTGCTGACGTAAATAAATAAAGGCACATCTATCGTATACAATGGAGAATAATTACGAGTTCATTTACATTTATAGAACAACGAACTGCAAGCTCGTTCGGAGATTTATATTATAAGCTTTCCAAGCACGTCTAAAAAATGAACTATTCAAATAGAGTTGCATATACGTAGAAATTGATAGCGTGATTCAGTGTGGAACCAGTTTTTCCAGCGCTCATCTAACCCGGTTAACTTGCAACGCTTAACTGCTTATGTCATAGGTTTGCCATTATATCTCAGATCTTTATAACATTGTAGGCCAAATATTCGCGATTTTTTTTTTTTTTTTTGAAAACGAATTTGAACCAGAAAGAGTATTTAATTTTGAGCACTTGCACATACATAAATGTTAAAGAATTATAAAAATTAACAACATGGCTCGAAAGTTAACACTTTGGACACACTTTAGCTTCAGAATGACATTTCAATGAAAAATGGCAAAATGACGACAGTCAATAAGGACAGTTGCTATCAAAGTGCAGAATCAGTGACTTTATATGCAAATCACATCGCCTTGATTACTTTGCAAAAGTGCCATTGAAAAGGCTGCAAAAAAATAAATCAAATGAGAAAAAGTAAGACTACCCAGCATAGATGTGGTTTGTTTGTTCTTCAGAAAACTTCAACCAGAAAAGCAATAATCGTTGAACGGAACACCTTTATAAAAGCACTGTTAGTGTAGGATGGAATGTTGACGCTGACAGAGTTTACAAAGACAGCAACTACCTTTCGAAAAAGCCAAAGCTCAAACCTAAAAATATATTCCTTTTTTTATTTCTATTTTATTTTTAGCCTTTTTTCTGATTTTTATTGCAAAAAACTATATGCGAAAAAAAAAACTTCAACCAACGTAAAAAGTCACAAGGCCTCGAACTTAGTTAAACATTGCATCTAGGCAAAGAAGTATCTACATTCAAGGTTAATGAAATCAAGCAATGATTGAAGTGTTAGTCATTAGTGATGAGCAATGTTTGTATGAAAGTTCAAATTTTTATTACATTGGACCAAAAATGGCGTTTCTAGCTAAATTAACAAAATGAAAGAACTCTGCAGTCGATGGTGCACGACAGGTTTTAGAGAGTGGTTGGCACGTACCTTGAATACTATTTATTTGAAAACTATTATCGAAACTTGAATCTTTTATAGTCTCCAAGTTCTGACTGCCATGTCTATATCGGCTCGACTTTTGATGCTACTTGTTACATACATTTGCACAAACCGAATATACTATTTTACCCTACTTGTAAAGCAGTTTTGCTCATCACTAGCATACATACAGTGTGTCTGCCAAGGCTAAGAAATAGACGTCAATAACGTGCATATTAGGCAACAAATTGAAGTATAGAACGTGAGGTGGTCACTAAGTGACACTTTCTCATCGTTGCCGAGCAAAGTGCAAGTGTGAAGAACATTTAAAACTATTTTTTTTTTCAAGAAATATTTTACTAAACTAAGTATAGCCATTTGCATACTTTCTATGAAGGGTATGCAAAATTAAAGTCAATTTAAAAATAATTTTTTTCATCTCTGAATTGCTTTTACAATTTCCACAACTTAGACCACTTACTATGCAAATCAAAATAATATTTCTGCAAATGCATTTTGTGGTCTACTAATTTTATAACAACTTAAACCAGAAAAGCCCTCCGCAAAATAAAAAAAAAAAAACAATGGAAACAGTAGAAAAGATGCTGAAAAATGTCTGCAAAAGTTAAATTCTGATTTAGCTGGCATCCAGCTGTGAGCTCTGCTGCTTTTTCCCTTTTCTGGTTGGTTTGTTTCTCTACAAGATTTCTATGCTACTCATTCTTTTAATTATGTTAAAAGCTTTCATTTCTTGAGATTTTCGTTGAATGTCTTTTAAACTCCTTCATGTCTTTGCAAAACGCGCTTCGGCTTGTTCGCAGTATGTTACTTGCGGCCATTTGCTATTTGTATGCAATTTAATTGCAATTGTAACCAGAGAAAAGATTTCTTGCATGGAAAATTTGGTTGCTATTGTTGTATGCAAACGAAACTCCTTGTTTAGATATATGCAAAAATCTCACAGATAAAACAAATTGTAACACTTAAAAAAATTAAAAGTTAATGCAAACTGGAGCAGAAAAACTCTAGAAACGTTTCACATTAGCGAGGCATGCAAGCAAACATTTTGTTTTATGCCACATTTCCAAATGATGCCACACATTTAGAATAATATGTGCTTACTTCCAATTTGCTGCGCATAGAACTCTTTATTTTAAAGTACATTCATAGCATATGCCTACATTTAGCCGTTTTAAAATCATTTAAAAAACTGCTAAAACTATAAAGTTGACAAAATGGCAGAGATTACTTCCTTTGAAATGCCAGTCAAATTCTTCGTAAGTTCACATTTACATTTTAGTTCTGAATTTAGTTTAACAAAAGATAACAGTTTTATTATTTATTTATAAGTTTAACTTTCCATTATTGTGCAATACATTTCATTAATTACTATCTAAACTCAAAGAAATTCTATATAATGTTGCCCATGCCCACGAAACACCTAACAATACATAGACTTCCAAGTTAAACTAGATCGAAATCAAAAAGAATTGTTAGTCATTGTTCGTATACGTCACTGATAACAAATTATTGTATAAATATTTTGAAATGATAATTCGCGTAAGTTTTGATGGCGGTTAAAATATGGCGACCTATTTACAAATAAATTCATTCATACAAACTGCACACGATGTTTCTCTACAAACTTCTATAGAACACTTCAATAAACAAAACAAAAACAATCATAATCTCGTCAATAGATAAAAAATGTGAGGCTTATCAATAATTATAATACTCTCTAACCTTAGGGTTTAAGGGTATATAAAGTTTATGCAAATGTATGTAACAGGTGGTAAGAGGTGGGAAGACCACATAAACTAATGCCTATCACAAGTTGAGTCGTTATTGACATGTCCGTCTGGCGTCAATATGAACGATAACTTGGAGTTTATATGAGATGTAGTCTTCATGTTGTTGCTAAGCAGCAAACAGCATTGTTAATACAGCTAAATCTTTTGTAATTTCCGTCAATCCTAATGTTCCATGAATGTTCAAAAAGGACTACTTAAAAGTGGGCAGTTGCGTTCATCATAAAAGTTTAAAAAGTTTAGTAAGATCAGGGTATAACAAGTTCACTGCAACACACAGGCAGACGGATGTTTATACTTTATAGGGTTCACGAAGTCTCGTTTATTGTGTCACAAGCTGACTGACGAGTCCTCCTTAGGTGCAACCGAAGAGATACTTCACTCACGGAACAAGACTTTCTAAAATTCTACAATACAATAATAAAAATAAATCAAAAAATAAATAGTACGAATAATTCATGCATCGATTAAAACTAGAAAACTTTATATATGAGCGATTAAATATTCATACAAAATTTGCACCAACTTCATTAGGACAAACAAAAATCAGGACAACACCAAAGCCTATGTACCAAGCAATTGCGCATGAACAGAATCCATGATTCTTTTAAGTTTTAATAGGCATTCGTATACCACTTATAGAAAACAATTGTAGCTCTTCCATCTGTTTTATTTTAATTTACTTTGCTAATAATAACACAGCCCATGTACAAAGTTACGTCGTTTTATCGAGTTTTATATGAAAAACCTTTTGTCACTTAAAACATTTGCAAATTATTTAACACAATTACACAACTATAGAATAAAGCGCCCTACAACTCTATACTTACCTACTATAAATCAGTCCGTTTACAAGTTCTGTACAAAATATAACATCTTTAATTAATACATATAAAACCTATGGCCAGTCAAATCCCGTAAGTAATTAGTAAACAATGTCACATAAATAATCGCGACAAAATAATTTCGCACTTAAATCAATCAAATTAAATCTAAAGAGTCGAACGTTCATTACTCCTCATCTTTAATGCAGTTTTCGACTAGGTCGCGCAAATTGGGATTTTCCATTGCAGCGGCAATGCGTTCCTTATCGTTTATTTGTTTGTTAACTAGAGAAAATAAATAAAATTATTAAAAGTGATGCTATGCTTGTTTTGCCCACACTTACTTTCTTCCTCTGTCTGATGAGCGCCTTTCTTTATATATATATCCAGTTTTATATTGTGCGGCAGGCCACGCTCAATTTTGATACGTATGCAAAGTCCAATTAATGTGGCAAGCGAACAATGTGGCACTGTGGGATTGAATTCAATGCGCACCTAGTAATCAAAGAAACAAAACAAAATTAATTCATATCAAAAACTTAAATCGAAAGCGCTGCCGGTAAAAGTGTTTCAATCTAACGAAGGTACTTGCCACGCAAGGCAAAGAAAAAAAGTAAAATAAGTTCTGCAAAGGGTTAAGCATATTTAATAAACAACAATAGCTTACCACAGAGACGTTTGATTTTGTGGGCGTCATAACAAATATGCCATCTTCATAGATGACATTTAAATCTTCCAATGTGCAGGGCTTCTCCGGATCGCGAATGCTGCGCAATAAATCTAAACTTTGAAAGCATTAATTAGTATTTACATACACAAGTGCATATGCATATTAATTGCTGCATCTACTTGCCATATATTGTCTCCTGCAAATCATTTGCGTTTCTATAGCCCAGCTCTTGCAGCAGTGCATCTTCGCCAACCGCAATTGTTTCGTCCAGCGACATTTGACTTGTTTTGCGCGTAAGATCCACGGCACTACTGTCCGACTCCGATAATTTGCGTTTGATATAGGATAACATTGTTGGCCGGTTTGTTGATTTTAGTTGCTATATATGTATAAACTACGCAATGCTTATCATTTATCAATACGATTTTAAGATATGTATACATATGTATGTACACGTACATATTAGGTTTTTATCTTGAAACATCTCTTTGGCACAGACGTCATTTGATATGTCAAATGCTGTTGCTTACCTTTAACTGTGCTGCTATGAAATGTTATTAATTTTTTAATTTAGTTTGTTAATTTTGCAAATATTTATATAAAAACATGCAATCAGTTGCTTAAGCAGCTGTTCTTTGTTTATGTCATTTTCTGTAACTTGGTAGCACTTTTCTACAGCTTGGCAACACTATTTCTAATATGGCTGCACTATTCAAGCATATGTTGCACAATGTACATACAAAAATCCGTTACATTTAAACAACATTTTTGTTTGTTCCGCAACATATAAGTTCATTTATTTTTATGTTTATATTTAATTAATACTTGTATATAAATATATATTTATGCGCTATTTCAATCTCTCTTATAAATTATATTCATTGGCAATTGCAATAACAGTAAATGCGAATTTAGCGACCTAAGGAGAATAATCCATTATTATGTATTTGAAAGTAAATATTTTCAAATCATTGTTACTCACAACCAAATTCGATCTTATGCAAATCTGAAATAAGCCCATGGCCATGAAAATAATTGGTTTTCGCACATTTTGTAAAAACTGAAGAAGTGTTTTCTTATAGCGCTGGTCGGCATGGGTCCAATTCGAATGAAATATTTCGTACATCAATTCATCGCAATCTTGCATGAGATATTCGCAAGTATATGCAAAAGGGAATGTTTGCATTACTTGTTTGATGAGAGCTATAATCGTGGGAATGCCAGTCCAGAGATTAGTGGAATAGAAAAATGTGTTGACCATAGCCAGTCCAAGTACCAAGACCGCAAATGAGAAATTGCACGAGCATTGTAATCGAAATGCCATGAGAAATAATATGGCAGTATCTATGCGCGATGAAATGGAAATAATATAATAAAAACTTTAAATACAGCAACTTACTCCAATATTCTCTTGTGATCAATTATACACTGCACCAGTTCCTCATAGTTATCGTCGTCACTCTTCTCAGTGTCACATCGCAAATTGCGAATACGTTGCTTGAGTATATCCAGATGTGTGCGTATGATTATCAAATATATTATCGGATATGTGTCCGCTAGTTGATTATGCAAGACACAGCAGGATGCAACAACATATTCAAGCGTAGAATGAACCCATAGTTTTAAGGTACTGTCTTGCCAATTAAACAACGGATTAAACATCTGAAATGGCGGATGGCCATTGAACACGGAGAATAGAAAGGTCGAGCCTACAAACACGCAGTAGACATATGTATACACGAGAAAGATGTAATTGCAGCGCGCAACAACACGGCGTATATTTTCCAACGATCGGCATTAAGTGTACAGCGCTCATCCAGTCGATCTAAAATGTCCAAAGCCCTAAACAGCCGATTCAGATTATAATAAGAGTTCAGGCACTTCACGGAAGCTGCGTTTGCATTGCAGCACGCCTGCATTAATGTAAGAAATTCGCTTGGCGTAAATGCCTTGAAATTGGTTACCAAGTTATACATAAAACCAATTGGCATGCAGAATGTTCCAAAGACAAACGGAATTGCGGTCCAAATATTATATAGCCAACGAAAGTGATTATCCGGGGGTAACCATCCGATAACAGTCATGCCACGAAAAAGATAAATGCAGCCGTCCCGAGATTTCACTGGTTCCGAAAGCGGAGCTGGTCGAATACGTTTGAAAAGCATAGCCGTTGAACACTTAGACGAGTTGTGGTTCGCGAAGTGTAGTGAATTTCTCCCAAACGGTGCGCTGCATTTTATAGTTTTCAACCAAGGAAAACTTTTTTAGTTGTCAATGCAACAATGCATTTGTATTCGTCTGATAATGAAAGACCCAACAGAATATCCCATTAATTATCTCAGCCACAGGATACAATTATATATTTAATTTGATTGAAACTAAATACAACACAGAAAGGTTTTAGCCTTATATTTATGTATTATCCATTATTAATATGAGAAATGAGCAGCTTCAACAAAGCATATATTGACTCATTATAATAATTACAGATACAATATCTCAATCAATCGAAGAAAGTATTTAAAAGAATATTTAATTGACCATATTTTGCTTTCCTAGAAAACAAAACTGCAAAGCAAACTTCTTTTTTATTTATTCCATTTTTAGTTTGGAAATATATGCAAAAATAATGCAAGATTTTATTTAAATTCAAATAATTCATTCCATAAAGTAAAATATTCTGCATGCCGTCATAGATCATATCTTAGGTTAGATGTACTTTGCCAGAAATTAGAATATGTCGGGCTAGATCTTCCACAAGGAAGTGAGGCTGCTTGCGTAAGCCGACATTCATATCAAGGCGTTCTCAGAGATTAAAATCAGTCTCGCCTCATAGGTCAAGCAGTGAATGAGGACAAGACGAAGTACTTGGTGTCTTCTCGCACACCGTCATCACGCCTTGGACGGTCAGTGGCGATGAAGAATTTCAACTTCAGTGTTGTAGAAAACTTCGTCTATCTTGGATTCGAAATAAGCAGCAACAACAATACCAGCCTGGAGGTCAGGCGACGAATCACGCCTGCAAATATATGCTTTTTTGGGCTGAGCAAGCAAATTAGAAGTAAAGTCCTGTCTCGAAAGACGAAAATCAGGATCTATAAGACGCTGATACTCCCGGTCCTACTGTATGGCGTAGAGGCGTGTGATTGACTCAGTTGAAACAGCGTAGGAAATCTTTGAAAGGAAGGTTCTTCGCAGAATTTTTGGTCCTATAAGAGTGAGCGACGAGTTTGGGTACCGTATGAACGGCGAGCTGTACGAGCTATTCTATGAGGTTGACATAGTTCAGCGCATAAAATTTCCAGCGGCTGTACTGAGCTGATCACCTCATTCGAATGGATGAAAGAGCTTCCAATTCGAATGAAATATAACAAACACAAGGTCACCACAATCTTGTAAAAGACTATCGCATGTATAAGCAAATGGAAAGGTTGCCAGTATTTGTTTGGTTAAAGCCATAACCGTTGGGATACCAGTCCAGAAGTTGGAAAAGAAAAATATTTTTACCAAACCCAGTCCAAGCGCAAGACCACAAATAAGAAATTGTATGAACATCGTAATTGAAATGCCGGGTCTGATAGTATTGCAAAACCTAGAAGCAGTTGAATTATAATTAAGCACAGCATTTTCAAAACTAACCTTAAAAGCAACTTACTCCAATATTCTTTTGTGATCGGTTATACATTGGACCAGTTCCACATAATTATCATCCTCACTGTTCTCTTTATCAGAACGCAAATTCCGTATGCGTTCTCTAAGTATGTCCAGATGTGTACGTATGATTATTATATATACAACAGGATATGTATCGGAAATTTGATTCTGCATCACACCGACGGTAAAAATAAATGTCTCAAGCAATGACTGCAGCCATAATTTGAAGCTGCTTTCTTGCCAATTAAAGAATGGATTATAAAGCTTCCATGGTGGATGACCGCTAAAGACAGCGGTAAAAAAGGTTGAAGCAACAAAGCCACAATAGACATAGGTGAAAATAAGAAAAATATAATTGCAACGTGCAACAACACGTCGTATCTTCAATCGCTCAGCTGTAAGTGTGCAACGCTGATCTAATTGGTCTAAAATCGTTAAAGCCTTTATCATGTGGTCTAAATAATAGTATGACGCCAGACACTTCACCGTGGATCCGCGTGCGTTGCAGCATGCCTGCATCGAGCCAAGAAAATCGCCCGCTGAGAAGTCTTTAAAGTGTTTGAAGTAATTTATAAGAAAACCAATTGGCGGAAAAAAGGTTCCAAACGCGAACGAAATAGCTGTCCAAAATTTATAAAGCCATAGAAAACGATTTGTCGGAGGTATCCATCCGACAAACTTGATACCCCGAAATAAATAAATGCAGCCATCTCGAGATTTAATTGGTTCCGAAAGTAAAGATGGTCGAATACGACGGAATAACATTGTCAATAAAATCTGTCTTGTCTGTGAAGAAATGATTATAAGTTTGTTAAACTTTAAACATAAAGAAAGAGCTATTATCTTGTGGGTAAGTGGAGAGAGATGTCATAAAAATTCAAATTTCAAAATAATTTTTTTTTATTAAATCCGATATTATCGACAAATACATTGCTAACACTGTACTACCAAAGGCTGTACTACCAACATAGATCGTTCAATTATGTGAAGAACGATTATGAAGAAAAAATCGATTCCTCCAAAATTAAAGCTCCTTTCTTATATTTCAATTATTTTTCCCATAGTGAATTGTCGTATTTTATTGGAACACCATATGCAAAATATCGTATTAAATTTTGTATGAAAATCGAGAACTTGGAGATTATAAAATTTGGATATTTATTGTATCTCATTGGCTCTTTAGATAGGATATGCTTAACGAACTTGCCAACTCGTTTGTGTTTTCTGGTTATTTTAGCTAAAAAAAAATATTATAGAAAGGTCCATATCGGACGACTAGAAAAAAGCAAAAAAAGCAATGATAAAAATTGTATCCGTTTTTGTTTTATTTTATTAGGGCCTGTACCGAAGGTACAAAAGCCTATTGGTTATGTGCAAATATATGTAACAAGTAGAAATAATGGTGTGAGACCCTCCAAAGTTACTCCCAATATGGTCAGGAGTGTTAGAGAAGTCGATATAGCCATGTCCGTCTGTCTGTCTGGCCATCCGTATGAACGAAAGGAACTCGGAAACGGTAATAGGTAGAGCCTTCGTTCTTTTTGCATTCAACTAGGACTTTGACTTTGATTGTTTCCCATTCCCCTTTCCCATAAATTCCCCCCAAAGGGTACAAATTTCTTCGGCACGTCTCTCTTAGCCAAAAACCCAAAACTTTATCAAAATCGGTTAATAAATGACGATTTTATAAGCAATTGAATTTGAAAGACCTATGATACTTCTGTTCTCCCTTTTCTTTTCATACATAATAATATGTTTTACTGCACATATTCGTGCAGTAAGAAGTGGGAGGAGCAAAATACCTTTCATCAGTACCATTTTGTCTTATTAATTTCCTACCTTTTTGTCTAGCACTGCTTGGTGCATAAGCTAGGGAAACATTTACCGTGTTTGTTATGCGACCTGTACCGTTAGAGGGTCTCTTAGAGTCGGTTACGCCCGACTGTAATTTTCTTACTTTTTTTTTAGTGTAGTATGTATTGTAGTTAGTTATGTGAGTTATTATTATTATTATTATTATTATTAAAGGTTGCAGCACAATTTATAAAAAATTAGGTACAACTAGTACTTAGCTATAGCAACAAAAGGCCTTAAGCTAGCTCTTAAAAATATTTGTTCTAATTAGACTTATGTTATAATTATTCTAATATATTTACATGACTTGAATTTATGAGCTAAATCTTAAAATTATATGATTTGTTATCTATGTATTTACATGTTTGTAATCTAAATTGAGTGATAAATATTTGTATGTTTTAGGAAGGCTATAATATGTGGTAAGTTGTCCAGTGATGTAGATTGCTGGATTGTGGGTTTAAGGAATTGAATTCTGTGTTGTTGGTACAAGGGACAGCTTAAAAAGATGTGTTGTATGGTCAGTGTTGTATGACAGCTTGCGCAAATCGGTCGAGGTGTTTTTGTTCTGATGAAGCTGTGTGTTAAATTGGTGTGCCCCAATCTAATTCTCAGAAATTTTATAGTGTCCCTTCGAGACGAGTTAATATTTTTGAAATTTATTGTTGATTTATCTGGATTTACACTTTTGTAGTAGAGTGATGTGTTGTTCCATATTGTATCTCTGTATGTGTTTAAGTGGTATTGGTTGATATAATTTTTTATGTCTGATTGGTTGAAATTATTTGTAATAGTCAGAGGAAAGTTGTGAGCATTTTTGGCAGTTGCGTCCGCGAGTTCATTGCCTATTATTTTGCAGTGCCCGGGGACCCATATCAGTAGTATTTTACTTGTAGTGGATGCTAGTATTTTCCTTATGGCTGTAGAATAGTATGTTTGATTGTTTGAATTTTCTATAGCATTTAATGAGGAGAGCGAGTCGGAACAGATGGCGAATTTCCCTTTCAGTTTGGATGCGTAAATGCATGCTGAAAATATAGCTGATATTTCGGCAGTAAATACGGATGAGAACTGTGGAAGTTACTGGTATGTAATTATTTCATTTTCAGTTGTAACACTGAAGGAGACTCCATCTGTGGACTTAGAGCCATCAGTGTATAGAAAGATGCGGCTATGAAGTGAATCTTTAAGTTCCATGAACTTCTGTTGGTAAATTTCCGGAGGTGTTCCTGATTTATGCGAGGAGTGAAGGCAGGTAATAATTTTAGGTTGGAAGGACCAGAGTGGAATATTTTCTTGTTTGGCTGTGATAGGTATTAATTTTATGTTAATCTTTCTAGATTGCTGTATCGTGTCATGTAGGGAGGATGGTACTTTAGGTTGTCTTTTTGAGTTGGTAATTTTTTTGTATATGTGTTCAATTGGAGAGTGTTTGGAGTTAAGTATGACTACAAAGTTTTTTAGAATAGCTTGAGAAGTTCTATATTCAATTGGTAGAATATTAGCTTCGTATAGAAGATTGTTAATTGGGGTGGTCGGGAAAGCGCCGAAGGCTATCCTTATTGCTGAGTTCAAAATTGTTTTTAGCTTATTTAAGCTTGATTTAGGTGCCTTGCCGTAAAAGTGTAGTCCGAAATCAATTTTTGAAATTAATAGAGCTTTTATGACATGAATGATCGTATTAGTGTTGCAACGGAGTTTTCTATTAGATAGACATTTGATTATGTTTAATCTTTTTGTTAGTTGTAGGGAAAGTTGTTCAATGTGTTTGTCCCATTTATAATTTTTAGTTATCGTTAAGCCGAGAATTTTAAGATAATCAACATTTTGGAGTAATAGATTGGTAGATTGAAGTGTGAAGTTGCAAATTCGTTTGCGGCAAATATGCAGGTGTTTGCATTTTGATTCTGAAAGCAATGCGCCTGAATAGCAGCACCATTCTTTCATATCTGTTAGTAAAGGGTCGATATTAAGTAAGTATTGTTGTTTATTTAACCTATGAATTAACGTGTAATCATCGGCGTATGCAGTGAACTCAAACGATTTATGTTTTGCTATTATTTTGTTAAGTTTGTTGAAGGCAATTGAAAACAATATTACTGATAAAGGGGATCCCTGTGGTATTCCGTTTTCTAGTGGTAGAGTGGAGGAATATGTTGCATTCAGTTGTACTGCTATTTTTCTATTGCTTAGGAAATTGGAGATGTAGTTACTTATATTAGGTCCTATATTCCACTCAATTAATTCATTTAATATGGTGTGTTTACCTACTCTGTCAAATGCTTTGGTAAAGTCCAAAGATAGGATAGATATATGGGTTTTTCGCGAAAGAGCAGTGGTTGTCTGGTAATCTAACACTGCTAGAGAGTCAGACACTGATTTACCCTTCCTAAATCCCATTTGACGACTATCAAGTAGCTTGTTGTTTATTGCAAGCCACCATAGCCGCTTTGAAACTATTTTGTCTAAGACTTTGGAGATGCATGGGTTAAGTGAAATGGGTCGATATGAGTTGATGGAAGTCTTGTCGGTGTTGGGTTTTGGTATAGGTATAACATTGCTGATTTTAAATTGTTGGGGAATATAGTTTTTAAGTATGCTGTTGAAAAGGTTAAGAATTCGTTGTAGTAGCTTAGGGGGAAGGTTTTTCAGCATTGGGTAATTTATTCGGTCCCGACCTGGGGTTTTACCTTTTAATTGGTTTAGTGCTGATTTAAATTCCATCATCGTTATGTCGTTTTCTATTTGTAGCGCAGTAGTGGATGGATTATATGGTTGATCGCAGTTTATATTTGCTTTACTCAGACGAAAAGTTGAATGAAAGTTGCTGTCTCTTGCCGAGTTCGACCAGTGAGTGCATAGTGCATTGGCAATTTCTTGTCTATTAGTTATGTTTTGAGTGGGGTTATTCGGATTGGTAAGACAGTGAATATTGTTTCTGGATTTTAATCGACAAAACCGATTGATGTTAGCCCATATTTTCGAACTGCCAGAGCTAGGGTTAATATCGCTTGTAAATTTTTGTGTAGCTATTGACTTCCTTACTTTAATTTCTCGTTTTAATTTGGCATTTGCTTTCTTATATGTAAGGATGTTGATAGTGTTTATATTTCTTTTGAGATTAAGCCAAGCTGAGTTTTTTTGGTTTTTTAGTTCTTGTAGAGTTCGGTCCCACCATGGGACGTTTCTGGATTGATAGTTGGTATGTATCTGGGGTATAGCTTGGTTTGCTCCCTGAAGGATTATTTTAATTATATTAGCTGTTTCTTTATTTATATTTGAGCTATGTGGTTTTTCATCCGAGAATTTCGATGTAAGCTCCTGGAATAGAGGCCAGTTGGCTTTATTAGTGTTATATTTGGGTCTATACGTCGAGGAAATGGTATTGTTCTCTTCAAACAGGTCAATGTGGATTGGATAATGGTCACTGCCAGATAGAAAATCATCTGTTTTCCATTTACATTGTAGTGCGATGGTCGGAGATGCTAGAGAGAGGTCTATATGGGTGAAAGTGTGGTGGGTGGTGAAGTGGGTTGGGGAGCCGTTGTTTAGGGTTATCAAAGAAGATTGGTTGATATATTTGAACATAATGTTACCTCTCGAGTTGTTCATTTGGGAGCCCCAGCTACTATGCCAGCTGTTGAAATCGCCAGTAATGAGTATCGGCGTTGCTATGTTGTTAAAAGTGTTTCTGAGATTATCAAGATTAAATGGTTTCCAAGGTGGTATGTATGAAGATATTATGGTAAATTTATTTTTAGAGTTTATCTTTACTGCTACTGAGTCGAAGTGTAATGTACCAAAGGTCAATTCTTGTTGTTCAATGGAGTTGTGGATTAGAAGTGCCACTCCCCCATATCTATTTGTCGCTGTATTTTTGTGGTAAAGTGTATAATTGGTTGGGATAGGGATATTTTGTGTTGTTTGAAGGTGTGTCTCTTGTAAAGAGATTATTTTTGGGTAATTACGTTTAATTAGAATTTGTAACTGACTAAAGTTATTAAAGTATCCGTTAATATTCCATTGGATGACTTTTAACATAATTGAATAAGTATATATATATATATTTTTTCTTTAAATAAAATAGATTTTTTTTATGGTTTTGTGTTAGTGGTTGCAGGGTAGGTAAGATTTGTTACTACTGATTTGTTTTTAAAAGTTGTCTTCAGATCAATTTTTTCTTTTACTTTTAGGGGTTTGGAAAGAGTATTTTGCTTATTGGAGTAAATTCTAAGTTTAAGGTCCTCGGTGATTTGACATCTTGATGTTGATGGGGTATCTGCTGGGGTAGTGTTGGTGACCATATCAACGTCGATAATATCGTCATAAGGTAGGATGTTCCTTTGTTGTTTTTCTTGTATAGGTTTACTTGTATTATTGGTTTGACTGTTTGTTTTGGTTGTGTTTAGTACCGCTGCCTGGGTGTCAGTAGGCTTTGTAATTTGCTGTCTGCCTACTATTTGAGAGTATGGTGTAGGTTTGTGAGTATGACGGGAATGGTAAATGCTGATAGCGGTTTTGTGGTCTACTTTTTCAATTGTTTTAATTGCTGTTAATTCTTTCTGTTTGATGAAAGCTGGGCATTTCTTATCCATTGGGCTATGTTTGTTTTGGTTGTCTGGATCATTTTTGCAGTTTATGCAGAATTTTTCGTTCGTGCATACCTGGTCTTCCGTTGTGTGGTGTTCAGCAGAGCAGTTTAAACAAGCTTTCGGGCTTTTACAAGCTGATGTAGGGTGTCCGAATCTTAAGCAATTGCGGCATTTGAGTGGCGAAGGAATGTAGGTCTCCACTTTAATTCGTTCGTAGCCAATCATTATTGTCTGTGGCAGGTTGAGTGATGCAAACGTTATTGCGAATAGGGCTGAGTCTTTTACATTTCTTGGCATTCTTTGTACTTCTGTTATGTTTTGTGTTTTAAGTTCGTTTAATATATCTTCTTCTTCCATGTGGCGTAGATCGTTGCAGTATATTACACCCTTGGTGGAATTAAGAGTTTTATGTTCTGCAGCCGAGATGGTGAAGTCGTGGAACATTGTTAATTTAATCAATTTTTGCGCTTGCATTGAGTTTTTGGTTTTTATTAGAAGTGCCCCTGCACGCGTTTTTTTACACATTTCGACTTCTCCATTACAGGTGTAGTCGACTATTTTTTTTATTATAAAAGGAGAAACGCTATCAAACGATTTACCGTCTGTTCTATTTATAGAAATGTACTTTGCATCACTATTGTTGTTTTTATTGTTTAGCATAAGCCGTTTTATGTCGGGAGGTGGTGTCATTGCTATGGTTTTAGGGTCGTTGACCCGCTGCGCCAAGTTTTGTAACTGTTCTGCAGTTTTTGTTGTTTTTTTTTTTTTGAAAATTTGTTTTCTGCACTTGTTAGGATGTTTGTTGGAGTTGAAACTGTAAACACTTAGCTGTTGCTCTTTATCAAAAGTTTCACGTCTTGTCGCTTTGAAGCTCGGAGTGATACTGAGTTATGTGAGTTACTTAAAGATGCTATTCGCATTTAATAAATTAAAAAATATTTTTTTTCGTAGAACTTCACTACTTAAATTTTTCTGATAGGTTCATCTCATTGGCAATGGTAATAACCGTAAAGGCAAATTTGGCGACCTGAAAATTTTGTTTTTGTTATTTTAGTCAAACATTATGTTTAGATACAATTTATCATATCGTTGCTACTTACAACCAAATTCGATTTTATGCATATCTGGAATATGCCCATTGCCATGAAAATAATTGGTTTTTGACCATTGTGCAGAAACTGAAGTACGGTTTTCTTATAGCGCTGATCGGCATGGGTCCAATTCGAATGAAATAACTCGTACATCAGTTCATCACAATCCTGCATGACGAAATCGCAAGTATAGGCAAATGGGAATGTTTGCATTAGTTGCTTGATGAGCGATATAAACGTCGGAATGCCAGTCCAGAAGTTCGTGGAGAAGAAAAAAGTATTTACCATAGCCAGACCAAGTACAAGACCACAAATAAGAAATTGCACGAACATTGTAATCGAAATGCCATGGGAAATCGTTTCGCAGAACCTAAAAGCAATCAATTAAAAGCTGCGCCTTACAAAAATTTTACCATACTCCAATATCCGCTTGTGATCAATAATACACTGCACCAGTTCCTCATAGTTATCGTCCTCAGTCTTCTTTTCGTCGGATCGCAAATTGCGTATGCGTTCTCGAAGTATGTCTAAATGTGTACGCACGGTCATCATATATATAACAGGATATGTGTCGGAAATTTGATTATGCAGTACACCACCGGATAGAATGAAATACTCAAGCGTAGACTGTATCCACAAGTTGATGAGGCTTTTTTGCCAATCAAATAAAGGATTATACATCTGCCATGGCGGATGGCCACTATAGACGGAGAATAGAAAGGTCGAGCCTACAAAACCACAATAGACATAAGTGTAGACGAGAAAGATGTAATTGCAGCGCGCAACCACGCGTCGTATCTTCAAACGTTCTGAGTCAAGTGTGCAGCGTTCATCAAGTTGATCTAAAATTTCTAAAGCCTTGATCATGCGGTGCAAAAAGTAGTATGACGCTAGACATTTCACTGCAGCTCCGTACGCATTGCAGCACGCTTGCATCGATGTCAGAAATTCGCTTGGTGAGTATTCCTTGATGCGTATGTAGTAGTTAATCAGAAATCCAACTGGCATATAAAACGATGAAAACATGAAGGGAAATGCTGCCCAAATATTATAGAGCCAACGCCAACGACTTGCCGGAGGTAGCCAGCCAAATAATTCTGATACCACGAAACAAATAAATGCAACCATCCCGAGATTTTACTTCTTCCGAGAGTGGAGCTTTGCGTATACGTCTAAAAAGCATCGTTGAGATGAACTGCGAGCTACGACTCGTTCAGTGGTGTTGTGCGCAAATAATACTTAGTCGCTTCCAGTTTTATATGATTTTGAATGTAATAAATTTTTAAGTCTCATAATATGACAATGGTTTCATTGAATATACTATTCACACTCAATGGGAATAGTAAATTAATTTGGACAGAAAGTTTGTAAAAGAAAAAACTTCAATACGCCATGCTTACTTCAAGAGGTAACGCCGCAGGTGACCACCGCCCACTTTTAGGTTTTTTCATAAAGTGTTTCTGATGTGGTCAACAAGTTGAAATGGTGCCATTTGCCATGCTGTACTTCTGTTCTTTGAATGAAAAACTTTTAAACTAAATGATTTTGCAAGGTGTTGTCGCTCTGGAAAAATGATATATCTACATCATCTTATACATATAGATATAATTTATGATTCACACATTTCTAGTTCATTGTACTCATGCAGATTGAAAGGCTGAATAATTAAATTAAAATGGTTTTAAATATTTATTGAATAATTGTTCGAAAACTTTTTATAACACACAAATAGAATAATAAATATGGAAAATTAATGGACAAATCAATAGTTGCAACATTTGCGTCTTTCTTTCAGTGACAGTGAGTTATTGCAAAAAGTTTACAGTCTGAAATCTAAAAACATTAAAGACTAGTTCTGGTTCATACAGACAAGGGACAGACGGACATGGCTACTTTACTTCAATGGGTTTCTGTTATTAACTTTAAAAACTTGTAAATTTAAATCCAAATGACGAATTTCAGGTAATGCAACTCTAGTCAAAATTTCTACTCAATTAAATATTATGGAGGAAAAACTTATTCGTATTAGTAGCGAAAGCTATACGAAGACATGTTGCTGATGATTTAGTAGAAGACTGACCAGAGAACTAAAAATATATTTCTTCCTTTTTTAGAAGAAATTATTTTATTTATAAAATTTGACTTTTTAGAGCTTTTCTGTTGCAGTTTATTTGAACTTCTCGGCGAGATTCATTTGATTTAGAATCGTAATGACCGAAAAAGCGAATTTTGCAACCTGAAATGATATTTTGTACATTTAAGAATATCGGATTTCGGACTTCTATATTACTTACCACTAAATTATTGCGCAAGCTGGCCTGAAAAAATCCCAAAGCCATGAATGTAATTGGTTGCTGAACATTATGTATAAATTGCAGCAATGATCTCTTATAGCGCTGATCCGCACCCAACCAGTTCGAATGAAATACGGCTCGACTTATTATCTGGCAATCATCAAACACTTTATCGCAAACATAGCAGAAGGGAAACGTTTGCATTAGAACCGCAATAAGATAGAGAAATGTTGAGGTACCGGACCAGAAGTCGGCAAAGAAGAAAATATGCAAGAGAGCCAGACCAAGCATTACTCCAGTAACCAGGAATTGCGCAAATATTGTAATCGAAATAGTTGGGCGTAGAAGTTGACAAAATCTGTAAATATTTTGCATAGTTTATACAAATATCAGCTGCTATATATCGTATATTGTCGTCCATTTACTTGAGTATCAATTTGTGATCAAGTATGCAGCTGACAAGCGCCTCATGCTGTTCTTCGCTACTCTGCGTGCTGTCGGTGCGCAATCTTCCAATACGCCCGCACAGTATCTTGAGATGTGCACGTAAGATATAGAGCAGCATTAGGCCATATGTATCGGCCAGTTGATTATGCAATGCAGCCACAAACATAAAAATATACTCGACAGTCGATTGAATAAACAAATAAAGATAATTTTGACGCCAGTCAAAGATGGGATTGTACATCTGCCATGGTGGATGACCCATTATTACCGAGCCGATGTACGATGAACTTACGAAACCACCGAAGGAGACACAGAACGCTAGGAAAATGCGATTACTACCTGAAAATTTTCGCACATTCATGAATTTGGCTCAGTCACGTAAAAATGTCTGCGTACCTGCCACCGCACTGCGTATTGCCATTTGGTCCGATTTAATTGAGCTGCGTTTATCCAATATGTCCAGCAGCTCCATGGCCTTGTATACACGCCACAGTTGTCTGTAGAGTACAATACCCTTAACGGATGCACTGAGCGTATTGAAGAACGTCATTAAGGAGGCCAGAAATTCATTTGGCGTAAATTCCTTGATCTGCACAGCATAACTAATTGCAATGCCCAGTTGCAAGTAGAACGCTGCACAAGCGAAAGTCAGCATGGCAATGCTTGTATGAAGCCAGCGGAAACGCTGTGGTGGTATCCAGAAGATTAGAAACATGGCACGAAACATATAGATGAGACCATCGCGTGACTTAACACGAGCCGGCAACGCTGCAGCATTGATCCATTGAAATATCATTATTTCGAGGAGATAATATTCTGAATCTTAGTCAGTATCGTCTTTGACTAAATTTGAAAGCTGTTGAGGCAGTACATTTTATTTCATTCATTTCCAATATTTTGTCTAGCAGACATTTGAGCAAAGGGTGTACATAAATAATTTATAATATACCCTGCAATGAGCAGTGAGCAGTGTATATTGAGCAGCTACACAAGTTGGGTTCATCTATATGTGCCTGCCTCCACTTGAGTAACTAATAGCCACCAACTCGGCATACGTCGGAATTAGTTTATCTCAAAATTTAATTCCATCCAACAACAAGTTAGGGTCTATACGTAAAAGCTGACTACGTTTCGCTGTAGAAAATTTACTTATTTTAATACGCTCTGTCTCAGTGCAGGGTATAATATAGTTCAAAAACTCAACTCTAACTCATACCTGTTGCAATATTAACTTAAATAAATGTATTCATTTTAATAATATTTATTAAGTACTGCACAGAAACTTGGAAAAACTTTTAAATGTTTGCTTAATTCTCTCAGCCTCTAGGGGGGTTTTATTCTTCTGTAATTGGTTTGTTGTCACCAAACTTTTTAAACTCTTTCTGCATACTCAAAGTTAGTTTGCGCTGTGTATGATTCAATGTGATATATTTTAATATTTATTCTGACTATTATCCATTAATAATTTAAACTTATTAGAAATTGTAAAAAAGCGAAGTGTGGGAAACTGTCATTTATTTGGGAATGACCAAGAAGAAATGTTTACATTATTAAAAGTTTGACATTTAGATCCGCCTATGCTCTCCGGTTAATCGTTCAATCAATCTAATAATATTCGCTTGTTATTTTTAGTCGATTTTGAGCAAATCTGACAGAAATAGATTTAGCTTCGGATGACTGTTACAAAGAAAAATTCTGATGAAACAACTTAGAACATTATTCCAACTATTGCAATATTAATAATTGCGTCAAATCAAATGAAACAATTTAATGTCCTCTAGTCAAATTTTGTACACATAGTGCGCCATTAGTACGCAATTAGTACTACTTTGGTCCAAATAAAATTAAATAATAATTAGTCGTTATAATTCAATTTAACGAACTTTTTCGTGTAACCAGGGCAGCAATGAAGGTACGGTTAACCTACTATAGCCGCAGCTTACTGAATTACAACACTGCTCTGTACAGCCGCACTACTACTGTACTACTTGTCTCGGTTTCGCAAATATAAACTAAATATATTTAAATATAGTTTTAATACGATATTTATATTGGAGAAGTGAATGTGAGATAGATATATATATGTTGTGGCTGCTAACACTTCTACAGTGTTCGACAACACTTTTTCGTGTTATCAGTTCTACCCAGCACATTTCGCCACCTCCCACCCACACCAACAATGAATATGGAATGCGCGTTGTAATCAAAGTGTTTCTAAGTACAATAAAATGCAATGAATTAAAATTGCGTGGCATTTAATGTGCAAATTTAACAAATCGTTTTAAGTACGTTTTAATTATCGCACAAATTTAAGAACATTGGCCGAGTCTTTTCATTAAATTATTTTTGTAACAACAAAGTGCATCAGAAACAACAATATTAATAATACATATGTTAATCGTGAAGGAAGAAAGACGCACGTAATACCATAAGCATTTGAAAACAGCTGTAAATAAGCTTTTATTCAAACATCAAAATTAGAAATTTGACCCACTGTACAAAATTTCGGCATTTGAAATTTGTCAACACAAATCGGCTTACTTCGATTAAAACAGGCAAATTTTTACTATATTAGCAGTATTTTGAAATTTATAAATCATTTCGTTTTAGTTATTTGTACGAATTGTTTCTTATTTGTGCGAACTCGTGCGTCAGCATCTCTTCATAGCCGCTTGCCCCCTTTACAAGCTATAAAGGAACGAAAGATTCCGAAAAGCCGGCAGCATCGAAAGTCGAAGAAGAAGAACGTTGAAGCACCGGTAAATATAAGCGTAACTGAAAAGCCGCCGGCGACAGTAAAATTGAAAAAGAAAAATGTAATAGGTTATATTTGGTATTAAAAATAAGGAAATCGGAGATAATGGTCAGAATACAGCGATTGCAAAAATACACCGTTAACTGTTCTACGGCAGGCAAATCGATCGTTCGATTGGGGTTCATTCGTTTGTTAGGTTGGGTACTCGCATATTCGCTCATTTCATTTTCTGACTTCGGACAGTTCTGTTGCGGTTTCAAATTTTTTCGCTGGCAGTAAATAATTTTTTTTTTATAAGCCGCCATTTTGAATTTTGCATTTAATATAATAAAATTATTTTCTATTGCAGAAACTGCTGCAAGCGCCTTCGCATTGAACTGAAATAGAGAAATACATTTATTAAGCAGGATTTAGCAGGTAAGATTATTTGAAATATATTATGTATATTTTTTTTAATAAATTTGTTTTTCATTTTCATTCTTTAGCATACAAATATTATAATGGTGAACACTGTGGAGAATGTTGTAGATTTGATTGGAAATGGCGACGCTATAACTCCCCCTGTTGATGTGCCAGTTCCTTTGGATGTTCCAAAAGAACTGCTAACCAATGGCAACTATGTCTTGGTGGGTATTGATATCGATACAACCGGCCGTCGTTTAATTGATGAGGTAAGTTGTAATGTACATAAGTGTATAAACAATTATTGCCTTGTTGCACAACTGACGAATGCCTCGATATGACGCGCCTGCGCCTTTGTGATCTACATACATATATACCTAAAAGGTGTGAAAGTTTATTTTTAGGACCATTTATAGCTGAATCATGCCCTCTATACTCTTTACTTCAATGTGACTGATCATTCCTACATATTCAGAGTTATACCTAATTAATATGAAGATAAGCAGACTTGCAATGGCCAAAATTAATACATAGTATTGCGAGCAATTCATCGCAACAGCTTCATTTAGTAACGCTAATGCCAGCTACCCAACATCTAACATGAAATCTCGTCTGTCTTTAACTCATCCAAAAATGCACATTTTTTATTACACGTACTGCCTGACCTAACTGTAGCTTATTGTTTAGAATGCTGTTATGTTCAATGACCTTTGTATCTTCTTCATTCGAGTATACCTACTTAAATGCATTGACATAACCTCACATTTTTTTTGCAGATTGTACAATTGGCCGCCTACACTCCAACCGATCACTTTGAACAGTACATAATGCCGTACATGAATCTAAATCCCGCCGCACGTCAACGTCATCAAGTGCGGGTTATTTCAATCGGTTTTTATCGCATGCTAAAGTCGATGCAGACATATAAAGTAAGCAAATTAACTATTTTTCAGGTTGTCTGCTAGATGTCTGATCTGGCGAGTATCTAATTTATGTTTTTTATTATGGCTTCATATGAACTTGCCATTAAAAATAAATATTTTTTATTTGTATTAATTATTTATTATTATTACCTTTTATTTTTTTTTTTGTACATAGATTATAAAATCCAAGTCGGAAATTGCTGCGCTTAAAGATTTCCTCGACTGGCTCGAGCAGTTGAAGGCGAAAAACCCCAATGCAACCGATGGACTGATACTGGTCTATCACGAGGAGCGTAAATTCATTCCGTATATGATTTTGGAATCGCTTAAGAAGTATAGCCTGCTGGACAGGTTCTCCAATACAGTCAAATCATTTGCTAATGGCTTAAATCTAGCTAAGAACAATGTGAACGACACTATCAAACATTATAGCTTGCGCAAGCTTTCGAAATACCTTTCGAAGGTGGCCGAAGAGAATAACAATATTGTGATTAATGCAAACAATTCGAATGATCAAGCACAGCTAACGCCACCGCAAAAACCCAAGAATGATGGTTATCCATATGATCGTGAGCAATTTGATGGCAACGCAAGTGTGCGTGCTAAGCTTGCATACAATGTTGCACTGCAATTAAGTAACAAGGAGGGCAAGGAGGCGCTTGAGACTGTAGAAGCTCTTACTAATATGTACAATGCAGTCAAAGAGTTCGCTAGTCCGATAAGCTGTGATCTCCAGGAATTGGATACACAAAACGCCAATCTGGAGCGGCAGAACTCGTTCCGTCCAGTGTTCCTGAACTACTTTAAAACAACTTTGTACCATCGTGTTCGTGCTGTAAAGTTTCGTATTGTGCTGGCCGAGCATGGCTTCGATTTGCAAGGACTGAACGGCATTTGGAATGAAAATCGCGCTGCTGGCCTACTGGAGGCCTTGCAAGTTATTCAAACGCTGAAGAGTGATGACAAGGCTGAGTTGGTAGATTTGTTGGACAGCTTCTTCGATCCAAATAAAACGACTATTAAGCCGGTTATTAAGGTTAACACTAACCGACGCCGTAATAGACGTGGTGAGTTGATACCTTCAATATGAGAAATGATCGATCCGTACATTAAAATATAATATTACTATTTCTAGTGCGTCCTAACAAAAACGATAGTGGCGGCAGCGCTCGTTCAGTCAATACGGAGTACGGTGCTGGCGGTGACAAATCGCAGAGTGTACCATCTGTGCCAGATTCAACTACTAAAACACCATCGCCATCTAAACCCATTGGTGGTGGTGGTCCACGTCCACAACGTAAACGAGGCCCACGCCATAACTACAGTGCAAATGTTAAAGCTCAAGCACAGTCTAATGCCCATAATACTGCTACTGTTCCGCAAGTCAATCCAGGTCCAATTGCTTGCACTCCTGTGCCCATAGCGGCTTCTACCTAAGCAAATACAAAGCTGAAGTACGTTCTACAAAAAAAAAAACAACAGTAACTACAATTTATATTTGTAGCTTTAGTAAAATTACAAACAAATACACGCCACACATGTATATAGAGGCCTTGGTTGCTTAATAATGTAATGAATTGTTAAATTTTTTCCTATCTATTATGGAATTCTGCAATAATTTTAATTGTAGCTAGCTTTATATTGATTTTGATTCATTTTATACGCTAAACATAAAAGCTTGAATTAAATTTTAAAAAAGTCATTTGTGCTTTACAAACTGTCATTACAGAGAAAAATATAAATGAAAATGTTCTTAAAGATGAATTGATGTTAACAATGTACTCGCATTTCGCTTATTTTATTTATTTTTTTTTTTTCCTAAACTAACTACAAAAAAGTATCTTAAACTTTTTTTATTAATTTATTTTCTGTTTGCAGCTTTTTAGCAAAGCAAATTTTTAACCTTTACATCTGAGAAGTTCTGCAAAAAATAATTTTTAAATGAAGAAGCAACACGGATTTTTGGGGAAGAAAATGTAATCTAAAACGAATTGCAGAAGTTTTTTTTTAAAAAATCACAAAAAGGAAACTAAATGAGAAACAAATATTAGGCGGCACAAATACCAAACACATTAAGAAAAATCCAAATTTAAGTTCTTACAAAATTTTAACGTGTACAAAACTGTTCAAACTGGTCAATCCTAGCTAATTAAGGACATGACTCAAAAATCTGTGCGAAAGTCTAAAATCAAGTTCGAAACTCTCTTTTCAAGCGATGACATGTCGACAACGAATCGAAACGTTGCAAAACAGGAATAGCAAAAGGTTTGAAGATTAACCGAAACTAAAAATACTACACATATAAAAATTGTCTACACTTATAGAAGACAAAGGGTCTCTTTAATGAACTGCAGCCATACAAAGCTCGCAACTTTCTCGGCGTAATGCTTATTTATAATTATACGAAGAAAAATCGAAACAAATAGGTTAAGAAATTTTAAACTTGCAAAACAAACCAAATGAAACTTAAAACGGGTTGATTAATTAATAGTTATTTTAGCATAAACTTGCTTATTGAAGTCGTCGCGTTTTACATAGTTTTCCAAAAAGAGCCGCGTCTACAATATCAATAAATGTGGTTTTCGTTTTCAAAAATGCTTTAATAAAAACGATTGGAAAAATATGTAACTAAAATTGGAGATTTGAAAAGAACGCTTGGATCGCACGATTTAATTAAATGTTTAAAGAAAACAAAGAAACGAATATTTATAAGTACCGCCCAAAAAAAAAAAAAATTATTTAAAAAAAGTATGGTAAAGAACAATGAGAAAACAAATTTGCGTTATAATTATACATAAGCATTTCGTTAGTATAGAACGGCGGAAATCATATTTATAATAAACTTTTTCAAACTTAGTTATAGATCCTGAAGCTTGACCTTTAAACATTTCACACAAACACATACACGGTATTCAATTTTCGATTTGTACAAACAACTTCATTGTATATTATTTTATTTTTGAATTAATACGTGTTGAAAGAATAATCAAATAAATGTTCAAAAAAGAAAAACCTTTAAATTTACAGTTTTTTTTTAATATATCCAGTAGATTGTTGCCTTTTCAGAGAATTTGTTGCAACAAATTTTTTATTTTCATCGATGGACTATTTAATTTAGTTCAATTCAATTTATTCAATGCTAGTTGAATGCTTACATTTGCCTGACGCTTTAACTCATACCTTATATATAATCGTTATAATAGCAATATATGAATGTTCCCTATGTGACACAAAATTGCACAATTCATCTCAACTTATACGAAAAGTTGTGAATGAATCATAATAAAGATCTTATGCGTGTAGTGTAAACGTAGCCCAACAAAGTCGTATGGTGAATAGACAAACACCATTGGGAATGAATAATGAAGAAGAAGCCAGATGCCAGTCATTTGTCTATGTTGCTCTTGCACTTGTTGCGAGCACAAATTCAGTTAGAAAGCGCGATCGCTCGAAATTATTAAAATATACGGCATATTATAAATAATATCGCGTTTAAAACAAACGTGAAGATAAAGTGCTCAATTTACTACAATTATTACGCGGTAGACTACAAATATAAAACTAAAATCTATGAATAATCAAAACACGGATCTCGACGACGCCAATAACCTTGACGCAATTATGTCCATCTCTCATGGAATGCTTTGCGATCTCCTCGAAGAACTACAAAAGCTATTCCCCGAGGATAATGTGAACTTGGGACAGTTAAATATGGTTTATTTAGCTTCTAAATCTAGTATGCCAAAACTGTTCCTTTGTGCAGTGAACGAGACGGGCAGCCGAGCGCTACAGAATTATTTGGTTAATGTTGTGAGTGCGTTTTATTGCTTTGTAGTGTATTATATACAATCATATCTCTTAACGCAATAAGAATAATTTAATACTATATTTAATAATTTGATTAGATTGAGTGGCAAAGGAACCCGGTTCTTTTTTTAATTGTCAACACTCAAAAATAGCTAAAACTAATTTCCCAAGTACTGCGTCATAAATGAAAAAAAACAATTTCTTTTTTTTTGAGGAAGATTTTTACTTATTGCTTGCTTCTGCTGCCTTTGCTCTCATTTTCCTTATATACAAACAAGTATGTACGTATTTCTTGCTGCTTTGGCTTTACGGCGCGAGTTTTCTTTGTTTATTGCGTTGTGAGACGTTGCCCATCAGAATCAGTTGCTGCCTCCGCCGATCGATGGCTCACCCGCAACATCTTTGTCAGCAACGTAAACATCATCGTTTCTAAATATTTTATACATATCTTTTATACCATATGTATAGAGGGTACTTCGGAAAAGTTTATATATATATATATATATATATATATATATATATATATATATATATATATACGAACTACTTAGTCTTGTAACTTGCGCATAAAACAGAAAAAAACGATCGCTCATTTATCACTGATTTAAATCGCACAACGTGGTATCAAAACTAAATTGGACTTTATTTTTATTTGATGTTAACTTTGCAACTGGTATATATATATATTTTGAGACGCACCCTGTATATCGTTTCTTCTGTTTTCACGCCCAAAATAAAAACAAAAGAAACCTAAAAGCAAAGTAACAGTTGCTAATTTTCTAATTGTTCCAATTAATGTTGACAATTAGTTGCTATCTAAGTTTTGATAATATATCAAATAATTAGCCAACTAAATATTTTTGTTTTTTGCCTAAAAAACATCTGCTCAAAGATACATATATAGATAAATAACTAGAAAGATAGCTGTTTCTTTTTGCGCTACTTTTAAATCTCAGCAAATGATGCGCCATCACAATTTTATTTATAAAATCGAATAGTCATTGTCTCAACTAATTAAAAAAAAAGGAAATACATATATAGAGTACGATTGAAAATATTTGTACATTTTAACATATGGAGCTTATTGGGTTAGGAACGTGCAGGCGTAATTGACATATTCGATTGCTGGATGAGTTGTTCGAAATCCGTGTGACACCATTTTGTGTTATTCTTTAATGGCGCAATGCCAATGCCCAATAGTTCCTGAAACATTATTTCAAAACGCGTCGGAGCTCATGACGTTAGTTTTGAAACTGTATACATATGTACATCTTCATTATTTACCACGAGAATGAAATTTGTCAAATACAATTTTACGATACATATTTGGTTTATCATAGCATTTTACGATTTGTAGTTGAACCCATGTGCTCTGCTACGCAACCCCTTGTGATTCTCTTTTATTAGACCACTTCACATGTGGCTGAATTTGTTTTGTCATCCGCCTACCTCAAATGGATCCAAAGATATGTTCCCTTGCGTTTCATCCGTCTACCTCAAATGGATGCCAAAATATGTTGAATTTTGTTTATCGCTTGTGTGGGGGTTGGGGCATAGCCCTCTCCGATTTTGACGAAGCTTAACCGGATTACTTTGGTGACCTACGCGAAGATTGTCTGTGAAATCAGCTCCCCAGACTCCCCACAAGTATGTATGTTTCAGTGCGGGTACAGTGTAACTCGAACTTGTACGAGTGGATATGCAAAAAATGTGATGTGTATTGTCATCATTGGTTTAATGGAATCTCTAGTTATGAAATTTAAAATTAATGTTCTCCATGAATTTAGTTTCTCAGCAAAATTTCCTTGCAGGCAGACATACAATTAAATGCCTAAAAAAATAGTTACGCTATTTCCGGGTGTCTTAGGAGACTTCACCCTTATTTTTAATTTAATTTAAAAACTGTGTAGAATATGAAACAGTTAAGCAATTCGCTTATACCATTTTTATACTCGAAAGCCTTAGGACTCAAGGGTGTACTAAGCTGGTGCTGGTGCTTTGAAAAGGAGTTGGATATCAGATGCCATAAGAAATAAATATTCGTGATTAGTTTCAAAAGTCGTTTCGATATGTATTATCTGTATTATTGACGAAATCTCGTCTTTAATTTTTGAAAAATATTTAGCAACTTCTGCTCAGTTTTCAATAAAATTATGTATGTATAGAATTATATCGCATTATTTCGACTTTACGCGGACATTCTACCAAATAACATCTACAGCTGCCACATTTGGAAAAACGGTTTTTTCGTATCAAAAGAATGCCAAGCATTTGTTCTTTAAGTCCTTCGACCATTGTCAGTAAACGACCTGAAAAACATCAGCTGTCGCTTTAGCACGCGCGAACAGTTCTCTCGTGCGCTCTTTTGGTAAAAATGTCTTTCTCATTTATCGTTTCAACCCCAATATTAATGAAGTCCTTCGCCATCTGTTCCAACACGCAGGCCAACTATACATAATAAGGGAGTATTGTTATAGGGAGTAAAAAGAACCCTCTCAATAACGTTACGACTCGTCGTCCGACGACAGCAAAATTAAACACGAAGGACTATTGAATTTTATCAGTTGCATTTGGCATTCAGTGCATTGCATATCCTTTTTTCGTGCTACTCTGTTATCAATAAAATCCGCCAACATTTTTTTGGCAAATTTTATAAAGTTTATAAAGATGAACTCGGAGCTGTTTCGGTAATAAAACTGATACTGTAATAAAAATCTTTGGCCAATTAATGCTGGCAAATTTAACACACACTTTCTAGCTCCCGGAAGCGTTGGTATGAATCAGCCTGGCCGGGTGCGAATTTCTGGCGGGGCTCCAATGATACGCTGCCCATTGCCAGCTACATTTCCTATCCAGCGGTAAGTGTTGTGTGGGAAAATGTGCCCAACATATTGTCAGTTTTTTGACCTAGAAATTAAACGAGTACGACGTACTTGTATACAGCGAAAACAGAGAAAGCCAAATTAAACAAATACATATTTTGTTTTTCCTTTTTTTTTATATCGTGTTAAACTGAAAATGAATTTAAATGTGTTTAAAGTAATACGCAGTTTTTTCAGTTTGGAATGACAGCAAGAGATGAGAGAGCCAAACTGCCTTGCAGAAATGTGTCGCAGGAAATTCCTGTGAAATGGCTCGAACTCTATAAATACGTAGCCTATTAAAACAGTGATATGTGTATATGTGTGGTTAATTTCAATAGGTACACAATATATAGACTACAAAACACCCACGATTTTGTCCAGGGACAGTTGATACGCAATTGCTATTTTTATCATATATGTATCTTTATTTGCAACTATGTATGTACATATATGAATATGCATTGAAACTATGTTGTCTATGTTGCACAGTTTGCACATAAATGAATTTTTAACTTACATTATTTCAAAAACCTTTTAGGAAAAAAGCTATTATAAAAATTTCTTCTGTATTTTTACCAAGGCGTTACAGCGTTAATGCATGGAAAAAGTCTTTCTACGTATGTATATTGATGTACATATGTACATATGTGTTTGTGTGTGGGTAATGAAAACATTTCAATATTGCAATTTGCGCACCGAACAGAAGTGGTCCAATCCCGTGAACAAAGAAAAAATTAAATAGTAATCTTCGACTTCAAGTGCCGGGGTATAGAAATATGAAATAAATTTATTCAAAACATCAAAATAATCTTAAAATGCTACGGAATAGTGTAAACATATTTATCGGAGTAATTAATTACTTATTGATTAGGGAAATTGTCATTTAGTTTTCAATTAATTTGATCAGTTGCAATCAACTGGAAATTATAAAAATTTTTATAAAATTTTAATAATCGTAAAGAGAACATGGAAAAACGTTAAATTTGGTTGAACCAAACCTACAAAAATAATCACAATATGGAGTACCGACAAAAATTGTTCGTGGTTCAAAAATTGAATTAAGTTCGAAACTATTTTGCAGTTCAATAGATGTTCTTCTCATACAT
This sequence comes from Leucophenga maculata, assembly GCA_035044805.1. NCBI lineage: Eukaryota > Metazoa > Arthropoda > Insecta > Diptera > Drosophilidae > Leucophenga > Leucophenga maculata. The sequence continues at coordinate 1,089,773 of JAWNNP010000446.1, forward strand.
TTATCTTAAAAAAAGCGCCTTTGTCTCTTTTCAGAATACATAATTTTGCTTTCTATACCATTCTATGTTGCACGTTTCGATAATTTATGTACATGAGAAGAAAACCAATCTTATTGCCAAAAATAATTTAACGCACAGACACTCACGCGTGTTTAAAAATTTTTGACATGTTTATTTTTAGCATAAAAAGCCAAGCAAACGTAAACCTTGACTCTGAAATTATTAGAGAAAAATATTATTTGCTAATAGAGCACTCGTTTTCTACAATATGCCACTTAGCTTATCTCATATACGTGCTCAATAAATTGAATTTTTTATAAACAAATTTACTCACACTATCAACTTGTATTTATATTCCCAGCAATTCGATGAGGCTGACGGGCAATCGCTTACACCGCTCACTATGGCCGCTATGTCCGGCAATGTGGCATACGTGAAGACTTTGCTTTCGCACTATGATATTGATCTGGAGCGAGAATGCAATGTCATCTTTGACGGCCTGGTTGTCTACGGAGCTACTGCGCTATGGGTTGCCGCCGGTATGGGGCATTTGCAGATTGTCAAAATGCTGGTAAAACGCGGCGCTGATATTAATCACAACACAAAGGCACAGTCCAGCCCACTGCGCGCTGCCTGTTATGAAGGACGCTTGGATATTGTAAAATACTTGATTGATCATGGCGCAGAAGTTAATGCAACGAATGCATTCAAAAATACATGTATTATGATTGCCGCCTACAAAGGACATACGTTGGTGGTTAGTAAGATTATATTTTTACGTTAGAATTTTTTTTTGTTTTTTATTTGAATTTTAGCTGGTTCAAGGTCTTTTTTACAATGCGAAATATGTACATATTTTTTCAATGTGAAGAAAGTACTATTAAGAGCTCCTTCCTCATATTAGAGAATTACAGTCATTCTCTCTTCCCAATGAAAAGATTTTTCAATGTGCAACATTTTCTCGAGATATTTAAAATTCATAATAGTCGCTAAGTAATAAATAAAATACAATATTTTTAAACTTTTCACACGAAGTTTGTAACAGCCAAAAGCAAAAGTCATTGACCATATATTTTACATATATTCATGATCAGCTCAATGAGTTATTCTTCCTATATACATATGTCTGTGAGTGTATATTGAATCTAGTCCTTCGTTTGCATCTAATTTTACTAAAAATCAGTATGTAGACTCTATGGGACCGGCATTCAGCAGTATGTGTAGCTCAAGTTCCGACACAATTCCACACTTTTTTGAGTTTTAGTACATGGTAAAAGCAATTTTACTATAATCAATTTTAATAACAATTGCGCAATGATGGGTTGCATGAACTTATGATGAATGCATAGATAATTGGTCGTGACACGCCCACTATACTGGGAAGTCCCTCTGTCCGTTTTAAAGTTGTATGTATATATTGTGAAAGTAAACCTGAAATGAAATATTTAGCAGCTTGATATACCAAAATTTACATTTTATTTTTTCTTTTTTAATTAGGTTGACACATTGCTTAAGAATGGTGCACAAACCAATGAGCAAGCACTTTGCGGTGCCAGTGCTTTACATTATGCCGCTGAAAGTGGACACTTGGATGCCGTACGTTTACTTTTGGATCACGGCGCGAATTTGCATAAAAATGAGTTAGGCATTACACCGGCACTTCATGCTGCTGAACGATTGCATGACTCCGTTGTGGAACTGTTCATACAGCGTCCGGGGCTAATGAGTAAGGAGGATGTTATTGAGGCGCTTGAATTATTAGGCGCAACATATGCAAACGACAAGTTTCGCTATAATGTAAATAAAGCATTTGAATATCTAATGCGTGCCATGCATTTGCGCTATGTGGATCCGCAGCATGTGATTCGCAAACGTTTAATGGCGCCCATTCCCGCTTACGACGATTGGTTTGAAACCGAAACCATACAAGAATTGCAGGCTATACGTCTCAATCATCATTCAATGCACATGGAAGCGTTGAGCATTCGCGAGCGCATATTGGGTAGAGTTAATCCTGAACTGGCACAAGCAATTATCTATCGCGGCGCAGTGATGGCCGATCAAGGCCGATACGAACAGTGTCAAATACTGTGGAACTATGCAATTGATTTGCGTATGACGAATAATGCAAGTCAAATGATATTTAATTGCAATAAATTTATATGCTAATTGATTTTTGAATATTTTTTTATTTGTTTTTAGGTTTCCGTAGATCGCGATTTATTACGCTTTGCCCAACTCTTTTCGCAAATTCTGCGAATTGAGAGCCATAACTTGACATTGGAACATGTCCTACCCGTTTTGAACAAATGCCAACAAGAAATTGAGCATAACAAATACAAAATGAAGAACCCTACATCGAAAAATTGTGCGCGTCTGCTAATAGTAAGAATAATAAAAACAATTTGTAATGGAAATATATTTTAATATTGAATTTGTTTTCAGGATCACAACGAACAAAATGTTGTCACTGCACTATATCTCATAAAAATAATAACACTAATAGCTGGGCGTAAACAGAATGGTATAACCGTTGCGCAGATTAAAGATTTTTTCTCGCTTATACTGAAGTTCATTAAATGTGATACCCGCCTTGCCGATGGTCAAACATTATTACATTTAGCTGTTAACGGCGTCACTCCCGTAGATGACTTTTATACCAATGAAATTTGCAGGTGCGTTTGGAATCTAATATATTAATGTTCACTTTATGTATATATATACACTCACACTTTCAATAGATTCCCCTGTCATCGTACTGCAATGCTGTTGGTGCATGCGGGTGCGTCTGTTTCAGCAGTGGATATCTCACGTAATACACCATTGCATACACTCGTGACAAAGGTAACAGCTCGAATAGTATCAAATTGAAAATTTTGTAATAACATGAACTTTTCCAAATAGCTACGTTCCTCTGACACATCAAACACGCAAGCAGAGCGTATAATAAAGCTATTTGTGGAGGCTGACGCGCATTTGGATGCCGTCAATGAGCATAACTTGACACCGGCAAAGGCATGCTCAAATGGTACATATTTTTTGCATAAAGGTTTTTCTAATTAATACATTAATCTAATATTTCTTCTCTGTCGCAGTTACTCTTGCTAATCTGTTGCTAAGCTACCAGAATGCACATACCACACTAAAATGCATAGCAGCGCGCAGCATTGCTTTTCATAAGCTTAACTACAAGGGAGCAATACCTACCGCTCTGGAGGCTTACATACAAATGCACAGCGCAGATAAACCCTGCAATTAAATGTTTTGTAGCCAATTAGCCAATATTTTTTTTTTGTAAAACAGAGATTTAAAACATTTTGAACTCAAATCTCTATCGAATTTAGTTTAAGTTATGTAAACGATGAAGAGAGTAACATTATTTTTGTAAACATTTTTATTATTTTTTATAACCTTTTATTTATTTTTACCTTTTTCGCTAATAATTATTTATTTTCGTACTGAAATTTGTCAAAAACAAAATATGTGAAACTTTGACTGAGAACTGTAGTCATAAAGATTTTGTAAACTTTATTATATTATGAGTTACTGCAAACATTTATTGTAGAAGAGAATATGTTTAACAAGAGTGGTCTGTGTCAAATCAATTGAATTGATTTTGGTTTTTAGGCCGTATGAAGCCAAATTTATTTACTAATAATATATATATATATATATATATACAACAAAAATATGTATTTACAAGTATATGCATACATACTTACATGTGAAATAATAAATGTAATTGTAATGTTCCCAAAGAATGTAAATTTGAAAATAGAAAAAAATAACAACAAAAACCAGAACTAAAGTATAAACTTTATTTTTTTGATTTCTTATTAAATTACAAACATTGAACTACATAGTATTTACAAATTAATTTATGTTGCTTGAAAGTAAAAAAAGGATAATTGAAACTTTAGCTCTAATCAAAAATTGTATATACATGAATCACAGTTTATATACGCCACCTAATATTTTCTGTGCAGACTCAGACTTGAATGTTACTAAGCTTATTGCGGCTTTGATGTTAGATATGAGCCTCGCTACTCTTACGGCTGGGCTGTTGTACTTGCGGATAGACGTCAGGCTGTCGCATAACTTCGTCGTAAGAGGGTGGAGGAGCTAGAAAGATTGTGTGTTGCAATGAAAAGTTGAGTTATAATCAAGTTATTTTAATTGGTTTACCATTGATTACATAGTCCTCATCGTGCATATAGGCTGGATTAATAACCGCGTCTGTGGGATATGCTGTCTCAACGGTACGTTCCTCAAGCGTAGAACGTTGCGATCGATGTGAATAGCTTTGTCGCTGAAATGAATTCATATAGTGTTGCTCTTGTTCTATTTCTTCGGGAGGCAGCTGTATGACATGTACTGAAGGACGACGTTCTTAAATTGTAAATATTATACATACTATATTAGTAAATAGGGTCGTAGTCAATTGCAAACTCGTATCTGATTAGCTTTAAATTGAAAATCTCATTTATAATTCATTGTTATTCAATTCTACCTAAATCATTCTATGGGGAATTACTATATTATGTGCTAAATTTATACCACGTATAATTACGTACAACGGACGTTTGGGTTTACTCACCGGACAGAATTTGACGTGGTCAAAGGTCCACGCGAGCACAAGCCGCTGTACTAGTCCACAAGCTTTACAGCAACAAAAGCAACGTGGCATTGCATTTTTAGCATGCATGGCATATCAATTATTCAGTATGTATTTAAAAAAAAAAAACAAAAAAATAAATGAATCCTCAATGGGCTGTGTTTATACCCTGTACCCATAGGTAAAAGGGTAAATTAAGTTTGTGCATATGTATGTAACAGACATAGGTGGCGACATTCTTAATGAGTGTCAATAGTCGCGTCGTTATAGACATGTCCATATGAACAATGGTAACTTGGAGACTATAAGATATAAAATCTTGAAGTTTGGATATTTAAGCGCTCCCGTTCTTTCTTCAGGTAACTTGTTATCACTTACAATACAAACTTACCCTTCCGTACCCTTTCTTAGTTTTTGTAAGCAAAAAATGTTATTGTTGCTTTTGATATAGCTAGAAATTTCTGGCCGTATAAACATCGAGAACTTTAAGACTATAAAAAAACGCCTTAATGTAGAAAGAATGCTGCAGTACAGAACCTTGAAATAATGGGGCATATTCGTATCTGGATTCATGTGGAATATTTTATAATAAACATTTTAAGTAGATTGTGCATATTGTTTCTACCTTAAAGTGTATTTGTAATGTGTCCAGACAAGTTCATATTTCATCTAAAGACGTCAATCGGTATAAACTCAAGAATTACCACATTGTTCGAGTAGAGTCAATAGTTCCTAGGTTTTTACTAGTTTGTATTTCCTAACGCAAATTGACTCATTAACTATTAACATTTCTCAAGTTATCGATTCCTTTACATTTATTTATATACCTGTGCCACCAATAGCATCTGTGTAGTTATCGCCCAATCCAAGATGTGGCGTTATAGACTTCTTACATTTAAGAAATAGCACGATCAGTATCCAGCCCAATATCAGAACCAGATAAACAAATCCTAACATGCTCATCTAGCTGCACTGTAGGACACGTAAGAGTAGAAAGCGAGCGCGCTTAAAGCGCCGCTTAAGTTGAACTACAATAGTGAATCCAATAAGCCGTGATGCATGTGAGTTCTTCGCACTTCGTATTTAAATTTATTAGTTTCACCCGTTTCCAACGAATTGTTTCCGTTTTGCACAAATTTTTCAGTTTATAACAATAAAAATCAATAATCGACCAACGCGCGACGTTCTGGTCATTGTTGTCGCATGGTTAAGGACTCTCTACTAACTGCCAAGTAAAGCTATGTTATCCGATGGTTCGTTGCATTAGCAGAGCGCGCGGGAAGTTGCGAGGGCGTTCGTCGCGTAGTTAGGCAAATGGCCACAACAATTCCTCGGTGGTTTGTGTGGGTACGGTCGAGTTATAATTGCGCTGTTCTTGTATAATAAAACGGCGCTCCAATGTTTGCTAATTGTCGACGCACATAAACAACATCGCGGAAACTTTGATTTCATTTCCTTACACGCCCGTCTTATTTTCAATGTTCACTAAAAATTTTAATCGAAGGAAAATACTATTAAAGGCTGCTCGCTGCAATCTGCTAAATATGTAGAAATTCTTGTTTACGATTTGGCCCAGGAACTTGTTGTTCGCAGATTGGTTTGTTTTGCAATAAGCGAACAAAACTCGGAAAAAATAAGAAAGGCAAAAAGGAATTCAGCGTGCGTGTGTACTCATCCTTGCGGTCATTGCTTGGTGTTAGCATGGGTGGCGTGAGTTCATTTTCTAGAAAATTATCTCATTTGAGTTGAGAGTTCAACACGCCTTTTTATCGTTTTAATACGTCATGGGTAATGACGTCATTGGCATTAGGTTAGGTTAACGCTTAATAAGGTTCATTTAATAAAATATGAGTTTCGACTCTCTCTATTAAGTTAAGTTCAAATTTTTGTTGGATTTTCAGGGAACAATTAAGTATTACTTTTGTTTAAATGAAGTTCAACGTCATAGAGCAGGGTGCGCCAGTTAGTTAGATTTTATATTTTGAAAAAGATTTATTTGTTTGGGGTTTGTTGAATTGCGAAAATATACGTAACCTAGCGAAGTAAGCATCGGATAACATAAAAATGTTTAGACCGGGAAGTTTGTAATTTATGCAAAGTAAAATTTAAGTCATTTTTGGACTATTTTAGTTGAGCACCTCGACTACTGCGAACGTTCCACACTGGGTTGCTAATTTAATAAAACAAATGGATTGAAATATATTTAATTTTATTAGTATACATATATGTACTCTCTTTGTTAATACGATAAACTAATGCATATTTCTTTATTAAATGACTTAAATTGCCAAAAAGCAATTTTAGTAAGAGATATTCAATCGAATATGAGACAGAAACATTTATTTAAAAAGATAGGGAAACGACATGCAAATCAACTAAAAAGTGAAGGTGAAGGTCAATGTTGAGGTTTGGAAAGAAAAAAAAACAAATATTCATATTAAATGTAGGAAAGTTCTTGCCAGTGTAAGAGCATGATATGGCACAATTGTGTTAATATAATCTATAATTTAAGAGAACAATGCAGAGTGGGCGGAAAGTTGTAAAGTAAACTAATGCTAAGTAAATTTGGTTAACAAACACGCAATACGTATTTCGCTTAGCAACTAAATGTAAAATATCTAAAAATATAGAAAAACGCGACAATCTTGTAGTTTAAAACTACAACTAGACATAAATACTATTTATATATAAATATATATATGTATAAAGAATAAAATAGTTTGGTACCATACAAGACTGTACGTACTATCACAAGAGCAACGATTGGCTCATACGAGTTAATTTGACTTGATTAGGATGCATTGGAATTTACAAACTGGTCGTCGCTTGCAGTTTAAGATAGCGCGCTCCATGCTCCGGATCCGCCAGGCGTGCAATGTGTTCCGAAGCGGCATAGCATGTTGTGGCAGTAGGCGTACCCGGTCGACTGTTGTTGTTATTGTTGCCACTCAGACTGCTAGCGCCGCTGCCACTGCTCGTCCTGCTATTCCTGTGGTGGTGGGCATTGTCACGTATGCGTGTAGCTACCCAGATCAGCACTACTACAGAAGTGACCAAAACTCCGAGCCCCAATCCGGGTAGAAAACTTCTATTCAGCGAATCGAGAAAATCATAATGATGCAACAGCGTTGGCTGTGCATGCTGCAACGTATGTTGCGGTTGCTGCTGCAGTGGCGGTTGCTGACCTCGAACGAACTGACGTCCATTTATTGTGTAATCCTCACCAAGCATATTACTACCGCCGGCAATAACAACTTCGTCAACTGCATGCGGTACGTAGTACGGGCGTCGCGGATATTGTCGCATTTCGGGCACTGAGCCAGGACTGCTCAGCTGCAGTTTTGTTATATTCGAGCAGCCGATGTTGAGATCCGATTTGGCGTCATGTTGCGGCACCATGACTAGGCAGAATCGATAGCTGTTGGAGAGTATGCAAAGTAAGTATGTTTGCATGGTATGAGATATTAGTTGAACTTACTTTTCACCTATTTCCAGTGCTGAGCTATCAGGCACTATGACACTGACTGTGTTTTGTCCATCGATGACTTTGCTTTCGCAATGTATCTGTAAAATAATTTCGATATTATTGTTTATACATATTAAGTTAGGTTGAAATCTTTCAACGTACCGGTGAATTATCAATGAGTATTTCGTTGATATTTTCTTCCTTGTAAACGAAAATAGCATCGCACATATAATCGTTTTTGCTGAGGTTTAATATCCAAGTCAATATCAGTCCATAATCAGCCGAATAGTGCAATTCGTGTAGTATAAACTGTACGAAAAATTATGGTTAATAAATATTTTTATTATTTGAACAGAACTTTTACACCACATACATCTTCGGAGAGATCTTTAACATGTGTCTGCGTTTGGTTTTGCTTCGTGAGGGACTCCAGATGCTCAATAATATTCGCATTGTCCTTCTCCACATTGTCCATATCGCAGTTGAGTGATTCGAGCGGCACCTGTGCGAGTGGTGCACCTTCTAACCGTGGCGGTGTTACACATGTCGCTGTAAGCATATCTGCAGCATGTAGCTTGCCCAGCTGCAGCCACTCGGCGAACGAACGCATAGTACAGTCACAGGATAGCGGATTCTCCTCCATCAACAACCGTTTGAGCTCGTGTGCACCGTCCAAAGCGTTCTGTGCCACAATCGATATATCATTGCCAGCAAGACGCAGCTCTCGCAACGATGGCAATGGTGTAATTAAATCAGAGGTCAATGCACGCAAAAAATTATGCGTAAGATCGAGCATTGTAAGCCGTGTCAAATGCTGCAGCGATTCACTCGAAATAGCCACAATTCCGTTGTAGCTCAGATCAAGCGCATCAAGCGAGCCTAGACCGTAGAAAGCATGATCCTGTAATACGTCGATCTGATTGTGACGCAGTGACAGACTCGATAGGCGTGACAAATTCTGCAAGGCTTTGTTCTGTATGCTCTTGATCATATTGCGATTAAGATTGAGCGTCTCCAGATTACGCAAGCCGGGCAAGGTAGCAGCGCCGAGTGGGCCGTTCAGATTGTTGGAGGAAAGATCAAGCTGTCTGCACAAATAAATAGGGCAAGCGTATTGTTATAATGTATTCAAATGTGACTTTTTTATTAGCATTAGCCTTACCTCAAATTAAAGCACTGACTCAACGATTTCAGACTAACTGCATAATCACCCAAGCGGTTTCCGCCCAGTTTCAGCACCTCCAACTTACGTAAGTTTGCGAATGTGCGCTGGGAAATGCTTGAAATCTGATTGTTACTCAATTCGAGATAAACGAGATTAGTCAGACCAGCAAAATCGGCTGTACCCAGAGCTTTAATCTTATTGTTTGACAAGTCAAGACGCTCCAATGCGTTTAGCGACGATATGGAGTTCCAGGGTACGCTGAGCAACTCGTTGCCTGGCAAACCCAACGCTTGTAATGGTCCCTTTATGCCTAGGAAGGCAGACTTATGTACGCGTTTAATCTCACCAGAAGATATGACCAAGCCATGTAGCGATATTCCTTCAAATATTTTGGCATCACTCAGATAGGTTACATTGCGCAACGAACAATCGAGCAAAGATATGGAGTAGGGTGAAGAACGGAGCCGCTCAGCTAGAAACTGTACAATGGTAGGATTTATAATTAATGAAGTATGTACAAAAATGGAAACAAATCAACACACCGTCAAACCATGTAGATCGCCAGTACAACGCAATGTATGAGGCAAATCACAACCGCATTCCAAACTTCGCGTACCCGTTACATTTGGACACTTCCATTCCAGCAGCGAGTCATCAATGGGCAGAGCAGAGACATCTTCAGCCTTGCGTTTCTTTGGTGTACTTTTGTTGAAATATTTAACAGAAGGTTTTACAGCGGGCGGCGGATGTGGGACTAAAGTCGATGCGCTTCCGATTGATGCTTTATTGTTTTTATTGGGACTAGAGGCCAATATGCCCGCTGCCGTAGCAGCAGCTGCGTTATAGGCAGGCACGACTGCAGCTGAAACAACATAGGCAGCGGGAGTAGCGGCATGAATGAAGGCAGCAGGCGTTGGAGTCGTTGTGGTTCTTAATGTAGTTGTCTCCATAAGCAGATCCGTAATATCGTTTGTCGCCACAAAAGTGTAACTGCCAAGCAATAAAAGCACAAATAAACAAATATTTGGCAACATGCTGTAAGAAATGCAGAGAATTGACAAAAATTAATTCATTATTAATTAAATAATGCATTTTACAGTTATGCAGCTATAACTATATTTGCAGATACTTCTTTGTAACTAAGTATGACTTAATATATATTTATTCATACACAATTTGTTGTTGTAATTTGCATTTTTTATAAATAAACAAAACACGATTTGTGCTGCTTTTTTGGGTCAAGATACGTTGACTCTGTGACATACATAAGTTTTCTTTGGTGGAAATGATATGACGAGCTGCCTATTATCTTCAGGGCGTTTTTTTTTGTTGTTGTATTATTTGTGCAATTGTTGTTTTTGTTGAAGACAATTTGCCAATTTAACGCTTAACGCAATCAAAGGCGTGAGATTTATTGTATCTGTGCACTTTATACCGTAGTATCTGCAGTTAACAGAGCTGTAGATAGGTGCGTATAAGGTGGGTTGGACCGATCCCCTTATGCACGGGCTAGTAAAATAAGAACTTTGAATAAGAACCTAATGAAAATCTAAACGAAATATAATAAAAACTATTTTATAATAAAAAATAAAAGAAATAAGTGAGATTCATCTTACACAAATAGTTACCCACGCCACTGACAGTATGAGCTATGCGTTAGATCACCCAGATTTGCATAATTGGATTGCAGCTTAACAAATATTACATCTCAGATATGTTGCTGCTTGAAATGAGTTTCTTGTCGCTTTGCATATAGGCAAAATGTTAGAATTTTTTGAAATAAAATTAAGGTTTAAGAGACAACATTTCCAGTACTAAACGAGATTTAAGAGAATAGTCTTAAAAGTTCACCATATACTACATCTTTCTATGGATCTCTACAATCTTAAATTTTTAAAATGTTTGTGTAGCTTATAACAATAAATATTTTATTTAAGAATAAAAAATATATAAAAAGAAAATAATATTTTTCAGGCTTTGAGAATGTGCATATAAGCGAAAAATAGTAATGAAAAAAAATTATTTGAATCTAAAAACTCAAATTTAACTTCTTCAGCTCTTATAGTTTATTCAATTTTTCCGACATACTGACAGACGTACAAACGGACAGAGTTTGCTTTCCATGCTGAACTCTTTTGCCTGTTGTATAAATAAATTTGAATAAACTTATATCTTTGTTACTTTGGGTATATATAATAAATAAAATAATATTATATTTATTAAAATAAATATTGTACAAAATATCTAAATATATAAAAATGAGTGCTATTGAGTCACTAAGTCGCTGAGTCGCTGTTGCAGCACTAATTTCAGTTGCGTTCTTAATCAATTTCAGTTCCTTGCAACTAATTAGTGATTCATTACATTAGATAAACCTTAAATGTATATTATAGGTTTAAAATGAAATTAATACATCATGAAAACGATGACTAATAATGCATAGCAAAACCATTTGATACACATAAGAATTCAATTGCGTCTGTAAATGCAAATTCGAATTGTGCCTACGTGATTCGAATCAGGAAAGTCTTTAAATAACATAAATAATGCGTAACTCGACATGACGAGCTGCATAAACTAATGAAAAAGTGAAGAAATTTAAGAATTGTATAAATCACAACATTTCGCCAAAATACGCAAACTTATCCAAGCTTTTTTTTTTTATAAATAAGAATTTTGGAACGAAGACAAATTTGGCACACGTGATTTTTTTAGAACGTTTATATGTATACTTCATATATGTTTATTATAGTCATATATATTATAGTATCTTCTTCAGAGTGAGACACTTACAATCCGTTCTTGAATAAAAGCGAAAGTAAAGCTTTTGTCATCCAATTTATGTTCTTCAATTTGTTTTTTGTACACAAAGCAATTGGCGAGCGAATTGCTTTGAAGACGCTTGTGTTGACAATGCGAATTTTATGCTGCCATATAGCGCAATGACTAACTGCGGGTTAGTGCAAACCGTGTCTATGATTATATGTATGATGTGATGCTAATGTTTGTGTCATCAAATCATGCTGCGTCTGAATTTGTGTAGATCAAACAATTGCCGAGGCTTTAAAAACCCCGAAACATAACAATACGCAGACAGTTGGTCGGAAAAAACGCAAGGTGTCGCTTGCTATTAGCAGAACAGTTGGAACTGGAAGCGCTTGCTGTCAAGAAGTGGTCCAGTGCTAAAGCTAATCCTTTAACCTTAATGAAAGCCAAGAAAAAATTCAATAGATACTAAAATCAATTGGTTTAGCTAAGAAAGCAAAAATTAAATTCAATAATTCGTGATATTTTATTTACACAACGACTGGTTTAATTAAATCGAGCATGGCATATGCTAAATCGCTGACAAGATCGAGAAAATGCTATTCTACAATTTTTGTTGTCTTCAGTTTGTGTTTCATTTCACAAATAAACGCCAAAATGCTGACACGTTGTCAATTGGCCAAGGAGCTGCTACGACATGATTTTCCAAGAAGTTATCTTTCGAATTGTAAGTATGAAAATATATAATGGAAATCTCAGGATGATGCACAAAAATTTCACAAAGAATTTTAATTATAAATAAATTTTAAATATAGGGGTCTGTCTCGTTGAGAGTGAAAGTGGTCGAAGTACTTCAAAAGTTATGCAACTGCCGAATCAAAGTGTTAGCTATGGACTATTTCAGGTGAATTATCAGAGTCGCTTTTAAAGAATTTAATACAATACAAAGGATAACATATATTTATCGCCACTCATAGATAAACAGTAAGAACTGGTGTCGCAAAGGACGACGTGGTGGCATCTGTAATATCAAATGCGAAGGTGTGTTCATCAAGTAACCCAAAAAAAAAAAAAATACTCATTTGCCTGTCTGACATACTAATTTGATTTGAATTTTCTTCAAATTTAACTCTGACATTGTCTAGACTTTCTGAATGATGAAATCTCGGATGACTCGCGTTGCGCTATGCAGATCTTCAATCGTCACGGTTTTCAGGCTTGGCCTGGTTGGATGAGCAAATGTCGTGGGCGCACACTGCCAGATGTATCAAGATGTTGAACTAGAAATGGATGCTTTAAACAGCGTCAGGCAGACGGACTGACAGAGCATTGCATTAAACGGCTAGATACGTGTTTTGTGGTGTGGTACATGTCGTTGTATCTACTCAGCTGATAAAGATTCTCTGTCTAGCAGTCAACATTATCAGCAACATTTTTACTTTTCACAATTGATAAGAATTAAATTACATACCAACTATTACAGTGAAGCCATTATGTTATTCCTTCTTAGATAAGTAGTCAGTACTTTATATTATAGTTTATAAACTTTTATCAATAAATATTTTTATTCTTGTTGTCTATGTATTTTTTATCTTAGATGATAGCAAGAAAAGCATTAAAATTTAGTGGTACCAACGAAAGATTTATAAACATAATAAGATCTATAAAATAATTCTTGTTCAAGGCATAATTTTAGCCCATATACTTCGTCACAGAGTGTGACATATTTACATAATACATGGACATGTCTATATCGACTCCCTTTTTGATGCTAATCAAGAACATACATATATGTAAACTCTGTGGGGTCTGCCACGCCTCTTTTTGGCTGTTTCATACTTTTGCACAAACTCTGTATTCCCCTTCTCTATGGGAACAGCGTGTAAAAATAGAATAAAGTAAAATAAAAAAAATTTAAAATGAAATATTTCTAGTTAAAGGGAATTGCCGTACAATGTGAAGATTATCTATAAAATATATACATATATAATTAAATATATCTATAAAACAATGAACTGTAATTAAAACTACATTATACGGATTCAAGTTTAATTTTATACATTCAAATATTAGTTCTGGGAAGTACCCATTAGTCTCTTGATAATGTCTGATAAGCAAAATAAAAATACGCTTTTATAATCTAGATGTGCGAATGTAATATACCCTGCACAATTTCATCGTAGTATGTTGAAGAAGCATTTATAAAATATTTAAATTCAACTAAAAAAAATTTTAATATTAAAAACTGTATTTTTTAATTAAAATTTTGTATATAACTAAAATTCACAGACCGTACAAAGTATATATATTCTTTATCAGTATTGAAAATAGACTCGATATTCATCTGTTCGTCAGTCCGTCTGAAAGTCATGAACTTGGAGACTATATGAGATTGGATATTTAGTTTCTCCTATACCTTCTTCAAATCACTTGTATTCAATGAATGTGTTAACCCCCTTAATATGGGGGGTTGACACTTGTCATGCAAACCTACTCATTCACAGTTTTTGCACAACAAATTTCTTTGGATATTGTTAATTTTGCATGAAATGTCAAATATGGGCTACCTTACTAATCCTTCTAATATATGTCCAGATCAAACCATTATAAGAGGTAGCTCTCATACTTTCAGGGTATATTTTGCCTCCATTCTAATCAAATTTTGCACTAGGATTCCAATCTGATCGGGTACCAACCATAAAAACCAAACTATGTTATTTTTTTTAATAAACATTTCATTATACAGGTGCTTTGAATTGGCGTTTTACATTCATTAGTTCATTGGGCCATGTTTCGCCACTTTCCGGATAGCGCCCATCGATCAGTTATGTCTTTTTTGTTAGACCCATACATAAAAGTATTTATTTTTTTTGTGGTTTTCCGGTTCAACTGAATGTGTGGATGATTTCCCAGTAATGTATGTACTGTGAAATTGTGCATTGATGACGTATCCAATTTGATTAAGATGTATTAACAAATGAAACCGCCATAAAGTAATTCATACTAAACCAACGAAGTCGACGCGATCGAAGCTAATGTTTTCAGCGCCTATCAATGTTCATAGCCTGCACGAGAGCTTGTATATAGAATGTTTATTATATTCAGTCTTGTTTTTTGTTATAGGTGCCTATGTATGTATATACGTCTATAGTTTATATATTTACATACGTACATATGTATTTGTTTCTTTTCTGCGATACTTGATAGCGTATATTGGGAATAAAAAATGTATTTAAACAAATGAGTTACGCTCAATTCAGTTCGCGCTCTCGAGCCAACAAGCGTGCATGAAGCACTTCCCTCTGTATTCGCTTCGATTTGATTTTAAAAGTCTTGCCGAAAGCTCTCCGCGTTGTTTGCTTAATTTCAGTGGTACGGAACAGCTAAATAATTAAAAAAAAACAAAAAAAAACTATATATTTAATACAAATTAATAATATAAAACAAAGAACAATGCACATACCTACTTATGTAGGCAGAATAAACAAAATCTAAAGCTCGACTGGAGTTTTATTAAACAGTTTTAGTATTGTAAACAATTGTGAAATTTATAAGAAAAAGTAAAAGTGTGAAATGTGACACATTTCAATATTAAGTTTAATAAACAAATTTAAAATATATAAAAGAAACGCCACATATTTGCATTCAGCTTTATAGAAACTTGCTAAAATATTCAGCCGGCTTTGATGTTTGAATTATTCTTAGAAAGTTTGGCTTAAACAAACTTACTTTCTAGCTACTTTTGATTTATAAATGATTCTATGGAAGTTCTCCAGACAGGAATGTTCAGTTTTCACTTAAATCATCTTTATCTGTTACAATTTAGTATGGAGAGTACTTTGATAACAGGAGAACAACCATTTCCAGAACAAATTTCAAAACAGATGCTCAAATAAATTTTAACTTAGTTAAGTTAGAAGAATAGGTTTTTAGTGAGCTTCTTTAAGCCACACCTTAAACCTTAGGAAACCTTAGTTAATGCTATTTCTTTAAGACAGATGATGCAAGAACTGTCAATGTTTGTGTATCTATATGTGAACCGCACACAACTGAACTACGATTTACTTAATCATCCTGTATTGTATTGCAATATATGTATATTGCAATTGATAAGCCTTTGAATAAATTATTTTTTCAGAAAAATCGGACGACTAAGTAAAGCAGAAATCAGTCAAGATGCTGCGCACTTTACTAGCAACAATCTGCATCATATTTGTGCTAATGCCTGACGTCAGAGTCGTAGGAAAGAAGTATATGCGCTGCGAGCTGACCAAAACCCTCACAGAGCAGTTTAAGTTTGATAAAACCTTCATGTCGAACTGTAAGTTTAGCAATATTTATTAATAAAATTTTTCTTTTTGCAAAATACTAAGAGCTTGGATATTCGTTTTACTTCTTCTCTTCTCGACAGGGATTTGCTTGGTGGAACATGAAAGCCAACTAGACACAAAAAAAATTACAACAATGGAAAATCAAAGTAAAAACTTTGGTCTTTTTCAAATAAGTAGCAAAGATTACTGCGCAGTTGGACGTGTTGGTGGCATTTGCAATAAGAGATGTGAAGGTATGTAAATTTGATGATTTTCTTTCCTTTTAGAGTACATATTAATTGGTCCATATTTAACAGATTTTGCTAATGATGATATAAGCGATGACGTAGAGTGTGCCAAAAAAATACAACAGCGTAACGGATTTAATTACTGGAAGGGCTGGCAGCGCTATTGCCGCGATACGCGAAATTTGCCCAATTTAGGCGTATCCTGCAATTTGAATGGACTGCGAAGATTTCGCGGCAAACGACGTGTCTTTTATAATCTAGTTAACTGATTCTGAGATTGTTTACTCTTAAATATATAGTAGATCAGAGAAACTATATTTATATATAGGTATATGTCGAAAAATTATATTAATTATTGCAGATATACTAATATATGGAAATATCTAAGTGAAAGCTAAATTTTTTGTCTGCAAAAGGTTCAATGGCTCTTCACAGAAGGTGAAGAAGATGTAAATGGCCTTGCACCAGCACGTCTAATATTGAGATTTAATGTTTTGGACACGAAATATGTGGCAGTGTGGAAGTTTGTTACGAAATTGTTCATTTTTTACCGAAATAACAGTCAACTACGAACTAGATTTGCTAAAAATAATCACAACTGGTGATGGAACATGTGTATATAGTTATGACATCGAAACTTAAACTCTATCAATCCAATGAAAGCGACCATAAGAGTCAATATCGAACAAAATTGGACAAGTTTGATCAAATATGAAGGTTTTCAAGACTGTTTCTGGTGTGCTGCAACGTGAGTTCCTATTAGATCATCGTACGGTCATAAAAGCTTATTACCTTGAAGTTATACGCGAACTGTGTTGTGCCGGACCATTCCAAAAAGTGCAAATCAGAGGTGTTTAGAGGATTGTAGCGCTGGCATAACTATATTATATTTGAGATAGACTACTTTGAAGGGGACAAAATATGTAGATAGATATTGATGAGTTAATAAATATTTATAGAGAAAAAAATAAAATCACATTTTTATTTGAAGAACGTCGTAATTGGGAAATTCTGTTTCTGAAAACTTTGTCTAGTATAAAGATGTAGGTAATACAAATTATTTTATTAAAAACTCAATTCACCATAGTTTTGATGTTCCACAACTACATATATACGCCCACACATTACTTTACAACTAGGAACGAACGCAAATCCAGTGTCGTATTTATTATGTGGGCTCATTTTTAGCAAGCACTTCAATACTCTACATACTCGTCATCTCATATAAATGATTGCTGCTTTATTTTTAGTACATTGGCTTGGTTTGGTTTGGTTTGGTTTGTGATGTGTGCAAAGTTGTCCCTGCCTTCAAAGTTCATTCTAGTCCATACGAAATTACTTTCGCAAGGGCGTTACTATTCCATGACTGCATGACTATCATTGAGCATCTGAGGTCTGGTCTAACTTCAAATATTGTTGCAGATATACTTTACAGAAAAGTGATACACTACAACCAATTGAAGTAGTGAAGTAACCTGTGCAAAGGTGGTTAGCCTCCAGTTTCTTTGTGCAATATAGTTTAACAATTTGATAACAATACAAACCATTAGCATCAAGGCATATCATTTACATATCCGTTCAAAAAAAAAAATGCATTTCCGTTTTACAAAGGTATCTACGCATAGAAAAGAATCTGCTTACATATTTAGTTGAATACATTTACATCAACTGAACATGAACACATGAACACACGGTAAGTCCGAAGTTTTAATATGCTTTTTTCTATATTATTTTAGATTAATTGCTCTAGGCGTGATAAATAAATAAATAAGATTTTCTAATAGAAAAACAATCTAAAAAGTTTAAATATCGAAAAAATATCTGCAATCCTATATGATATCGTGGGTATTAGGGTTGGACTAGATCGTTTATATTAATCAAAAAATATTGTCAATAGGAACTCAATTTATGCTGATACAAACGAATTTAAAAATATTATACATTCCATACTAAGTATTTGTACAGGGTATACAAGTGAAGATTATAGTTTCGAAAAAAAAAAAACCACAAGGCGTGAAGCGTGCAACAAATATCAACAACAATAATGTCTGCCATCACAATCACTTGCACCAAACAAATACACAACTCCACAGAAAACCAGAGCGTAACAATACTCGAAACAACAATTTCGAATGCGGCCCAAACAAATTATAATAAATGTTCCATTAGAATGCGTTTTGCATATGTGGATACATACGTGGTCGAAAAATAAATCAGTGTCTTTATGCGAACAACAACAACAAAGGCGAAGCGACGTAATTGCGTAGTGCATGAATGAGTATTTCATTCATAGTCCATCGAAAGCTGGTCCCCGATTTAATCTGTCAAACGTGTTTCATAGTTTTTGTTGCAAGGAATAAGTATCCTACAAAATCTATACTTATACATTTATATATCGCGCCTGCTGAACACTTCCTTCCCCCACATTCAACTATGCGCCTCATAAGCAAGTGGCTCATTGAAATGCAACTCTTATATTTTTGTCACGGTACTTGGTTATGTACTTCTATAAAACTGTATGCCTTTCCTGTAGGTGGTTTTTTATTCGAAACGTTTCAGTGCGTTTAGTTTCCGCTGGTATTGTCGGTATTGTTGAGTTTCGTGTTTCCATTTGTGCTGGCCTGTAGCCTCTTTTATTAGCCATGTTAATTACGCATAGACAAATGCAATCACTGTCAAAGTTGCAACATCTACATATAAGCTTACAAATTGGAGTCATGGTTAGTTATATAAAGTCTCCATATCGCACATACTCTTATTATAGAAAACCCATTCCATGACTCATTCCATTCAGGATGCAGCCTTTCGCTAAACCAAAACGTTTGAAGTTAGCAAAAATATTTACACACAGATGCTAATAGAGTTTGTATAAGTTGATATATGCAACAACTACATACTTCGATACTCGTACTTCCACTAAGCACACTGTTTAACAAACTTTTTAGCATGCGCTTGCTAAATTAATGGAATACAAAGCACATAATGCCGCCGATCTACAGTGCGAAGGAGCAAGAGAAAGCTACGTTGAAAAGATTTAAAATTCCTAAACGCCTAATAGAGTGTCAACATTAAAATTTCTGCAGAGAGAACGAAGAGTATCTACAAGTTGCAATCTGTAATTTGAAGCGAGTAGGAGGCAAACTTGTAGCGCCGCTTTAAACTAACAAAATATACAGAAAGATATGGCAGAGGAGGAAAGATTCGAAAATCAAGCAAAACTTGGCTTAAATTAAGGCACGTCAGCGGAAATAAACCTTTGGCATCGTTTGATGTGCTACGGTGCGGTGCGGTGCGGTGCGGTGTTGTTGTTGTTGTTAACGGTGTTGTTGCGAGGCGAAAATGAAGCTGATGCTTTGGAGTCACCTTTTGGATGCGATGCGTGTTGGCGTCGCACCGCACAGATGGCAACTTCAAGATATGATAATGATGCCGACGACCATAAACACATGATTATGCTTGTGATGAAGGCAACATTGACAATAATGACGTTGAGGGCTTGCTGGCAGAGCATACGCATTGCGATTGCGGCTGTACAGATAATTTGAAGTTCGAATGAAGTTTGCAAAATGGGAGATCTGCTCTTCTGTACGAGTATAACAGATACAATTTGTTTAGAAATCCATTGATTTAGTTTTCAAAGCTAAGAAATATAACATATTTAAAGAAGAACTAACTAGAATATGTGTATTCTATAAAAAATGAGGACAAAAAAACAAAAAAAAAAAAAAATTAAAAGGCTTTTTGTTGCCAGAATTCGTATAGGATCATCAAATCGGATCTGATTTATTTTACTTAGAAATCCAAAAATGGCCACAAAAAATGGATACAATTAGTCGATATTGCAAAAAAAGAAACGTTTCATTGCAAAACTAAAAACAAAAAACCTTGATACGTTGCCTTTTTAAGATAAATAAAAGAAAAAAACTCGAAATAAATATGTAAACAAACAAAAAGCACAGTTATTGTTATTCTTATATCTAAAACATTTTGAAGTTATTAGCAACTGCTCAAGCAATAGATAAAAAAAAAGAAACCTAAAAAACTCGTAAATTCTGTTCAACGTAAATACTTTTATTACAAAGTTTTAAAATACAAAATTGTTTGCTTACTGTTGCAGTGGCAAATTGCTACAACATGCTGCCAAATTGCATGTGACAGCCACAGCAGTGGCAGCAATATGTTGCACGTTCTACGTTGCAACAACAATCAAAAGGCCAGAGGTGGAAAATGCCATGTGTACCATATTTGGCTGCCAATTTCGAAGCACCATAGCAGGTGGGAGGGGAAACGAACCATTCGCAATGCCTGAGTACAGCCATGCAACAAGTGTGGCAAATTAAGATTAGTTGCAGTGAAAATAGTAAAAGTTGTAATAGAAGAAAAAAAGTAAATGTATAATGCTTATAATTTGAAGATAAAGTTAAAAAAAAAAAAAAAATAAACAAATCCACAGAAAGCGAAAAAGGTGAAAAGGTCAGGTAAACGTGCAACGTGTGTACTCATATGTAACTGGCATGTGTGTACATGGTGCGTTTCAAAATATACTGGTCACGAAACAGATGAGCTAGGGAATTCTCTTCTTCCTCAGCCAGCTGTACAGCGTAAGCAAGTTTAAGCTGTTCAGGATATTAGTGGAGACCAATTTAATAATATTCGAACAACCTTGAACGTATTAATTCTACAATTCTTATGATTTGTCTAAGCAACCGTATGGGTAGTCTGCTCTAAGGTTGACCAATTTTACAATTTTGCTCCTACTTCTCATTAAAAATTTTTATATGAATTTAGCTAGAAATACCAAATTGTATATATCCTACGTTAATCCTTATAAAATATGCCCTTTAGGTTGAGATCGGATTTTGTTTAAAAAGAATATATTTCATGACTTTTAGGTCGTAGCCTGTTTAAGCAATGTGCAATGTTGCACTACGTGTTGCAAACAAATAAAACCGCAACCCATGAATCTTCTGTTGTCGGCAGCTTGTTTGAATTTCAACAGTAAGCAGACATGCCACACAATAAATATGAATAAGCAAAATCTGTCACTGTGTGCTGAGGCAACAATAAAGATGGAATTTACCTACCACTGCACAGCATTGAATTGTATTGGAAAAAGAATGAAAGGCATGCCAGATGCACAATGCCACTCAGACGAGTAGAGTGAATGCGTATCCGCATCCTTCCTGCTTAATAAATATTTAAGCAGGAAACGTAATTCCGTAGATTGGAAATTGAAACAAAATAACAAAAGAAAACGTCATACAATGTTGATGCTAACAAATTACTTTATATCTAAAAAAAATACTTAAAAATAAAAAAAATTATTACGAAAAATCTCTAAAGTAACTTCCACAGTAGCCACTTGTAGTCACGATTTTTGGCAATCAGCAAAAAATTAAACAAACTGAGTTGAAGTACAGCAGCAAGTGTCAAAATAACAATTACTGTGGCAAACAGCGTAACTGTCAGAAATGTGTCAGAAGTTAAGCTTATTAAAAAAAAATAAAATAAATAAATAATAAGAATAAAAATGAAACCACAAAAATGACTTAACTTGTTAGTGCCACCGACCCGCACAACTTTGTTTGCCCACAAAATATTGAAACCGAAACTTTGTCTATAAATGTCAAAAGATTTGTACGCGAACATAACTGTAAGTGCCGATCAGTACTTAAGTACTTGTAAGTACTTAAAGTTAAGCTTTCGGATTGTAGCTGCTTTTTTTTTTAACAGATATAATTATTTTTATTTATGGTATTTTATAAATTCAGTCAATTGTTCTTCGAATCTTCTTTAAAACTCAGTGCACAAAAACTAGCCTCAAGTGGTGTTTCCTCTTCAATAGCTCTTAGGCACTGTAAAGATCTTCAAGAACTCATAAATTTTACACCAAATTGCTTTTAGTGTACGGCAGAACCTTTTTCTTAATCATTGTCGAACTGGTTGCTTGTTGCGTTAAACATTCATATGCAAATTTTTCAACACACACAGCGTTGAAATTCACTTTTTAAATAAACATACGAAGCCAACGCAAACTAGCAGGAATGCTGCTATCGACATATATAATACCCTGCAGCTAAAGCTTTTTTAATTATGGATCATTACTATATACTTTTGCGTTCCAATCTCCATCATTTTATCTTTGTGGCAGGCTACCTCCATTCTAAATTTGGTGCTTTTATTTCATATATATTATATCTGTCTGTTTTATTGCGTTACAAAGTACTTGCATACCTGCTATACCATTTAAATATAACATATGCAGGGTATTATAACAAAATAAATATAAACAACAAGGTAAGCCGGCTCAAGTACGACAGAAACCCGAAAATCCAATTTCATTCAAATTAAATGCAGAAAAAACGAAACAACAGAATCTAAAACTGAATGGAGTAGCATTCGTTTTTATTGTACGCTCTGCCAGATCAGCATTGTTATTGTTGTGAGTACGGGTAGGTATCTCCAAACGAAACCAAAGTAATTCTTTATGATTCGATTCAAATAAAATCGGTATACATATATAATATAAGAAAAGAAGAACAGCTGAAAGATGATAATACAAAAACTCGTTTGAGATACAAAGCGCGGCTTAAATGCGTTTAAATGGTTTGTTTACTTTTGATGACTGTTCCAACCTATTTGTTGCCTTTTTTGTATTTCTTTAAGTTTCGTTTGTGTGTATAGTAAATCCCTTTGATATGTTGCTTTTATTTCCAGATCAGCGCAACCATACAATGCTTAAATAAATCCTAATTGGGCTTAAACAGAAAAATTCGATTTCGTATTGCCGATGCTCATATAACGGTATTTTAATTTGGTTCTGCAACAGAGTCAGTTAATATTTGAAGTGGGAATCGAAGAAAGGATCATTGAAAAATTTAGAATTTTCGGCACTATTGCGCATATTTTTTATTAATGGGGAAGATTTTTTTTTTTGAATGCTGCTCAACCTATTTTGGCAATACATCATTTAAATCTAGCAGAGTTTACAACTTGACTCGAACAATTAGACTTACTAACACCATTGTACGTTATTTTAATTAACTTATTCTCATTCAATTAATGCGAAAATGCAATACTAACTATTATCGAAAAAGATTTCTGAAGACAGTGTCGAAAGAGTTCCTTAACATATACCAATCTATTTTACTTTTAGATATTATCCATTCGTCATTTAGTTAAAATCTATTTAATACAAAATTTATTATGCAATTTAACTGGCACAACCCACTAACTTATTTAATTATAAACCAATTTTCTAGAAAAAAATAACATTTAATAGAAATAAAATAAAAATATGTACTGGAAATATTTAAAAATGTTGTTTCAGTGGGTTGACTTATAGAAACGAGTCGGTTGATCAAGAGCTGCAATTGGGCGCCCACACATTTCCGATTTAAAATGTTTGTGTTTTATTTTTTTTAGTATTTTAATTTTTATGTTTTTTATTTTTATTTATTTTTTTTGATTTCGAAAGAAACATGTTTCTTGCTGGTGTTGCTGGTTTTTTTTTTTTTTTTTTTTTTTTGGCTTATAATATCACTGCGAATTGAAAGATTTTTGTGAATGAATTAATTCGGTCTGATGGACGCCGCAGTGAGGCAGACATATGACTGTGCTGAGAGTAAAAAAAAATTACGTTTCTTTGTAATCTTGTGCAACTCAAGTTCGCAACCCACACAACAGATAGTTCGACGGACGGACATGCAGTCAGATAATCGAGCTGCATATCGAGCTACAAAATATATTACAATGCATTTCATCTCATCTGTTAATTGCGTGATTTCGAAAGTTGTTCCGTGGGTGTTCTACTATTTAGCATCATTTTTATGATAATTCAATAATAAAGGCAAACAAAATTTGTACTGCAACGCCGTCGTTTTGGGTTACACAAATTAAATTAAATATTTATTCTAAATGAAATTTAATGATGATAAGCTTTTCGAAAAGAAAAATGGGTGCGTAAATGTGTGTGTGTGTGTGTGTGCGCGGTGTTATAATCGAAATGTCATTTCTTTGGAATAGATGCCACACATTCGAGTGTCAAGTCGATTGGTTTAAAATCGACTTGTGTGCGGCTTTTTAGTGCTTTGGTGTAGGCTGTTAGTCTCCAAATACGTTGTAGATGGTTTGAAAAACCCACACAACAACCGATACGATAAAGCAGCAGCAGTACCAAGAGATCTGGCAGAAGTGGTCACAGCAGCCGATAGCTTGCAGAGCAAGAAATTTGTTTGCCTCGTCGTAGAAGTTGTTGTTAAATGTGTGGAGGAGTATGCTAAGTGATTGCTTACACAGAGAGAAATATTTTGACGCAAATAAAATGTGCTATAATATATTTGTGATAGATATAAATGTTCGACGGTTTGACGAAAAAATCGGATCAAAGAATCGGTATTAAATTTTGTGTGAAAATTAAAATGTTTGGTATTTTGGCGAGTCTATTTTCAGCCAAATCAGCGTAATCATGCCCCAGCCATCCTACACACCGGAGTTTTTCCTATATCAAAGCGCACAACAGAAGTGCTTCGAGTATTGGGAAAAGCGTTGGCACAAGTTTTTTATATCTAACGGGACAAAATAGATATTCAGGAATACAAGTATATTTCGAGAAATACATACAAAAAGTCACCTTTTATTGTACACACTTCTTGAAGCATTAAATTTGTTAAATCTATTAACTTCAGCTAAAGCATTTTATTAACACAGTTTTGTACAATTTCTTAGCATGTAACGTATTAATTCTACTGACTTACTATTTATTTGTATTTCGCAGCCAAATAAACCAATTGTCAGCATTCAAGGAAAAAAAAACACACACATTTTGAAAACCACAGAGAAATATTCAAGTGGGCCGTTGTGCTAAGCTGAGCCGGAGTTGAAGCGTTTGTGCTCATTACCAATTTTGGTAACTTGTTATAGACACTAATAAAAAGCAGCAGCTACGATATAGCAGCAGTAGCCACAGCAAACTAGCAATGGAGATTGCAATTTCAAGTCACTTTATGTCTAACACAAAAGCCTCTTTAACATTGAGTTTAGTTAGAAGCCATAGCGTCTTTGTGTTGCCAATATTGTCTCGTGCAGCGCGCGCTTCACGCCAAAGTTCACAAAGGGGGCGACAGTTTATACCAACCACGTATCAAACGACAAAAGAACGCCTACTGAGGCGCCATTGAATAGCTGATATTTGCTTCACAAATACATGCAGACAGCACTGAGGAGTGAATACAGTGAAAACAAAAGACTTAAACAACGAACGCATGTGGTGGAGCAAACCTCCCTAATGATCATTTATACTTTAATTAATTTTATGAAAATATTTCAAAATTACGCCACTAAATGTTGTAGGCGTCATTGTTGCGACAAACACACGTTGTGCGCTCGTACATAATTAAGAAGATATAATGTATAAAAAAGTTTAAAGAAAATGGTTAAAATACCATTACAACATGCTGAGCTTTTCTTTTAGACGTTTGACTTTTGCATTGAAGCCACCCAAATAGCTTAGCAACTCGTTTGTTCCCATCTCCATTCATTCAGCTATTCATGCTATTCATATTATCATTCATTCACAGCAGCAGACGGCGAAGCAAGTGGCTAAACTAAAGACGTTCATAAGCCTATAGTGTATGGAGCCAGCCACTACACTAAAATAAATCAAGTACATATATGCGCTAATTGCGCATAATCAGTAAAAGATGTTAGAAAATTATTAAGTGCATTATAGGCGAAGCTTTAATACTCTACTTCAGTGGCATAAATAAGAAGATAGCAGCATCAATACAGGTTTAAAATATGGCTTAGTCCGCCAGGAGCCACTCAACTCTCATGAACATAGCAAAGTATATTTTTTATATAAACCTACATATTTATATTTTTTTAAGCTATTTATAAAGATTATAAGGTTTTTTTTTTTTAATTTTCTTAGTTTGAGTAGCATTTAATTGTGTTGTATTGAATGTTAAAATCGTATTACACAGTTTTGAATAAACTTTTGTCATACGGATGAACACGGCTATATCGACTTAGTTTTCGATGGTGATCAAGAATATATAAACCTTATTGTGCATGTTAAATACATTCGCACAAACTTATACTCTTGTCCCTTTGAATACTGTGTATGTGTATATTTTTTTTATCTTTATATTAATGCAGTCTGTCACGCCTCTTTTTGGCTATTACATATCCACAGCTTTTTACCTAAATGGTACAGGGTATACGAAGCCTGAAGTGTATAAAGTACACACAATTCTTATTGAATACTCGAAATAGTTACAAACTTTCTAACCAACTTAAAACAGCCATTTGTAGTGCGCATATGAAGCGTATACAAAGTGCGTAGGTTGAACAAACCTTTTGAGTTGACTGCTACATATAAATTTTTTGTTTTACATATTTTTCTCCTACGACTTTTAACAAATGTTAAACTTGAAAATGGTAACGAATTTAAATTTTCTGGGACAGCGGGGTGTCGCAATTAGCGTTCAAAACGGAAGTTTCTTCTTCGTTTAGAGCAGTAAAATAAAAATAATAAAGGCAAACAATAAAATTATACGCGTATGTACCCAACTAGTTAAAATGTGAAAGGTGGCACCAAACAAAAGACCCAAGACACAAACTTTGATGCGGCGACTGCTTGTCACAATAATTAAAAATGTTATTTTATGTTTTTCGAGTATTTTATTTTACTTCATTGTCACTTAAACTTTAATTTTTTACTAGCTCGCTTGAATCGCTTTTTGTGTGGGCGTATGCAAACACAAGTGGGTTGTTGCTCGGCGACTTGAACGACTTGAACTGAGTCATAAATTTTAAAATGTGTGGTTGTTTATTTTTCGTACAAAGACGAACAGAAATGGAATTTAGTTGTGCGCTACACAGAACCGCATTGCTTAATCAGCGCTAATGTGACTATTAAAACCAAATTTGCTTTAAATGTTCTTATTTTCAAATGGAATTAGCTTATGCTTGCGAAAATTGAACTTACCTTGCTTTGAAGTTTATTTGACTTGAATGCAGCAAAATGAATACGAGTACTCCTAAGCAATGTATTTGCTTGGCTCTTATTCGATTTAATGAGTGCTTTAAAGGTCGGTGCTAATTTTTCCTTATCAGCGTGCGAAAGCCAAACAAAGGCGTTTCAAATTCTTTGGGTCTTTAAACACGCACGCTTTGTTAGTGTGGATTCGATTTAGCTCTAAGAATTTCCGTATTGGTTACATAGCCACACAAGACACACGAAGTTAAATTGAAACAGGTAACAGTTGGAGAATGCACTCACTTTATACGCACGACTGCTACTATTTGAAATGCGATAAAAATCTTTACGCTTCGTTCAGCCTTTCCGCCTGTGTGCGACGTTGTTGTTAGTTCAAAGTGTTTTATGACAATGGTAATGTCGACACCGCTGGACATGAATGATAGTCAGGCAAAATACATGACACCGGCTGTTGTTGCTGTTGCACGTACAAAATGTTCATTCATAAAATTCAAAATAATACAAAAGAACCGGAAACGGATGCACCGACGACGACGACGACGCGGGCAATGACGATGACGCTGTCTACGACCGCTTAGACAATAATGCCGCTGAGGATGTGTCGTTTCTATGCATATGAGCAAGGATATTGCCAGCTAGTTGATTCGTCTCGCTGTGTTGCATGTTACACACGAAAAAATCTTTTGTTAAATGTGCTCCGGAGCATGAGAAATATGTACGAGTATATTGTTGACGGACTACTCGATTGGAATTGTATGAGTTTGTTGCTGTTTGTTTAGCATATTATTTATTATATTCTGAAGTTATTTATTGCTTTTTTTCGATTTTGTCGCTTGTAATTGTTATTGTTTAGATTTTCATTTATAAAATATTTAAACAAATTTTAATAATCTCAAGGTTTCGTAATTATTTTAGCCGTGTGCATTGCGTTATATATTATCAGCTTTATCTGCTTTTCTATATGTATATTCCATTTCTTCCAATAATAATTCACTTTGTTACTTTGAGCCGCAGTTGTTCATTTATTTACACAATTGCTGTAAGAATACATAAACCAGCTGAAAATGTTTAAGCCACACCACACCGCACGGCAACAAATAACGAACTGAACGCGTCGCCAACAGAAACTCGACTGCAACAACGTCGGAACGTAGCAACTTCAACACAGAATCGATTCGAGCCAAAAATATTTGTTGTACACCTTTTTGCCACTTCTACTACTTTACTTTGCGCATGTTGTGGCTGCCGCCCGCTGTTGTCTGGTATACAAAACCTACGCGCATCCACACAGATACTGTGAGTTGGTATGCGTATATAGAAGTATCTAAACACCGCAGACAATAGTGCTTTCATGCATTCATTCACAAATAAATATTTTTGTTTCGTCTGTGCACAGTGGTTTTAAAAGATAAAAAGTAGTTTCAAATTACAGACCGACAATTTGCTTTAAAGCCAGTTATCGTTGAATTAGAGACGTATTGACGCATTCGTTCTACACTCGAATGCATTTTATTGGACTTTAAACATGAGCATAGTGTGATTGAAAAGTTCGTTGATTCTGAAAAAAAAATTAAATACGAATTATATCGATTTTGTTACGGTATCCTAAGACCAGTTTTTCGAGCATTCATTTTTTTAAGTTTTTGAATAACATCTTTCGTTTCACAATGTCAATTTCAATTAAACTCGAGTTTTTTCAATCAACTAATGCTTGGAGAACTCCTGACGTTGTTGTTCAAAATCTTCTTATGAAATAGGTATAAAACCTTTTTTTAGGTTTTTTAACTATAATTATTTTTCTTCTTTGTAGTCTTACACGTATTCAAATGTATTAGCAATAAGCAGACCCGATTTTTAGTATTACATTGCTATTTATTTCTTTTATATTCTTGTATCCTATCCATACTATTTAATGTGTTTTTGTTATTTGTGTGCAATCTATTCTTCTATTTGGAAACCATTCGTTGACCTCCCGCTAATGAGAGCTCCATAAACCTGTCTGGTTGCAATCATTTGAGTACCCAAATAAATAAATAGGTGGGATTGGGCTGTACTTGTTCGAACGAAGCCAGTTCTTTTGGGAATATTTGAAATCACAGCGGACATCGACAAGCTACGGACGCTGGCTCGTCTTCTTCCGAATTCACGATTGATCTTGCGTAGTAATAAACTCATTTTTATTATAGTCAATATTTACGTCAATTGCACATTGGTGGATTGTTTAGATCTATGCTTAAAATTGGATTCGTATTGTTTCCAATTTTTAAATTATCCCCAAATCACTATTCCATCCTCAATCGCCAGGAAGTCGCAATTCGTTCCTTACGTAAATTCATATATTTTATTATATTGAGAATTATGAAATCTAAGAAACATTTCTAAAAATTTAAAACAAAAGTATATTCCAAAATCAAGTAAAACGCAAGTGTACATCTCCATAAAGATGTTACTCAAGTTATCGAAGTGTAAAAAATCAGTATTGATTTGAATAATTGAAAATTAATAAGTGTACTGTTTGAATCAGAACTTGCAATTATGTACACATACCTACATAAGAAATAGTTTATTTGTGTTTATATAGCATCAAATCAGCAGTAAAGTATTGTTTATAGATATCATTCAATGTCGATGGTATTTAGCTTCTTATTTTAGTTTTTTTATGCTTTGTTTATAAACCACTCATACGTAAAAACTTGTCTTATGCCGTCGCATTGCATACGTAATGTGATAACTTAATGTTTATTTAGCAAATCAATAACGAATATTGCTGTGATTGCAAAAATAGCGCAAGAACTACCAATCGTGTTTACATTACAGAAATCATACAAAATTTGATAAAATTATTAGTTTAGCTATTTTCACTACAGCCCTACAAATATAGCTACTACAAATCATAGTGCAAATAAAGAAAATGTGTGTATCATAGATGTCCGTTAAGTATTTATTTACTATAAACAAGTAGACAACATTTTTTAATATCACTCACAAAAAGTTCCAATTCATATCTATATATCTATATCTATATTCATATTTATCAGAATGATTGCAACGGATAAACGGATGCATCGTGTTGATCTATATATGTTCGTCTGTCTGTCCGATTGGATGTTAATAGGTTTTCTTTGTGTCTTGATTTAGTTTATTTTTAATGGTTTATATATAGAATATTTTCTCAGTTACTATTTGACACACTTATATCGAGAGACTCCGACTTGATGGGTATTAATGATGGTGGAATATTGAGCGTCTGCAAGAAATTAAATTAGCACTTCTTTTATTAAGTAACTACCATGGGTAGGAATACCTTGCCAGGGCAGGCTGCTTCGTACTGATGCTTCAGGCTCTCCATTTCGTAGACGCATGTGGAAAGTGCAGTACGCAACTCACAGAGCAGCACCATATCAGATCTTAGTTCATTAAATGTATTGGATATTTCCTCTGTGGGTGGCGGCGTAGGATCTGTATGCGTAAGAACAAAAAAACATTAGATTTTAGTACTTATTTATATACAAGCTTCTCCTGCTACCCATCACTCACCGACTTTAAACTGTTGTATAGCCTGCTCAAGTGCTTTTACTTTACGTTGACCAATATTTGCGGGTAGTTTCATCTTTTGCGAACGCAACGATACTCCTGAGCCACGTAAATCGGCAAACTTTATGCCACTGCTACCAATTTCAATAGCATTTACAACTGAATCCACCTTTGATGGACGCGGCTGGTGGTGTATTTTCTTCTTGTGCAATTTTTTCTCATATTTGCGCGCATTTTGTGCATTCGTAGAATGTTCATTCTGTTGGTCCGCTTGAGATATAAGCTTTTGTAGGTCTTGTGTTTTACGTTCACGTTCTTTTTTACGTTGTTCAATTTTTTTCAGTTCGTTAATTAGAAGTTGCTCCTCTTCTATTTGCTTTGGGGTACGTTCAAAAAGTTTTTTCAGCTGCTCCTTGCGTCTGCGCTCATGTTCGGCGTCGTAAACGAATATTTTCTTATCGCTGTTCTGTGTTTTAGCCTTTGCAAGTAAGCCGACAACTTCGTAGTAGCGCTCCTTAAGATCTTCCACTGTCTTGGTGCCGTGCGCAGCGCGATCCCAGCGATCGGCCATGACGATGAAGCGCAAATCAAAACTGAGATCAAAACAATTTAAATCATTTAGTTACAAAAAAATAAAATCACAACTATTACCGCCTTGCTAAATCGAAGAGATGGTCTGTTTGTGCCATATTCCAATTAAGCGGACTGTTCCGCAATTGTGCATTGTACTCAGCCATGGTATAAGTAGGAATTTGCAATTGTTTGTTGAATTTGGCGAAGGGATATTCACCCGCTTCTTC
Organism: Leucophenga maculata; assembly: GCA_035044805.1. Lineage (NCBI taxonomy): Eukaryota > Metazoa > Arthropoda > Insecta > Diptera > Drosophilidae > Leucophenga > Leucophenga maculata. The sequence goes on from JAWNNP010000446.1 coordinate 1,121,679, forward strand.
GCTGGTGCGCTTCCAGTGATGAAATACTGCACCATCCTTGCGTGCTGGATTGGAAAACGGTGCCCATTCCCAATTGCGAACCTTTTTCATGCCCAAGCGCGCTTTAACTTGTTTGTAACCAGCCCCAATGCCCAGTGCTGTGTCGGTAGGCAACAGTGGCGGAGCATCCTTCTTGTCGGTGTACAGCAACGCAAAAACCTCACGGTGCATGCCTTCAGGCCGCTTCGAGGCATGTTTGGTGCTGTGTGTTTAAATATTAGAAACTACATTAGCAAGTTGTTATTCTTAATTGATGCCTTACCGCTCAAAATTTCTTTTTTTTGTAGCAAGAAATGAATCTCTTGTTATTTCCGGCGCATTTGGCTGTTCAATGTCTAGAATATCGCGAACGTCAGCGGACATGATTAGTGGTTGGTATTGTGTTGCAAAATTTGTATATTATTCTAATATTCAACAAATATTTTTCACGAAAACAAATAAAATATAAGTCAAGCAGTGTAAAAATTAGCACTCTTTTTATCTCTCTCGCACTAATGTTTAATCGGTGTAAAGCGGACTACCACTTACTGTACAATACAAAAGATTTGCTTGATTGTTACGAACCCGCCTCCACTCATTTCGGACTATCGTTTTGTTTCTCTCACTCTTGTTGTTGTTTTGAGTACCGGCAATTTGTGCTCTGCTTGTTCTTCTAGATTGTAATAGTTAAAAGCCGTTTAATATGCAACGGCGTTAGTTTCGCAAAAACATTTAGTTATTGTGAGTGCTCGTACGCACGTGTTTGGTGCTCTGAAAACGTTCAAAATTTTTGGATTAAATTCCGTGGCAATAGTAGACAAAGTTAATTGAATCTTGTTATTTAAGCGTATGTTAACAGCAAGCAGTAATTGTATGAACACATTAAGTGTTCGCAATGGAAATAAATACGAACGAAATCCGACGCTCCACGCAAAAATTACGAGAACTACTCTCAGGTGTCGCCACAAGAACGGCTGAGAGCGATGAGAACGGTGACAACGTGCTACTTGATTTTCTAAACAAAAACGTGAGTAGTTCTTAAAAAAACTTTTGAATGTAAACAAACTTTAACACGGTTTATATTAAAGCACTACAAAACGGGAGATGTGGAGCAATTATTTAAATATCTTGCTTCGAGGCTTCAGGATGCCGATTTTACAGTACCAATCGCTTTAGCATTTGAGCAATACCTGTTGCTCATAATCACACAGTCTTTTCAAGACTCCACTAGTGGAAGCATACAGAACTTCGAGAATTATCAACGAGAGTGCATAACGTTGGCCAAACTTTTACCGTATTTCGAGGACGCAAGACGGTAAAATATTGATCAACATGATTTGATATGGTTATAAATTCTAATAAATAATAAATATTTGTTTTAGCTTTTCTACAACCTATTTTCGTAATAAGCCCTCGCCTTTTGAACGGGCGGCCACCTTTACCCAACCCAAAAAACGATCCAAAAACGGTTCTTCCAACAAATGTCAAAACAACGTAGAACAAGAAACTCTAATGAAATGTTTGTATTATATATTGCGCAGTGATCCTATTTACTTTAAAGACCTTTGGGATTGGTCTAGTTTTGTAGCACAAAATTTAAATAACACAAGCAACTTGGGAAATTTGTCACGGCTTTATTCCAATTACATAATTGGTATTTTGTCTGATATGACTCCCACACAACTCCTACAGTTTAATAAAAATATACCTGTGGATGTACAACTACAGTTCGAAGAGGATCTAGATATTTCAAAATATAGCCAAATAACGGCGCTTCGTCATCCACCAGCAATACTTGAACAACAAATATTGACATTGAATTTAAATACTGAAATTGTCACAAGCATCGAAGGCGTTCTACTGTCTATACATAATAAGGACAACAGCAATTTCTATGCCCAAACAGATGGATTATACGATAGAATTGTCAAAGTTGACTCTACAAAGGTTAATTTACGTAGCATTGCACTGGGTATCGCTGCTTCCAAGGCAATCTGTCTCTCAGGGCCTGTTGGTTGTGGCAAGACATCGTTAGTTGAATATTTAGCACGCAAAACTGGACGCATTTGTCCAAAACCTAATGAAATTGTTAATCAACAGGAAATTTTTGAAAAAGTAAGTCAAGAAGATGAATTTTTGATTTCAAAAAGTAAACCAAAGTATAAAGTAAATGTTGGTAAGAAACGAAAGCAGAGCGAAACAGAGTTCATAGATTCAGCAGTGGATTTTAATGGGTGTGAAACGAACGGTTTCCTACGCATACAGCTTGGAGATCAGACGGATAGTAAAATGTTGCTTGGGCAGTATCGTTGCACAGATGTTCCCGGCGAATTTATATGGTTGCCAGGCGTTCTCACACAGGTAATATATATATTTTTATACTTCAACACTACTAAAAAAAAATTCACATTACCAGGCTGTTATGAATGGTTGTTGGCTGCTGTTAGAAGACCTAGATTCCGCTACCCAGGATACATACACAATACTAAGCAGTTTACTAGAGCGGAATTTCTTAAGCGTTCCTGGTTTTCGTGATTGCGTGAAAATTGAACCTGGATTTCAATTATTTGTTACAGTTAGGTGAGTAGTTCTAAAAAGCAATAACTAAATTTTTTAAAACTTATAGGATTTTTCGCAGAACAAATAAATCGGTGACAAATTCCTCACAAAAATCAATCTACGCTTTATTAGAAAAGTATCTTTATACCATCAACATTCTGCCGCTTTCAAGAAATGAATTGTGCAAAGTAGTCAGTACGAACTATCCTAAATTGAGTACCGTAGCAAATCGCATTGTAGATGTATTCCTTACATTCTCCAAAGGTGATCACACATTGGCAGACAATTTACGCCAGCAAGAGACCGGAGATAAAGCTGACACTACTGAATCATATGTGGCATTGCCATTTGAACAGGTGACATTGTCTTCGCTTCCGAATTCTGGACGCCTAGTTTCAACAAGAGATCTTATCAAACTCTGTCAGCGTTCAAATCCAATGTTCTCGGTAACTAGCACAGAATGCGCATACTTTGTCTTTCAAAACGCGGTGGATGTATTTTGTTCATATTTGCCGCAAGGAAAAGAGAAGACAACATTAATAATAAGTATTGGCGCTAAGCTGGGCATTATACAATCACGTTGTGAGCACTTGTCAAACGAATACAAGCCGGATGTGCAAATTGACAGCGAATGCATTAAAGTAGGTCGTGCTCAACTATATACAAAAACGCCCCATACTGTTGAAGATGATGTAAGAGATCGTCTCGAACCGCAGGCGAACAAAAAACAAAAAATATCGGAAAGCACTTTGAAAAATGTATCTACCCTTAGGGCAACATCAAAGAAATCTACATTTTCATTTACACGCTTAGCGTCCTGTTTGTTGGAAAGGATTGCTGTCTGCGTTTCGCATGCCGAGCCCGTCCTGCTGGTCGGTGAAACGGGCGTTGGAAAAACGTCTTCAGTACAATTTCTAGCCGAGCGAACACAACATAAATTGGTTGTAGTCAACATGAATAACCAATCGGATGTATCAGATCTTGTTGGTGGTTTTAAGCCCGTCGAATTATCATACGTTGTCGCACCTCTCCGCAATGAATTTGAAGTTATTTTTCGTAAAACATTTAACCAGATGAAGAATGAAGAATTTCTGAATAAATTCAGCATGTGCTTCAACCAAGGAAATACCAATGTGCTTATCAAGCTAATGTTGACGGTTTGCAACTCCGTTTTTGAAAAAGCTAAACAGAAACCACTCGATACACTATCTCGCTGGGAAGCTTTGCACGTAAAACTTGTTAAGCTTAATAACCAGTTAATTAAATCAATTAATATATCGTTCGCATTTATACCAGGCTCGTTGGTAAATTGTATCAAAAATGGTGATTGGGTGTTGCTGGATGAGATAAATTTAGCTTCTGCTGAGACGCTAGAATGCCTTTCGACTATATTGGAACCCGACGGTTCAGTTGTGCTACTTGAACGCGGAGATTTCACGCCAGTAAAGCGACATCCTGATTTTCGTATTTTTGCGTGCATGAATCCCAACACAGATATTGGCAAAAAAGATCTCTCTGTGGGAATACGTAATCGCTTTACAGAGTTCTTTGTCGACGAGTTAACCACAGATGCAGATCTAAGCCTACTCGTTAGTGATTACCTCAGCAATACTGGCATTCAGAAGAAATGTGTTTATAACCTAGTTAAGTTATATAAAAAGTTAAAAACGCTGTCTGAACTGGAATTAAATGATGGCCTCGGTAACAGACCCGTTTACTCACTGCGCACACTTTGCCGTTCGCTACGTACATGTGCCAAAAATCTTTGTGGTTCAATTGAAAGAAATCTTTACGAGAGCTTTTGTTTAAGTTTTCTAACGCAGTTGGATCCGATATCGCACAATATTGTGCTGCTGCTGATCAATGACGCTTTACTAAGCAATGCGAAGGCTGTGTTAAAACACCCACTACCGAAACTTGGAGACGACTACCTCAACTTTGAAGGTTACTGGATACAACAGGGTCCCAAAGACGTTGAAGAATGTGCAAACTATATACTGACAAACAGTGTAAAAAATAATTTAAAAGATTTGGCACGTATTATATCTATAGGTAAGCTACCAATTCTTCTACAAGGACCAACTAGCGCAGGAAAAACATCGCTCATTGATTACGTTGCCAAGCGCAGTGGGAATCATTGTCTTCGAATCAACAATCACGAGCATACAGACCTCCAAGAATATATTGGTACATATGCCGCTGATACTACCGGCAAACTTACATTTAAAGAAGGCATGTTAGTTCAGGCTATGCGTCATGGGTATTGGATAATTTTAGATGAATTGAATTTGGCCTCTACAGACATTTTGGAAGCACTGAACCGTGTACTTGATGACAATCGTGAACTCTTTATACCTGAAACTCAAACTGTAGTTAATGCGCATCCCAATTTTATGCTTTTTGCTACTCAGAACCCTCCTGGACTTTATGGAGGCCGTAAGACCCTATCACGAGCATTTAAAAATCGTTTCGTCGAGTTGCATTTTGCGGATATACCGCGCGATGAGTTGGAAATTATTCTAGAAAAGCGGTGTCTTATACCAGCTTCATACGCGCGAAAAATGGTGCTTTGTATGTCGGATTTACAAAAGAATCGTAAAACAACAACAAAAAATATATTCACTTTGCGAGATCTTTTCCGTTGGGGCAATCGATATACTTATGCCAATAAAAGTTTACTTGAAGATGCGAAATACGATTGGAACCAACATCTCATCGAAGAGGGATACCTGGTGCTGTCGGCCAAAGTAAGAACCACAACAGAAATTGAAATTATCGATGATACGCTCTACCGGAATTTCAAAAAACGCGTAAATCTTGCGCTCCTTTTCGATGTTGATGCGACTTTACCAAGTTCACCAGTCACCAGCAGAATCATTAATTCTATACGGTCATTTAAAGAGCGCACTGATATAGTGTGGACGCGTAACATGACGCGCATGGCTGTACTCACTGCGAAGGCAGTGGAGTTTGACGAACCTGTGCTATTAGTCGGACCAACCGGATGTGGTAAAACTACAATCTGCCAACTGCTTGCAAATATCGCTGGTGTAAATTTGCGTATTTTGAACTGTCATATGCATACCGAAGGCGCAGATTTTCTGGGCGGGTTACGTCCATGTCGCAATCAAAACGAAACAGACGAAGCACCGAAGTTATTTGAATGGTCTGATGGACCACTCATTAACTCTATGATAGAAGGATCTTATTTTATGGCCGATGAAATATCACTAGCAGAGGATTCTGTTTTAGAACGTCTAAACTGTGTTCTTGAACCCGAACGTACAGTGCTACTGGCTGAAAAAGGTGGCGTAGCAGACATAGATTTAACAGAGCTTGACAAAGAATTTGTGGTGCGCGCACAGAGTGGCTTTCAATTTTTAGCCACAATGAATCCAGGCGGTGATTTTGGCAAAAAGGAACTATCACCTGCTTTGCGTAATCGTTTCACAGAAATTTGGTGCCTCCCTTCCGATGATAGAGCCGATCTAGTAAATATTGCATACAATTGTATGACTATCAAACTCAACATTGCGCAAGATATTGAATATACAAAAAAAATTGCTGAGTTTCTTGTGGATATTGTTCTGTACATGCGTGAAGTACATGATAAATTTAAATTTTCTATTCGCGATATTCTTGCATGGGCCTCCTACATGGCCAGCAATTGCACCCTAAGTTTTGCTGAACAATCCATTTTTGGTTTGGAGACAATATTTTTAGATGCTTTCGAAATGCTGCCTCATGAGTCTACACAGCAAATAGAAAAGCTTAAAGATAATATAAAAAATTTTGCTGTAACCAAAGCTGCTGAAATTTTAAATATACATGTGCAACTCAGTGAAGTAGAACAACGACGTGGACATGAAGTGTGCATCACGCCACATGAATTCGGCATTAAACCCTTTTTTTTACCAACCAATCCAAATCGCAAAGTTTCTTGCAATACGAACTTCTTCTTTGAGGCTCCAACTACAAAAAAAAATCTATTTCGTTTGCTATCTGCACTTTCGTTGCATAAGCCTGTACTACTCGAGGGACCACCAGGTGTGGGTAAGACTTCCATTGTTGAGAGCATTGCACATGCCATTGGTTATCAGATAGTACGGATTAATTTGTGCGAACACACAGATTTAGCAGATTTGTTTGGTACGGATTTGCCCGCAGAGGATAATGTTCTCAACCACGAAAATAATAATTCAGATAGCAGCAATAACATTGGATCATTTGTATGGCGTGACGGACCATTGCTAGCAGCCCTCAAAGCAAAAAACACTTGGATACTGTTAGATGAATTGAACTTAGCACCACAATCCGTACTTGAGGGTCTCAACGCAGTGCTAGATCATCGTGGTGAAGTTTTTATACCGGAGTTAAACAAAAGTTTTCTGCTTAGTCAGGAGACGCGCATATTCGCTTGTCAGAACCCACTTAAACAGGGAGGTGGCCGGAAAGGTTTGCCACAGTCGTTCCTTAATCGCTTCAACAAAGTCTATCTGCGAAAACTAACCACCGAAGATTTGTTGCATGTAGTGAAGGTTAAATATTCGGATTTCTTTGACAAACTACGTATTCATTTTTTAAGTTTTTTAAAAAGTGACAGATCTGAAATGCGGCTGAATTTATTTGATATCTATCAACTAAAAGGTACACAAATTGAACTTTCGCCTGATGTGCAAAATGACGAACGAGTCTTTGACTTGGCAGAGCGTCTAGTTCGATTCTCTGAATTATTGGATCAAGGTGTAAGCTCCATGGAATTTGGTTATAAAGGTGGTCCATATGAATTCAATCTGCGAGACATTTTACGTTGGTGTGACCTGCTGCATAATTCGGAAACTGGTTTCGTTTTCAGCAACAAAGCTCACACTACGACGCCTTCGGTTAACGATTTTAACCGTCAGTTTGGAAATTTTCTGTTAACACTTTATGAGCGAATGAAGCTTGTCTACTATCAACGCATGCGTTCTGAACAGGATAAGGTCTTCATACGTAACGCCTTTGCTAATGTTTTCGGCTGTGATGCTGACTGTTTAAATAATTTATCAGAGGACGTTGCAATGTATTGGACCAGTGATAAAATTTATCTTAACGATGTTGTACTTCAACGCAGCTCTCAAACAACTGGTCAACGTGTACAGCATAATGTAAATATATCGCCCCTGATATTGTCCTCACAACGTGAAATTTTCAAGCAAATTGTTGAGTCTGTACATATGGAGAAACCTGTTCTACTGTGTGGAGCCACAGATTCTGGAAAAACGAAGCTAGTCGATGCATTGTGTCAACTTTCAAATCAAATTTGCAACACAGATACCATTGATGATTCAGTGACAGGCAGTTTTCAACAGGTTTGAATTTATCAACATAAATAAATATTTGTTTATATATACTATTTATTTATTAGATCGATCTTAATCGCCACCTGGAAGAAATTTCTAATGCAATTGAATCGTTGCTAATTTGTACTGTTCAAGAAATCATTCTGCAGCAGGGTGAGCCGCAGATAGTTGAAAATCTTTTGAGAGCTTGGAGTAAATATAAATTATTAACAAAATCGAAAATTGGTAAATTATTGTTACAATATATTTTTGTCGTGAATTTAATTAAATTTTTTTTATAAACAGAGTTTAACAATAATGCTGCTGTCTCTGAAGAATTGCGGTTGTTCACACAGCGTATAAAAAATTTGAATGAAGTAATCAAAGCTTTCGATGACGTACCGAGTGATTATTACGTCGCATCTGATTCTCAACAAGTTCTGTCTCGTCAATCGCTTCTGTTGGATGTGCTGCAAAATCATATCAGGTCTGCAGAGTCCCTAAATACAGGAGGTTCATTTGAATGGGTTGATTCAAAAATTGTTAAATCACTCAAATATGGACAATACATATTTTTGGAGCATGTAAATCTGTGCTCATCTGCTGTGCTGGATCGATTAAATTCTGTATTTGAACCAAATGGCAAACTACTTATCTCTGAAAAGGGAGTTTCTGCGAGTGACACAGCTGAGATAGTTGAAAAAGCGCCAAATTTTAGAGCATTTCTTACAATCGATCCACGCAATGGCGAACTCTCGCGTGCAATGCGCAATCGTTGTATTGAGTTGGCGTTAACCAAAGACACTTATGAAGTTGATGATATGCGCGCTATTATATATAGTCAAGGTGTGCATGATCTGGACGCTATCGATTGCATTTTACGTATTCATAGCAATATCTCTGAGTTAACAGAGATTAACATCTATACTATCTCGCATCTAACACAATTCGCATTCCTCGCATACTCATACAAACGTATTGGATACGAGTTGCAACGCGCCATATATGTGAGTGCTATGGAGGTATATGTATATGCAGCGAATATAGATCTGATGGGATATGGCCTAGCTTACTACCAGAACAAACTGCGTGAAGTTGTTTTGAAAGAAACGGATAATTTTGTAGTTGACTTGACAAACAAACATTGTAACTATCTATCTGAAGTCATACTCCGTTGCAGCGATCTTAGTACAATTGCAATGATAAAATTACAAGTGACGCCACTGAAAGTGATGCTTGATGCGACTGACCAAGTGCCACAAAAGCAACTTTCGAGATTATTCAAAAAAATGGAGACCATAAACATGAACCATCTTGCCGTAGCACAATTGCAACGATATTTCCTGTACATATTGTATGAGGTTAGTACTGTGGCCGACATTCATATGAGACATTTGTATGTAGAGAAACTGTTGCACGACCATCCGAAGTTAAAATTACTTGCCAATAAATTTTTTGAATGCATAAAGGCTAATGAAAAGATAGTAAAGGTACAACTTCGAGAACTGCCGTGGAACAGAAATCTTTTGCCACGTATCAGAGATTATTCGACTCAATTTTGCAATGAATCAGAACAACTGCGCATAAGCGTTTCACTTGTTGCACACCTCATACTATGTGAAGTTCCACAAAAGGAACTTGGTAAATTGCATCAAGTCGATGTGTTGACATATTCGCAAGCAGTAAACTCCAAGGATATAACAGACAAGTTTTATAATGATTTCTTAATACATCTATCGAGTTTCCTCGTTAATTTGCATGATGTAATATTTACATCGCTGCCACAAGCTGAGCTTTCATTGGAACAATACACAACATTTATCACTGTCAGTCATTGGTTCAATAGGCTTCTCAGCATTGCACAACATAAGTTGTTTAAAAATAAAGAACTTAATTCTGATTTATTAGATAAACTGTTGTTGCACTTTAAATGGTTGGACAAGCATTTACTGCAGCTACTTAATGAAACATTACCCAAAGAGATGGCTATTAAAGAAGAATATAAAATCAGTTTACAAAAGCTTACCCATTTCGTGCATAGTTTAAAGCAGCCATTGAATTTAATACGCAAATTGTATGCAAAATACTTAACACAATTTCAACCTTTTTACCAGGAGGAACAGGTAAGTCAATTATAACCATATATTTTGTAAGTCATTGTTATTTTTTTTTTTTTTTTAAAGATACAAATATATATGATCGCACAAGAAATGGATCAACTATTTTCCATTGTACCGGCTTATGGAAGTTACTCAAAAGAACAAATTTTAAAAAAAATGTATGCCATCAATTCGGACGACGCAAAACAAATTAGAGCACTTTTACGATCACGACTATATACTGCGTACGATTATAAATTCAAAGACTCAGTCATCAATTCAGCAAACAATGAAAGGCTGCAGTCATTGCAACAAATTTTAGTTAAATTATTTATGCCAGAAGAAACACCAAGCATTGAGGAGAAACCAAATTTTTCTAAATTGAGAACGCAACTTGATCAATTAAAGCAGTCAGTATACAACGAAGATGAACTACCTGTTGAGAAGCAACACAGTAGCATTGATGTTTCTATGCTCCCATTGCGTGAATATTACTTAACCAAGTTACTCTCATCGTTCGAAAAACATGAACTTGATATAAATCCAATCTTTTATGACGAACTCCCCACTTTGAGTAATGAAACTTGGCAACTTTTAACAATGATCACAAGTAACCGACATAAGAATTTCTGTGCTGCCTGGTCAAAATTATCACAATACATTGAACAAACCGGTAACGTCGGGGAATTCAAGGAACTTGTAGACGGTATAATTGGAGTTTATCGGAATCTCACAACATATCAACGTCTCGTAAGAACTGCCACAATCAGCTATCAGTTGGATAATTTAGCTGATCGTGCAAATTGTGCAAACATAATTAATTCAACTGAAATGGAGGTTGACAGTATTTATCGATATCAAGGACCATCTCTTGTTAATGCGATTACAACGTATATGCTTCACCAGAATGGACAGCTGAAACCAATACCCTTAAATGAACTGGAAAACTGGCGCGCAGGTTTGCAACAAATGCGACAATTAATTTGGCATAATAGCAGTTTGATGACAACTTCGAGCGATGTTCAGGTGAATAACATGAAGTACGCACTTGAAGATAGCAAGCGTTTGCTATACGAAGTGGCATACGTGCAACAATTGTGTTCAGCGTTGAAAGACGAAGAATCAAGTGAATACAATGTTGGTTTTCGTATGTTAGTTGATGCGTTGCAACAATCCGAGCAGGTATTGTTTTCTGTTGACATTGCTTGCCACCAACATGTGCAATATCAAACTGGCTTAACGAATGCGCTAATTGGCGCTGTGGAATTGTGTGTTCTAACGTTCACGCCGCTTATTGATCCTGTCGAGAAAAGTCATTTGAAGAATAAATACACAGCAGAAGATATTGATAGCTTGACCACAATGACAACCGTTTTCGATTTTATGAAGGTCGTTATGAATTATAAGCATTTTGGAGATGAAATTTATATTGAACTCGGAAAATCTCTAAGGAACGCAAAGGAAAAGCAACAAAAACTCGCACAAAAGGTAGCACTGCGCCCGAACGAAGAAACTTGCCTATACAGTTCACTTGTGCAGGATATTACACACTTTCTCAAGACCAACTGTGCTCCAGAAGCCTTCTATAAACTTGTAGAATCATTGCAGCACGTTTGGCAATGTTTCCAACAAAACTCTCCTGCTACAATAGCTGAGCTCGATAACTGTACAGAAACGTTAAACAAGGTTGATTTGTGGCTTGCGAATGCACAACGATTTGTCAACCATATACTTAAGCGTTATATGGAGTACTATCAGGACTTTGTGCAACCAATTAAGTGTGCTGTTTTGCAAACGCGCTTTGGTCTGGAAAACGTGAAGACTGTACTGAGCCAGTTAAAACTAGCGAGTAACTTGCGCCAAGCCAATAAATTGCAAAGCGTGCTTACAAACATTATTGAGTTTCCAAGCGCCCAACATTTATCCATATACACTAAGGATGTTTATAGTTTTTTGGATCATGTACCACACAGTGAACACGAATATTTTAGTTTGCTTAAAGCAAAACTGTGTGAAATACAAAACCGTGTAACATTATCATCAGACATCGATGAGACCGGCTTTGCCGAATACGAGTTTGCTTTGAATGTATGCAATCAAACATGGCAAAAGGAAGAGGACCGCAGGCGTAAACAGCAAGCTGAAGCCGAGAGCTTATATGTAAGTAAAACACGATGCGCTACGGAAGATGAAGAACTTATCGAACTACAGGAGATCGAAGAAAATTTTCCGACCAATGTAGAGGAAGACTTTGGTGAGTTTATGGAACTGCCAACTTTGGAAAAAGTTATGAAACTCGATAAGCGAGAGGATCTGAAAGCGAAAGTGGCGAAAATTGTATGCGAGCAGGACTATACATTCTTAGCGGAAAATTTTGTTACGATTATGACAAACTTCACGGATATATACTATCGACAAGTAAAGTCAAATAAAATAATTGCCGAATTTATAGAGCCATATCAATTACGATTGGGGGTTTATATCAAGCTCTACGCTCATTACAAAGCAATTCTATCAGACATTTCGGATACTACATCATATAATAGTCTTAGCTTTGCTTTAGGGTTACAACAGCAAAAGATCAACGATGTCCATTTGACTGATCAGTGTAAAAATTCATTTGATTACTACAAACATTCCAATATACCAGAGATTATTAGTTGTACCAATGTTATGGATCGCATAGAGTTTTTTGTTGTTGAACAACTAGAGCTCTATCCGGAACATGCTGGGCTTATTGATATAAAGCGGGTTATCGAACGCATACGTCAGTTACCGGTTACAGCGTCTGTAGTGCGTTTTAACACAGGATTCCAACTATTGCGACAAAAGCTTGCACTTTGGAATGAGGTAGCCCACAAATCAAATCATTTGCGCGGTGAGGAAACGGAGGTAGCTGAGTATGTACAACGTTGGACCAAGCTCGAGTTGCAACATTGGCGCAATTGCCTAACTCAAACTTATAAAAGTGTGGAGTCACATGCGTATCGCTATTGGTTTTTCATCTACAATCTTTGTCAGCAATATATGTCTCAGCAAGATGTTGATAACACATACACTGAAATAAAGTACACAGAAAAGCGATTTGCGAATGAAGAAGTGCTCGATGCAACAGACGTTGGATCAAGGGTCAAGGTGGAGACGGCAGATGTGTTACGCATTTTGCGCCAATTTGTAGAGGCCGCATGCTATGGTGATTTTCATGTACGCATGCAGCTGTTGCATGCCTTTGAGATGTACCTTCAAAATGTAGCCAAGTGCAAAGATATCGACGTGACTGATTTAATTGCAGGCATACACAATCTTCAATTATATTTTGCACAATTTGCTTCAGAGATCCGTGAATCAAATCAAACTCGACGTGCACCTATCGAGAAGAAACTCAAAGAGTTCGTAAAAATTGAGAGTTACAATAAGGATCTTTCATATTTCAGCATGCGCAACAATGTTGCACGTGTGCACCGGAATCTTAATAAATTCCTTAAAGAGTATCGGCTTTTACTGCAAGAAAAAATAACGTCAGTCTTTCAGCCAAAAGATGCGACAGTAAAAGATTATAACTTTGCAAGCGACAAGGGTAAAGATTTGCGCTATGATACAAGAATTAAATACTACATGCCCGACACGAAGTACTTTATAGCTCCCGAAAAACTTCGCGATAAGTATATTCACAACGAGTTAGCTACCCTACTAGGCGATGACCATAGCAATGCAATATTGTCGAAGGTGGGCAAACACTTTCTCACTGCGCGAAATATCGTCAAGGAAACGGTAACACATGCCAACTATCCAAATTTCATCATTGCCATTGATTCATTGCTAGTTGAACAACTCGAACGTTGTGAGCATTTGCGCAATCTCAATGTGGATCGCAGTAAGGAGCGACCAAAACAAAAACTGGAAGCGAAGCAAATTCTTCAACAGAAACGAAAGGCTCTCTCGGATCTCTTCAAGACACTGACACAACTGGGTCTTAATTATAAAACTGGTCTAATGGAGTCTTCGCTGCGAACTGAGTTTGAGAAATTGACACTGCCGCCATTCTGTATTCGCACCATGCTACGCAGCGACAATAAGGAGAAGTATATCAGCACAAATATCATACAGCTAAATGAACATCTCGATCTGTATTATGCCAAGTGCGTTTTTAAGCTCAAACTTTTGCAGAACATTATGCTGACGCCATTGTCAGAACTGGGTCCACCGAATATTGAGCGCATCAAAGGTTTTTCCATCGATATGTTCTTACTGGTGCAGAGTCAACGAGAACTGCTGTCACATGCCACAAAGCAGTTATACGATCTTCGCATGCAGTTGCAGCTACTGAAGGATGTATCACCATTTGTAATGGTTGATCAGTCCGACTTGAAGCTTTTAGATTTCAATTCAACGAAACAACGATTTGATAGTATTAAATCGTCCCTCTGTCATATGCGTTATGTGCTTAAGCAGTTCGATTTATTTTTAGCGTGCGCACCTACCCAGGCTGATCAAGAAAATTGTGTACTGACATTAAATGAATATAAACTACGACAGGGTTCAGCGCAATATTGTACTCTAGTAACAGCATGCGATTTTATTTTAAAACAGTCAAAGTCGACATTATTCGATATGGCGAAACAGAACGCAAATTTCCTTAACGTCGAAAAACTGAAAAAATACGAATCCATACAAGTAGAACTCGTAAATGAATTAAAAAAAATGATTTGTACGCTACGGACAACGCAAGGTTATTATCTGCCCAGTGCGCAGCCCCTTCTGGATTTGCTTTCTTTCGTTAATGAGAGATTGTACTGCACAAACGGTGTTGACACAATAGGCAGAGAAGACGACGCGCCCATTGACTTCAACAATATTAATACCGAACTGTCGAATGTTTTGCATGCAGTACTATTTGCACTTCAGCAACTGTACAAAAAACACCCCAAACCCAGTCCTGTGGAAACTGAATCAGAGCGACCGGCGTCGCGAGGCAGTCAGTATTCCGAATCCCAAAAGGAGCCATACGAATTGCAGGCACATCATCTAAAACGGGGGCTGTTCGGAGAGCTAAGTGCCGATTGGCAACTGTTGAACATGCCGCGAATAGTTGAAAAGCTTAATAACATAACGCTGAGCATTAAGGTGGGTGCAACTTCAGCGGAGAAGTTAAATTGTATTCGAAAGGTTATTGCTTTACTGCCGATTCTTGAACAATATCAACTCTTAGCTGATTATTATTTGCTGCAGCAGCTAGGTTCTCACAAGATCTCTGCAAAGATGTTGTCGGTTCTGTTGACTGTTTTTGTTGAGATTAGTACTAAGGGTTTCTGTGTTCCGCCGGACTTGATGCAAGACGAAGAGGGACAAGCCAAAAATGATCAAAAGCAGGGTGAAGGTTTCGGCCTGGAAGATGGCACTGGTGAAAATGATGCCTCAGATAAAATAGAGTCGGAGGATCAATTGGATGATGCTAAGAGACCGGAAGATCGGAAGGATGATGAAAAGAAAGATGAACAGCAAGACTGTAAGGAGGAGAAAGGTATTGAAATGAGTGATGACTTCGATGGTAAAATGCAAGATGTTGAAAAGCCGGAAAATGAAGAGGACGATAGTGGTGAATCCGAAGATGAAGAGGATCTCAATAAGGAGATGGGTGAAACTGAGGAAGGTGCCGAAAAGTTAGATGATCAAATTTGGGGTGATGACGAAGAGGAAGAAACGGAGCAAGAAGATGAGCAATTAAATGAAGAAGATAAGGGTAAGGGCACAAAAGATGAGAAGGATGCACACAATGATTTGGATACAAAGAACGATGCTGCCAAGGAAGATGGAAAGGATGAACACGAGAAGGATGGCCTTGATGCAGCAAATGAACCAAGTAGTGAGGATAAGCGCAAACAACAAGAAAAAGACATTGACGATATGAAAGATCAAGAGGTTGATGAAGAACAAGTCAATCCATATCATAATGAGTTAGAGGAGCCACCGGAGCCAGAGGACATTGACTTGGGTGATATGAACAACGTCGACGAAGGTCAGGAAGATGGTGAGGACCAGCATGGTGACGAAAATCCATTCGATATTGATGCCATGAAGGAGAATATGCCTGAACAAGATAAAGAAGATGCTGACGATGAGAATGCCGATATGGACCAGAATGAGGAGACAAATGTTCCAAGTGACGACAGCGAAAGTGAAGATGAGAACGGAACAACTGAAAAGCGAGACGAAGGTAATTCAAACGAAAACGACGAGCAGGAAGACGCACAGATGCAAGAAGAAGAGGAAGCTGAAACACAAACTCGTGGAGAGTCGGAAAAAGAACCCGAAGGGGAAAAAGAAGAAGAGTCAGAAAGTAACGAGGAGAAACGGGAAGAAAAGCCGGAACAACATGCACAGTCCAAGGACAAGTCTAGCAAAGAGGAAAACGTACAATCCGTCCCCGAAACAGAGCAAAACAGCTCCGCCGACCAAGTGCAAAGTCAGGAAGAAGATGTAAAACAAGAACAGAAAATGGACGAGCAAGAAACTGGTGAAGAGAAGGATGGCGTCGGACAGGCTGAAAATGATGTAAGTATTATCATGCATCAATATAAAAAAAAATCCTAATGTTAATGTGTGTTAATTAGACCAACGATGGAGGACATCAGGGCATTGCTGAGACCAAAGAAACTATTTCGCAGGATGAACGCAAAAACGAACGTCAAACACAAGAGAAGCGAAAGCAAGGCCACACAAACGAGGAACGATCTTTGGGTAAGTGTTTATTTTTGTTTTACTTCATAAATAATACTATTTTGTTTTGAAACAGGTGAAGCTGAACAAAATAAGTTAAAACAGCTTAAAACTGTCGATAAACTGCAAGATCAGAATCAATCTGATGGAAACGAAAATAATGACGAGCATGAAAAGGACGTTGAATCTGAGGAGTATCAACATGTTAAGGAGCCCAAAAACAGCGATAAGACAACGCTGGACAATGCCACAGAAGAACAATCCAAAAAGATACAACATAAAGACGACGAGCAAAAGCAAGAAGACACTGAAACTGGTGAAAATGTCGATGAATTAATGGATGCTGAAGAGCAAGCTGAAAACAAGCTGGATGATGAACAGGTTGAACAGTTGAATGCAGAGAAAATTGAAAACAATAAATCTGACAAACCAGCATCAAACAAGGAACGAAAAACAGAGTGTCTAGAGACGCCCAATGAAATGGAAATCGAAGGTGAAATAGTGACAACAATGACGGTGTCACGCAATACAGACACAACGGCGCATTGCAAGTAAGTTTGAATAGCCTCTCAAATTGTTCATCATTGAAATACAATAAACTAAATATTATTTAAGTAACGAAATAATGTTGGATAAAACGGCGCAAGCTATGGATATTAGCACCGCGGAGCAGATCGAATTGCGAAAGACTTATCAACATCAACTAATAACACCCAAAGTGGTTAGTATGTCACTTATAATTTTTAGAAATATTTATAAATGGCTTTTAATTTCAATTGTAACAGAATTTTCCCCAACACGAGGACTACGAAACGTGGCAATTGATCTCGAACCGTATGACACAAAATGCACGCGAACTGTGTGAACAGTTACGTTTGATTCTAGAGCCAACAAAATGTACGCGACTTAAGGGCGATTACCGCACCGGTCGACGCATCAATATGAAGAAAATAATACCTTACATAGCCTCACAGTTCCGCAAAGATAAAATCTGGCTGCGTCGCACAAAGCCTGCACAACGTGATTACAAAATAACAATTGCTATTGATGACTCAAAATCGATGCATCATAACAATTCCAAAACGCTTACACTCGAAGCAATTTCATTAGTTTCTCAAGCGCTGACGTTGCTGGAAAGCGGCAGACTAAGTATTGTGTCTTTCGGTGAATCGCCGCAGATTATTCTAAATCACACAGAGCAATTCGATGGCCCGAAACTGGTTAGTGCATTAAATTTCGCTCAAGACAAAACAAAGATAGCAGGTCTTCTTGACTTTATACGCACTGTAAACTCGGAAGATGGTCCACTTGGTGGTGAAAATGGACTGTTTGAAAATCTCCTGCTTGTGCTTAGCGATGGAAGGAATATTTATAGCGAGGGCAAGGCGAAGGTAAAACCTGAGTATTTTTAGTGATTTGTTTTAATTTGATTAAAATCTATTCTCTTTTAAATATAGGTCAACAACGCGATAAAATTAGCGCGTATGCAACGTATATTCCTAGTCTACATAATTATTGATAATCCAGACAATAAGGTATGCATTTATAAGTTTAGAAGTGTTTTGATTTAATAAATTTTGGTAATATTCTAGAACTCAATACTTGATGTGCAGCATATGGAAATAGCAGCTGATAAATCAATTGTAATAAAATCCTACATGGACGTATTTCCTTTCCCATACTATGTTATAGTACGCGATCTAAATCAATTACCACTGGTACTTAGCGAGGCTATGCGTCAATGGTTTGAACTTGTTAATAGTGAACAGTAGTTTAAAATGTTAGCTAATAGTGTGTAAGTTTAAAGTCTATATACGGATGCCTTTGGCACAACTATTGTGTACATATATATTAAAATTAAGCCAAAAACAAATTCAGAAAAATATTAAATTAGACAAGAGCTATTATGCTTTTGAATATTTTTTTTACTTTTTGTTATATTAAAAAAAAAAAAAATTTACTTCCAATTTACGAAAACTTCAGTCATTTCTTAATATGTACTTGCGTTACAACTTTAATTCATTGAAACTTTTGGCCTAAAGGTTATTCCTGACAATACATTTTTATGTTGGTATATATTGCACTTTAAAAATATGAATGGCGTTTAAAAGATATTTTCGTACTTAAATTAGCTCAACTTGCAAATCGAAAGGATATTCCTTCGAATTAAGACTTTGTCGAAATAGTTGTGTATGCTGCCAGGCTACATCGCCTTTACCACCGCTTAAAACTGCTTTCACCAGAAATTCGCTGGTACCAGCTATGTTCGTATTGCCCTCGGGTGAGATCACTTGCAGCGCAATGTTGCCTTCGCCAAAAGTTTTTGTATCAAAATGAAGTCTGTATGACTTTACATTCAAGTTTGCTTCATTGAAATCAAACTTCCATACAATTTCAGCAATGTCACTGTCCTCTGGCGAAAAAAAAAAAATTCAACATTTATGATTTGAAAAGATGATAGAAAGATGATAGACTTACCGACACGCGCCAAGTAGACCATTTTCCAGTCACGTTCTACTTTGCGTAATATATTTTTCGATGAAAACTGCGCACTTTGCCAAGTTTTGTGAGTCGAAATTATACTTTCGGAAGCTGCCTCGACAGTTGTCGGTCTTATATATCGTTCATACATATCATTGGCGCAGCTATAACGAACATTTAATTGGCGACTTTTTATTTCGGTTTCGTTCGGTTTAAAAACAAAAATCTGAATAAAATAAAAAATTAATGAGTGTTCATATATATTTAATGCAGAAAACGAATGCTTACATCATTGAATGTGTGTTCACCACGCGATTGACGCCAAGCTAAGCTGCCAGAACTACGACCCTTCAATTCGCTTTCGGTTGGTTGACTGTAAAGTTCATAAAAATATATTTTTTTGATGAGCACGACAAGGTATTAAACGTATTGCCATATGGGTACAGCATATAGAAATATAAATATTATGTCATAAAATTGATTTTGAAAGATTTGTCAGGCTGGTTTTTGTCACTTGAGACTCAATAGAATTTTTATTTTATAATTTCGCTACATACCGTTCCAAAGTCATTTGTATAACTTCGAGTATGTTTCGTTGGGCCAGCAGTTTTTTGCGTTTAGCACTCAAATTCGCTTGTCGCTTGGCTGTGATAGTGCTCATTGCTTCAATAAGCTCCGTTTCGCTGCACAATTTACGCACTTGTAATATTGCACGATGATTGTTTGTGTAACGCCAAGTGACATCTTGCGCACCATCGCAACAATATGCAAAGATATAGTCGATGGGACGCTTCCACCCATGTTGATACATAAGTGGAGAATCGACTACATTATCGGAGGGATCGACGTGCAGCCAGCGCTGCTGGCTTTCGGAATAAACCTAGAAAACACTTAGTATTAAAAACACAAAGGTTCAGTCATAAATCTGTACAGATATACCTCTGTCCACACATGATCAAAGTGCGAATGTACTATGCGGGCATCATAGTCGAGACAGCGGGAGAGAAATGTAAAGCAGTTTGCATATTCGCCGCAACGACCACGCCGTGAAACAAGTAACTGGGCTATATCGTTATAACGATAAAATTTTGTCTCTTGGCCACAACAGAATGTTAATTCAACGCGAGTGTTGCCCTCGGTTTGTGTGCGTCGCAACTTGCCCTCCTCGTTACCACAAACCTTGCACGGCACATTATTGACCCACGTAAAGAATTCCGTGTTGAACCAATTAACTAGCTCGACAAGTATCAAGTCGCGTACACAAGGTTCTTTTTCTTTACATGCACCAGTACTTATTAATTCTTGCATGGCAAGGAGTTTTTCGGATGCTTTCAATGTGAGCTCATCGATCGGTATGAGTTCACGGCCGATTGTCAGGAGACGCTCATCTTCATACTGCATTACAGCATCGGAAAATGCTTCAAGTGACTGTAAAAATCGGTTGGGAGTACGCTGCAACAAGAAGTGAAGAAATAACCTTTTAAAAAAGCAATCGTTTATATGTTTAAATACTACATATTACCAAAACACGTGGAAACGTTATGCGCTGGCGATAGGGCACAGAAGGTGTTATGAAAGAGGCGGTGCTGTTAGGCGTACTGTATTTGTCCGCTATGATTTTTGGTTTAGCTGTTTGAATGGCAGAATGTGAAAGAATGATACGGCATTTTGTAGTTTGATACTTGTACGCATAAATATTGGATTTACCTCCAGTTACACGTCCGCTAATCCAAGCCTCTCGGCGTTCACGCAGCGCATCGCGATACTTTTGTATTTGCAGCAAAGGAACTTCGCTTGGCAAATGGAAAGTTCCTTCATTTCGAGTGAAACCAATCGCAAGTAACAGTGGTTCTATGCCGTGCACTGACAGCAGCTTCTCCTTTATAGACTTATTCTCCTGCCTTATTACACGATATTTGGCATTGCTCGGATCTTTGATAACGTTTTCCAGCAGCAAAAGCAATATACGTGCCGCTTCTAGATATGCATCTTTTAAATTGGCAAATTGCTGTGACGCATTCGTTGTATCGGCGGTGGCTGCTTTAGGTTCTATTAAACGCACACATTCCAAATTTACCTCAACCATTTTCAAATATTTTCGACTAATTACGCTTATGTCGAGAAAACTGATAACGTGTGATTGTGGTGGACGAGTAGGTGCATTATATCTTTTAGCGATGATTTTTATTAAACAAAACCATCTACACCAGTGTGTTATCGTGCAACTGGCGATTTACACTGTTTATCAAAAAACTGAACGCATAAAAACATATGTATGTGACAGCATTTCTTCTAATCGCAGCGCAACGATCCATTGTGACTGATTGATTATACACACTAAATTATACCAAACAAAATGGTAGTCTAAAAAATACCTACAATAAATTTTTAATTTAAAAAAAAAAATTTATTTTAAATAAAAACCTATATAATTAATAATTGAAAACAGTTCAAAAAATGCTTTTATTTTACTTTTTGATATTTGTATGATATGATACATTATTATTACATTATTAATATTACGCGGCGGATTCCAGCCAAGTGGTTCAAAGTTTGTTGCAATTGAAAAAAGTATGTAAAAATTATATAATTTAATAATATATTTCAAATTATATTTCATTATATATATAATATAATATATTATATTGCAGGATATTTCAAAGTCGAAAATAATCATTCTGAGTCGTATTTTGGGTAATTTTTATTAATTTATTACAAATGATGATAAGAAAACCTTGTTTGCTGATTCTATTAATTTATTATTTCTTCATACGTAGCGTGAATAGAAATACAATTTTGTCACGTAGTTTGTAATGCACAACCAGAAAACTTCGAATATCACAAAAACCATATACATATATTCTTAACCGCCTAAACGAATCAAACTTACCATGACCGTCTGCCTGTCTGTCTGAATCAAAACCAGTCCCTTAAGATTTTAAGATATCGTTCTTTGATATGCAATCTGATTATGTTCCGTACTTGAAAGCACCGCTGAATTTAACTTTAAATCAATATAAAGATTTGAGGTATAGATACCTGAACTGCCTAACATATTAAGGGGCTAAGCCATATTAATTTGCAGGAATTCCGAGCTGAATGCAAATGGGAATAGTGTCTAAGCTTCGGTTCCATCGTAGTTAATGTTTCTTCTTCCAAACGAGCAGATTGACATGGCTACATAGACTCGTCAGTAGGGACATGAATGAATATATAAACATTATGTCATGCTTCCTTCATTATTGAACGCTTCCTTCATTGCGTTACACAAATTTTAACATTTAAGCAAACCTAACTTACCAGCCTTCTTGATTTCTTTTACACTAAACTTGATCTTCAGAGCTTATGAATGTCCGATTTGCCAGATATGTTGTCAGCACAATTCAGGAAGTATAGTTATTTATGATAACTCTTCCAACGTCTTTAACTAAAATGAATTTAAACTTTTCTATTTTAAAAAATTTTTCAAATTAAACACACATTTTAATTTGCCATATAACATTTATTTAAATACATTTCCAGTTATATTCATGCATTACATTGATTATAGTTTTGTATTTTGATTTTCTTTCTAGAGCATACATATTGATTTGCATATAAATAACTCGATAGTTTATATATATGTATATGTATGTAGATTCAAATAATCGATTAAATATTTTAATTTCTCCTTTACAAATATGTAATACATATTTTTTATATATATTAACATTTAATTAAGAAAATTAACTGCGCAAAAACAGTTTTGATTTATTAGATATATTTAACTACAATATACATTTAAATAAAAGCGATTTGAAGCAGTTTACAATTTTAATAGATAGATAGATGGATAGAGATACCACACTCCATTCTTTTCTTCATTTTTAATACTTTATTACATATTTTTCATTCTATATATAAAAGCAGCATGTATACATAAAAAAATAAAACAAAAAATTGATTTGCATGGAAAAGTAGAGCCTAAAGTGGTTCAGTTAATGTTCTTTTATAGTAGAGCTATACATATACATATGTAGAAAACATATTGTAATTCTGGTTGATGTTAGGATTAAATACAGATATAATTTACAATTTAGTTATTATTAAGAAATAATTAAAACAATTAATAGTAATAATAAAAATGTTTAAGTTTTCGATTCAACAATTAAATTTCAATTTATAAATCGAATCACTGTAAATATCACAATTTAGTTAACACATACATACAATAATTAATGATAAAAATTATATATTTTATAGTTCACATGAATACATATTCAAATTTTTTTTTTTTTCATTAAATAAAATTACATTTACAAGTCTATAACTATGTACTTGATTAATTAATTAAAAAAGTAAGGACCAATGTCTAAAGTGCTGCAATTTAAAGATGAAAGCGGTGACATCGATTGGGATCACATTGTACATTAGTATGCATTTATACAACACATATTACGTTGTCATCCGTTTGAAGAATTTATTTATTTGTCATTACATACAATTTATGTAATTATTTACTTCTGCCGCAGCGATTTAGTTGAAGGGGACGAATCAGAACTAAAAATTTAAAGAAAAAAAATAGTACCGGCCGTTTGTAAAATAGTAAAGCAGATGTTTACCTTTGCAGCGCTGTTGCCTCTTCGTCCAGATCGACTTCGACTTCCTCCATTTTGGAGGTGCTGCAGCTGCGGCACTTGCAGCAAATGATGCATGGTGCGGCAAGCAGCAGCAATGGCGAAGCGACCAACAGTAATATGCCGAAACCAGCAAAAATGCCAATAACCTGCGCGCGATGCCAGACGACAGACGCACGGGAATGTCCAAGCTTGTTCTTGCACGGACCCTTGTCGTAGTGACGCAACAGAAAGTCGTCCTGTATAAAAAAGTAAAACGAATTCATATTCAAACATTTCAACAATTTTATATAAAAGTTCAACCGAACTTACATCCAAACTGGCCAAGCAATACCAGCAGAAGACATGCTTGCAACGCTTGCACATCATTTGTGCACAACCTTCGTCCTTTTCAATTGGCACCGCGCACATGGGACAACATTTGATGAGGTCGTTGTCGAAGGGTATGCCAATATCATCCTGTCCATCAGCGACCAGACGGCGACTGTGCTCCTCGCAGCTAAGATTCGGATGCCACTGTCAAAAGGAAACAAAATTGGAATCAATTATGTTCGAAAGATAACGATTGACTCTTACAGTTTTCTTGCAGAGTGAGCAAAATTCATCCTTGCACGAGGGACACAGTACGGCGCAACCCATATTGCCATTATTTCCTATAACACCGACGGCGCCGTTCGCATCTGATGTTGTCGGTGTAACGTTCATAAAGTTCGAAGATGTGGCCGACGTTGAGGGCGTGGCATCATCGAGCGGCACGTTGTGCACACCAACTACACAAACGGTTTCGCAACCGGCACGCGGGCACCAGGTGCGAGTTTTATCCAGTTCGATTTCTGTAAAACGAAAGGCAAAAGATGAAAATTGACATAAATAAAATATTTCATGGAATCGAAACATGTGTCAAGAGCACAACTCACCTCGATTTAAGCGATAGCGATGATGCTTTTTCATGAGATTAACGGTCGTAAGATTTGCAATTTCGGGTAGCGTGATTGCGCAATGCGCAGGACATGTTGCGTCCGGACAGGAGATCTCGTAAGCGCCCTCGGATATTTCAAACTCCACGTAGGCCCGCATGCACTATAAATAGAGAAAAAGGTTAAAAGTTGCGTTAAAATGATTTTTGTTTTAAACTAATTGTCGGTGGTTTTGTCAGTTATACCGCTTATGATTGAATCGGCAAACTTTGTTAGCATGTTGCCATTTGCCTTTCGTTTTCGGGTCAAAACTTTTAAAACTATTTTGCAGCTGGGAAAAGTACGCACACCACAACGACCCTATTCACTTAAGTAGCTGCTGAGGACATTTTATGCCTACGTCGAAATGCTGCTCAACAAAATATTTTTTTTTTTTTTGTTGTAGAAATGATGCCTAGTGCGGCGCGTTAATGTATAAGTTAAGGCAGTCGTTGCGTTCACTAAAAGCAGCCACGGCAGCAACCAAAATAAATATGGGAAAAAATATTTTAAAGTATTGCGACAACAAGTGGCCTGATAGCTCAAATGTACCAAAACATTTTTGTGCTAGTTTAATTTGTTGAATTTTTTTTTTAGTTGCCCACCACTTTGGGCCAATGATAATACAGCGCTTGTGGCTGCCATCTGCCTGCCTTCCTGCTTATCTTTTGTGCAGCCGTTGAAAGCATACTTCCGGTTGGCAAAGTGGCTCCTCTACGCTCGGTCGGGTGGGTCCATTTGCGACGCACTCGGCTCGGCGTGTTGGCAACTACGGACAGAAGTTTTATTTTTGTTTTTTTTTTTTTAAACATGTTTCTCTTTCAGCCCTTCTACTGCTTGGTATTGCTAGTTGGGCAAAAGTTTTCCATCATACAAAAATTGCAAGCGGAAATATTATAACTAAAGATTTAAAAACTTTATCCTTATTTCAGGCAGTATGTAATGAAAATTTGAACTTTTGCACTTAGTTTGATATGGTTAAATTGTTGGCATTTTACTTATTAGAATCTAAATTGCTTTGATTTTTGCGCCCAGTTTACGTATAAATGTGCTTGGAGATGGATACTACGAGTACGTATAACTAGTATATATGCTGCTGCTGCTTCTCAAGTCATGTCCAGTGGCCTTAGTTAAGTGCTTCCGGTGACAATTTTAAAAGTTTTCTTTCGAGCAGTTTTCCGTTCGTATTGTTTCCTACTTAAATTGCTACTGTCTTCTTTTACCTGCTCTCGGCAAACAACAATTTTCTTTTGTAAATAATTAAAAATGTTTCAAAAGTGTTTCTTTTTGCCAAATACGTGACAGCGACGACAACAGACTTTTCTGCTGTGCTTTGCGCTCGTCACAAACACTTTAAACATCGAAATAAAAATAAAAAAAGTTGTCTACTTCAGTTCAGTTAGCTCGCAGTCCTTTTTTTTTCGTTTCCAATGTCATGCAATGAAATTTTGTTTAAGCTTCTAAGCATGCGATTGGATTCGTCGTTGTCATACTTAAGACATCCGTGACATACGCTGCGTAGTAATTGGTTGAAATGGCTAACCTACGGAATTTCGGATCTTATCCGTTCTCTATGGGGCCATTAATGTGTGGAATTGTATTAAGTTTATTTTAAATATTATTGTATTTGTCTGCATTTCCATTAAATTATTTAAGAAGAACTGCAATTCAATGGGTTTCCCGGCTTCACTTTTGTTTGCACTTTTTTCGCGTTAACCGCACATTTATCCAGCAAACTGAAAAAAAAACAAACAAACCCACGTGTTTATCTGATATACCACAGCACACCTCAAGTTAAGTCGATCTAAGCTGCCAGTATGAATATGCGGCGTCATTGCGGTAACGCTTAGCCAATAGTTGTGAGTTATAGAATGAGTTTGTTTCTTTTTATATAAATTTTTCATAGAAATATATTTTGTATATACCTAGGTACATAAATTTCCATACATATATATTTATAAATACATATACATATATATTTATGTTTATACATTGTATATATGTATAAATAAATTTTTTTTCAAGTTATCGCAGCTGAAATAGCACTTTTCGTTTGGGAAGCATCATGTGACTGGCATATTAAGTCCTGTCCTTGCCACCTTTTATACCCTGTATTGCCACTTACACTACACCATCTTTACTCACATAAAATCGAAGTGACTTGCTTTGTGTCTGTTTCCATAGGTTTTATGTACCAATTCCGCAAAGTAAGCCACCGCTGTATGTTCACATTGAATTGTTTTGGCATCAGTCAAAATCAATGATTCGTAGCTTTGACGGCAGGTTTTTTAGGGATTCTACCGCTTTAAGAGGAATAGGCACGTTCATCAAAAATTGTTTTTCTGAAGAAAGAATAGGAGACATTAAATATCCAAACTCTATACAAGGCTCTATTATTATCCAAATTCTTGTTCTTCATAGCTAGGCAGATTGACATGTCTATATTCATTAAAAAAAAATCAGAATGAGGAGCAGATCTGCATGGCAAAAGCAAACCCCCCTTAGGAAGGGGGTTTCGCAAGATTATTGAATACAAGCAATCTGAAGAAGGAAAAGGTGAAGAGTTAAATATCCAAACTTATAGTGTTCAAGTTCTCGAGACAGACTGACGAATGTGTACAGTTTATGGAGTCTGGCTTCTGGCCGCCTGCTTCTGTCTGTTACATACATTTGCATCAACTTAATATACCCTTTTCACCTATGGGTAAAGGGCAAAGAAAGGTAAATGAAGTGAAACACTGCCGTTGGCGTTGCTGAGTATAAAAGTTTTAAGCACTTAATAAATGTGCCAAATTGTTAGCTATTAAAGGCAGACATTGCATAGAAATATTACTTTTACGCAATTTACATGTATACAAGTACAGTAACACCTCACTATGTTATTCTGAAACATATATTGTGGATCTAAGTTCCGATTATTGAATTAAAGGGTTTATAGTTTTAAATTAAAATTTTGGTACGGATTTTCTAAATTTTTAAATGCAATTAAAGTTGGTATCGGACACCCCATAAAGTATTTATTATATATTTCTGATCAGCGTAATAATATAAGATTTTTATAACAATGTTCGTCTACGTCCTATTCAAATAATCTTTCACGTATTGGTTTGAAAATAGGTATGTTGCGTTTAGTATCACATAGTTGTGGGCACTAGAAGGTACCGCTCACATAGAAAATTAACTGTCACAACATACAAAATTGATTTCAACAAGATTCGTCAATAATAAAAGTTGTTACTTGATATATTATACATATTATATACGTTCAAACTATAGAGTTAAAAGTCTAACATGTTCGGGTTCCAGAGGAATTACTGTAGACATGCCATATATGTAAGTATATACATACGTACAAATATTTGCGCCTGCGTGTATTTGTTTAATGTTTACATGTCCAATATTTATTGTGGGCGTTGTGTAGATGTAAGAGTACTCCTATGTGTGTATGTATTCTCCTTTGTGAGGGCAGCTATGCTTTTTTCAATGTTTCCGGTACAAAACATTAAAAATAGAAATTCAAACAATTAGTGATGAAAAAAAAATAAAATAAAAAACTAAATGTCACAAAAAGTTATGCTGCAACTGGTTTTTATACAAATTAAAATTCTAGGAATTATAAAAATTTTTATTATGTGCTGCTTTAAAAATGCGTGCGTTTCAATAATCTATAAATCTGTGCACATATTTATTACAAATTGTGAACACAGTCCGAAGTTTTCTAATTTAAATTACTTACAGTTCAAAGAATTATAAAATACACAACTTTTCTAGCAGTTGTATGATATAATTCGAACGTTGAAAATGAAGAAGAACCGAAATTTAACAAGTCATACTCTTGGAAAAAAATAATATTTTGAAGTGCATTTTAAATGAAATTACTTCAAGTCGAATAAGAGGTCAAGTCGAGCTGCTCGACTATATTTTTTTTATAAATAGGCATTGAGTCGACGCCAAGTTGGATAAGTGTAACATTTAAAACTGCAGTAGCACAGTTGTAAGTTGTGAAATTTAAAGATTGTTGTGTGCAGCCCTTAGAGAGTTTAGCTTCGCAAAATCTTCATTTCGGGTGTTTTTCATGAGGTGTAGCTTTGTTTGGTTAGATGCAACCACCTATGTTTCAACTTCTTCACAAAATATAAGACATAATCCAGAAATTTGCATACATTCAACCTGTGTTTGTACAAAGATAATCTAAATGCGCAAACTTGAAGTCTCCAGCAAATATGTACATTCTTATAGTCTATTGTTGTGTTTACGAAACACAAAGAATAAAAGAATGTGACTATTCCAATATATCACGTTAATACACTTCACGCACTCATTGCCACTTTCAAGGATTGCTTATAAGCTATTTGTCCTACTGATTATTGCTATGTGTGAAGGATATAAAAATCAATATTAAATAGGGGCACATACCAAGTAAGCAATCAATCAAGCAAAAATCGCTTAAAGCTGTCACAAGCTAAGACGACAATACATACTTCGCTGTGTAACGTGTTGATATACACAGAAAAAAAGGAATGAGTCGTGAGCGTGCGACTTTAAAAATCCTTTTCAACTGTTTCATGTAGATTTATAAAGCCTATAAATGCAGTACCTTCATCTGTACCTGTAAACAGTCGTGTGTCTGCGACAAATACCCATTTATGTATAACTCATAAATGCTGCACATACAATGCAGTAGCGCCAGTGCATGCATTAAGTGCTGACACATTAATTAATATCCTGTCAGGATATGCAGCGTGAGTTTCTGCGTATTTTGTGCATGCTGTGCAGCTACAATCACAACACTATAACACTTAAGTGCTGAGGTCTACTATAGAAACCATCCATTTTACACGTACGCATGTATATCCAAAGTAAGTGATGAGCTTATTAGCTCTTAAAACATTTTCTTTATTCGTCTTTTTTAATTTAAGTTTTACATTTTATCCACATTTGCAGCAGTTTAAGTATTTAATTGGTTAGATTAGTTGTTACCAGCAAAAACAATTGCATAAATTGGATAATTTTAATTAATATGTATTATGTTCCATGCTGCATATAATTCCAGCAATGAATTGGTAAATATTTATTACGCTTTTTCAAATGCGAATTTAAACTGCGCAATTAAATGAAAATCGCTTTGGAAATAGTATCAGCACAATCCGATTAAAGGACACAAATAAAAATAAGGACGACAAGTAGAATTCTTGCATACACATGTATGTGAAATATGATAGAAATTTGATGGAAAGCACGCAATAAGTATTTCAAAGGAAATATTATAAACATTTAATAAAATGCGGAATGTATTACATTCCGTATGTTACACACAAAGTATGGCATAGCAAGACGGAACGGAAGGGAAAACGGAGAAATAATTGTTAAAATAAATAAAATTGCACTTTAAATGTTATTCAATAAATAAAAATTAAAATTGAACTCTCCTCTCTATGTATATAATTGAGATACTATTTTAAAGGGTATTCGAAGCGATACTTGTATAAAACATTTTTTCTCTAAGAAGCTATAAAATAACTAACTAACTAACTAGGCTACAATGTATTTTTATACCAAAAGTTTGATGGGATGTCAGGTACCCAAAAACAAAGAAGGTTTTGGCATATCGATATACTTTATATGCATACAGATTAAAAATATCTTCAAAACCGAAATGTCGCCAAACACCCCTTTTAATTAAGCGCTTGGCTTGTGGCCTGTCACCGAAAAAAAATATCTACAATAAAAACAAAAATATATTCTCTGATATGACACTATGATGAGAACCCCGCAAACAATGTAAGGATCTTGCTTTAAGAATGTAACGTACGAACGTACGCACTCTTAATAGGAATGGTGCAAACATCCAGATGGTTAATGTCCTCGAAAGGTAGAAGGCGGCCGTTAACGAATCTGCTTACACATCGTTGCTTAGTCGTGATTTTTGAGCTAAAAATATTACCGTTATCATACCACAGCCACCATATTCTCAAAACTTGGCACCCTGTGATCTTCCTAAATCTAAAAATACACAAGAAACTACAACGTTTTGCAACGATTGAGAAGACAATAAAAGCTACGCAAGAACGGCTGAAGGCCATACCAAAAGTAATTATCTGAGAATAATTATTTTGAAGAAGACAAAATAAATATTTTTATTTTTATACAAACATCGTCTAATTAATTTGAGTTTGAAACTAAAATCCTGCGTATTCTGTCTAAATTCGTATTGCAAACTTATTCCTTGCAAATTTTGTGCTTGCTTCACTACAAAAAGAATTTAATGCATTTGATAATTAATAAATTTTTTTGTTTTTATAAAATACTTCAAACGTTGCATCAAAAAAAAAAAAAATAATAACTTTAAGCTGACTAAAAGTGGCCTTTCTATGGCTGCTTCTGCTGATTTCGTTTTCAATATAAAGGATCGAGAGTTTAGACAGCATTTTCGTTGCCTACAACTCATATTATTTTGAATAAAATTGATTTTAAATTGCATGTCCAACGCTATTTCCATTTTCCGCTGATAGTCTGAGCTGTTATTGAATTTCAATTGCTTGGAAATGGATTCTCATTCATTCGCAGCATGGCTGAACTGGTTTTGAAAAATTGGACTGTGTTGAATCAGCGCCGAATCAGGACGCGACGAGAAAAAAAAGGCAAAATAAAATTGCAAAAAAATCTACACAAATAACAAATGGCTTGCAATTTTACTTGCTTGGAAGGAAAAAAACATATAAAAAAGTTTATTTTTTTAAGCCTTTTGGTGTGCAGAGCCGCAGAGGCTAATGAAAAGTTGCCTTTTCTTCGAGAAAATTTTCTTTTTATCTTCTCATACTTAAAATGTTAGTTTTACCTTTTTACGTTGCATAATAGGATTCGCTTGAATTAAGCTTTGATTTATGCAAATCAGTTGGGATATAGTTAACAGAAAAAAGGGTAAATAATTTATTTGAATTTTTTTTTAAGCTTGTAGCATGAGTAGATGGATTACTTGTAAAAAAGCAAAGTGAAAAACTTTAATAAACTTTAAAAATTGTTCAAGTGTCGAGAACATAAGATTGATTTGTAATGAAAGGAAAGATCATTTCTTCAACCTATTAGGAGGCAATGAAATGCATTTCAATAGACAATCGATAGCAAAAAAGTCAATTATTGTAGAGCCATCGACTCAGTTTTTAAAAGTAAGACTTCGGAAAGCTGTCAGCTGAGTTATTTTAAATCGGTAAGGACTAAGCAACAAAAGTGGTTGTTCCAATATGAAATATTTATTTTTCTTTCTTCTTAGAAACAATTTAAAACACAGCAAATATGCATACAGCTAATAGTTAAATCAAAATAAAGCTTCGTATGCGAGTATTTTATAACAAACCAATTAAAAATTCGTTTGATTTCAATTGAAATGCCAAACGTTCTTAAATATTTGCACAATTATGTGCAAACTAAACTGAAATAAATTTCGAGTTTAGCTTTACTTTATTTACTTTATTCATATTAAATAGTTTCAGGTAAAGCAAAAATATTTTATACAAATATTTTGAAAATATTTCGCTGTGCAAATACTACTGCAAAGGACCGACAGTTTTACAATAGTTAAATGAACTGAAATGAAATTTAGTCGTGATTTCATTTCCGGTTTTGTAAAAATCCGGTCTAGACGCATCATGTTTGAGAGATATTTGATGTGAGAACTTAATTCGATTTTACATTTAAATGCAATTGCTTTAAGCGTTTGCTTAAATAAAAAAAAATAATGTAAATAATTATGGGAGATGGCATACGTTTGCAGAAGTTTATATTGTCAGGAAAGTTGTTGACTGCCATTCGTTCACTTGGGAATGGCCAACAAGCAGCTCACAACATCCGCTAGAACACGTATTGCCTAGGCAGCCGTTCAGACGAAGAGTGTTACAATGCTACTGCAGAGAAGATATTTAAGATATTACTAAATTCTGTATGAAAAACGCTTAGGAAACACTGTCGATTAGGAATAGAACATGTGAAGAGTATAGAATGAATTTCATATGAAGTCCTTTATGTACAAATAAAGTACCACGGTGCGTATGCGTTTTATTGATTTTATGTAAATTGCTTTACTTCTTCCTCCATTAAAAGTTTATTGTTTTATAATTATTAAGCCGAAACACAATTAGCCACAAGCCAGCTAATTAAAACGCATCTACTCGCATAGTTCTTTCATACATGTGTACAAGTAAAAAGCAACAATTAAACACGCTTGGTTGCTGAAGTGACAGGCGGGGACAACGGCAAGCCAACACAACACTGTACAGAGAATACACAGTGTGTTGTAGATAAGCGTGTAGACACCAAAATGCCACTTGTGCCACATTTGGTTATGCCTGAAATAATATTATCTTTGCGGCTGTTGTCTGCAGCTGTTTTGTAACAGGCAGCAAGTGCAACAAAAACAAAAAGGAAAGCTTGAGAGTGTTAGGGGAGAGCGCAACAGAATACATTGCAACATAATTTGTTTCGCAATTTTACATAGTTGACAGCAGATGACAGTTAACACGCTTTGAGTGTATGTGGGTGAGGTGATGTGATGTGGTGTGTGGTGAATTGGTTACTCGATTGTAAGCAATTAAATTTGTGAAGGCACTTTAAACATTTTATAGATCAAAACAACAACAAAAATAAATTAAAGTAGCTAATATGTATTAAAATATCTAATTTATACATTTTTGCAAATTTTTGTAAAAGTGCAGAAGAAGGCGAGTAAGACGCTTAGCTTACAAACCAACCAACCGGAAACGCCCTAATTTGATATATTTTACTTAAATCCTTATAATGTATTACATAAAT
Source organism: Leucophenga maculata (assembly GCA_035044805.1). Taxonomy (NCBI): domain Eukaryota; kingdom Metazoa; phylum Arthropoda; class Insecta; order Diptera; family Drosophilidae; genus Leucophenga; species Leucophenga maculata. The sequence continues at coordinate 1,155,251 of JAWNNP010000446.1, forward strand.
GCTCAAATTGGGCCAACAAAATGGGTCCGTATAAACATCAAGGAATTAGAGACTTTAAAAGATAGAGCCTTCAACTTTGGGCATTTAGTGTTTCATATTTCATCTTCAGATAAATAGTATTTAATGTAGTATCTGGCCTTCCTTACTGAGTTTTAGTAATGTAGCTTAGCAAGCTCGAGATTCACCCGAGGATCATCTTCACAGTTATTTTACACACCAATAGCAGGGTTATCAAATGGTATACAATTTGTCCCCATTTTTTTCTAAGGGATGCAATTTTAATTTATACAAACGCGCTTGGCAACAACTGGATGAAAAAAAATATTACCGTATATATACTTTGACCTCTTTTTAACAAACCTCTTTTTAACAGGAAGAACTAATTGTCGGAGACCCCCCCAAGTTACCCCCATTATGGTCAGGAGTGATAGAGGAGTCGATATAGCCATGTCCCTCTGTCCGTCCGTCTGTCCGTCTGTATGAACGAAAGGATCTCGGAAACGGTAATAGATAGAGACTTCGTGTTTTTTGCATTCGACTAGGATTGCTCCGGAATTTCACAAGTTTATTTTGAAATTTTGCCCCTCCCCCCCCTTCCCCATAAAATCACCCTTTAGGGTAAAAATTTCTTCGGCACAAAAAAAATTTAGTATACCAGTATAAAGTTAACGTCCTTCTAAACCAAAATCAAAAAAGTTCATCAAAATCGGATAATAAATGACGATTTTATAAGCAATTGAATTTGAACGACCCCCCTTTTCTTTTCATTCATATTCTCGCAGTGAGAAGTGGTCATGTGTTTGGTCATAAGCTCGGGAAACATTTAATGTGTTTGTTAGGCGACCTGAACTGGTACAGGGCCTCTTACAGTCGGTTACGCCTGACTGTATTTTCTTACTTGTTTTTCTCATGGAGATGCATTTTTTAAAGTTGGTGAATTATGTATTTGATTTTATGATTTTGAAGACGATTTGGTAAAAACAAAACGCCAGTGAGACAATGCACTTACAGTTCAAAACGAGCAAAATCTGTCGATTTTATGCTGTTCACAGAAATTAAGCCAATAAAGAATTTACCATTAAGCCCGGAAAAAGTTTGATGAAATTCTTTTAACGAAATATCATCGTCAGCGATGAAGCCCACTTTTCGCTAAACAGCTTTGTCAATCAGGATTTATGTGTTGTTGGATAGCTACGGACTGATATCTGCTTCAATTGACTCCATGTGCAAACTCTTTTGGATTTCATGCCGAAAGTTTAACTGGAACAAATTTTTTTTGAATTGAATTCGCTGTCGTGTCATATTGGAAGACTTTTTAAACAGAATTAGATGAACTTGCAATCAGTTGTATGTGATTCGAAGAAGCTGGTCAAACAATTGATCTAACTGTGTAATCTCGATAACCAATTTCGACCGCAAAGCTTCCGTCCGTTGTGTATGGTGTTTAGTTGGTTTGGAAACCGAAACGAAACAATTTCATTGCAGCTGTACTAGTTTCCGAATAATTTCACTCGATTTCCCATCAAATAAAATATTTCAAATATTTTCCGTAAAAATTTTTTTGCTGAAAAGGTTGAAAGTGAGAAAAATCTTATCGACAAATAAATTTGCATCAAAGTGTCGAGGAAAAATATCGTTGAACTGCTGCATGGAACGGTTGACAAAATGTTGCTAGAATGGCTGCAATTCGAGGTAGTTTTCCAACATTTTTTCTTCCTCTCCAGCAGTACGTATGAAATTTCTTTTGACACATTTATCTCTCGCATGAGCTGCTATTTCAATTTTACCATAAAATTTTTTTGTTCACATTGCAAACTTGATGCATTTTGTCAAACGATGCCAGGTAACAAGCGAATGCGCCCAACAAGCTGTCATTTTATCGTTAGACTATCAAGATACCAACATCCGGGGTTAAGCTGTTCGTACTGTGCTCCGCTCCGGGTTGTCTGACTGTGCACATGTGTCTATCTCTCTACTATGTACATACGTATATTTTATTTGCCGTATTTGATGCGGATGCTGTCTGTCTGTCTGTCTGGGTTGGCTTTCGGTGCGTATACGTTTGCTTGCTAACATATTGCATTTTCACATTTTCCACGTTAACTTTTAAACATATTTTCTTTTTCGTTGCGTGTCAAAAAATACTGCAATTTTCTACAACGGGTAATTTTATTTTTTTTACGTTTAACATTTTCGCGTCATAGCACGTGCGTGTGCAGCAAATTTGTTTAAAAAAGAAAAAAATAATAATTAAATCAAATTTTGTAATGTTATAAGAATACTGCAATCGTGAACAGACGTAGACGAATTTTAAATACCCTGCCAACTTATTGTTAGAATAAATGTCCAACAGCAGACTGTAAAGTCTGTAATTCAGGTTGCAACATGCTATGGAATGCAAACAGGTTCGAGTTTGACATCGACCGTTAAGCTCTTAAATGTGTTTCGCCTTAAAAACAGAGACAAATCGGCGTATTCCGGGTGAGGCTGTAAATTAGTTGCGTATGATTCAGAATATCAATTATGCCAACACCGTTTGCATTAAACACGATTTTCCGGTGCAAGTTTTATACCTTGTAAAAAGGTACCCCTTTTCCTATATTTTTTTTAACGTTGTGTAATTTTTTTTGTTTTTTTTTTTAAATTCAAACATTACATTTGCATGCAATGTTGCAGAAAAGTATGCAATGGAATTTTTATTTGAATTTCAGTTTGGTGTACATATTTACTAGAGAACCGCGTGGCTTCACTCGCAACTTAGAATGTATTCGAATTGAATTGAGTGAGTACGAGGCACACAATGAAACGACTTTGTATCAATATGAGTGCGTGTTGATTCTAACATTCGGCAGTGAGAATGAAGATGTGACTCGAATTACTCAAGTTATTGTATTTTTTGTATTAACAAGTTTTATACTTTTTTGGACATATTAAACCCCAACTGTTCTTTGAACACCCTTCTTAAGAATTATATTGGCTGTTCTAAGCAATGTAAGGGTGTGTCATGTGAAACTACAATAGCAGCAAGTGTTAAATGTTGTTCATTTCAAATGCAACAAGCACATTCTTAGCCAGTGAGACATGTTGGAGTATAAAGGGCAAACGCTAAAAAGTTTGCTACAAAGTGCAAGTATTCATGTTTTATGCGGTTTTCTAAAAACTCTCAACACACAAAGTCACACCATTGCTATGCTGCTTTGTATTGTATCTATGAGATGGCATGTACATTGAAATTGAGGTTAATAAACGCATGTTGTCAGTTGAAAATAGTATAGCTCCAGAGAGCTGATGATAACACTTGCTGCTAACAATTTTGTTACAAAACTTTTGAGTAGGAATACGACAACGACGGATAGAAGAACGAATGAATGTTGCAACTCATGTTCTTTAGCTGTGCAGCAGCACAGCAACCACACATAAAAGAAAAGTTATAAAACCTCATAAATAAATGTACGCGGGAGCAAGCGGTAACAAGCAACTTTGTATTTTTCAGTTCAGCTCAGTTTTCTGTGGAAAGTTGTACCATCCTCGAGAAAGAAAGCGACAACTTTCTGCTGAAAATTTGTACGCAAAACTTTCGCTAAACAAATAGCAAGTAGCAACATTGAACAAGCAACCGAACATCTACAAAACAAAATATAGATGTTATCTGCCAGCTATGTAGAATCTGCTGGCAGCCAGGAAGAAAATCTAAAAGTTCCAGTGAAGAAATAAACCAAAAATGCAGTAAGAACTGTATGCACTTAGTACAATTGCAAAGTTTGCATGTATTCAATGGATATATGTGAAAAATGCGTGAGTACATAAGAGTACTCATTATTGTACTTTCACTCATACACTTTCTAGCAAAAAATATATTTTTAAATACTTAAATTATTTTATAGTTAAGGACACTTTCCAATTTTCAAAAAAAAAACAGTACACTCACTTTATATAATAAATAAATACAAACATAAAAGCAATTCAGCGAAAGCAATTTATCAGATGAACAACCAAGAAGAAGCGTCAAAAATTACATAACGCAGTCAAGAAGCATAAGCGACAAGGCAGACAACAATTGAGCTGTGCGATTTTCTTAAGCGTTTCGAAGTACGGTTGCTAGCCTTGAAGGCAGCAGTAGCAGTAGAAGCTAACTAAATTGCTGCCATAGAGCACGTCGGCATTTGAATAAATAAACACAAGCCAAAAGCCGCGAAAAGAAAACACGTGACCGGCATTGAAATGCAAATTAAAAACAAGAAAATGTAAAGGATGTGCGACGCTATTATATAATCCAGAACGAGTGTCCATGACTTCGAAATACTCTGCAAGTACTTGAGCCATGGATCTGTGTGGGCGCTATATTCCAATCTGGAACCATGTGTGATATTTTATTACTGTAGAATTGAAGCAACATACGCCAACTTTGTTACTTATAACTAAATTCCTAAAACGAAAATAGAAAACTGTTAAAAAACTTAATAAATAGGGGCAGCATGTTTGATTGTTTCTTGGCACTTATAGTGCAGTTGACACGTCAACTTTAAACACTTATGAATAAGGATATTCTATATATTTATATTTCAATGCCTTACCGCTTGTAGCCTCAACGATCTTGTTGTGGAAATTATGTGTCAGAAGGACATGTCTGTATATACAGTTGACTCTCATCATTGAATCCGCAGAAACCTACTGTGTGCTGTGAGTTTCGGAAACACTTTGGGCTTCAAATGGCTAACATAGATCTGCGAAGATGTCAAAACTTGTCACATGTCTGGCGTTATATTGAAGTTAATGCAGGAAAATATCTCATAATACATTATTTTCAAGATCGCCAACATCGATTAGAGTTATCTTAAGTCGGTAGACTTTATGACTATCTGACAAACTGAAGCAAAACATCATTCAAACCATTGGTTTGTTCCAGCCTGACATATGCAATAGAATTGCACAAATTTCATTTCAATAACATTTTCGTCATATCTCACAAACTACTTCTACAATTTTAAAATTTAGAGATCAAAATACATTTTTTTACTAGCATTTAAATATTTAATTTGAAATTGTATTAATTCAGAAAACTACATCGTTTCTACAGGAGATTGCTAATGACGTATGCAAATGCTTTGCTTGCTCTTGACTCTGACAAATTTTCGTCGATTGTTTTCTTATTTTGAAAGAAGCTTTCGGTAAATGAATTGGTTGACGCAAAACTCTTGGCGTCCCTACAAACACACACACACACACACACACAATGCTTTCTTGCTTCCGCAGCGTAGAAAAGCAATTTCCGGCCGAGCATGACGTCAATTTAGTATTGCAAATGGCGACAACGGCGCATCATTTCCGACAATACTGTTGGCTGAAGCTCAATCCGTTGCTTTAAATATTTCTTTTTGTTTATCTTTGTGGGAGTCGTCGTATACAACAGAGTATGCCACTGCATCTAAATTAAGCAGAAACGTGCCACTGTTCGCTAAAAAGCAAACCCATTTAATAAATAATAAAAACAAACGCTTTTACTCTGTCCGATCAGAGGCGTCGTTGTGTGCATCTAACGTGTGGAAAATTGGCAATTCCGTTCGACGCCATTTTTTCTTTTTCACCATTTGCTTGGTTATTCCTTAAATTGTTTTCTCACTCATTTTTATGCAAACCAGCAGACATTGATAATGAATTGTTTGCGGATGCTGTATGAGTAATTATATCTACCTACTCTTCACACCTAGTCTGAATAGAGTAACATAATGTTGTCATGAAGTTTGTAACGCGATAAAGAAAGCATTCTTGAGTAGATGGCCGTTCCAATTTAACTACATACGTTTGCCATTTTTACAAATTGAAAATGTAACAGTTTATAGCAACATCTGATTGTTGTTCAGTGCTGCCATAAGTGCTCATTTGTATTAAAGGTGGCAATGCTGTAGATGATAGCATCAGCCTATGTTTTTTTTCAACGTTCCATAGATTTCTAAAGCAAAACTCATACAAATTCGAGCAGCGGTTTAGGCGTGATGCTCGCACAAACAAATGCATGTATAGACAAATAGATATAGATTAGTATATATGTATATATAAAGTCAATTAGTACTTTCATTTGCTGCAATTCCAAATCAGATTTTCAAATATTTCAAGGAGAAGATGCATGCGAGTAAGCCTACTACTTGAGCTGATCAGCAGCAACGCATGTTGTGGTACTTCAAAGCAATACAATTCACTTCAATTCGAGCAAAATGATTTGAATTAGAATGATTTGCTTTCGGTTCTATTCGAAAATTGTATGCAATTTGCATTGGAATCCTGTTTGATTTTACGACAGCAGAAGCCATGTAAAATTATGTACAAAGCAGATTTCTGTGCAAGTCCTTTTGTAAATGAGTAAAAGGAAAGCGATTCTCTGAAGGAATTTCGTGATTGTATTGTGTAGCAGCACAATGCAGCTTCGCACTAGAAATTGAAAACAGAGATTTTAGATAAACTGCGATTTTGTATGGAAAGGAAGTATTATTGATGTGACAAACGAAGCACGCTTACACGGAATGTGTGTAGTGTTTGTGATCAAAGGAAAATGATGGAATGTGCGAAATACATGCTGTTGTTGCATGTCCTTGCACATATCCGTACTTCAATGGTATTTGCTTGTTTCATATCCTTTTTTGCTGCTGCATTTTAATTAACTTTCGACTTTTGTGGCCGAAAGCACAACTGTTAGTTGACAAACGTTTCAAGTTGCATGTTGCAGGACCATAACAAGTAATGAATGAATGAAAAAGCTTTTGAAACTACAAGCAAACTAAAGAAATGCAAAGCATATACACAAGCAAACTTAAATGTTAATAAAAATTTTCATTTAAACGTTGTTCGAGCGAACATATATATTCGCAAGTTATACATATATACTGACGCGTATGCATATAGTCTCCTCGTTATTCATGTTACTGTGCTAAAATGTCAAAAGTTTAAATGTGCCAAGTTTTGTTTAAACTCAACGAACGTGTTGCGCTTATTCATTCGCATACAGCAGATACTCGATATGTGCTATGACGCTATCTTCGCTCTAATTCGCACTTTTGCATCAAGCCAAGTCCCAAGACTCCCAGTGTTTAGTGTACATGTCTGTCTGTACTCATGCCTCATGTATTTCAATAAGTTGCCTACCTTATGGTGTCGCGTACACGATATGTTTTTCAAATGAACATTGTCTGAGCGCAAAGAAAACTAAGTACATGCGAAAGGTAGGTGTTAAATAGATTCAGGTCAACTCAAGCATTTCGTGGCAAGCTAGTTTTTTTTTTGCTCAGTTCACTACACGCCACTTGCTGCTTGGATTTGTAGCTGAGAAGGGTTAGACTCAACTAAATGAGATCTTTTCGAAATTCAACTAGTTGCACTAGTTGACCTAAAAAAAAAACATGTAAGAGCTATAGTCGACCATATTATACTCTACAGCAACTCTTTTTTTTTATTTTTTAAATTTTGTCATTTAAAAAAACGCAATGTACCCTCCTGTACATGTTTAGAGTAAAACTCTGCTCCTCTTAAGCATTCATGAGTGTCATTAAACTAAAAACGCAACTGCAGAGTCAGCAACATGCAAGCATGGCTATAGACTTTAGGTAGCAGCAACACTACAAGTATTTACGCTGACGTTGCAACAGCAACAACTGAATGACGTCAATGTTGATGTTAACAATTGAGTGATAGAAGGAAAAAAAATTATAAATAAGCAAAACAAAATATGAAGTTGCGTACAATAACCCACGTAATACAGCTGTAACATGAACAGCACGAAAAATAGATTAAATCAAGTGAACTGAAGTACTATTTCTCGTCACGAACTATAAAAAAAAATAGAATTGTTGATGCTGCGCTCGATACTGACGCTGTGAAGCGTATACACACGAAAATTTTTCATCTATTCTCAAAAGCGCAACGACAAACTGAACTATAAATTGCGCCAGCTCAACCCAATCACGCGAAAATGTTCTTCAAGATTCTACAACAATGCCTAATTAAAGAGCGTAGTAGTAGGCAAATGGAAAATTTAATGTAATATAATTCACAGTCATCAAATTTCAAAATCAGTTAACTTCATTATACTCGTTTGTATACATATTTGTGAAATGAATTTAATTTAAATTTTTATGGGTAGTAATCCTTCATTAAACCCTACCTATCTGAAAAGGGATAGGGAAGCATTAAATATTCAAACTTGAAGGCTCTATCTTTTATAGTCTCTCAGTTCTTATATCAACTTTTTTGTAGTGGTCCGTTTTTTCACACAAAAACACAGAATGGTGGAACAGATTACATTGAAGCCTCATAGTAATCTGTTCCCATCTTGTGGACCGATATGTACCTAAATAGAAAATTTATAAGGATTAATGTGAAGTAGATCAAGTTTGGCATTTCTAGCAAGTTTACCAATAACAATAATATTTTATGAATAATATCTCTTATAGTTTTCAAGTTCTCGATTTTCTGGTACAGAATATATATACTTTAGAGATATTGTTATCGAGAAAGTTTAAAAATATCGATGTTTCTAATTTACGGTGATCGCCCATAGCATAATCAATTATCCTACAGCTCAATGAAACATCATGTATTTGTGTGACTTCAAATTGAAATCATTTTTCGATTAACTGCATGAAAGTATATGGAAAAAATGACAACCCAAAGTAATGCTGACATTTCATTTTAGGCTTTTCATGCCTTGTTTATTGAAAATTTATCAAGAGTGGCAGACAGCTAGTCCGGTTATAGAAAGCCAATGAGCTATTATGCCGCTTGTATGTGTTGGTAGTTGTCTATTACTATGGTTGCAGCATGTATTTACATTATTTCTGTTGTATCTGATGTGCGTTTCGCTGCACAATTTAAATTGACAAATTTGACAACCCAATAAATCATAACATTTTGATGAACAACCATGCAGAGTTTGACAGGTATTAGGCAGATACAATATGTACTTAAATGCAATGCAACAATGGCAACTTGCTAATACTATGAACAATAGGTAGAGCACCATGAAAAGCTGATTACTGATTGCATTCACTTTGTTGCTGTCTAACAGTGCGTATGTGTAATATTGCTGTGCCTCTGTGTTTGTACTTGCAGGTTTTGTCTTGCAGGTATTTGCTTTTAAATGAAACTTAAATTTTGGGTGCTATTCTGTTGAAAATGACCAAATTACCAAAAGGCACAACAAATACTCAGTACATAAAGCTTCCCAGATAAATTCACAGCTCAAGTGGAAGACATTTGTACATATTAACAAAGTTCGCATCGTGATGCACAGCACTGGCTTCCAATGCTGAACGCGTGGACAACCGGAAGCAGGAGAAAAACGCAACGGATGTGCACAACATAGGAGCAGCAGACAAGTTTAAGCATTTTATGTGTGGCAATAAATTTTATCTGCAAGTGAGTGCAAAAAAAAAAAAAAAAACAAAATGTGTTTTTTTCTTGGCCACGCAGCAACACAAGAACACATATCGTACATGTACATACATAGCACCTCATACGTTAAACCGGAAGTGAGTGGCAGGCAGCCAAAGGTAGTAGTAATTTAGTGTTGCCTAAGCAGAGAGTGAGCAGCGCATCCGAAACTAATGTTGCTAGTAGTATTCCTAGGTAGATAAATGTACCACTTTTGTTGCCTTCGTCTAGTTGGCTTAATTTATTTATAGCCAAACGTATTACACTTGAAATTAGACAAAGAAAATTAGATTTCGTTTTTTTTTTCGGCTGCTTTCTTCAACTTTACTATTCCTGCTATATATATCGGCTTTAGTATGTCTGTATTGTCTGTATAGCAATGTGTTTACTTCTAAAACGTGGAAGGTGTTTACTTGCAGTTGTTGCTCACATTTACAAATTGAAATATTAATTTGAAATAAAATTTAGATGCTATTGCTTAAAAATTGTCTTTTTAGAAAGGTTATGTTATGAAAAAAAAAAACCAACAAATGTAAAGTATTTAATTATTAAAATGTACACATTTTGTTTTGCTTTGTGTCGTCCGTCGACTGCTTTCAATTACATATTTCTATTCACTTTGTATATCTATTTTTTACAGACTTTAATTTGTGCAGCAACTACTTAAGGGAGCCGGGGAGCAACTCTGGCGTTACATCGTGAAGAGCCAGCCACAAATGCAATTTATCTGTATACACTTATATTTATGTGTGTACGGTGCACCGGGAAATGCAGGAACAAAAGCAATGCGGTATTAACGGCTTCATGTACTCTTAGGGAAAGTGTTGGACAAGGGTAAAAGCGGTAGGGACAAGCAAGTTTTTACTTAGTATTAAATTTTGTGGTTTTGTGGCTTATTGTTATTGCTGCTTCTGGCAGTAATAAAATCTACAGTCGACACTATCAGTAGCATGAAACTTTTACAATTTTCAAAAATTTTAATAGTTGGCAACAATGTTAAGAAGAATATTCAACAGAACAGAACAGAACAGAACAGCACAAGGCACTCTGCATATATGTACATGAAAATACCCACTTATAAACGTATACATAGACAATTGACTGTTGTACTAAAAGGACTTAAACTGATTTTGTAAATTTCAAACCTAATTTTCATCTGTTGTTTATTTAATTTACTCACCTCAGTACAAAAATGACAACCGCACTGCAGCAGCGTGGTAGCCTCAATCGCCGTTTCCACATCGAGGAGACAGAGTTTACAGGTGAATACCTCGAAGTTGACTGATAACTCGTCAATTGGTGAAATATCCAGTTGTGCCAATAGCACATCTGAAACAACAACTCCTTCGCGTACAACACTTTTCTGTGCAGCACCGGTAGCCGCTGTCATAGACAACAGTGAAGAGACTGTCAGCGGATAGGCATGCGTTGTGCCGAAATTATCTAAAGTGGCGGAACTAGGTGTTGTTGGTTCACTGTGCTCCGTACTACTGGCACCTAATGTCGTCTGTGCTACAACACTGTTGGAGTTGAGCGTAGCCGTAGTCAGATTGGACGGCGGATTTATGCTGCTTGCGCTGTGTGAGGAACTGTTTGCACCAGCGGAACTTTTACGTGAACCACAGCTGCTGAGCCTGTTGTTGTTGTTGCTGCTGCTGCTGTCATTTGTGCTGCTAACGATATTTGCATCGACAACATCAGCTGCGCCTCCGGTTGCATCATCACGACTATTGCAACGACTAAGCACTCTCGAGCACTGCTGTCCATTATATGTCGATTGCGAGGAGAGCGGCCGCGCGGGAAACTGTTGCTGCGAAGCGGACTTGGGTAGTGTACTGACGAAGCCACCAATACCGCCATGCGTCGATATATTCAACGAGTAACGCGAACCGTTTGCTGCCATGGAGAGTATACTGGAACATCGTGAACAAGTTGCACCATTCATGCTATTCACACTATTACGCAATCGATTCTGCGGCACGATTTGCTCCACACCATTGGCACTGAAAATGCCGCTTCCAGTGTGGGCAGCACTCAGTTCCGGTGGTGAATTTAGCACAGGTGAATAAAGTGAGTGGCTCTGACGTGTTAACGCCAGCACAGTTTCGCATTTACGTAATCCAGTGTACTGCACTATCGATTGAGATTTCTCCTGGTGCAGACTAGCTGCACTACCCTGGCGACGCACCATATTCCAGAGCTTTTGTTGAACCACTTCACTCATCGATGTGGTGCTGCCGCCATTTTGGTTGCTAGTGCCGATGCCAAAGCTACCACCGTTGGCTAACTTCTCGCTGCTGTGTCGCAACTGTGAGTGCCGTCTTGATTCGCTGCCAGCAGCAGGATCTTGTTGTACGAAAAAATTTTGCTCGGAGGGCGTTCGAGTAATGAGAATTTCTGGCGAGGCGGGACGATGCAGTTGTTGCGCTTGTGTCGCAGCTGTACTACTGGCATTGCTGTCGCGCGCACTCGAACTGGTCTTGAGACCGACGAGCGATTTAAGAAAATTCTCGATACGGCGCCGACGCGGCACTGTGCCACCGGTGAGCCCCAGTGAGCCTCCCTGTGCGAGATCGTGTTCGTAAGTCGTGTGTGTGTTGTTGACTCCGCCAAACTCCTTCGTACCAATGTCACTTTCAGCATGCTGCAGCGCGAGTGTCTTCGGCATTGATGCTGCCGTTGCACTCGTGCGTCGCAGCTGTCTATCAGTGTGATCAACTGTGCCATTCTCCCGTTGTTGTTGGGGCTTGTCGCCGTGTGTTTGTGCTTCAATGTTGATCTTGCTGCGGGTTTCTAGCAACGCAACTGTCTCATTGTGTTCTGCATGTATGGGCGAAGAGTTGTAGCTGTCGCGACGTTGGTACCGATTGGCGGAGTTTTGATGCTTTGTATTGGCCAGATTGTGTATTGGTGACGAATCCTAAAAAAAAAAAAACAAAATCGCAAAACAAAATATTGAAATTTTCATTCAGTATTAGCAATTAGCTATGACTTACTCTTGAGTCCTGTTCGTGTTCTTCCTCTAGCGCACTATAGACCGGCGCGTACCAGGAATGTGCGTGCTGTTTGCGCGCAACACTAGCTGCTGACACCACTGTTGACACGGCAACTTTTGCAGCTGCTGTTGTCGTATTCGCTGCTATTACCGCCGCCTGAGCACCGGAATGAAAATGATGCTTGTGGAGCACAGCGTTACCTTTGCCACCAGTTGCTGCGCTCGTAGCGTTTGTGGCACAACAGTAATTGTTATTGGCGCCGCAGCATGTGGATTTGGTAACAAGATTATTGTTGTAGTTTAATTGTAGACTACGTCGTTGGTGACTGTGCGAGGGCGGCAAATGTTTGGTCTGCTTGCGGGGACGTTCGCCGACGTAATGGAGACTCTGATGCAGGCGGCGACATTGATTGCTGCCGTTGTTATTAAATCCACTGCTGCTAGTTGACGGCAGACCAAGTTCTTTTTTAGTGAAAATTAACGAGGCGCTATTCTTGCTTAAACAAATCGAACGTTGGCTATCGGCAACCGTTGCTTCGATATTCGTTAGCAATGGCTCCGTCTCGGACAGCGGAAGGTTTATAAAATGACTTGTGTTGTTGTAGTCGTTTGACTGATGTCGCGGCGAGTCGGCAGGAAAATTTATTATGAAATTTTCTGCAGCGTCATCGAATGTACTTGCGCGTGTAATACCACTCAAACTGCAATCGTCGCTGGATGAGGAACGCGAGCGAGAAAACTGACTGGCAGACGAGGAACGTTGCGAAGAGAGTGAGGCAAATCGTCTGGAATGTTGTTGTTGCTGATGTTGCTCTTGACTATTGCCAAGTCGCAGTGCTGGTGGTGCGGGTGAACTGCTGCTGCTGCTACTGAGATCAACCAGTTGTATGGTGTCGTTATACGACTGTGTGACCCGGCTATTGTGATATTGAATTGATGAAGCTGAACCTGCTGTTGCGGAACAGGCGGAATTAAGTTTATTTTCGATCAGAAAATCCAAAGGTTGTAGCTTCGAAGTTTTGTGCAATTGTGAACTTGTGATATCTGTGTCAACTAGAGACGTGCTTATTTGCTGTGTTTGTTGTTGAAGCTGTTGCTGTTGTTCTTGCTGCTGTTGCTGATGATGTTGCTGCTGTTGCTGCTGAAGTTGCTGTGCTTGTGAGCTAATATGTTGTTGCTGACAATGATGATGTGCTTCATTCTGTTGCAAAGCTGCTGACTGCATTGGTGGCCTCATCTTGACACATTTGATTTATGAAAATTACAAGTTTGTTGTTGGTGTTCGTTATTGGCGCCAATGGCCTACACGTAGCACAATTGGAAGTAAACATTTTGACCTTTGCCTGAAAAAGAAAATAAAAATGAAATATTAATACACGAAAATAACAATCAATAAAAAAAATATTTTATATATTTATGCTGGAGTAGTCTAGAAGCATTCTTCTGTAAAACTAAATTCAATTTATTGACTTCCGTCTCGAAGATAGTGTCCTCGTTTTATATTTGATTTCATGAATAGCTAGCAAAATGGGCGCAAACTATCAACTATCTATCAATCAGTCACAAATTTAAATAGAGTTGAATAGAGAACTGAACTCATCAAATGCAATACAAAAAAAAAAAAAAATTATTACCTTAAGAGAAATAATGAAATACTGAATACTAAAGGCAATTTAGCATTGCAATACACAAAGGGAATTAAGCCTCTTAAAATAAGCAGCTTAATAAGGCAGCAGCCTATAAGGTCTATAAAGCAGTATAAACAATAGTGCACAAGAAATCTGATGATTGCCGGCAGAAGTAGTCTGGCTAACAAGTAACACTACTACACTATTGGAAACTAGCTGCGTTTTGAAGATAATGAAAAGGCATGAAAGATTAGAAAAAATCTCAAAGAAGCGGTTAATGACGTCACTTGTTTAGGAAATGAAATCGGCTTGGGTTACAACAAAAGCTATGCTGAGATTGACGCTATGACTAAGAAAATTTAATATAATTAATAATCATTTTGTTTGACTTTGCTTTTACCTGCCGAACATTCTCATAGTTACTTATATACTTATATATCCATGCAATAACGTAGCACAATGCCAAATAAAATTAATTGTTCCTTTATAATACTCCGTATACAATTTATGATATGTGACAGCTCTCCGATAAAATATTCATAAATGTTTAATTTACCACTTTGTCATCTCAAGAACAATCAATCAATTTGGTGTAATTCAGTTTTGATGTTCTATCAGCTTAAATCTTCCTTACAAGCGGAATTAAACATATAATGAAATGCTTTCGAAATACAGTGAAATCTCTACATTTCCCGTGGCCGGACAAATGTCTTAGTACCAAACTTAACAGGCTGGACGCCATAAATGGCAGCCTCATGGCATAAAGTAAAAACAGAAACTACATATTATAAACTGTTTTCGTAATGTGTCCGTGCACAGACGATTTCACTGTATCGTATCGTACGTTTATTACAAAATGCCATATAAATTATGTGCAGTAATTTAATAAATATTTGTGCAGACATTTTCGCAACTTAACTACGCAGCTTGTTTGCCAATTAATTTTGCGTAATTACGCAAAAGCATTCCGGCGATGTGTTTGTTGTTTAATTTGTCCAAATGGATACAAGTTTTTTTTTCTACTTGAAGCGTTGGCAAATTTTAATTGATTTTCTTATGGAAAACACTTTGATCTAAGGATATCTTATGCCAAAATTTAAAATGTTGTTCTTGTATGTGGTTACCCCTTTTCGTAATCCGATATAAACATATATGGAACAATTTATTAGCTAAAATAACAAGAAAATCAATAAAAGTGATCTAAAGAATGATTACAAAAATCAAAGTATCCAAAGTTGAAGGCTCTATAGCTGCTAAGTTCTCGATTCTCATATCGACAACCAGACAGACATATCAGACGGACATATCTATATCGACTCGATTTTTGATGCTGATTAAGTATACATATGTAGATATATTACTTTATCCGTTTCTCGGTATATCTCACATCATATTGTTTTGTGTAGTCACAAAGCCTGATGCCTAACGAGCATTGTTCGACTTGGGAATTTACTAATTAGGCGAACGTATCGTTGAATCGAAATGTTATCTTCTCTAATAACGCATATTTCTCGCTTAAGGGCTTTGTAAAGAAGCATTATTATTGTTTTGAACACACAGGTATCGTTCATTTAAAGCTTTCGCAGTTGGGTAACTCACTCACTGGCCATCATGCTTTACTTCAACTGCTACTAACTACACACATACATGTAAGTATTGGCCAGCATACAAACGCTAACATTGAATAAAGTATTTAAAGTCAGTTTATTAATTTCTGGTATGCTTGGTTGTAATTGATGCCGCTTTATGCTAAGCTTTCTCTTTCACGCATTCTTGATGTGCGCCTGTGGGTATGCCACATGAAATTCAACGCGCATTTCTCGCATGCATGCGTTCGTGCTGCGTTGCGTATACGTAATAAAGACAAACTTCCTGCTTCATGCAGCGCACATAGTTTCACTTTAACCATGATAAATTACATAAACACGCCCACAATGTACGCATTGATGTACTACAATGCCACAGCAAAGGAACATAGTGCACAACATAATAGAGTACATACATATAAGGTTTTTTTCCTTTAGTTATTTTTCTTGTTATTCACACAGCGCAAAAATAATCGTTTTCGATGTGCACAACGCAAACACAAACTGAGCTCAAAAACGAATTTGTCTTTGCTCTTCATTTAACGCCATTTAAATTGGCACAGAAGCCGACAGAGTGCGGCTACGATGCCATCGCGCCATTGCCGCGGTCTCCATTGTTGGCGTCATTGAAACGAAGATTAATGATTTGCAAAAAAAAAAAGCTACTGCAATATGTCAACAAAGTATTGACTATTGTGCAAAGTTTTGTCATTCAAACCCTATGCCCTATGCCCTATGCCCAGAATGTATAAGTAAAGAGAGACAGCGCCAAATAAATTTGTATTTTCATTCTTATTATTATTTTTACCGCTTATGCCAAAATGAACTCAAAAACAAAAAAAAAAAAGTATACTAAATTTAGCATTTATGGCTGCAAAGATGCAAAGCTATGACGAACTTAGTTTATATGGGGGTGAAGCATAGCGCCCTTCGATTTCGACCAATCTTAATACGGTTCCACTGATCCTATTAGCATTGTACCTCAAATGGATGCAAAAATTGTTTGAATTCTATTGACTGCTTATATGGGTGGTAAGGCATAGCCCTCTCCAATTTTAACCGAACGTAACATAAATACTTTCCTGGCTTAACTGAAATTCGTCGATTGGACGGTTTGGTTTTCTATAAGGAACATACATATATAACATACATTATTTTTTTTACAAATAAATTCATATTACCCACTGCACTAATTAAAAAATGTTATGTCAATCAAGGTTTCATTATTTAATTATTTATAAATGTTTTATATGTTTCAATAAATCCGAAATACACTTACCATGGTGATATAGTATTTTACAGGCAGCTGCTATAGCAATAAAAATGCGATTTGTAACACTGATAAATCTGAAATGAGATTAAACATCGACAATATTTGTTAATTAATTTTATGATTAAAAGTTTTATTTACTAATTCAAATGAAATAATCAAATGTAGATCAATTTCAAATAAATGAAATATTTCAATTCAAACACAAACTAATAAATATTTATTCATTTACTGCATATAAATCTGTGCAAGTATTTATTAGCTTTGTATGATTATGCATGCCAATTTTTTTTCTTTTGTAAACATAATATTTGTCCTCGCATTCTGCATTGCAAATATATTTTCCAGTATTTCACAGATAACTCTTCATTTACTAAATCCTTCTGACGATATTAGAAGACTTAAATAATATTGCACTCCATCGTTACGTGAAAAGGGAAAATATGTTTTTCGCATTAAAATTAGACAAGAAAGAATTTCATTTCCATTGAAAAGCTTTGCACAGTTTGTAGTTTATTCTAGGAATTTACTTTGCTTTCAATGAAACATTTTAAGCTGGAATATTTTTCCGCTGTGCGTCGTCTCTTTCCCTTATATTCAACAGTTTTACTGTTAATTTTAAGGACTTATTTGTGTGCATCTTGTAGTTTGCTATAAAAGGTATTCAACTGTCATTTACAAGAGCGAAAAGGAACTTTTAGAATACAAGCAAACATTTCAGTGTGTTATTAATTAATGCTCAAACAATTGCTGTATGTAATTGTTTTTGGTTAAATGAAAATCAATTTAAATTAGTTTAAAATATATAAAAATTTCAACTAGAAAATAAAAATTCTTTATTAATTGTAGACAATAAAATTTTGTGTTTATTACATTTAAGCGTGTTTGTGTATCTTTTAATAATCGCAATACATGGAATACAAATAATTACTAGCGACACATTCAACAACTGACAGTGACCACAAAGCGTAATTAACTTTTGGTTAAGCTGTAAACTCCGCAAGGACATTTCAGCATCTGTGTGTCAAGAAATTACTTAGCTCATGTGTTGGTAAGAGCAAAAACCACAATAATGTCATAGCAAGACATATTCCTGTCCGTTAGTGTGTGTGTATGTGTGTGTGTGTGTGTGTGTTTATCTGTAAACACTGCTTGTCCTCATACAAAATAATGAATCGCAATTTTCATAGAACGCCAATGTAAACATTGACTTAGTAGACTACTAATTTATGGTGTACATAATTGCTTAATTACTTAATTCAATGTCATTTCAACTGAAATGACGCAGCAAAGTATGCAACACTTTTTTCTGCATCAGCGTACACTTATTAACTCATTTAAACGCCACTCAATCAATGTATCTACAACTTTTTTTCACTTTCATTCCACACACTAGTTACTCAGACATTCTACAATTTATAGTAAACGGCATAGGAAAAAAAAACATGTTGGAAAATTACTTAATTGAATAACTCTTAAACTAGTCATTATTGGCTTTTGCCACCTCCCTGAATTGCCTGAATTGCACTGCACATGTTGCCTTAATTGACATTTTTATCGCCATTTAAGCTGTTCACGTTGCAAGCAAATTGTGCAATTTATGACTTAATTTCACAATTGCCATTGAACTTTTCTGAGCACCCACACAAGTTTGCATTGATTACGCACAGTTTTCAATTGCATAAGCGTGAAAATATCATCAAAAATTTTAATAAACTTGCATTTATTTATTTTATTTTATTTTATAATTAACGTACGAAAACGAGAACAAAATGCCTGTTGCGTAAATTTATTTATTCATATTTTTGAGTTGTTCTTACTGTCGAAAACTAATTTAAATATGTATTGAGATTATGCTATTATTATTTTATGGATTTCTACACCTTTCATCCGATCACCATAAAACTTTAGGAAGTTCTGTGCATAGTATAGTATATCGACTCAACTTTTTGATGCTGTTGAAGAATATATATACTTGATAGGGTCTGTCTGTCTATCATGCTTAATAGTAGTGAATCGAAATGCTTCTGGTTGGGCAAGTGAACACAGTTTTTCGCAGTAATTGCAAACAGACAAAGTATCTGAATGTTGTTTATTCTGCATAATATTAAATAATTAAATGCTGAATTGAAATTATGTTTGTTTTATTAAAGAAATATAAGAAGCAACTTTAATTAAAATAGAAAAAAAAACCAACAAGCAACAAAACATAAAATGTGTAATTGAATTGAAAGAATGAAAAAAGAAATACGCTTCAAGTAGCAATTTGCTTAAGAATTTATCTACATACATACTACATTCATATGAACATACACAAAACGTCGTACGTGTATGTCAGTCATAAAACAGAAGCACAAAAAGGAGTTTTTGCGCGGCAAGTGCTTTCAACTTGAGATATAATTTAGATGCAAGAGCAGTTGGCTATGCATGAATGCATGTTTATGCTGCATGCATGCATGTATCTAGATACAATCAAGAACGAGCAAGCGGTAGCAGCATAATTTTCTTTCACTGCGTTGCTGCTGCCTGTACAAGTGACACTTAGAAGTCTAGACTGCAGCTCACACACACGTTTACAAATGTATGTGCAATAATTTACAAATAGAGAATAAACAATCAGTGATATTAAAAAAGCGCTTCTTTTTAAAGCTTCTCTTGTGCATTATTTTTAAAATTTTTTTTTTTTTGTTTCTATTAAAATTTAATTGCGATTTTGAATACGTAATATCTTCTACACGACATATCGATACGTCAAGTTAAAGGACGGCATTTTGGCACGATTGAGTGCTTCGAATATTGGAAAAAGCGATGACACTAGTATATTATATCTGGATTACTTAAAAGGGTTTAAAACAGATATTCCTGAGTATTTTTCGAGAAAAATTATACCCTTTTTTTTTTTTTTTTTAAATTTAACGCTGTTTTAACTAGAAATCAGCCTAAAATATAACTGAAAACCGTACTCAATTAAGAATTTCCGGTTTCTTGTTTTTTTTTTTTTGTGCCAACAAATTGTCGCACCGCGTCGTTATGTCACAAGCGTAGGACATACGCCCTATTTCTGTACAGCAATCATACTACATACTACATTTTCTAATACATACAGCACAACATATCCTAGCATAAGTCAGCAGAAAAATTAGAACAGCAGTTGCAGTTGTGATATCGTGTTTCTGGCAAATTAAGCCGGAAACTGTGGCATACCAAGCAACCAGTATAGAGCGAGCACTCGGCCTGTTAGCATGCTGTACAACTGCAACTGTCAAACGTTAGAAAAAATGACTTATCGTTCGCAGTGCAATACAACATGTTACATTGTTTTCCGGTTTCGTTTCTAGAAAGGCGTTGCTTCCAGCCAAATAGTAGTTGCCACACAAACTTCCGTTGTTGCGAAAACACGGATGCGCGCTTTAAAGCTGTGCCGGCAGGCGACATAATTTTATTGTTTTAAATGGTGACAAATAATAAAATAAACTAAAACATTGCTCAAAAAAATTTAATTAAAAAATTTCACGATTGGCAATGTCATTTGATGACAAAAAAACTTTTGTTAAAATTTTAACTAAAAACATTTCTTCAAAGTTTCTTTTCTGCTGAGCTCGAGAATGGTATAACACGCAGTGTTAAATTTTATAAAAAAAACTAATTAAAAGAAAAATCAATTAAAATACTTTAAAATGTAATAAAGTAATTTCCACGAAACAAAAAAAAAAAAAAAAATGGTTTCTGCTTATCAAATTTCAAAATTGACAGCACTGACGTGCATTTCCAACAAACTTTGCAAACTACGCAGAAAGTATGTGCGTACCAACAAATCTGAGCATAAATTGACGTACGCTTCCACTTCGCACATTTCCGACATTATATAGGATATATGTTACATAGATACATATGTCAATGTAGGCATAGGCAAAACTTGCCACATTTGAATGGCAGACAGCTGCTAATGCTCATCGAAAATGAAAGAATTCAACAACATGGCAGGCACATGAACTAATATATGGAAGAGTGTGTCCGACAAACTGATACACAATGCTATTTTAAATGAACAATGCAAGATGTACGAGGTTAAGTCAAACAGTTTTTAGCATAATTGCATGAAGAACTTATAGATTTCAGCACTTTTGTCATGCATCTGTGTAATAGCTCTATGTGGTCGCCTCAATTTTTGTTATGTAATATTTTATTAGGGTTGACGTATGGATGGCTCTTTAACAGATAAATGAGCTGACGCGAGGCTTTTCCAACCATGCAAACCTACTCAATTTGAATTTTTCTATGAAAATGCTAATTTATAAATAGCTTCCCATACAAATCTGTCCAACTTTTCTTAGGTTTTGTAAGAAAAACTATTTTTTGTAGTTTAGTTTAGATTAGTTCGAGTATTTTTTTCTAATGCAAATAAAATATTACAAACGGATCGAGGAAGGAATATATGCCTATAAATTGAAGGTTCTCTATTACAGGGTATTTCAAAAATATAACAAATAAATTTTATGTGAAACAAATTTATAAATAATATCCATTAAAAAATTTTAATCATTTCAATTTAGACAAATTTTTTTTGTATTTATTTTCTTAAGGATTCTACATTGTCCGAACTTTGAGAATTACTTTCGTATGTGTATGTTTGTATTACCCATGAAAAATACCGATTCTTTGCTGGCTATTGTTCCAGCCAGTTAGAATAAAAAATAGCTTTCTGTAGCATGCTTTGTGTGGATAGAATAATACTTTTACTTAGTCCTTTGTGATGCATTCAACTGAAACTATTCCGAAACTATTCGACTCCCACCACTTTATTGGCTTTTACCCATGATAATGTAAACACTTTTCCAAGTAAAAAAACAAAAAAATGTTCTGCACTGCGACACAACTTGAGAAAGAAATAAGTAGAAGCCAAAAGCGACAAACTTTTTTCTTCGCCGGAAATTAATCAACTTTAACAACAGCAAATTGTTGCGTTTCAAGTATCAAGTATAATAAAGAAGTTTTCTGCAGCTTGTTTATACATAATATGAGTAAAAGATGTAATAACTAAGTCGTGAATTCAAGAAAAGTCGTTGAAATCTGCTTAATAACTTGCTTGGCAGTCTTTAATTTAATTCATTTCTCATCTCACAGCTAGCACATCATAAAAGCGAAGATATATATTATAAAGTTCCCTAAAATAATTTAATAATAAGAATCTTGATTCAATAAGAATTTTACTGTATGACTTTATTATGTGAATAAGTTAAATTTGACTAATTAATTTTTGAGTAGAGTAGAGTATCTCTTTGCTCAAAAAGCGTTTAGTAAACATTTAAACATGAATATCCTTTTTATCGTATTGACAAACAAACAAGCAACTAAACAAACAAATAAAGGAGCGTAAGAGCATTCTGAATGCTCGAAAGCATGTTCAAAATGACCAAAATATTTGTCATATGTGTCGGAGTTCGTAAAGCCAGCAATCGTTAGGCACGCACAGAGTCATGACATGACCGCAACACACACCACATATAAAATATTGACAGACAAATAGTTGTACGAACATTCAGATATGTTTTCGTATGTGTAGATAGTTGGGAACAACAACCATTTGCATAAAATTGACAGTATTAACCTCAAGCCAGAAGGTAAAAAGTTAAAAGTCAAACAAAATATATATATATATATATATGTATGTCTATATATAAAGTGTTTCAATGCAATGTGTTTTACTTTTTTATTATCTGATTGCAACTTTATCGCGTTATTATTTGTTGGGAAATCGAACTTTAATTCCTATTTATTTTATTGCTAGACTAGACCATATTTTACAATAATCCTTATAAAAAATTCCAAGTTCAGATCGGATCACTAGAAAGTGTAGCCTCCATACAAATCAGTACAGCATGCATGGTTTTCGTGTCAAGCCAGTAGCCAAGTAGCACACGTATAAATGGCATACACTCTTTCTATATATGTATATGATAGTAGGATTCTATCTTTAAATATATGTGAAGGTTGTTATGCAAATATATATTCATATTGGTGTTCCTCCTCTGTATACTATGTTGTGGTTGCCTACTGACATTAAGGTGTGGTCACTCAACTTGTACTTAGTTTCTGTACAAGCCGCAAGAAGCAAATATCATATACGAGTGTGTGTGCGTGTGCCCAAACACACAAATACTATGAAATATTTCATATATGTGTAAGTAAATAAATATGTACACAAATTTATTTCAACCAAATAAATTAGACAAATTGCTTACTTTTATGAAGAGACGCAAACTATTGAAACTTAGGATTTACGTATGAAAGAAGAAGTAAAGATATTATTGAAAAAAAAAAAAAAAAACATTGCAATTAATTAATATTCTGTATTATAAAAAAACAATTACAAAACATCTCGTTTAAATTGAACCATATAAAACTTTATAGGCCATGTACCAAAGTTACAAGAGCCTATTGGTTTTGTGCAAATGTATGTAACAGTTCGAAATAATGGTCAGAGACCCTCCCAAATTACGAAAGGATCTCGGAAACGGTAATAGATAGAGACTTCGTTCTTTATGCATTCGACTAGGATTTGGCCGGAACTTTACTTTATCATAAAATCACCCTCAAGGCTAAAAATTTCTATGGGACGTATGCCAGTAGTCCATAAATTTCATCAAAATCGGATAATAAATGACGATTTTATAAGCAATTGAATTTAAAGGACCTATGCTTCCGTCCTCTATTTTTCTTTTCATACTGTGAGAAATGGGAGAAGCAAAATAATTTTCGTTAGTACCATTTTTGTTATTAATTTCCTATCTTTTTGTTTTGCAGCTAATTCGAGCAGCGACCTGTACTAGTACAGGGCCCTCTACAGTCGGTTACGCCCTGGAAGTACTTTATGACTAATTTTAATACAAAGTCTCAATAGTACGTGTTATAGGTAAAGTGTGTGTGTGCTCCAAGAGCTAAAATAAACATTAAAGACTCCATAAAAACCATTGATTGATCTCACAGTCGTGTTTCTTTGGATTTAATAATCAATACTAGAATCAATTCGACCAAGTACTGCTTGGAACTAGTTAAATTAAAGCTGGCCCTACACAAGAAACGATGAGTAATAATCAATGGAAAATAACCAGCAACAACAACGTCAGCCTGGCGATCAGGCGAAGAATCACGTTTGCAAACCGATGCTTTTTTGGACTAAGCTCTCTCGAAAGACAAACATGGAGATCTATAAGACGCCGATACTCCCGGACCTATTGTATGGCGTGATCGAGTCGGATCAGAAAGCGTTGAAAGTCTTCGAGAGGAAGATTCTTCACAGGATTTTCGGTCCTATTAGAGTCGGCGACGAGTTTAGGTCCCGTATGAACCGCGAGCTGTACGAGCTATTCGATAAGGTTTACAAGGTCCAGCGCATAAAATTCCAGCGGCTGCACTGGGCTGGGCACCTCATTCGAATGGACGAAGGAGCTCCAGCACGCATGGTTTACATGGGGGTCCCAAACTTGATTGGTGAACGCCGAAATAGAGGACGACCTGGTATGGAGAGATCTCTACGTACTTGGCATTCGAAACGACTGTCGCCAGCGTGCACTATACTACGGAGGCTGGCGCGCCTTCATAGATGCGGCCATGACCGGTAGAAGGTGGACGGTTATTTAAATAAGTTAAGTAAGTATATGCAATGATTTATTATTGATTATTATTAGTTATAACACTTTTACATAACAAAATAAAGAAAGTTGCATGGCATGAGCTAAGCGATATGTTAAAATCCTCAGTAACTATTTTTAATAGTGATTCGACGACTCTGAATAAATATGTTCTCATCGGTTGTTAACGTGCTGGTGCATCCATATCCGGCCTGCTGTGAAGAGCTTGTACCACATATAAACATTACTTTTGCTTAAAGAAAACTCACCATCCTCAACAATCAACCTTGCGATTGTATTACATACAATCTGATTCAATTTTTTTGTCAGGAATCACATCAAAGTAAATCTATTTCATATCAAAAACAAACTTAAAATGCAATTCAATGTTGTTACAAACACAACACACAGTCATCACTCTGGATGCGATATATGTATACACTTCCATCCAGTTAAGCAAATGTCATGAAATTTAGACTGAAAGTAAGCAAAAGCATTTAGCTTTCGAATTCATTAGGTCATTAGAGTGAGACACAGCATGCATGTCCTGTCTACCTATTTATTACACATTTATTTTTTCACAAGTGACGTTAAATGAGTGGTTCGTTCATAAACTCCTTCCTATAACTTTTGCAACACAATTATCAATTTTGGAATTGAAACTTCTATGGCATCAAAGTGCATCATAATATTATTAAATAAACAAGCGCTCGCTCGCTGCTGCTGCTGCTGCTGATGTGCTACGGATTCAATTTCCTGCTTTCAAATAGAAAACTTACTTGCAACACAAAGCACGAAATACAGTGAAATCGAATTATATTACATGATACATGACAGCGCCAGCTGAGCTACACTACTCTTCCTTCCGTTTATATTTAAATACATACCTGCAATGAGAGAAAAATGGCAAAATATGAAATAAAGTTTACATTAAAATCAATATCGTTCGTTTGCGTGCACTTAAAAGCGGCTATCAATTAATTTATAATGGAATAAAGATACATATACACGCACTTTTTTATTCAATTTGATGGACACTGATGCATAAATGCAACAGAGATTGAGAGCGAAAAATGTATTCGCAGAGCCATGCAATTGAATTATATTACAGTGAATGATGGCAGCACAGTGTCAATTAAGCCTTTTTAAATG
This sequence comes from Leucophenga maculata, assembly GCA_035044805.1. NCBI lineage: Eukaryota > Metazoa > Arthropoda > Insecta > Diptera > Drosophilidae > Leucophenga > Leucophenga maculata. Next base: position 1,180,933 of record JAWNNP010000446.1, read on the forward strand.
GAAAACTATTAAAAAGTATCTTTTTTTTTTTTGTATATGTTCTGTTTTAATACTTTTATAATATTTTAAGTTAATAAATCCACGCATGCAATCTAGTTTCAATCAAAGGATTTATACTGAATTCTCTGCATCAGGAATTGTTTAATTGAAAAACATGATTACACAATAAATAATGCAAATAAAACAATGTAAATATTAAATATATCTGTAATATAAATATGCAAGGACTTATTTGTGACAAACACTCCCTCCGCCCGTCCAATAAAGAAAACAATTTCCAACATTTTTAATTAAAATTAAAAAACAATTTTTTGTTTGAAAAATTTATTTTTAATTTTTAATATTTTCTTGCTGATTGGCCTTTAGGTAGCGCTTCCCCTAGTATCTTTCAATAATATCTAAATACATTTAAGCATTATTATATGAAATTTTTAATTGTTGAATTTTGTTATAAATTTTATCAACATAATTCAACAATTTCGAATTGAAATAAATTCGTCATATGCAATCCATAAAGAGATATATCTACTTTACATTCATCGATAAATTTTAATTGAACGCATACAGCGTCAGTCAGTGTAGCAGCTTCATTTACGTTTAATCGATTATATAGCCAGATTTGATTTAATATAGTTAATTGAAATGCAATATCTATAGCCAACGCAACGACCACATTGAAGGTTAACCTGTTGGCCGGCATCTACAATTGTATATATGCACATCATATACTTATTTATATATGTATTGTATATAGTATGTGTATATGTCTCGACGCTTGTTTTTGTAATACGAATTGATTTTATCGTGATTTCGGTTTTTTGTTTTGCTTAAAAAGTTAATTAAGTCGAAATAAAAACACAAAAAATCAAACGTGACAACAATTTGTTTGTATTGTTACTTTTTATTTTGTAAGCCAGAACCAGTTTTTGTAAATAAAAAAATAAAAAAACAAGAAGCATTTTATTGCTATTAGCACTTAATAAAAATAATATAACATAATTTTCTAAAAAAAAAAACTATTTCTTAACCATTCCAACTAAAATTTTTGTTCATATCGTGTGGTAAATGGAGGAAAATTGATTGGAATTATATAAGAAGAACCTTTTTTAAACTTAAACTTGATGGTAGCAGTATGAATATAACCCATAGATACTCTATGAAACAGAATTATATAAATCACTTCTGAGAACCAAGACATTATTAATTTTAAACCACCATGAGATGAGATCTAGAAATATAAAAAAAAAGAAAAAACAATCCGTGACACAATAACATTCACATGAAATTTCAATAACCAAAACAACGGTTTTTTTTTCGATTAAATTTTGTGTGAAAAATAAAATTAAGAGATACTTAAAATGTTGACTATGGCATTTTATAAATGGTACAAGCTCTGCACAGAAGTCCGAGAAGATGTAATTGATGATGCAAGTCCTGGACGCATCAGAGCGGTAACAACTGATATTATTTTGAAGACACGTCGTATCACTATTAGACCCGATGCTAATTGTATCGGAATAATGGTAGACTCATGCCTTTGAGCAAAGCTACTGAGTACCGTCAACGACGATTCAGATTTGTTCAAACGATTATTAACTGGTGACGATATATGGTTGTATAACTATGACATCGAAACCAAAGCCCAATCATTTATCAATGAAAGCAGCCAGAAGAGTCAAACTATAAAAAAAAACACAAGCTCGGGCAAATGTGAAGGTTCTCACGGTGTTTTACGATTACAATGGTGTGGTGCATCATGAGTACTTGTCAGAAGATCGTACGGTCAATAATGAATATAACCTTCTGAAGAAAATTCCCGGATTTGTGGCAAAACAATTCATCGATTTTTTTATCACAATAACGCAATTGCACAGACATCACTCCATGTGCTACTGTACTCAACGGATTTGGCCCCCTGCGACTCCTACACCAAAATCTTTATTTGTATATTTATGCGACTTTTAAATTGATGTTGACTAAAAAACAGAAGTTTTTCGTACAAAAACCTACTTTCGCCATTTGATATTATAGATTTGCCTTACAAGCGGCTACCAACCAAGAAAATAGAGTGCAAGAGAGTCACATTACAATGAAGTACATTCAGAACATATGAATATTGCAAATACATTCATTCATTCATTCCGTTTATCATTCATGGCATTCGAAGACTAAAAAAATCGCTGGCTACGAATGAATTAGATTTCTAGTGTATATCTTATTCAATTCAGTCGACATATATATTAATCACATTCAATTCTATTCTCCGTAGCATAGTTAAGGCATTTATTATTATATTGAGTTGATATTTAAACTTTTACTTGTACTCTATACTCATTTATGGTATTTGACTAAAGCGCAATAATTATGCTTTATGCTTTTCACCCTTCTGTGAAATCGCGGCAGTGTTCCCATTGCAAATCTACACTGACTCAACATACAAGTCGCTATGTCGCCACATATATATTGTATGTTGAATTCAATTTTTTTAAATCATAACTACTAGATGCAAATTGTAATCATGGCACATTAAATATGCCACATTTTCAAGTTCACTGTCATTTGGCTTAATTTATGAACGAGAAGCGTTGCTGCTTGTCATTCAGTCCGTCGGTCTGTCTCTTGTTTAGTCGGTTGTCGCCCCTGGATGTTGATTTTTTTGTTGTTGTTGTTTGTTTTGTTTAAATCTGCATGTTTGCTGAATTCTTAATTAAAATTGTTGTATGTTAATTTTTAAGAAGGAAGTGCATAATATCATTTTTTATATTGTTTTTTTTTTTCATTTTTATGCGCATTAATTTTGTTCTCAGTTCATTAACATCATATTTGTATTTTTTGGAAGTGTTTGCTTTTTTCTTTTATTATTTTTCCGCTTGGATTTTATAAATAAAATTGGAATTATAAATAAAAATAAAATATACAGTGTGCCATAATAAGGTGCATTCAACTTCCAACTGCGTCTCTTTAGTGCGTGTTCGCATGCTAAGAGTCCAGTTTCAAGGCAGAGCATGGTAAAGTCATAAACTCACAGATAAAAATAAATAAAGTATTTATGCATTGACTATTTTTAAGGTCAATAAATGTTGATCATTTTGTTGTTTATATTTGTGTGGAAAAACAAGTTCAATGACAACAAAAGAAAAGCCAACGTTCAGCCATTGAAACAACCAAATCGTTGCATGAAAGAAAGCTGAAATATTGCAAGTGAAATCTGCACGAAATGCTACTCTGACGCTTGGAAGCATTGCGTGAAAGTGCGCCCAAGTTGAAGCTTCAACATAAAATAGTATAAAACCGGTTTGACGGCTCGTTTGGTTGCATTTATTTCTTTTGACCAAAACAACTGCACCGCACATTGGCAATGAAAATTAGTGCAAAACAAAACAACTTCTGATTCAAAAATTCTGAAATTAAACTTTTGAGTCAACGCAGACTTATGTGAATACAACAGTTTCAACTGTTCGAAATATAACCCAAAGTTAGGAACTTCCAAATTTAACATTAAAAAACCAATAAAAAAATGCTGCACGCATGTGTATTCGATTTGAAAGGAACCACCATTCCTTTTAATAATTGAATTTAATCAAAAAATGTTATATGTACTTCTACTTGAAATAGAGTTCCCCCCCTCTATGATATATAAATCGATTTATCTTTTAGACACCATGATGCTTCGTCGAGTTGATCAAGAGTTGTGCTGAAAGAAAAGTAGGTGGCGTTAATTGTATCATATCCATATCTGAAGCCTATTTTGAGGACAAAGACCGCTGTAATGATTGCATCGCCCTCGAAGACAACTATATAGAAAAAATATAAAATGAAATTTTATCAAAAAAAAAAAGAAGATTTTTTCTATTACTACGTTTATACGATGGCATTATTCATGTTAACAATTCATGAGATCAGATAACTAGTATTTAATGAACACGGTAACACCTAACCCCTCCTACTTTTTGTATGAAAAAATTTTTACGAAACACCAAATTTGGATGACCTTTCGTTAATCGTTGTCCAACATGCACATAAATGCACATCATTAGAAAGATGGTACAATTCGGATGATGTACTAAGGGTTCGTAGCATTTCTTCCTATATAAACTTAAACCATGCATTTTTACATTTAACAGCTATTTTATCGAAAACTGTGCGAAAACAAGTTTTCGTAAGCTCCCTATTCGTAGACCAGGTCACATATATTTTTAATGCGGTCTCCAATTATCCCCATACAAATTCCATGACAAAATTCGAAAACTATTTTCGCTACATGTGTAGGGAATAAAAATTGCATAGCACTACAAATTGCGTGTGTGCAATATTAATTATTTATGGATATCATGTTTTTTCCAACTGCTATATGTTAGAATTACATAATAATGTTGGACCTGACTAACTTATAGAGAATGAAAGCATGAAAATAGGGCGAATTTCTGGACAGTAGTTCCGTTTAATGATGAAAATACTTACTGTAATAGAATTTATGAAAGTTTTGGTTACATTGTTTAAAAAAAAACTAGTAAAATTCTGTCAAAGTACTACTCGAATGCAAAAAGAATGAAGTCTCTAACTATTACCGTTTCCGAGATTCTTTCGTTCATACGGACTATAAAGGGGGTAACTTTGAGGGACTTCGGCCATTATTAAGCATAAATAAGTAAATATTTTATTCATGAAATCATTAAATTCCGCCTATTTTGGTTAAATTTTCTCACAAGGCTGGATACAAATTCTTTGAAACAATTTTTCTTCATTCGGTTACAAATTCGAATTGTATAAAATTTTATATTTTACACCGGACAATGACGGTATTAACTGCTAATTCAATATATATATATACAATATATTAAGTGACATTTTTCTCGACTTGTTGCTATTGCCTTCTATGTATATAAATTGCCTTATTGTAGCAGTAGATGTTAGTGCAAGTCGTTATTTGAGCCGTTGAGTGAGTATCTTGCGATACAGCAACGCATTCATCAAATGCAAATGCATTTTCTGCGCGTGTTCAAATTTAATAAATGCAACAACAACAACAGCAACAACTAAATTTGCAACAATAAGCGTAAAATTTAGTTAATAATGCAAACCAATACACAATGGCATGCTTTGCATCATGCATGAATGCGCAATTTCTGAATTTCTGAATTTCTGTGCTCCAAATGATTCCATTGTTGTTTCCATTTAGTACGAGTACGAATATGTGCAAAAATTTAGCTGATATCTAGAAATTGATTGTGTGATACAACAACTTGGTTGGCATGATTTCGACTTCGACTTCAAGCTATCCAGCCGCCTATACTCGCATGAATGAGGATGGTGTTGTAAATTTTCTACAACCAAGTGTAAATTGCAACAAATTGCGCTTGATTTGCAAAAGACGCAAATGAACAACGAAAAAAAAAATATAATAAAATAAAAGAATACAAATAAATAAATACAAACGTAAAAAAAATACATATATACGTTAATATACGCGCTTAAAAAAAAATAAAATCGTGGAAAAGTAGGGCAACAGCGGCAATTGTATATCGAATGACGTTGCTAAAGCGGATGTCTTGAATTGTTTATTATGAGGCGTCTTTGTGCTAAAATTAATAAAGAATAATATATGAGTTTAACCCGTTTTAAGAAGACAACTTAAAACTTAAAAGTTAAAATTATTCACTCTTAACAAAAAATTTAAAATTCTTGCTGAGAATGTCGAAAATTTTTTATTGAGTATGAAAGAACTGAGCTGGGTGCAGCGTATAGTATAGGCGAACAACTCGACTATAACTTTTATTGGAATTTTTGTTATTTGTGGACAAATATTTTTCATTTTCATGGAATTTACGTGCAAAAATGTTGTAGTAAAAATGTTTTATTATTTAAAATCCATTTCGGAAGCATCTCTTTGCTAAATATGCACTTTTCACTTTTTCCAATAAATAGAATTATAGTCCCGTCCTTTACGAGCAGCAGCAATTGCAAACCAACAAATTGAATTTTCACTTGATTTTGTTGCATACTTCATTCAATTTACGTGATTTCCTTTGATAAATCAAACGATTTTTTTTTCTTCGAAAATTAAGTTTTCAAAGTATTGAATAATGGCAACTATTGGAATTTTGTAGCTAATTATCAATTTGATAGAAATCGAAAGCTGTTCCATAAGCTGCATAGGTGAAAACCTTTACAAAAAATACAGCTTATAACAAACAACAATACCAATGCATATATACACATACGCTAGGTGCAGGACATTCACCTACGCCAAGTCCTTGCATGTATATTTATTTATGTGAATGTGAATGTGTAGTGTTGTTGTTGTTGTTGTTTTCATTAAGCGCCTCCTGTCAGTATCCAGTCAAGCAGGGTGCAATTTCGTTATTCCTTTTTTTTCTACCTAAGTACCATCTTTACTTTTAAATTTCTTTTTTTTCTTTGCAGTACTTCATTGCATTTCAAGTACGTCAGTGAGTGCAAGTAGAAGGAACGTGAATGCTACTTGTGTAAGAATATAAGCCAAATGAAGCAATAAAACGCCAGCAAAGGAATGAAGCAATGCAGACGTCAAAAAACAAAAAAAAGGAAAACCAAACGGAAACGTTATCTCGAAAACAACGAAATATTTATACGCTGTACCAACACGCAGATATATATAAGGAAAAAGAAGTTGCAGATTTATGATTCATTAGCATCTGCAAGCTTAAACTGATGTTTTGAAACCTGATGAACTAATTTAAGCAGAATTAATCGAATCGGTTTTTTTTCTTATTTCGACCAAATTATTTGACAAAAGAAAACTTAATTTCGCAATACATTTTAATAGTTTGTAAACTTCATTTACAGCTATGTGATGAATTTCGATTCTGATGTGATTTCAATTGTCTTCGTGTTCTGAGTTTCAATTTCGACCGACCAATCGATAACAAAAATAATTAAGTTCACTTGTTTCGTATGCACATCGAACATTTTCTCAACGGAATAACAAAATAAACATTCGAACTTATACTTTATTCAACGTCTGTTGGTTGTACTGTGCAAAAACTTTCCAACAAACTGAAAATATGTATACAATGCATGGCGTAATATAAACTGCAGACAGACAAACAGACAAACGGACGAAAAGACAGACACAACACTATAAATGAAACACCACCAAGCGTGATTGGCAGAAAAAAAGAATAAATAAAAAAGTGTGAAAGCTTCAAGTTTTTACACATTCGCATTTAAAATGTAACAGAGAACGTGCACAAAAGAAACAGAACACTCGACAGAAAATTCAATTCGGTCAAGACGAAACATTAATACCCTTCGCAGTGATCTTAAAATGCTTTGTTTTTAACTACTATTTATGTGTTGCCAAATATCGTTAACAGAAGCAGCAGTGGTTAGCAGCGGTTTTCACATACTGCCAAATATCGTTAACAGAAGCAGCAGCGGTTAACAGTGGTTTCAACACAATTTTTACTGTTACTTGTAGTAGTCTGTTTTTAAAAAAAAAAACAAACCAACTTTGCTCAAGTCTAAAGCACAAAAAAGTTGTAACAATTTATACAGCCTATGGGACGTATGACGCAACAGCAAACAATATGGCAGTCTGCAATACAACCGAGAATTGAACAAAGACGTCAAGTCAGACCAGGCAAAGTTGAGCGCGACTAAGAAGTTATATATGCATATTGTAAGCAAGCAAGGAGCAAACTCTACGACAAACTTGTTAAGCAAACAGCAATACTTATACGTGCGCACATACACAAGGGTATAGGACTTTGAAAGACTTGGCCAACTTGTAGTAGTCTAGGAGCAGCAGCAGCAGTAGGCATAAATGCAAATAGAATATACGCCCGTGTAGCTACTTAATGACGCGTTCTTTTCCCAAATGCTCTGTCGTCTTTATGCAGACAGCTAAGATGGAGGCGAGCAGGCTACTTAATTAGTAACAATATGTTTTAGTTGGTACAAAATTGCTAGCTACTCAGATTCATTCCTTATAGTATAAACACGCTGAACGCCTGCTTGTATGCAATGCAAAAAGCGTTGCAAATGTTTTTAAATATTTAATCAGCTTTGTGCAACACGATTTGTTTATCTTGCGCTATGCAAAGAAAATGCTGAAACTTGCAAGAAAACCAGCAGCAACATCAGTGACTGCCACTAAACTTTATTAGAGAGTATAGCGAAGACTTCTTATTTTTATTTTTACTTTAGTGAGCACGCCGTCATGTTGAAAATTGTATCTGAAATTGTACACCAACGATGCTGAAAGTCTGAAAGTATCTTTTGTTCAACTTGTGTGCAGTGCACATAATTGCATATTTATGACGCGAACGGCCAGCCAAAATGAAAGGAAGTCAACCAATACCAACAAACTGCAGCGCCTTCGGTGTGTAATGGCATTATAATGACTTGACAGGCATTTTGCGATATTTAAAGCAGACAGTAATTGAATCTGTATGAGTATTTATATGTAGGTACATCACCAACCATTCTTACCCAAGATGCAAGAGAGCATAGTCATTTAATTTACATTTAATGATTTAAAAGTTGTTGTCTGGCTTGGCTTTTAATATTCGACTCTAATATGCAAATAATTTTATTATTTGATGCATTTACTGGAAAGTTCGAGCAATAAACAAATGCAGTTTCGATCAAAAAAGATAGAAATAATAAAAATTAATATTATTTGGAGACATTTTATACCATGCCCTGGAGATCCAAAAGAATACAAAGTTTGCTATAGGCAGACTGCGTAACTTCTTAAGTAAAATATTCTTCAATAGCATTTAAAAACAAGTTGATATAGCCATGGCAGCCTATTTGAAAATATGAACACCGAGATCAGCCTTACTAACACAGATAGAAATTTTGTAGAAGCCAATTGGATTATCTATAGTAATATGTGAAGCAAAAACTTTGTACCCCTTTTTACAAAAATTGCGCGGACGGATGAGTATGAAATTTGGCACACTTATAGTTTATATAGAGAAGGAATGCAGAATGCTTATATTTCTTAGTTCTAGCTGTTCATACGGACAGCGTTTGTATTTTTACTTAAAGTCTCACATATACAAAACGAGCTGCAATGCCTACTTTAAATGCAAATTAAATGCTAGTTTGATTAAGTCAAATAAATATTTAAATTTGCTAAACACACATTTATTTGCAGCTGACAACATGTGTAAAATAAAATTAATCTATCACTCAATAGCTTCATTAATCAATGCAACTGAAACAAGGAAGCAATATGCAAACAACAGTACAAACGGATTAATCGAATTTATTTGATGTAATTAATAATATTATTGATAAACTCATAAAATGTACGAACAAAAATTTGTAGAAGCAAGTTGCATATGCAATTACAAGGTTAAATTCTGCTATTTTAATTATTTAAGACAAGATCAAACAACGATTTTAATAAAATGCAATGACAATGATTTTAGTGGGTCAAGAAATATGCAGTGAAGTGTAAATTTAATGATTTAGCGTGTAATTCTATTTAAAAAAAAACAAACACAATACATCAATCAAATAATTGCATTAGCATTCATCAAACCTTCATTGATTATACGCAAAGCCCCATGCAACTAATTAAAAGATTCCAACGAAAGCATTCAGCAATTTATTAACAATGCCCAATAAAACCCGAACACTTAAATCAAATTATTTTTCGAATAACAAAACAGATTGCAATTTACAAACACATAAACCCGTGGAGATAGAATGCATGGATACAAAATTCCCAGTCCTTGGCAGCTAACTAGATAAAAGCAAAATAAATTGCCAGCATGAGCAGGTACACCTTTAATTCCACAATCAGACAAGCTACAACAGTGCAGCACAGCTTGAATTAAGTTCAATGCTCGGTTTGAGGTTTTCAATTTCAAATTCAGAAAGTACAAAATTTCTGTCCAACTTTATTTGATTGCACAGTGAATAGAAGACATATCCAGTATTGGTATGCGTTGCAATAATGCACGAACGTTGTAGGCGAATGATTGTTGGCTGAAAACGAAGAAAAAATATAAGAACAGAAATATCAAAGAATATTAAATTCCAGTTTGAGAGTTATTAATAAGAAGTGTGTGTGAGAGAAATAGACAACTATTGACGGAACGCAAAATGAAAAAAAGCAATTTGAGCGACTTTAAAGTACGCTACACTTTAGATTTACGAATAACTTTGCAAGCAATTGTGACACTTTAGTTCGATTTGCACCTTTATGGAACAATTTATTAGGATTGACTTAAAATGCACCAAATTTGGCGTTTACAACATTTTCTTTCACACAAAAACCCAGAAGAGTGGCTTTGATATATGTATTTGGGTGCTACCCCGTCTAGTGATCGGATCTGCAGCCATCAGCTGCATGCTGTCTCACATAGTTTGCTATTATTTTTAACTTATATTAAACAATTCGATTTCACTTTTCAGAACAACAGCAGCCACAAATGTTGCCCTAATGCATTCAAAATGCATTCGTTTGAAATATTTCGAAATTCACAAAAACTAGGTCGCACATATGTATGACCGACAAAGAAAAGTTACAAAACTTTATTGCAAAAGTAAATGCAAGAAATATTAAGATAAATGTATGCAACTATATTAAATGTTTGCAAAAGAAAGTCTGCAACCAAGCAAACAACAAACTAAAAGACAAAGTAGACTGTCAGAGTAGGTTCGAGCATTAAATCTTTGAAACAAACAACCTTTTGATTCAAAGTTTCAAAAGGCTTCGTGTAAAGCATTAAGTGCTATAAAAAGACTATAGAATAGTTGACCGACTGACCGATTTCTTACTTCATACAAAGTTGAATCACTTTCAGCTTGCCTGTCGAGTACTGACAGAGTGCCCGCCCTTCAACGCATTTCAGGTGCATTACTCATCACTAACCGCGCGCTTGACCGCAACACTTAAACGAACTTCGGTACAACCCTTTGTTTATTTTTAAACCAAATGCAATGATAAAAAATTGTTTATGTTAAATTTGTCTAAAGTGATAAGAATGGGCACACCTTTACACCTACAACTTGCGCTGATAACATGTACAATACTGCGCTGATAAGAGTCCATAATTTTAGTTTCTATTTGCCTAATGATAGCGTTTGCCTTTCCATTCTATTGTAGACTGCTATTTTAAATTAAAAGACAAAGGCGGTAACCTAAGTAGTTCAATGTCTATAGAGAAGTAGCTTATTTCAAATTTGAGGTAAAGTTTTTTTTTGCGAAAATGAGCGAATTACGTAGTTGAACTGTCTATGGCTTACCTTCCTTTCATAATAATAAAAATAATAAGTTTAAAATTCAAAAAACCCCGCCTGCGTAAAAAAGCTAATGACATACAAATGGTAAAGAGGAACTGTATGATGAGCACTGAAAACGAGCTCATTAACTGCTACACACCCCGGTTACTCCAATGCGACCGTAGGTGTTGTCTCACCATTGTAATTCTCAGTTCCAACTTCTTTGGTATCTATTCCTATCACCCATCTCTTTTACAGATCAGCTTGAGCGGCAGCAATTGAACGAAGGATGTTGAAGATATATACTTGCTGATACACCGCTAAGACATCCAGACAGTTTATTTCTAATGCTAGGGTTCATGAATGAAACGCACAGCGACGACAGTAGCCTGAAAGATTGTCAGCCTCGAAAGATTATGTCTAGGAATGCCCAAAAGTCCTCTAAATAAACACATGATGCAGCTTAAGGTAGCTTAAACAATAGTAGGATGAACACCGCAGAAAGGTACAAAGGCTACAATGAGGGACAGCACTAACGCGAGCAACAACAACATTTCTGGAGAGGTCATCTAACCGAAATGGAACTCGAGGAAGCCATACTAAGCGAGGGAACGAAAGAATAAACGCAGAAAATAAGGTTTGAGCAGGCATGATCCTGCTTAAATGTATAGATCACTGATCGTGCAACTCAATGCTCTCCCACGGAGGTCAATCATCTTTTCGCGATATGGTTTCTAGACTTTTTAGAAACACAGAATAATGAACCCGTACATGTAGAAGGTTATCTAAGCAGGATAACTAGTAGAATCAAAGGGGTAGCGCAAAAAAAGGTATGCTTCATGTTCAAATTGAAAACTGTTCTCACGAGAAAATGGAGTGCGTAAGAGAAGCCTGTGGAAGCAGAGATGCAAAGATGCCTATGTAGTCGCCAGGTGCTTAGCGCCAATGCCTTCTAGGAATTCCAACTAACAGATCAGCTCGTCAAAGCTTCAGACAGAGCCATCATTGAAGAGAAGCTAGTATTGGAGAACGTGCCAAAAATTATTCAGATAACTGATTCGTTTTATGATCTATTTTAACCTCTTTTAAACAAAATCGTTTATTTTTATGCATGTTCAAAAGTGGAAAATTAAATGTCTTCACGAAGAAGCTTTATATAAGTATTAGAAGTATACTAATCAAAATTATCTTAATTCGCAATTGAAATTAAATACATAAAAGCGAGAAATTGATTGCAAATGTAACACAATCAAGCTTTAATTAATATTAATTATAAGTGTATATTTTTTTTTTCATACATTTATGACACATTGCTTTTAATTCTTTTTATGATAATGCGAAACGATTAATTATAATTTTACTCTATAATATTAAATTAGTATACTATTACGCGTTTATATATAGAAATCTAATATATTACAAAACACAATTTACATATATCTTAATATGTATCTGTAAGAATATAAAATTATTCAAACGACGAACATACAACAGCCGCATTGAGACAATAATTAATTCAATAACAGAAATAAAATTTTAAATTCATATACAAGTATATACAATAAAAATATTTATTTTGCATTTTATTTGCATTTCAGCCCGAATTCAACTTTATTAGCTTTCAATGTTCGCTGTAGAAGATAGTTTTTGAATAATGAATAATATTATAATTCTGTTACAAAGTTTGTAAAACTTTTATAACATTTTAAAGTTCATTTAAATTTTTAAAATATTATTAAAATATCATATAACACAATAGCATTTGTTACTCCCCTTTAAAACAATGCCCTGTCAATAAATATATATTCTATATATTATAGAATAGCATAAAAAGTAGTGGCGATACTTTATAGTAAGCACAGTCTGTTTGAAAATGAAACTGTCGTCCTGCTGTCGTCTGTTGCTTACATTTGCATAAACTTAATATAACCATTTAACCCTATGGGTACAGAATAAAAAATAAAAAAATTTTTAACAAAAATTTCTACTAAGATATTTGTTTTAGCAAACACAATTTAAATTTAAAATAAAAGCCCATTCGGCACGCTTCAAGGCTAGTGTATCGATGTCTAGAAATAAGACAAAATAAAATAAAAACAAACTTGTGGTATATGAATAAAGAAAACAAAAACAAATTGGTATTTCTTTTCCATTTAATTTGGAATTCAAATTTAATAGGCAGACATAATACAGCAAACGAAATAGAATAAATAAAAAATAGCAATAAATAATAATGTTTTATTCAATGCAAATCGTGCTATGGCAAATATTTTCTCTGCTTGCTATTAATTGTAATTTGTTAAAAGTTCTCCATTTTTATATATGTAAAACCATGTGAGTCAATCGGATTTTTATATATATTAAAATATCAAAGCTGTGCAAAATAAATAATTTACTAACTGCGCATTAATAATTGCAACTGTGTCATGACAAATTAAAAACGAAGATAAACACGAAAAGCGTGTAATATTTAGTGAGAGGCTCGAAAGAAGCAATTTACACATACAGAAATTTACTGTTTAACCAATATCATGCTCGATGGAGCATGTGGAGGCAATGCATTCGAACTTGTTATGCATTGGCCCAAAAATTCGTAACTCACAATATTAAGGGAAAATAATTTAAAATAATTCAACTTGTTTGGCCTTTTCAACCAATACTCAAATATGTACGTACAATTCCAATTAAATTATAGCAGCGTTACTAGTTTTAATTCGTACAGTGTGGGTGGTACGTGTATAATAAGATGGGATCATTATACATTGGAACGTATTGCATGAATATATGTATATGCAACACAATAGTATTTTTTTTTTTTTTTTGCAAATAAACAATAAATTAAGCAACTAGTTCTACAATATACACAATAACAATTAGTTGTTATATTTTATGTAAGAGAGATTTAGCTTTAGAATGCAATGTTAGCTTAATAGTCGTATATCCGAGTAAATATATATTCGTATAAAGATTTTATAAACTATGTGTGTTTAAATTTCTTTAATGTAATTTATAGATTACTAGATCATCACGGGAACTTTGGCAAGCTATTGAGTACACTCGCACGCATAATACATATATTCTAAAATATTATAAACGCGATCCAGAAATTTTTAAAACTTTATGAGAATTATAATAGACATAATTGTCAAATAGCTTTAATATATTTCATATGAATATCATATCACTCCTCTAAATAACATTTATGCGTTGTGTTGCGGTGTGTGATGGTAGGTGCTTGTGATAGGCGGTTGTCTAATAAGTGTGTCACGGTGATGAGTAGGTGAAACTAAAGTGGGAAGTGTGCTAAGCGGACAGACCTGTGTTGAGAGAAGTATGCTGAGCTATAATTATTGGCTTTCTTTAAAATCCAACCCATATACACATCGAACAGACATTTCAGATTTTTAAAGATTGGTTGGGACAAATCCCTAACAAAACGTTTTTCGAAAATAATCGTCACTCTTCATTAATATATCATAGGCATAAAAAAAAGAGTCAAGCAGCTCGTCCATATTTATATTTTTCTTTGTATTGCATTTTATTGAAGATATTTAGCTATATATGAGTGGTATTCTTATTTGTGACAGAAGACTAATATATATTCCGACTCCACATTTGTTTTTAAATTGTTTATATTTTAAGTAAAAGCAAACAACAAATTTTTAACAAACCAAATACTTATTGTTATTTAGACGTAGAGACGAAAACGTATATTTATATTTTTAATTACCTTTATTTATTGTTGACTGAATATCGGCAGCTGACCATAAACAGCAACAAAAATACAATAATGTATCATATAGGTATGTGCGTATATAATACAATTTTTCAGTGTATAACCCACAAAAACCGCAAATTCAAGAGTAAATGAGTAGAATATATAATAACAATAGATATTCAAGACTGTAAATTCTTATCTTACTAGTCAACTATAGTCGCTAAGTGACGCCAAACAACAACAACAACAACAACCGTCAGACTTGAGTTCAGTTCGCTTCATTTGTTTTGTAGCAGCGCTTCTAACTTAATTTATAAGCAAATACTCATATCTACATGGGTAGCTACTCAAATTATTAACAAGTTTACGCGACTGCTTTTGTTATCGATGTTGTTGTTGTTGTTGTTGTTGTTGTTTTTTTCTTACTGGCACCGACGCCATTTTGATTATTCATAAGACTCTTGAAATTCATTTAAGTAAAGGTGGGAAACAACAAGATACAAGATCTATTGAGAAAGTCGTAATAATTTTTTTTAAATCACATGCATACATACAACATTATTCGTGGCCGGCATCTTGAAATCGTATTTCGGAAGCAAAATACAAAATTTGCTGACCTTAGCAATTATGCATGCTAATATAAGCTTCATAATAAACTAAGTTAACAAAAGCAAACGAGAAGGTAAAACGAACGCCATCAGATATATATGTAGATAATGCACAAAGAAGTAAGAAAACAAATTTATTT
Organism: Leucophenga maculata; assembly: GCA_035044805.1. Lineage (NCBI taxonomy): Eukaryota > Metazoa > Arthropoda > Insecta > Diptera > Drosophilidae > Leucophenga > Leucophenga maculata. Next base: position 1,196,622 of record JAWNNP010000446.1, read on the forward strand.
CGTTTATAGCGAAACATCTACACACTTAATACGAAATATAATTTAGGATGAAGTCGTTAAGAAATTTAAAATTATTTGGTATTGAAAATAGATGTTTCACTGTGATAATTTGTATACTATAAGAGATAGAGACTTCCAGATTAGTTATTTAACTATTCCTCATCCCAGTTCAGATTAATAGTAAAATATTGTATATTGGTCCAGATCGTGCCACTAGAAGTGTAGCCCCAATTTAAATCTATTCTCCTTTCTGTATTTTTGTATGAAAAATATTTGCTTGAGGTTTAGTTTAGTTTGAAATGATAAATTTTGTGTATCTAATCCCAATTAAATTTGAACCACAGAGGTTTAATGGAGCTACAGCGTATCTCGATGTCAAGCACACTCGACAGCAGCTATCTTGATTTTTTGTTGTTTTTTTTTTATAGAATACGTGATAAATTCAAAAGATAGAAGTCTATAATAACTTAACAACAAGCTTATGAAACATGTTTTATTTGCAAATCGTGATAAGAACAAAATAAAACAAACTCACGAATAAAATAATAATAATTTTTATTATTGTAATTACGCGCCATTGTCTGCTATTATTTTGTTTATTTATTTTTTAAATTTCAAACATTAAGTGCAGCGTATTATTATTTTAAGTAAGTATAAAACGAGCTGTACCCATCACATCACGCTTTGCAAAAACAATTGTCAAAACAAATGTTTTTTCTATGTATTAGAGATCTGCGTGGCTTCACTCATAGCTTAAGTACAATAGAATGTATTCGAATGGAATTGAATTGAGTGAGTACAAGGCACACAATGAAACGAGTTTGTATCAATGTGAGTGCGTGTTGATTCTAACAATATTCGGCATTCTTTTGGTTGAGTGAGAATGAAGAAGTGCGAAACGAAATGATAAATTTGGCATAGCCGAAAACACTCGAATTACTCAAGTTATTGTATGCCCACTTTGTGTATTCTTTCATTTTAAGGAAGCGAGCAGTCGTACAGCAAAATGTTACGACATTTTTTATTTTAGATTGGTTGGATTAGTAGTTGAACGTTCTTCAAATACAGAATTTATAGAACTTTTTTGTAGATGATTTCAAACGTCTGAACAATGCTCTACTTTTTAGATTCGTAGGAACAGATTAAACATTTTTCACTCGTTTAACAAAAAAAACCCGTTATTCGATAACATGGAAACAGTCAATTTTTTTTCTTATTGAACGTACTTTGTTTATTTTGTCTATCGAAGCAATAATGTAAATAAACAATAAAGTAATAAACAGATTAACGGCATAATAATTAAATTAAATAAATATATTATAAGCTGTTAATAGTGCAACCAGTTCATGTGCATTTATTGCACTTTTAAGTTCAAACACAATTAAAAAATTAAAAAAAAAAAAAAAACCAATGTCAACAACTAAAAGTCTAAACAAATATACAGTTATGCAGATAAACAGACACATAAAGACATTTTATTTGAAAAAACCATTTATATATAATAAACAAAATTAAGAAATAATTTAATGATTTTACAAATTATTATTTTTAAAAAGAAAGTAGTTGCGCAAAGTAAAACAAAACCAAAAAAAAAAAACCATATGTTGTAGAGCTCAGAGACAGACAGAGAGAGAGTAAGAGTTAAAACATCAGGGAGAGAGAGAGAGAGAGCGTACAACTTTTGTTGTTGGCAATGCTGCTGCGTAATAAGAGTGGAGTATGCTTAATGATTTGTATTGGAGAAGGGAAAGGGACGAAACAGCAGCAGCAGCACGAATAGTAGCAGCAACAACAACTACTTAACTTGAGTGGCGGCCATTAATGAAACAGCTAAGAAAAAAAACTTATTTTTTTTAGTTTCGCAATGAGCAAAAATTCAACTACACAAAAACATATTCTTTTTTAACTTTTTATGCCATAATTATAGCGAAAATGATGACGACATGTTTTCACACCTTTATTTAAATTTGTTAGTTTAAAATTGTTTTATGCAAAACTTACTTTTTTTTAAGCCATTCGTTGTGGAAAAGTTGTTAGAAAAGCAGAAAAACAGCTGCTTGCAATGCAAAAAAAAAAAAAAAAAAAAAATGGACGGACAATGCAATACTTTCGCAATGAATTGCACTTTAAATAAGCATTTTATTAAAACAATTTGTATTTGTTTTCTTTTTTCAAAATATTCTCTGCACAAAAACAAAACAAAAAAATTATATGTTGAAAATTTTATTGCTTGCGTTTTGCTTTTTCTTGTTGTTGTATTTTTAGCATTAGGCAATATTTTAACACAAATACAAACTCGCAAAAACAATGCACGCACACAAAAACATGATTTTTCTTTTCTATTTTTTTTTTTACTTTGGGTTGTTATTATATTACATTGATTTTCATTATTGCATTTTATTGTTGGTTTTTACTTTTGTTTGCACTTATTTAAACACATTTTCCAAATGCAATTCTTTGACGAAAACACATTTAAATGCACAACAAACACACGCACGCACACAAACGCATGTCGTATCCAAAGCGTCTCAACAAATAAATCAAAATAAAAACTTTCCACGCACAATTTAAATAGTGTGTTTAAACTATTTTCAATTTTAAGCGAAAATGTAAACAATATTAAATACTACTAAGCACAAGTTTAGTTGTGCGAGACGTTTTATTAAATTTTCTTTTTTTCGTTTCGTTTCACCGTTGCTAATGCCATACGCTCAGCCGTTTTGTTCACCGCCCGTTCTCCAAATGAGAGCTTTTTCGTTTTTGGTTGCGTTTTCGTTTTGCTGTTATTGCTTTTTGCTTTGTTTTTGCTGCGTACCTTGGCAACTCTGACGTCAGAGTTGCCAAGGGTGCAAAGTGAAGTGATTTTAGATGGAAAAATACTTAGCAAGTAGATTTGAGCATGATTATTCGCATTTATCTTGTATTAAAAATTTTTAAACAAACAAGTTTGAGTTTGCAATTTTTTAAGCTCAGCCGAAAGTTAAATATTTTGTAACATATTTAGGCTAGCTTTAAGTTTATTTATTTATTTCAGTCTTCGCCAGCACCTACTAACTCTCAGTTACAGATCTATCAAAAATTGAAAGCCAAAAATGGAATAACGTAAAATAAGTAAATAAATAAAAGAAATTAAATAAACAACAGAAAGAAAGAAATATGCAGAAGAAATTCTGTATTTGTCTGAATTGTAGCATTTGTATTCTGGGTTGTGCTTAGAGTGTAACGGCACAAAAAAGCGACTAACACATCACCAGCTTCGGCGCAAATTGTGTTTAGTGCGGATGAATGTCGAATTAAAAAAGCGAGTTATTTTTAAAAGCATTTTTATGTTGTCGCGTGATAGGCATTTATTGTATTTGCTTGGTTCAGTTATGAAATT